>CP136054.1:80302248-81516748 GCA_032464435.1 Aegilops umbellulata
TGTTATTGCCGGATTCCCCTTCCCATACTACGGATGGCTTGAACAGCCGTTCCAAGAAGATGTTGGGGGAGACTGCGTCGCGTTTTGCGCCGATGCGTGCCAGGACGTCTGCCGCCTGATTGTTCTCCCGGGCTATATGATGAAATTCGAGCCCTTCAAACCAAGCTAACATTTTTTGGATGGCATTGTGATAAACTGCCATTTTTGGATCTTTGGCATCGAAGTCTCCATTTATTTGGGATATTGCGAGGTTCGAATCCCCTCGCACTTCTAGGCGTTGAATGCCCGTGGATACTGCCATCCGGAGACCGTGTAAAAGGGCCTCATATTCGGCTGCATTATTGGAGTATGTGTACATAATCTGGAGTACGTATTGAACTGTGTCTCCCGTGGGGGACGTCAAAACGACGCCAGCCCCCAGACCGGCCAACATTTTAGCGCCATCGAAATGCATGATCCAGTTTGAATATGTGTCGTACTCTTTAGGGTGTTCGGCCTCTGTCCATTCTGCGACGAAGTCGGCCAAAACTTGCGACTTAATAGCTCGCTGTGGCTTATAAGTTATATCGAATGGGAGGAGCTCGATGGCCCATTTTGCAACCCGGCCCGTTGCTTCGCGGTTGTAATATCATTAAGTGGTACTTCGGAGGCTACTGTTATTGAACACTCTTGAAAGTAGTGTCGCAGCTTCCGGGATGCCATGAATACTGCGTATGCAATCTTTTGATAATGCGAGTACCGTGATTTGCATGGAGTGAGGACAGTGGACACATAGTAGACCGGCTTTTGAAGGGGGAATTTGTGTCCGTCCGTTTCTCGTTCGACGACGAGCACTGCACTAACAACCTGGTGCGTTACTGCAATGTACAATAGCATTGGTTCGCCAATATTTGGAGCAGCCAGGACTGGGTTTGTTGCCAATATGGCTTTTATTTCGTCGAGTCCGGCCGTGGTGGCATCCGTCCACTCGAAGTGTTCGGTGCGCCGAAGGAGGCGATAGAGGGGTAGTGCCTTTTCCCCCATGCGGGAGATGAAGCGGCTTAGAGCCGCCACGCATCCGGTCAATTTTTGTATTTGTTTAAGGTCCTTTGGGATATCCAATTGCGACAAATCTCAGATCTTGGCTGGATTTGCTTCAATTCCTCTGACGGATACGATGAAGCCCAAGAGCTTTCCGGCTGGAATGCCGAAAACGCATTTTTCCGGGTTGAGCTTGATGTTGTATGTTCGGAGGTTATCAAATGTAAGCCTCAAGTCGTCTACTAGAGATTCGACATGTCTTGTTTTTACGACCACATCATCCATGTATGCCTCCACTGTTTTGCCGATCTGGTTTGCCAGACATGTCTGAATCATGCACTGATATGTTGCACCAGCGTTTTTGAGCCCTAAGGGCATTGTGTTGAAGCAGAATGGGACGTATGGTGTGATGAATGCCGTTGCGGCTTGGTCTGACTCTGCCATCTTGATTTGATGGTAGTCGGAGTATGCGTTGAGGAAACACAACAAATCGTGTCCTGCAGTGGCGTCAATAATTTGATCGATGCGGGGGAGGGGGAAGGGATCCTTTGGGCAAGCCTTGTTAAGGTCTTTGAAATCAACGCACAGGCGCCAGGATTTGTCCTTCTTTGGTACCATCACCAAGTTTGCTAGCCAGTCCGGATGTTTTATATCTCTGATGAATCCGGCCTCCAATAGCTTGGCTAGCTCCTCTCCCATGGCCTGTCTCTTGGGTTCGGAGAAACGCCGAAGGACTTGTTTGACATGTTTGAATCCTTTTAGGATATTTAAGCTATGTTCGGCCAACCTGCGTGGGATTCCTGGCATGTCTGAAGGGTGCCAGGCGAAGATGTCCCAATTTTCACGTAGGAATTCTCGCAATGCGGTGTCTACATCAGGGTTTAATTGTGCCCCGATGGAAGCTGTTTTATTGGGGTCCGTTGGATGGATCTGGAATTTGACTATTTCATCCGTTGGTTTAAAGGAGGTGGACTTGGATCTTTTTTCGAGTATCACATCATCCCTGTTTACCATGGAGCGCAGCGTAGTCAGTTCCTCAGCCGCTAGGGCTTCGGATAGTGCTTCAAGGGCCAATGCGGCTGTCTTGTTTTCGGCGCAGAGCGCTATGTCCGGATCACTAGAGAGAGTGATAATTCTGTTCGGCCCGGGCATCTTCAGCTTCATGTACCCGTAATGGGGTATTGCTTGGAAAATTGTAAACGCTTCCCGCCCTAGCAGAGCGTGGTATCCGCTACTGAACGGGGCCACCTGGAACGTGACCTCTTCGGACCTGTAATTATCCGGCGTGCCGAACACCACATCTAGTGTGATTTTTCCTGTACAGCGCGCTTCCCGACTGGGGATTATTCCTCTAAAGGTTGTGCTGCTTCGCTCGATGCGGTTCCAGTCTATTTCCATTTTTTGAAGGGTTTCCTCATAAATGAGGTTCAGTCCGCTGCCTCCGTCCATGAGTACCTTTGTGAGGCAAAAGCCGTCCACTATTGGACTGAGGACCAATGCGGCTGGTGCTCGAGCTGTTCGGAATTTAGGTTCATCACTGGCATTAAAATTAATAGCCGTGTCACTCCATGGGTTTATTGTTGCTACTTGATAAACTTTGGCAAGACTGCGGAGTGTTCTTTTTCGCATATTATTTTATGTGAAAGTCTCGAAGACTGTTAAGACTGTACTGGTGTCCCTAAGGTGGCTTTCAGCGGCCTCCGGAATAAGGAGATCTTCACCAACTTTGGCCACCTGCCGGAGTATCCAACATGCTCTAAGGCTGTGAGTTGGTGTTTAACTCGGGTGTTTGACGATGATGCACCCTTTTATTTCGGACGGGGTTTCTATTCAGGGCCGGATTGTCCCAAAATTTTATTTCGGTTTTCCAGGCGCTTTCCATCGCACAATACTTTTGTACTATGGACGCCAAGTCAGCGAAGCGTGTAATATCGCGATACCTTATGGCGTTGAGGATTCCCTTGTCCATGCAATTATTGCAGAATATTGAAACTGCATCTTCCTCATGGCAGTCCTTTATCCTGTTCATAACCAGGAGGAATCTGGCCTAGTAAAGATGTACTGTTTCTTCGGGCTTTTGCCTGATTTGGGATAGATCGCTTACGTTCGGGTGGGTGGGTGGAATTAAATCCGAAACCTCTCCCAATCTGAGACTCAAAGGCCAAGGAGTTTCCGAACTCTGAAGTTTGGATTCTTAGAAGTTGTCCAATGAATCTAGCCCGCTGCCTGATTCTAAGTTCAGGTCTTGAGTTACGTCCTCCCCTCTGCGGGTATCCGGCTTGGAGGGATCGGGAATCCGGACGTAGCTAGTCCTTAGGATAGATGAAGGATCGCCGCACTGCGCTTCGACCACGGCAACATGATGGGTGGCTTGGGGAGAGATAATTTCTCTTAGGTCGGGTTTAAGCCCAACTTGGTCGTAGTCTGTAGCGACCCCCAGGGCGGCGATGCGATCCAAGAGCTCGTTTACGGAAGAGAGCTCCATTGGATCTAACTCCTCGATGAGTTCCGAGCTGACGTGAAGATTTCTTTTGATGACCCGAGAGGTCAGCGTCAGCGCAACAGCCGAACAGGCGGTCATAAGAAAACCACCTAGCCAGAGAGTTTGGCCGACAGCCAAAGCTCCCTTAGTAACGGCGCCGTCTTTAAAGACGGGAAGAGGCATCCTTCCTGATTGCGACAGCATAGAGGAACTCTCAATGAAAGCACCAATGTCGGTGTCAAAACCGGCAGATCTCGGGTAGGGGGTCCCGGACTGTGCGTCTAGGCGGATGGTAACAGGAGACAAGGGACACGAAGTTTTACCCAGGTTCGGGCCCTCTCGATGGAGGTAAAACCCTACGTCCTGCTTGATTAATATTGATGATATGGGTAGTACAAGAGTAGATCTACCACGAGATCAAGGAGGCTAAACCCTAGAAGCTAGCCTATGGTATGATTGTTGTATGTTGTCCTACGGACTAAACCCCCCCGGTTTATAAACACACCGGAGAGGGTTAGGGTTACACAAAGTCGGTTACAATGGTAGGAGATCTAAATATCCACATCGCCAAGCTTGCCTTCCACGCCAAGGAAAGTCCCATCCGAACACGGGACGAAGTCTTCAATCTTGTATCTTCATAGTCCAGGAGTCCGGCTGATGGTATAGTCCAGCCATCCGGGCACCCCCTAATCCAGGATTCCCTCACTCCGACTTCATCACATAACGGTTCACCATACGTGCATGCTTCGGGAATCACAAACCTTAACACAAGTATTTCTACCAATCCACAAATACTCACTAGCATGAATGTAATATCACCATCTTTATATCGCAAAACTATTGCAAGGAATCAAACATATCATATTTAGTGATCTACAAGTTTTATGTAGGATTTTATGACTAACCATGTAAATGACCAATTCCTGTTAACTCTCTAAATAGATATAAGTGGAGCAATAGAGTTCAATTCTTTCTACAAAAGACATGCCCACACTCTAACAAATATAAGTGAAGCAAAAGAGCATTCTACAAATGGTGGCTTTCTATGTGAAGAGAAACAAACAATCCAAACTTCAAATGATATAAGCGAAGCACATGAAGCATTCTATAAAGCCATACTCAAAAGATATAAGTGAAGTGCAAAGAGCATTCTATAAATCAACCAAGGACTATCTCATACCAGCATGGTGCATTATTAAAATAAAAATAAAAAGCAAACGATGCTCCAAGATTTACGCATATAATGTGACGAATAAAAATATAGCTCCAAGTAATATCAACGATGATTGTTAGAAGAAAGAGGGGATGCCTTCCGGGGCAGCCCCAAGATTAGTTGCTTGGGAGTCCTTGAATATTACCTTGGGGTGCCTCGGGCATCACCAATCTTAGGCTCTTGCCACTCCTTATTCCTTCATCCATCGTGATCTCACCCAAAACTTGAAAACTTCAATCACACAAAACTCAACAAAACCCTCGTGAGATCGTTAGTATAATAAAAAATCACCACTTTAAGTACTGTTGCAAACCAATTCATATTTTGTTTTTGCATTGTAGCTAATGTAATATAACTTTTCCATGGCTTATACCACCAATACAATCCATAGTTTCATCAAAATGAGAAAAACAATGCATAAAAATAGGACAGTTTGTAGTAATTTGAACATCAACCATACTTATGTAACTCCATTTTTTAACAAAATTAGGAAAGAATAAACAATTTGTGTAGAAGTACTGTGCAAAAATTTCTTAAGCTTTTGACATTCTAGTAAAAAATGTAAATTCACGCACTATAGCCAAAGTTTCTATTTTTCCACTACACAAACAAAACAAGCAATCTAGTCATCCTAAAGGCAAATATTGGCACATTATTTTGTAATACAATGGATTTGTACAAGGGGATAATTCTTTTTTTGAAAAGGTTCTGTAATCGAGATTCACAAAGTTTCAATGGGCATGAACAAAGTTCAAGGAGCTCCCCTACTTTAACGGTGCTCGTCTTTCTTACTTTCACTTCTCTTTTTGAAAAATTGTTAGGTTCCCAACTTTATTTTTTGTTTTGAAACTTTATAAAAGCACAGAATAGAAATAAATGACTCTCTAAGACTTCCAGGTTGTCTCCCTGGCAGCGCTTTCTTTAAAGCCATTAAGCTAGGCATATAGTCCTCAAGTAATGGATCCACCGGATCCCAAGGTATATCAAAGCCAATTTCAATTAACAATGATTTGTGATTTAGTAGTGAGCACAAAGTAACATATATCATGAAACAACGAAGTCTAACTCTCTTCCTATGCATCATCATGTCATAAATTAACAATTCATGCACACATAGTAAAAGCCGATACAAAGTATAAACAGTTTATCTCAATTTTATCGTATTGGAAATATAGAGAGGCGGAGATGTAGTTCCTCTCTCATAATAATTTCAAGTAGGAGCAGCAAGCACATGCATGTTATATTTATCAAAATCATCATGTGCAATAGTAGAACGCAACCCATCAGTATAACCCTTAATAAGCGAAAACTTCTCCGATATAGCGTAGTTGGGCGAATTGAAAAAGATAATAGGACTGTCATGTGTGGGTGCAATAGCAACAATTTCATTCTTAACATAAGGAACTATAGCAAGTTCATCTCCATAAGCACAATTCATATTGGCATCATGGCCACAAGCATAGCAAGCGTCAATTTCATCAAAAAGTGATATTTCAAATGAATCCAAGGGACCATAGCAATTATCATAGCAATCATCCTTCAGTAGGCACAAAGGGAAATTAAACAATGTATGAGTTGAAGAGTTACTCTCATTAGAAGGTGGGCACGGGTGATCAATCCGCTCTTCCTCCTTTTGTTGTTCACTCTCCTCGTCATCTTTTTCATCTAATGAGCTCACATTTTTAGCAGTTGCTTCTTCCACAGATTCCTACAAAATATTAGTCTCTTCTTAGACAATGGAGACTTTCTCAATAAACGCATCAATATCGGCATTGTATTCACAATTCTCATAGCAATATTTAAGTATAGCAAACTTTCCAGGCCTATAAACATCATCATCAAAAGCTTCATACTTTTCAAACAAAGATTCAATTTCATAAGCACCCTTAAAAGCAACAAATTCTTCTATTCGTTCCACATCATAGTAATCATAAATACCATTACCATAAGAAGCCAAGGTTTCATTATCATTAAATTTACATGAAAATGGAAGGTGTGGAGCCTTCATCCTAGAGCAACAAGTATAATCATATGTCAAGCATACATCCCAAGCATACCAATGCAACAAATATATTTGATCCCATAACAGTTTCCCTTTTTGAGTCAAGCGGTAATCCCTAAAGTATTCACGTTCAGCCAACGTGTCTCCCATTATATAATTGAATGGGGCTTTCTCAGGATTATTAAAGTAGTGCATAATATATTTCACATGAGCATCGAGGGTTTTAGGAGGTTCCCCAATGTCGGTGTCAAAACCGGCGGATCTCGGGTAGGGGGTCCCAAACTGTGCGTCTAAGCTGGATGGTAACAGGAGGCAGGGGACATGATGTTTTACCCAGGTTCGGGCCCTCTTGATGGAGGTAAAACCCTACGTCCTGCTTGACTAATATTGATGATATGGGTAGTACAAGAGTAGATCTACCACGAGATTAGAGAGGCTAAACCCTAGAAGCTAGCCTATGGTATGATTGTTATGTCTGTCCTTTATCGACTAACCTGGCCCTGGTTTATATAATGCAACAGAGGCCTAGGTTAACAAGAGTCCTAGCCGAATACGCCGGTGGGGAGAAGTCCTTGTCTTGATCGCCAAGTCTTGTGGAATCTTCCTTATATGCGGCATCTGTCCGAACTGGCCCATGAGTATACGGCCCCGGGGGTCCTCAGCCCAATCTAATAGATTGGGAGACGACGTGATGAGTACCCCCTAGTCCAGGACACCGTCAGTAGCCCCCTGAACCGGTCTTCAAGTTAGGGATGCTCCTCGATTCTTCCGAACTGTTCTTCATCCTCGGTCGTCGGTCTTGAAAACTGGTTCAACAAATATTCTTTATCTTCGATCTTGAGGATCGCTGAAATGCATACGACGGGTTTACACGTCGGGTATCCGAGGAGCCCCTTTAAGTTTCCGGCCTTTATCAATGCCTTGTTTATTTTTATGCCACACCTCGGGTTTGAAGTTGTTCCCGAGAGGCAGTGTCCTCTTGCGTCCGAGCTCCAACGCCGGACTGCATTCGAGGTATCTTTTGCAGACGAGCACCAACGCCGGACCACTTCCCAGCTCTAATGCCGAAATATATCCGAGCTCCAACGCCGGACTGTATCCGAGCTCCAAAGTCGGACTGTATCCGAGCTCCAACGCCGGACTGTATCCGAGGTGTCGTAAATCACCTTGGTTCAAAGAAGTTTGAAGGAGTTTAGCCGAGCTTAATGCCCTCTATGGAGCCTGCCACTAGCGCCCGAGCTTTATGCCGGACTGCTTCCGAGGTGGTGCACCACCCCGAATGTGGGCCGATTTTTGTCAATATTTTTGATTGGTGCAATTTATTCTCTACCGAGATATATAGCCAGTAGCCCTCAAGGTGGATATCGGTCTAAAACCTGAGATGCACATGAAGGATGGCATAAGACCGCTGATCCTAGTAGCCGCTGAGACTCAGGTCGATTTGCAAAATCGGCCTGAGGATCAAGTCCTAGCTCGGCAGAATACTTCGGGACACTAAAAGCGGCGTGCTCAGTCCTCGAGACTCAGGTTGGATGCGGCCGACCAACCTGAGGATCGAAATCTCCTCGGAAACTATATTGCACATAAAATTTTCTGCATTGGACAAGCAATGCAGTAGCCCCCGAGACACTGGTCGGGTGGCAACACCAGATCAGGGGATCGATGTGCCCCTTTAATATGTTTAAATAATAAGCCCGAAGCCCAGTGGCCCCCGAGCCTTAATGCGGGCACGGGTGGCCGAATTAAGGATCGATATCCATAGTAAAATCACAACTTGTGTGTAATGACTCTATGTATCCAAGTACTTTACGTCATTTAATGCTCGGATCCGCATTGTACAAAACTTTGTTGACCGACCATCGGCTTCCACCTCCTCGGCCAGTAGCCGAGGAGTGTTTGTCCTACTTTATAAAGCCTTTATGAGGGCAAAGGTTTACGACAATGTAACGCCCTCGATGCGGCTATATCTCCCACGTGTCGAAGCACGACTTAGAGGCATAACCGCATTGAAAGCAATGTCGCAAGTGAGGTAATCTTCACACAACCCATGTAATACATAAGGGAAAGAGATACATAGTTGGCTTACAGTCGCCACTTGACACAATACATGAGTAAAGCATTACATCATACAGATACAATCAAGGTCCGACTACGGAACCAAAATAAAAGAAGACTACCCCAAATGCTACACAGATCCCCGATCGTCCCAACTGGGCTCCACTACTGATCAACTGAAACGAAACAACACAATGAGCAAGATCTTCATCGAGCTCCTCCTTGAGCTCGGGTGCGACACCTGCACGGTTTCATCGGCACCTGCAAACTGGTTTTGGAAGTATCTGTGAGTCACGGGGACTCAGCAATCTCACACCAGCGAGATCAAGACTATTTAAGCTTATGGGTAGGAGAAGGTAGTGAGGTGGAGCTGCAGCAAGCGACTAGCATATCTGGTGTCTAACATACGCAAATGAGAGCGAGAAGAGAAGGCAAAAGCACGGTCGAACAACTATGATCAAGAATTGATCCTAGAACAACCTATGTCAAGCATAACTCCAACACCGTGTTCACTTCCCGCACTCCACCGAGAAGAGACCATCACGGTTACACACGCGGTTGGTATATTTTACTTGAGATCAACTTCGGGTTTTCTACAACCGGACATTAACAAATTCCCATCTGCCACATAACCGCGGGCACGGCTTTCGAAAGTTCAAACCCTGCAGGGGTGTCCCAACTTAGCCCATGATAAGCTCTCGCGATCAACGAAGGATATTCCTTCTCCCCGGGAAGACCCGATCAGTCTCGGAATCCCGGCTACAAGACATTTCGACAGTAATAAAACAAGACCAGCAAAGCCGCCCGATGCGCCGACATCCTGATAGGAGCTGCACATATCTCGTTCTCAGGGCAACACCGGATGAACACTACGTACGGCAACCGAAGATACCCCAAGTTGCCTAGGGGTGGCACCGCAAGTGGCTCTAGTTTGGACCAACACTTAGACAAGCATTGGCCCGGGGGGCTAAATAAAGATGACCCTCGAGAGAGCGACTCCCAAGGGAAAAATAGGTGATGGTGAGGCAAATGGTAAAACCAAGGTTGGGCCTTGCTGGAAAAGCTTTATTCAAAGTGAACTGTCAAGGGGGTCCCATAAATCACCCAACCGCGTTAGGGACGCAAAATCCGGGACCATAATACCGATATGACGGAAACTAGGGCGGCAAGAGTGGAACAAAACACCAGGCATAAGGCCGAGCCTTCCACCCTTTACCAAGTATATAGATGCATTAATTAAATAAGATATATTGTGATATCCCAACAAGTAAACATGTTACAATCAAGGAACAACATCTCCATGTCCCAACAAGGGACAAACTTCATCTTCACCTGCAACTAACAACGCTATAAGAGGGGCTGAGCAAAGCGGTAACCTAGCCAAACAATGGTTTGCTAGGACAAGGTGAGTTAGAGGCTTGGTTTAACAATATGGGTGGCATGATAAGCAAGTGGTAGGTATCACAGCATAGGCATAGCAAAAGAGCGAGCAACTAGCAAACAAAGATAGAAGTGATTTCGAGGGTATGGTCATCTTGCCTGAGATCCCGCAAGGAAGAAGAACGAGTCCATGAAGAAGACAAACGGACGAAGTTGAACGAATCCTCACAACTTCGGAACGAAACCGAAGCTAACGAGAGAAGCAACCCGGAAACAAACAAACACCATAGTAAAAAACCATCACATAAACATGGCATGATGCACAATCGAGTATGATGCATGTCCGGTTTAAATATGCATGGCATGGCAAAGTGCAACAAACAACACTACAAATTAAGTGGAGCTCAATATGCAACGAGTTGCATATTGACAAAACACCACATGACTTATTTAGTTCTCTCTCGGTTATGTACACATCAATATTAAATGTTGCTTAACATGGCAAGAGGTGAAACATAATAAAACTACCTATTTAGGCAATTTACATGAGGCCGGAACAACAAACAACAAGTCCAGAAAAACCTCATGAGCATATATTAGATTTGGTACTGTTTTGCCCTAAAACATATTTTAGAGTTGTAAAACATGCAAGATGAGTGCACCATGTTAAACTAGGCATTTTTCTACCCCATTTACATATATAGTTTATTTAAAACCGAGTTACGGTTAATTAGTTATGAATTAAATCATTTTAACATGCTATTTTAGCAAATTAATGCAAACAGCAATTTAAACATTTTAAACATAGATGAAAGTTGGATATTATGAAACTAGGCAAAATTCTAAGCATTTTTCATATATGAAGTTTTTACATATGATGGACTGTTAATGAGTTATTATATGCATGATGTTTGAGAGTTTTTCTGTAAAACTGCAGTCTCTGGTATAATAGACAAATTCGCAGCGCAGGGAAAAAACATGCATGGGCCGAATCTGACTAGGCCAAGTGTACAGGAGAAGGCTGGAGGGGGCTGCTCACCCATGGGCCAAGGCCCGGTTGGTGCAGCAGGCCGGCTGAGGAGGCGCTGAGGCAAGAGGCAGTTGGCCAAACGGCGCTGGAGGCATGGTCAACGCTCGGGACTGAATCGGGTGAGCCGCTGCTGCTCTCGTTCCTGAAGAAACAGAAGCAGCAGGAGCATGGCAATGGAGACAGCAGGGAGCCCTGGCGACGGGGTCGGCCAGAACCAGACGGAACGGGCGGATCGAGGCGGAGTCCCGGCAGGGCAGAACAGATCCACAAGGGCTCGGGCGAGGGGGTCAACGGGGCATGCGGGCGCTGCTCCTGGCGGCGCACCATGGCTCCTGTGAAGGTTCAGAGAGAGGGAGAGAACTGTGTGAGAGGGAGAAAAACAGAGGGAGGAAGGAGAAATAAGGGGAGGCGGCGAGGGGGAACCGCGGCAGCGCAGCGGATCCCGGCGGAAGGCAAGGATCTCCGGCGAGGCAGGGACTTGGCGCGGGCTCGGCGAGAACCATGCAGAGGCATCTCCTCAAGGCTGCAGGCTGGGCGCAGAGCAGGCAAGGCGACGGCGAGGCATGAAGCAGGGCGGGGCACGACGCTGGTGACCTGCTGGTGGATCTCCGGCGACGAGCTGCCGGTGGTGACGCGAGGTGGTTGAGGAGGCCGGCGTTGGGGAAGAGCTCGAAGGTCGTCCATGGCGTCAGGTGCTCTCCTCATCGTTCCTGGTACAGAGACGGAGAGGGAGTGAGAGAGAGGAGGAGAAGGAAACGGGAAGGAGGAGGGGTAGGGGCGACGGGGATGGCCTGGTGGCTGCTGCTGCTGGCGGGGAAGCACCGGCGAGGAGGAGGTGCTCGGGCGACGGCTTGGGGTCGAGCTCCTCTCGAACTGGATCGAGAAGGGAGCGGGAGGCGCGGCTGCAGTGGTGAAATCAAGGGAGAGTGGGTGGCGAGCGCTTCTTGGCCCAGCACTGAAGACGAGGTGGAGCGGTGGTTGCTGCGGGAGGAGATCCCGAGGAAGGAGGGGGTTGGTCGGCTGGCGGCGGAAACGGGATGGATGGATTGGACTAGGGTTTGATCTGGTTATATGTAAACATATGGGATAGAGTTAGGGGTCTTTGGACCCTCCGATCGTAATCGGGCGGTCAAGAATAAATAGGCTAGAGAAGCCCAAATAAGAAGCCAGAGATATCTAATAGATGTTTGGGGATGATCCGAATCCAACAGTGACGACTGAGCGGTTCGGGTCCGGTAAGATTCGAACACGCGCGACGGATCTGAGGTTGTGCAGAGAGGTTAGGTGGTTCGACCAGAGGGAAACGAAAACACGGTTGGTCTCGGATCGGTCAACGACAGCCAGGGGGAAAGCGGCAACTATGAACGAATGCAAGTTTTAAAACATGACGACAACGAAGTGCCGATGCAATGCGAATGATGCGATGATGAAATGCCACAAGCAAATAAAACACACAACAACAACGAAAAACAAGGAAGGCTTCTGAAGCGTCGGTCTCGGGGCGTTACAGACAAACAAGGCAATCTTGATGGAGGTAAAACCCTACATCCTGCTTGATTAATACTGATGATATCGGTAGTACAAGAGTAGATCTATCACGAGATCAGAGAGGCTAAACCCTAGAAGCTAGCCTATGGTATGATTGTTACGTCTGTCCTTTATCGACTAACCTGGCCCTTGTTTATATAATGCACTAGAGGCCTAGGTTAACAAGAGTCCTAGCCGAATACACCGGTGGGGAGAAGTCCTTGTCTTGATCGCCAAGTCTTGTGGAATCTTCCTTATATGCGGCATCTGTCCGAACTGGCCCATGAGTATACGGCCCCGGAGGTCCTCGGCACAATCTAATAGATAGGGAGACGACGTGGTGAGTACCCCCTAGTCCAGGACACCGTCAGTAGCCCCCTGAACCGGTCTTCAAGTTAGGGACGCTCCTCGACACTTCCGAGCTTTTCTTCATCTTCGGTCGTTGGTCTTGAAAACTGGTTCAACAAATATTATTTATCTTCGATCTTGAGGATCGCCGAAATGCATACGACGGGTTTACATGTCGGGTATCCGAGGAGCCCCTTTAAGTTTCCGACCTTTATCAATGCCTTGTTTATTTTTATGCCACACCTCGGGTTTGAAGTTGGTCCCGGGAGGCAGTGTCCTCTTGCGTCCGAGGTCCAACGCCGGACAGCATTCGAGGTATCTTTTGTAGGCGAGCACCAACGTCGGACCACTTCCCAGCTCTAATGTCGGAATATATCCGAGCTCCAACGCCGGACTGTATCCGAGCTCCAACGTCGGACTGTATCCGAGCTCCAACGCCGGACTATATCTGTCGTGGATTTATCACGGCAGATGTCCTAGCAAAAGGACTTAGTCGTGGAGCCATCGCAACGGGTTAACTTGAAGGGGTCAAAACGGACGCAAGGACACAGAGTTATACTAGTTCGGCCCCTTCGATGAAGGTAAGAGCCTACGTCTAGTTGTGATGGGATTGATGTGTTTCGAGGGCTAGGGAGCGATAAGCTTCGCCTAAACCTCGAGTTGTTGTTCTCCGTCCTTAAACCGCCGTCGGGTCGTCCCCTTATATACACGGGTGACGCCCGTAGGTCTACAAAGTCCCAACCTCCGGTTCATAAACGTGCCCGGGTTGGTCTCTCTATTCCTAACTTACAATGCAAGTTTACCTCAGGCCGGTTTACGGCCATAAACCTTTGAACCGATTATAGGCCTTGGGCCCTTCTATTTCTCCTTGGGCTTTAACATCTTGGGTCCATTGACGGAGCTAACCCGGGCCCTATAGGCCGGTTTACCCCAAATAGCAATATCCCCAACATTAGGCCCCAGATTGATTTGAACAGGTTCATGTCAATCCATAATAAGAATCTCTGTCTTCAAATGTCTTCCAGTAACTGTTAAACCGCCGTTTCGTCGTCTCCTCTTGCTGCGGTAAACCGATATGACGTCAGCGCAAAGTTACCGTCTCTTTTTGCTAATCCGCAATAATCAGGGCGACGGCTGGGCTCCCGAAATCACCGGCCCCTGGATTCGCGCTCCTGGCACGCGCGCCGCGCCTTATAAATAGGGCTTGAAGGCCATCTTCCTTTCCTCCCTTTCGTCCCCTTCTTCGTCTTCCTCGCGACTCAGGCTTCGGAGCTCCGCCGTCGCCGTCAGCTACTGCATCAACTCAGGCCGCTGCATCAACTTGACCGGACCAGAGTACCGCGGCGACCCTCCACATCTGTTTGGATCCCGGTAAGGCTCCTGTTCTTCTTGCTTTAGATCTGTTCTAGGGTTCGTCATCCTGCCACTGTTCCTTGTTCATCTCCATAGCAAGCTTTTGTGAACAGATTATGATACTTATATTGTGATTTGTAGTCACTCTCAGTATTCGCCATAAATCTGTACTCATCTCCTTAGATCCCACTCATTTCCTTGCTTGTCGAATTTATGCTGTTCTGCTGCGAGCCAAACCTCATATTTTTACTTCGTTTTTGCCCTAGCTGTAGATCCATTGTTTTGAAAGAATCCGTACGGGATCTGTTTCTGCTTTCATATTCACAACTGTTAGATCTGGTCGGTTTAACTTTTAGCAGAGCGAACAACCCAAACTATATATCCATTAGTCCCCTTGATGAACCGCCAGATGATATCATTGTAGATAACTCCGTTCTATATAAGAGCATCTTCGGTTTACAATCACACCTGTTCTCAAACCGGAATACCTTTGTCTTGTAGATTTCCTCATGGCAAAACAGGTATACGAATGCAACTGGGTTCCCTCTCGCATCACCGAGACCCAATTAAACAACTTAGTTCTGACTGGCGCCTTGAGTAGCAAAAACGCCATCCATTGGAGGGTTCCAGGGAATGAATGTCCTCCTACCCCACAGGAAGGAGAAGTGGTGGTGTTTGCGGATCACCTGGCCCGGGGCTTTAATCCACCCGGTTCAAAATTTTATCGGGACGTCGTGGCTAATTTTAAGTTGCGCCCACAAGATGTTGGTCCAAACTCAGTCACGAATATCTGCCATTTTCAAGTGATTTGTGAGGTGTACTTCCAAGAGGAACCTACTGTAGAGCTGTTCCGAGACTGTTTTCATTTGAACCGACGTACTGAATTCACCGACGGCCCTAATATGGAACTGGGTGGTATGGCGATTCAAAAGAGGAAAGAAGTGACTTATCCTCACGCCAAGCTGCATAGCCATCCGCAAGAATGGAATCACACTTGGTTCTATTGCAAGGATACTTCCCCTGCTAAAGAAAATCCTCTGCCTGGCTTCCGTCCAGAGAGACTTAGCAATACACACCCCTTCCCCCCAAGGCTAACCGCCAAAGAGAGGAGTAAGTATGCCCCTCAGCTGTCCAAGCTCAGAGCCTTCATGGCTAACGGTTTAACGGGGGTAGATCTTGCCCGTTGCTGGATTTCATGGAGCATCCTGCCCCTTAGTATCCGCTCCGGTTTAATGTGCCAATACACGGGCCGGCTTAATGATCCTTTGAGGCACTGCAACATTCAGCTGACGGAAGACGAAGTTACTGAAGCTGTGAAAAAGATGCTGAATGAACCGGAATATGTTTGCGCCCGAACCGGCCTGCTTCCCTTTTGTGCTACAAATAAACCACCTGCTGTAAGCATCTCACCTCTGTTTGTTATAGAATTTATGATCTCCTTATATGCACACTGTTAACTCCAGTCCTTTCTGAGACAGGGAGATGATCCGTTTTGGAGCAAGAAGCTTCAAGAGCCGACAGAAAAGGTAACCCGACCCAAAACAAGGGTGAAGAAGCCCGCTCAGAAGAAAAGGAACACCGCTTCCTCTACCCCGGATTTAGATGAGGATGATGTGGGTAATCCGGACCTTGAGGTAGACCTCGATTCAGTTGGCTTACTTTTTATACGTCTTATTGATGATGATATTTGTCAGGACGACGCTGAAGCGAGTAATGCTGAAGGCCCAGAGGTAACTATTCTTTCTTCTGATACAGTTCCTTTGCCTTTGAAAAAACCTCGCCAAGCAAACCAGAAAGTTAAATTTTCTCATCCTCTTGCTTACTTGGATCCCAAATTTCTTGTGAAGACCCAGCAACATGAAGCTCGTCGCACCACCCGGCATAGTGGCCAGGTAGTTACCTCCGCCGGTTTACCGAACAGCCCGGTTCGGAAACGCCGCTCAGAGGTCTCCGATTTATGCGCTAGCTTTCCTCCTAAAGCAGGTTTAATTCGTCAGCCTCTTAATCCATCTGACTCCGATTATCAGGTCACTTCCCATTCATCTTCTGGTGAATCTTCAGCCACTCAACTGCCACCGCTAAAGACAGTTATTGGGTAAGTTGGACCGATCACAACATATTTCCATATGGGTTTCTTAATCCATCTTACACCGTTCTTTCAATCTTTGGGTCTTTTCCAGGGCTAAACCTAGACCGAGCAAGAAGGCTCGTCTGGATAATCCGGCCGAAGGAACTGCCGCTCCTGAACCGGAGAGAACTCCTGGTGCTGATGCTCTAGTTCGTGAAGACATTCAGAATTATCTACCTCCACAAGATGACGCCTATGCTGAAGAAAGGCCTACCAATCCTGCCAGCCGTACCGATCAGCCTGCCAGTCCTGTTCGGGTTGAGGAATCCATCCCCCCTTCTGGAACTGTTGATAAACCGACAGTGCCAATGCAGAGCAGCGATTCCAAAGATGATGATGTTGTGATTACCGGCATTGGTCGCTCTGAACCGGGGAACTCTGCTACTTTAGCCAAACATACTGCCAAGGAAGAAATCTCGGCCATAAAGGGCAAATGGGACGTTGATTCCTCAACGTACGCCGCTTTAAGCGCCCAAGATCTTTATTCTGGGTACCTGAACCGAGTGTACACCAGTCGCGATTATGAAGCTGGTATGATCAGGATGATGAAAGAAAAACTTGAGGTAACTCTCTTGTGCTTCATTCTATTGCAACTTAGCTTCTCAATTTTTTCCAATCCGAGATGGTAATCCGAATCATGCTGCCTTGACAACTAAGGCCCGGTTTAAAAAACCCAGGGCTTCAACATAGGCCGTTAACCAGAAAACATCATCAAATAACCATTAGCCCCCAAGTACCAAGTTTAAATACTTGTATTAATCCTGGGACTTTTGTAATGTAAAACATGTGTTAAGATCAAGTACGCATTAGCCCCCAAGTATCGAGCACATAACTTGCTTGTGTGGTTGATACTTCCAAAACGTGCAATATTTTCTGAACACTGTTGACGACCTGCTGCAGGGGGATCTGAAGACCAAAGAGAAACAAGTCTCGGACCTTCAGGAAATCCTAAAAACCCAGCAGCCTGAAACTGCCAAAGCGAAGGAAGAATTGACCAATGCCTTAACCGTTATGGAACAGCTGAAAGAAACCCGCAAAAAGGAACAAGCTGATTGGGCTACTGAAAAAGCTCTTTTGATTAAAAGGGCTGAAAATGCCGAAGCTGCTCTCAAACCGGTGGTTGATGAATTATCCACCGTAAAGCGACAAATACACTCCATGACCTCTGCCGTCTTTGGTAAATTTCTTTTGATGCCCTTCCTCCAATTTGCACTTTGTCTGCTATATCCTATGTCCGGTTTGTAATCCATCTTGAAACACTGCAGGCACACGTATTGGACACTTGGGTTCTGATGTGCGGATGAAACTCAAAGCTGCTTATACTTTGATTGAACAGTTATATACCGGAGCACAGAGAGCTATCACCAGTGCATCGCATAACAACCCCGCACCGTCTCTGATTCAAGACACGTTAAAAAGGTTATCCATGATTCCTGCCCGGATTGAGGAGTTAAAAAGATCAGCTGCTCGAACCGGAGCCATCACTGCCTTGATCCGGGCCAAAGCGTGGGTACCAGACTTTGATCCTGTCGAAGCGGCACAAGGATATCCCAGCTTGAAAGAAGACGGTTCAGACTTCGGTGAAAATGACTTGAGGGCGATAAACTGGGCGGTGCGCCCCCTAGCTTGTCAATTGGCTGAAGAAGCAGATCTGACACATTATCAGGCCCAATATGATAACCAGAACAAGCGAGTAGCTGCCCCGATCCCTGAAGCGGAAAACCTTATTCCTCCAATCCGTAAGCATACCTACGCCCCTGACATTGAACCGTCTTTGCTGATTCATGAAGAAGCTGTCTTTCAAGCGTTAATGGGAATCGACTGGACCACTGCTGATTTCCAGCCAATGGGTAGCCATGAGAAGGCTGAAGCGGTGCAAGATGATCCACAGCCTTCAAACCGAGGCGGCGAACAGGCGTAATCAAAGCTCCGGTTCACCTCAATTGGTGATGTTAATCCGTCAAGAAACAATATATTCAGGCACCACGCTGCCTTGTAATAAGATAGTTAATACCTCTGTGTTTGAATGCGCCTTTGTGCACGGGTACTGATGCCCTTGCCATTGATTTTTTCCAACCTGTGTTTCCTGTCTTTACTGGGTACAAAGGACGGTCTTTCGACCATACGAACCGTGCTGCGCCTTTGCCAAACCGGGCAACTTGCCTCCGGGTTAAAAAACGGACCAGGCTGTGTCAGCTGAATCGGTTTAAAAGTATTTGTCGTTCCGAAGAACAAAAACACCACAAGAAGGAAGATAACAAAAAACCAAATACGAGAGGAAAACGCAATAGTAAAACGCATGCAAATGGTGGTTGCTATGAACCGTTCAGAAGGCGTTACCATTGTCAAGACAAAAAAAAACCAAGCCCCCAAGAGGTGTAGCTACGGTTTAAGTCGACTAGGTTCCTAACTGAATCGTGGCAAATATGCCGGTCAAATGGCATTGCATTGGTTCGTATTCGACCAAGCCCCCAAGTGACTCAGTGGCCTAGGGCCGATCAAGTGGCATTGCGTTGGTTCGGACACGACCAAGCCCCCAAATGACTTATTGGCTGTTTAAAAGCCGATCAGAAGGCATTACCATCATCAAGACATGACCGAGCTCCCATAAGGTGTAACTACGGTTCAAGTCGATTAGGTCCCCAACTGACTTAGTGGCAAATGTGCCAGCCAGAAGGCATTACCGTCGTCAAGACATGACCAAGCTCCCCGGAGGTGTAGCTACGGTTCAGGTCGACTAGGTCCCCAACTGACTTTGTTGATTTCCTGTGAAGTGATCTCAAGGGGTAAACCGGAGGTTGCCCTAAAGCGAATCAACTCCGTGTAACCACGCATGATGTGAGGAAAAACAGAGACCCCGCTTTACTCGAGGCTCCGGTTCATTATATTGATCATAATATATACATGGTCATGATATGTACACAAACAGAGCCCAAGGCTCATGTATAGTAAGGCCGAAGATGAGCTATGTTCCACGGCCTGCTGGTCTCCTCCTCTGATGTGCGTGAATCTTTGCGCTCTCGAATATCAATCAGGTAGTATGACCCATTATTCAGATTCTTGCTAACCACAAAAGGTCCTTCCCAAGGCGGGGATAATTTATGCTGATCAGACTGATCCTGGATGAGCCGAAGCACCAAATCCCCCTCCTGAAAGGTTCTGGTCTTAACCCGACGGCTGTGGTAACGGCGAAGATCTTGCTGGTAAATCGCTGAACGGGCAGCTGCTAATTCACGTTCCTCATCCAACAAGTCAAGAGCGTCCTGCCGTGCCTGCTCGTTGCCCGCTTCAACATAAGCTGCCACACGAGGTGAATCATGTCGTATATCACTGGGGAGAACCGCCTCTGCTCCATAGACCATAAAGAACGGCGTAAACCCCGTGGATCTGTTAGGCGTGGTGTTGATACTCCATAATACAGACGGTAGCTCCTCAACCCAACAACCCGGCGTCCTTTGCAAAGGGACCAGAAGCCGGGGTTTGATACCTCTCAAGATCTCTTGATTCGCTCGTTCTGCTTGACCATTAGATTGTGGGTGAGCTACTGAAGAAACATCAAGCCGTATATGCTCACGTGCGCAGAACTCTTTCATGGCACCTTTGGATAGATTGGTACCATTATCTGTGATGATGCTGTGTGGAAAGCCAAACCGGAAGATCACCTTCTTTATAAACCGAACCGCCGTGGCCGCATCACATTTACTGACAGGTTCTGCCTCCACCCACTTTGTAAATTTGTCAACCGCCACCAATAGGTGGGTCTTCTTATCTTTGGAACATTTAAAAGGTCCAACCATATCGAGCCCCCAAGTCGCAAACGGCCAAGTAATTGGAATCATCCTCAATTCTTGAGCCGGTATGTGCGCTCGTTTGGAAAATTTCTGGCAACCATCACATAACCTGACCAGGTCTTCTGCATCAGCATGAGCAGTTAACCAGTAGAAACCGTGGCGGAACGCTTTAGCCACCAATGATTTTGAACTGGCGTGGTGGCCGCAATCCCCTTCATGTATTTCACGTAATATCTCGCACCCCTCCTCAGGGGATACGCACCGTTGCAGCGCTCCTGACACGCTGCGATGATGTAGCTCCCCTTTGAGAATGGTCATAGACTTGGACCGCCGTACTATCTGCCGAGCCAAGGTTTCGTCTTCTGGCAACTCACCCCGGTTCATATATGCCAGATAAGGAAGCGTCCAATCCGGGGTGACGTGAAGAGCCGCCACTAATTGAGCCTCCGGATCAGGAACAGCCAACTCCAGCTCACCGGGTAGATGTACCGATGGGTGATACAATACATCCAAGAAAACATTGGGTGGGACCGGTTTACGCTGAGAGCCCAAGCGGCTTAAAGCGTCCGCTGCCTCATTCTTTCTGCGGTCCACATGGTCCACTTGATAGCCTTTGAAATACCCAGCCACCATATCTACTTCACGACGGTATGCAGCCATGAGCGGGTCCTTAGAATCCCAGGTGCCAGATACCTGCTGAGCCACTAGATCCGAATCACCAAAGCACCTAACTCGGCTCAGATTCATCTCTTTAGCCATCCGAAGACCATGAAGCAAAGCTTCATACTCAGCCGCATTATTTGTACAGGGGAACATTAAACGGAGGACATAACAAAACTTATCTCCTCGTGGGGAAGTTAAAACGACTCCAGCCCCCGAGCCTTCCAATTGTCTGGATCCGTCAAAATGAATAGTCCAATATGTGTTATCTGGCTTCTCCTCAGGTGCTTGTAACTCTGTCCAATCGTTTATGAAGTCGACAAGTGCTTGTGACTTTATGGCCATCCGGGGTACGTATCTTAAACCGTGCGGCCCAAGCTCGATAGCCCACTTGGCAATCCGACCGGTCGCCTCCCGGTTCTGTATGATTTCACCTAAAGGAGCAGAACTGACCACCGTGATGGGTTGTCCTTGAAAATATTGCCTCAGCTTCCGGCTTGCCATAAAAACACCATATACCAGCTTCTGCCAATGCGGATACCTTTGTTTGGACTCGATAAGCACTTCGCTGATATAGTAAACCGGTCGCTGAACCGGATGCTCCTTCCCAGCCTCCTTGCGTTCTACCACCATCGCCACACTGACCGCTCTGGCGTTCGCAGCAACATATAACAGGAGTGGCTCTTTATCTACAGGGGCTGCCAACACTGGCGGATTGACTAACTGTCGCTTCAAGTCCTCAAACGCTTTATCAGCCTCCGGACTCCAGACAAATTGATCTGTCTTCTTGAGCATTTGATACAAGGGGATCGCCTTTTCACCGAGGCGGCTGATAAACCGGCTTAACGCTGCAATCCGTCCGGCCATGCGCTGAACATCATTGACGCATTTCGGTTTGGCCAGGGAGGTGATGGCTGTGATCTTTTCCGGATTGGCCTCAATTCCTCTATGGGACACTAAGAATCCCAACAACTTGCCTGCAGGTACACCAAAAACACATTTAGCTGGGTTGAGCATCATTTGGTACACCCTCAAGTTATCGAAGGTTTCCTTCAAATCATCAACCAGGGTCTCCTTCTTTCGTGACTTGACCACAATATCATCCACATAAGCATGTACATTACGCCCAATCTGTTCGTGGAGGCAATTTTGCACACACCGTTGATAAGTAGCCTGCGCACTCTTAAGCCCGAAGGGCATAGAAACATAGCAGAAGGCTCCAAAGGGAGTAATGAACGCCGTCTTCTCCTGGTCCTTAACTGCCATCTTGATCTGATGATAACCCGAATAGGCATCCAAAAAACTCAAACGCTCGCAACCTGCCGTAGCATCAATGATTTGATCAATACGGGGGAGAGCAAAAGGATCCGCTGGACAGGCTTTATTCAAGTCTGTGTAATCCACACACATGCGCCAGGTGCCATTTTTCTTAAGAACCAGCACCGGATTAGCAAGCCACTCGGGATGAAAAACCTCAATAATAAAACCAGCTGCCAGGAGCCTGGCTACTTCCTCACCAATCGCTTTACGTCTTTCTTCATTAAACCGGCGTAGGAACTATTTTACCGGTTTATACTTAGGATCCACATTAAGGGTGTGCTCAGCGAGTCGCCTCGGTACACCAGGCATGTCAGACGGCTTCCATGCAAAGATGTCCCGATTCTCACGGATGAACTCGATGAGCGCGCTTTCCTATTTTGGATCCAAGTTTGTACTGATGCTGAACTGCTTGGACGAATCACCAGGTACGAAGTCAACAAGCTTAGTTTCGGCAGCTGATTTGAACTTCAAGGCCGGATCGTGGTCCGTAGTTGGCTTCTTTAATGAAGTCATGTCCTCCGGATCGACATTGTCTTTGTACTGCTTTAACTCGTCCGTAGCACAAACCGATTCTGCATAAGTCGCATCTCCTTCCTCGCATTCCAAAGCGATTCGGCGGCTCCCATGAACCGTTATAGTGCCCTTGTAACCCGGCATCTTGAGTTGCAGATATACATAGCAGGGCCGTGCCATAAATTTTGCATAGGCCGGTCGTCCGAACAAAGCGTGGAATGGACTTTGGATTTTAACCACTTCAAATGTCAGCGTCTCTGATCTGGAATCATGACTATCGCCGAAGACCACTTCAAGGGCTATCTTACCAACAGGGTACGCAGACTTGCCAGGCACCACCCCGTGGAACACTGTATTGGTCGGTTTGAGATCCTTATCCACCAGTCCCATGCGACGGAAGGTCTCATAATACAAGATGTTAATGCTGCTCCCTCCGTCCATGAGTACCTTGGTGAGCTTATAACCTCCCACCTGAGGCGCCACCACCAATGCTAACTGACCCGGATTATAAACCCTGGGAGGGTGATCTTCTCGGCTCCATATGATTGGTTGTTCCGACCAGCGCAGATAGTAAGGCGTGGCCGGTTCAACAGCACTTACTGCCCGCCTCTGAAGCTTTCTATGCCGCCTATCCAAGATTGTAGTAAAAACATGATACTGTCCACCACTCAACTGTTTCGGGTTGCTCTGATAACCTGATTGCTATTGTTGCTGCTGGCTGTAACCACTTTGATTACCTTGATTATTTTGGCTGTTCTGTCCTCCCGGATTACCATGGAACCCTGGACCGGAATTTCCGCCGCCGTATCCTGATCCGGAACCTGAACCGCCGCCAGAGCTGTGATCATATTGGAAAGTGTTTGAGCTTTTGAATTCCTTCATGATGTAACAATCCTTCCAAAGATGGGTTGCCGGCTCCTCTTTTGTTCCGTGCTTCGGACAGGGCTGGTTTAAGAAAAAGTTCAAACGCTCCGGATTAGGACCGGGATTTCCGCGAAAAGCTGGCTGTTTCCCCTTACTCGCTGGCCCTTATTCTGTGCACTTGTGTTGGCCACAAAATGCACGCTCCCATCCGGTTTATGCTTACCTCCGCCTCCATTACCTGTTGGTCGATGCTGCTGGCCTTTGGTGTTGCTATTCTTCTTTCCCTTCCCTGCTTTGTCGTCACCAGAGTCAGGATCCTTGGTACTGTCAGAATCCGCATACTTCACTAAAGCGGTCATGAGCGTTCCCATATCCGTGCAATCACGCTTCATCCGGCCTAACTTTAGCTTCAAAGGGCCGAACCGACAGTTGCCTTCCAGCAGCACCACGGCGGTGTCTGCGTTGATGCGATCTGATGAGTGCAAAACTTCTGATACCCGGCGTACCCAATGGGTAGTTGACTCCCCTTCTTGCTGAACGCAAGCTGCTAGGTCAACTATCGACATTGGCTGTTTGCACGTGTCCTTAAAATTTTTGATGAACCGGGCTCGCAACTGGGCCCACGAATTAATGGAATTAGGCGGTAGGCTCTTTAGCCAAGTCCGGGCCGTTCCTTCTAACATCATGGTAAAATACTTCGCACACGCTGTGTCATCCACATCCAGCATCTCCATAGCCATCTCATAGCTCTCCACCCATGTCTCCGGAGGCTGATCTGCCGTGTAGTTTGGTACCTTGCGGGGGCCTTTGAAGTCTTTAGGCAGGCGTACGTTGCGCAAAGCGGGAACAAGGCACGGTACTCCCAAAGAACTAGAAACCACCCCCGGTTCAATCGTAGCAGTTGGGAAGATAGGTGTAAGCTGACGAGCCTGATGCCGCGCTGCTAATCCAGCCTCCTGCGCACGGGCGCGATCCACATTCTCCTGAGCATTGTCGACGCCCGCCGGATTGTTGCCGCGGAGCGCTTCACGCCTGGCATTACTTGAAACAGCCGGCTCCTCCATGCGCCTACTATAGCTCCTGCTGGGGCGAGGGGTGGAGTGAATCCGATCACGGCTTTGCGAATATGCTTCTTGTTGGGCCAAAGCGGTCCTAAGGAGCTCCTTGACCCGGCGTGTCTCTACATCCTGCGGTGAATCGCCTTCGAACGGAATGGCTTCCAACCGAGCTGCCGCCGCGACGAGGTTATCCATCGGGTTGGAATAATGGCCCGATGGTGTTGGTACGGCCTGTGGTGTACCAGTGTTGTGACGAGGCAGGTTTATTATACGGTGCTGAACCGGGGCGCCAACTGTCGCTTCCGCACGGTTTACCCCCGGGGTGTTGAAGAGATTTCTGGCATCGAGGGCTGCGGGCAATCGAGATCGGAATTTCCACTTCAGGACTTCCTGAGACGCATTCTGGTCCATCATGAACCTGTAAGCCTGTGCATCTAAAGCGGCGCGCTCTGCCGTCATCCTGGCCTCTTCTGCTGCCAGCTCCGCTTTGGCTTGAGTGATCTGTTCTCTCACTTTGGCAATCTCGGCATTGTGAACCTCCTGATCCACCGGGTTGGCTTCCGCCATGAGCGCTGCCAGGGCGTCAAACAGGTCTGATAATACTTGGGCTGGTGAGTCCGCAGGGCCCCCTGCCCGCGCAGCTGTTGCCGCTACCGATCCGGAGATCACTGCTGCCGCAGTTGATGAATGTGGCGCCGCCTGTGTCCCAGCCATGAAGATCCCAACCCGATTGGGCAGACCAGAGGGGTCCGGAATACTGTCGCCATCGGAGCTGCCCCCAATCCGATCATCTTGCAGCTGGTATAGAGACTCGGTTTCCCCGGTTGACGTTTCATCGCCGGAGTAGATGGCGGTTTCGTCACCGGATTCGGATCCTTCCTCGTAGCTTCCTCCGTGGATGACTCCCACGAAGGCGCGCTTCCTGGTCGGTTTAGCCAGGGTCGATCTCGTGCACTGAGCTGTCTCGACGAGGTCGGTGCAGACGCCCATCTCGGGGCCCGGTTCACCGATCTTGCCGATGAAAACATGGATGCCGCCAAAGGGGACCCGGTACCCGTACTCGATCGAGCCGGCGTCGGGGCCCCAGCCTGTGCTGTCGATGTAGAGTTTTCCGCGACGACTTTTGGTCATCCGGCCCACAGCGTAGCCCTCGAGTCCTTCAAAGCGGCCCTCCAAGAACTTGAAACCATCTCGCGATAGCCCCACGGTGGGCGCCAACTGTCGTGGATTTGTCACGGCAGATGTCCTAGCAAAAGGACTTAGTCGTGGAGCCATCGCAACGGGTTAACTTGAAGGGGTTAAAACGGACGCAAGGACACAGAGTTATACTAGTTCGGCCCCTTCGATGAAGGTAAGAGCCTACGTCTAGTTGTGATGGGATTGATGTGTTTCGAGGGCTAGGGAGCGATAAGCTTCGCCTAAACCTCGAGTTGTTGTTCTTCGTCCTTAAACCGCCGTCGGGTCGTCCCCTTATATACACGGGTGACGCCCGTAGGTCTACAAAGTCCCAACCTCCGGTTCATAAATGTGCCCGGGTTGGTCTCTCTATTCCTAACTTACAATGCAAGTTTACCTCAGGCCGGTTTACGGCCATAAACCTTTGAACCGATTATAGGCCTTGGGCCCTTCTATTTCTCCTTGGGCTTTAACATCTTGGGTCCATTGACGGAGCTAACCCGGGCCCTGTAGGGCGGTTTACCCCAAATAGCAATATCCCCAACAATATCCGAGGTGTCATAAATCACCTTGGTTCAAAGAAGTTTGAAGGAGTTTAGCCGAGCTTAATGCCGGAAATGCCCTCTATGGAGCCAGCCACTAGCGCCTGAGCTTTATGCCGGACTGCTTCCGAGGTGGTGCACCACCCCGAATGTGGGCTGATTTTTGTCAATATTTTTGATTGGTGCAATTTATTCTCTGCCGAGATATATAGCCAGTAGCCCTCAAGGTGGGTATCGGTCTAAAACCCGAGATGCACATGAAGGATGGCATAAGACCGCTGATCCCAGTAGCCGCTGAGACTCAGGTCGATTTGCAAAATCGGCCTGAGGATCAAGTCCTAGCTCGGCAGAATACTTCGGGACACTAAAAGCGGCGTGCTCAGTCCTCGAGACTCAGGTGCAGACCAACCTGAGCATCAAAATCTCCTCGGAAACTATATTGCACATAAAATTTGCTGCATTGGACAAGCAATGCAGTAGCCCCCGAGACACTGGTCGGGTGGCAACACCAGATCAGGGGATCGATGTGCCCCTTTAATATGTTTAAATAATAAGCCCAAAGCCCAGTGGCCCCCGAGCCTTAATGCGGGCACGGGTGGCCTAATTAAGGATCGATATCCATAGTAAAATCACAAATTGTGTGTAATGACTCTATGTATCCAAGTACTTTACGTCATTTAATGCTCGGATCTGCATTGTACAAAACTTTGTTGACCGACCATCGGCTTCCACCTCCTCGGCCAGTAGGCGAGGAGTGTTTGTCCTACTTTATAAAGCCTTTATGAGGGCAAAGGTTTACGACAAACAAGGCAATCTTGATGGAGGTAAAACCCTACGTCCTGCTTGATTAATACTGATGATATCGGTAGTACAAGAGTAGATCTACCACGAGATCAGAGAGGCTAAACCCTAGAAGATAGCCTATGGTATGATTGTTATGTTTGTCCTTTATCGACTAACCTGGCCCTGGTTTATATAATGCACTAGAGGCCTAGGTTAACAAGAGTCCTAGCCGAATACACCGGTGGGGAGAAGTCCTTGTCTTGATCGCCAAGTCTTGTGGAATCTTCCTTATATGCGGCATCTGTCCGAACTGGCCCATGATTATATGGCCCCGGGGGTCCTCGGCACAATCTAATAGATTGGGAGACGACATGGTGAGTACCCCCTAGTCCAGGACACCGTCAGTACCCCCCTGAACCGGTCTTCAAGTTAGGGACGCTCCTCGACTCTTCCGAGCTTTTCTTCATCTCCGGTCGTCGGTCTTGAAAACTGGTTCAACAAATATTATTTATCTTCGATCTTGAGGATCGCCGAAATGCATACGACGGGTTTACACGTCGAGTATCCGAGGACCCCCTTTAAGTTTCCGACCTTTATCAATGCCTTGTTTATTTTTATGCCACACCTCGGGTTTGAAGTTGGTCCCGTGAGGCAGTGTCCTCTTGCGTCCGAGCTCCAACACCGGACTACATTCGAGATATCTTTTGCAGGCAAGCACCAAAGCCGGACCACTTCCCAGCTCTAATGCCGGAATATATCCGAGCTCCAACGCCGGACTATATCTGTCACGACCGGTTTACCAATAAAAATATTTATTGAGAAACCAATCTTTAGAATCCAGTTTGAGATAAAATCTCCTCACTGGCAGACAAACTTTCGATACAATAAGCCAGTAGCATAAATATATTACAGGGTTGAGCTGACGATGCTCAACAATTTATTACAAGCGTGCCAATAATTATACATAAAGGCGATTAATGACACAAGGGAGTGGTGGCATACTACTGACTCGCAAATATGGTAGAGGTTGAGTAACACAGTAGGGAGTGGATGTGGGATACTCAAACTAACATCCCATCGAGCGTCGAGGTGAAGCTCGATGAAGTTATTAGGGTAGCGGAAGCGGATATGAAACAGTGACCAACTCCAGGGTTGCACGAGACTGACTAGGACTCCTCTAGGCGTCGGATTCGCTATCGAACTCTTCATCCATGAGATCACCTTCGTCAGCATCTGGCCAAATCAACAAGCCAGTGAGTACTTTGAAAGTACTCGCAAGACAGTTCGGACGTAAGATATAACAAATGCCAACATGAAATACATGGATAAGTTAACCGGTACGATCAGACATAAAGGTGAAAATGCTGGGTGCCAAATGAGTGTCTGAAAGACTCCTCGAGCGGAAAATGCAGAATAATAATACTGGTGCCAAACGAGTGTCTGAAAGACTCCTCGAGCGGAAAATGCGGAATAATAATACTGGTGCCAAATGAGTGTCTGAAAGACTCCTCGAGCGGAAAATGAGGAATAATAATGCCACAATCGGGCGTCTGAGCGACACCACATAAAGGGCTTTAAAAGAAATGCCACAGTCGGGCGTCTGAGCGACACCACATAAAGGGCTTTAAGAGAAATGCCACAGTCGGGTGTCTGAGCGACACCACATAAAGGGCTTTTAAAAGAAATGCCACAGTCGGGCATCTGAGCGACACCACATAAAGGGCTTTAAAAGAAATGCCACAGTCGGGCGTCTGAGCGACACCACATAAAGGGCTTTAAAAGAAATGCCACAGTCGGGCGTCTGAGCGACACCACATAAAGGGCTTTAAAAGAAATGCCACAGTCGGGCGTCTGAGCGACACCACATAAAGGGCTTAACTGATAAGAAAATAATATATTCATCATAAATATATTCAACTCATGGAAATAAACGGGTTAGTACATCCACAAGGATAAACATTTAACCGGTCTTAGTGCCCATGTGTCTCACCGGGTAATCTGTCACCAAACTGGCACATGACTGTTAGCAGGGAACTTGGAAATAGATAAGATGATTTAAGGATATAGGGCTCTGCAGAGTTTGTACAAAAATTTCCCACAGTCGACGGATTTCAGTAGTCACTAGGACTAGTTCCGTTACGGTATTTCAGAAGAAAAACACGGCAATCCAGTACACACCCATCCAACTCTTCGATGCCAGGAATCACCCTCAACATCATCCAAGAAAAACTATTGAGACGGGGAGATCACAATCTCGAATAGCATGGGATCAAATTTATATACGCGCGCTCTAAGGGGTGCCCCCCTCTCGGTCCCAACCGGAAACACCCATGCCCCCTGACCGGATGCCTGGCTTTAATCCAGGGCCTTGGAACCAGCATCCCGGCCTCTCCTTTTTGGTGTGTACCAAGAAAGCGGTTTGCGACTTACTAAACCATATCCCTTTCGGGAAACATGTGGTAGTACAGGGAAAGGGAATGGATATGAACCAACCGATACGGGTTGGTACTGAAGATAACTTGCATGGCCTAAGACTGGCATGCTACAACACTGCCATCTTACCCATCTTCATGCCAACACATGGCCTTACATACTCACGTCCATCGACGTGTGAAATCATCGGGCTTACTTGCTCCAACAATGCATAATGAACGGTTCATCGGTATGCTCCACACATGCCATGAAACTATCTACATGCAAACATGCCAATACACTCATCATATCAAAAGTTCGAACATGCTTGCCTGGTTCAGAGTAGTCGGAGCCTAGCTCGGTGAAGTTTGCGGCCCCGTCACCTCCGTCGGTATCTACGGTACAGAGAAAACATACGTGCCAACGTGAATACCGAGAGATGCAGAAAAAGTATTTCAAATATTTTTCAAATAAATCTGATAAAAAACTAGACAAAATTTTGAAGAGGATAGAAAAAGAATCAATCAAAAATATGCTCCTGATAAAAAGTTATAAAGGTTTTTGCCCAGGGACTCATCTGTAATGAAACAGAAACTTCCCAGGGTCCTATTTATAAAAGCAGAAAACGTTTCAGACTTGAATATGCTGGCTCAGAGGAGAAGACGTATTTTGCCCAAAATGCGTTTTCAGAAAACGATTCGAATAAAACTAAGAATCTGACGGGGCGGTCCCACCCGTCAGGTTTGAAAACGAACGGCGCCTTTGGCGCCAGAGAGCCGCGGCGATCGCCGGCGGCGATCCACGGCGAGGCAGAGAGGTCAGAGGTTACCTCCGTGCTTAGGGTGCCATTCCGCGTTGGTTGGTGGTGGTGGTGGTCGCCGAGAAGCACCACGACGGCGGTGGCCCCTGCTCCGGCGGACGGCGGTTCGGGCGTGGATGGAGGTCGCCGGAGAGAGCTGCACTGATCAAATTGAGGAGGGGGTCAAGGATCTGGTAGCTAGAGAGGGAGATGGACGGAGTTTGGGCGCCGGAGACGGCCTCACCGGAGCGAATCGAGCTGGAGGCCGAGGCGGAGCGGGGTGGCCGGAGTCGGGGGAGGAGACCTCCTCGAGGTCCTCCCAGTGACCTGGCAGGGCGTTGGTGGAGTGTAGGGGTGGTGCGTGCTCGCGGGAGGGCTCAGGGTATCCTTTTATAGGCGATCCGAGGCGGTGGCCGAGAACGGCTTTCTCCGGCGAGTGATTACGGTGGTGCAGTGCTTGGTCGGGGGAGTTTAGGAGCTGAGCACCGTTGTGGAGGTTCGCGGAGTCCGTTTTGGTGCCAACGGCATCGGTTTATGCTTGCTGAGGTGGAGCTCGACGGAACGGGACGGCGCGGGTCCATCGCCGGCAGAGAGCACGCTCTGTGCGTGCCGCGCCACGACGGCTGTGCTGCATGCGTGTGCTGGCGCGGAGATGGCCATGCGGAGCCATCAGCGGGGCTGTGCGGTGCGGAACGGCGTTGAGCCGCCGTTCTGCTCACTGTTGGCTGCCACGGCGGTTCAGCCGCCGCGGGACACGCCGACGTGGTCGGGTCAGAGCGCCACCGACGCCAGGAAGAAGCCAAGCGCGCGTGCGGGGATCTGGACACGCAGACCAGGCAGAGAGCAACATGCCAAGGGCACTGTGTGCGCGTGACTGAAGATGAACTGCAGAAAACAACACTGAAGACTGAATTTGACTGAAAGTGTTCGAACAGTGCATGCAAGGTGTTCGACAGAATGATCCAGGCCTGTAGGGATTTTTCCTTGGGCTGATATTTGGTGGAGTGACTTCTCATTGCTCTAGTAGGCTGCCTGATTTTTGGTGGAATTTTTGGAGGAGTGTAGATATGAATTTCACCAAATTTGACAAATCTGGTCCAAACTTGCAGGGAGTGTAAGTTGAAAATTTTGAAAAGAAGATGAGTGGATCAAGATGGTTCTGGGTTGTGGGTGCAAAGGACTAGCCAGAAGAGTTGGTTTGAAGTCAAAACTCAAATGAAAAAGGGTACTTGCTTTGAAAATCCATTAGGCTCAAAATAATTGACAGAAAAATATTTGAGAGATAAAACAAAATCCAAAACTTGTTTGGATGAGTTGGGATAGGGAATTTGAGTTGTTGACAAGGAGGGGAGAAGATGTTGGAGTGGTTTTACCACATGGGAAAGATACAAGGTCATGGATGGTTTTCAATAGAATGAAAATCCCAAATCTTTTTCATAGAGTTTTTCTTAAAAAGAAAACTCCCAAAAATAAAATTTGAGAAGGGTAACAATAGAGAGAAGGAGTTTTTAAGAAGGTTAAACCCAAGGCTTGAAGGACAAAACAGAAATAGCAAACCCTAGTCAAGAAAAAGAAATTTTTAAGAGGGTTGTTTCTCTGAAAGCCTCAAATCTCAAGGAAAATCCAGCAAGGATTTTGCAAAAAAAACTCAAAAATGAAATTTTTGGAGTGTCACAACACCTACCCCCTTAGGAAAAATCTTGTCCCCGAGATTTCAGTTGATCCTTAAATAAGTGTGGATGCTCTGCTCGAAGAAAATCCTCTCTTTCCCATGTTGCTTCACTTTCGGTGTGATTAGTCCACTGAACTTTGAAAAATTTGATGGTTTTCTGTCGGGACCTCCTTTCAGACTCCTCTAGTATCCTTACTGGGTGTTCCCGATAAGTGAGGTCTGGATGCACGTCTATGTTCTCATGGGATACTTGTTTCTCTGGGTTGTTCACACATTTCCTCAATTGCGATACGTGGAACACGTTGTGGATATCTGATAGTTCCTTAGGTAGGTCTAGCTGATATGCTATTGTGCCTTTTCGTGCCGTTATACAGAATGGCCCGATGAATCTTGGCGCTAGCTTTCCCTTAATTTTGAATCGCTGCAACCCCCTCATAGGTGACACTCGTAGGTACACGAATTCACCGGGTTCGAAGTTGACCCCACGATGTTTCCGATCGTAATAACTCTTTTGCCGGCTTTGGGCGGTCTTGAGTCGATCTCTGATTAGTTGGACCTTTTCCTCGGCTTCCTTGAGCAAGTCTGGGCCGAAGATACGGCTGTCTCCGGTCTCTGACCAATTTAACGGGGTACGACATCTTCGCCCATACAAGGCTTCAAATGGTGCCATTTGTAGGCTGGCCTGATGACTGTTGTTGTACGCGAACTCGGCGTATGGCAGGCTGTCTTCCCAACTGGCTCCGTAGGTGAGGACACATGCTCTCAGCATGTCCTCTAAAATCTGGTTTACCCGTTCTGTTTGTCCATCTGTCTGGGGGTGGTATGCCGTACTGAAGGCTAGTTGAGTTCCTAGAGCCTGTTGTAACTGCTCCTAGAATCTCGAGACGAACTGTGTTCCTCTGTCAGATATTATAGTCTTCGGGACACCGTGCAGACAAACTATGCGAGAGAGATATATTTTGGCAAGCTTCTGAGTGGTGTGGGTCGTCTTTACTGGAATGAAATGTGCCACCTTAGTCAATCTGTCGGTGATAACCCATATGGCATCATTCCCGTGTCATGATCGAGGTAGTCCGACAATGAAATCCATCCCTATTTCATCCCATTTCCACTCAGGTATTTTATTTGGTTGCAGTAGTCCAGCTGGTCTCTGATGTTCGGCCTTTATACGTTGACAAGAGTCGCAGCATGCAATGAAGGTGGCTATGTCCCTTTTCATACCGTGCCACCAAAATCCTTCTTCGATATCCTTATACATCTTGGTTCCTCCAGGGTGGATCGAATATGGAGCGGTGTGGGCTTCAGCTAGAATTTGCCGTTTGAGGTCTTCTATGTCTGGCACGCAGAGTCTGTTTCCGTACCATAGTGTCCCTTCTTCGTCTATGATGAATTCCGAGGCCTTGCCCATACTCACCTTTCTTTTGATACCTTCAATGCTGGGGTGACCCGGCTGGGCTTCTTTGATTTTTGTCACAAGGTTGGGCTGTATCTCCAAGTTTGTTATGGTGCCTTCTGCTACCATCAACAAGTTGAGTCTGGCAAATTCCCGTTGGAATTCGGGTCTTAAGTTGGGCAGACTGTTGTTGTTGGCGCTGGGGTTCCGACTAAGAGCATCGGCTACTACATTTGCTTTCCCAGGATGATAGTGGATTCCGACATCATAATCCTTTACTAGCTCCAACCAGCGTCGTTGCCTTAAATTCAGCTCTGGCTGTGTGAAAATATATTTGAGACTTTTATGGTCCGTATATATTTCACATCGATTTCCAAGTAGGAAGTGCCTCCATTCCTTGAGTGCATGAATAACTGCTGCCATTTCTAAGTCATGAGTGGGATAGTTTTCCTCATGCTTGCGAAGTTGTCTTGAAGCGTATGCGACAACCTTGCCTTCTTGCATTAATACGCATCTGAGTCCCTTCCTGGACGCGTCACAATATACTTCAAAATTCCTGCGTATGTCTGGCACAATCAATACTGGTGCTGTTGTTAATTTCCGTTTTAGCTCTTGGAAACTTTTCTCACAGGCTTCGGTCCATTCAAATTTCTTATCTTTCTTGAGCAACTGCGTCATTGGCTTGTCTATGGTGGAGAATCCTTCAATAAATCTGCGGTAATATCCTGCCATTCCCAAGAAACTCCGTATGTCCGTTACGCTGGCTGGTGACTTCCAGCCAAGTACGGCCTTGACTTTCTCTGGGTCCACGGCGATCCCGTCTTGGGTTAGCACGTGGCCTAGAAAGCCTACTTGCCTTAACCAAAATTCACACTTGCTGAACTTGGCGTACAATTGGTGTTTCCTGAGTTCTCCTAGTACAATTCTGAGATGTTCAGCGTGTTCTTCTGGTGTTTTGGAGTATACTAAAATATCGTCGATGAATACCACAACGAACTTGTCCATAAACTTCATAAATACTTTGTTCATAAGGTGAACAAAATATGCAGGGGCATTTGTTAATCCAAAAGGCATTACTGTGAACTCATACAGTCCATATCTGGAGGTGAAGGCTGTCTTGGGGATATCTTCTGTTCGTACCTTTAATTGATGGTATCCTGACCTTAAGTCGATTTTTGAGAATACCTTGGCCTTAGCGAGTTGATCGAATAAATCATTTATTCTTGGCATTGGGTATTTGTTCTTGATCGTGACCATGTTGAGTGCTCGGTAGTCAATACACAATCGCAGTGTTCCATCTTTCTTTTTGGCAAACAAAATTGGTGATCCCCATGGTGAGGAACTGGCTCGAATGTATCCCTTGTCAAGCAATTCCTTTATTTGTTTCTTCAGTTCAACCAACTCGGATGGTGCCATTCTGTATGGTTTCTTGTATATGGGGGTGGTTCCTGGTGCTAGCTCAATGCTGAATTCTATCTCTCAGTCGGGTGGCATGCCTGGTAGCTCTTCGGGAAATACGTCTAGAAATTCACGTACTACTGGAACCTTGTTTAATTCAGAAATGTCTACCTTGTTCAGTCTTGGTTGTCTAGGTATTTCTCTCTCTTTGGCGGATACTCTTATTGTCTTACCATGGTGGTGTGTGAGAATCATGGTCCGATTGAAACAATCAATGAAACCTTTGTTGGTGGTTAACCAATCCATCCCTAGGATGACATCTAGTCCTTTATTTCCCAACACAATGAGATTGGCGTGAAACTTCAATCCTTTGAACTCAATAATCACATCCTGACAGTAATTCTGAGTAACTTGCTGAATTCCAGGGGACTTGATGATCATGGATTTCTCCAAAGGAAGCATCGAAAAATTATTTTGCGAAGCAAAACTTTTCGAAATAAAAGAGTGAGAAGCTCCAGAATCAAACAAAACCGTTGCAGGTATTGTGTTGACAGGGAACGTACCGAGTACGATATCCGGAGAATTTTGTGCCTCCTCTTTGGTCACGTGGTTCAGATGACCTTTCCTGTGGTTATTGTTGGGATTGAAGTTGTTTCGCTTGGGCGCTGAATTATTGTTGCCGTTGTTCGGTTTTGGTGCTGAGCTTCTTGGCTTGGGACACTGCTTGGCGTAGTGTCCTTCTTCTCCACAGGCGTAACAAGTAACACCTGGGCGATATGTGAACTCCTTGTCCCTAGCATGGAAATTCTTTGTTGGGCGTGAGACGTTGGATGATGATTTGTGCGTCCCACCCTTCTGAAAATCGGTCTTACTTCGGTGATTGCGAGCATGGTTAGTCTGGTCCCTTTTTCGCTTGCGGATATCATCCAAACTGCGTCTTTCATTTTCCAGAGTAATAGCTTTATCCACCAGCATCTTAAAATCTGGGAAAGTGTGTATGACCAGTTGGCATTTAAGCGCGGGTGCTAGGCCGTCAAGGAACTTCTCCATTTTCTTGCTTTCAGTCATACGCTCTTCGTTGGCGTAGCGGGATAATAGAGTAAATTGGCTGTTGTAATCTGACACTGTCATGTTCCTTTGCTTGAGGTCATCGAACTCTCTTTTCTTGATTTTCATAATACTCTTAGGAATATGCGCGCCACGGAAACCTTCTTTGAAATCATCCCATGTTATATCATTTTCGTTGGGATGCATGTGCAGAAAATTTTCCCACCAGGATGCGGCTGCTCCCGTGAGATAATGCGGTGCGTACAGTACCTTTTCTGGGTCTGAGCACTTTGCAATAATTAACTTTCTCTCCATATCGCGAAGCCAGTCTTCGGCCTCAAGTGGCTTGTCAGTATGAGAAAATGTTGGGGGACGTGTCTTCTGTAGCTCAGATAACTTGGAATGCTGCGGATACTGCCCATGGTGATTTCCCATGTTAATGACTTGGTTCATCATTTCCCGGTTTGTTGCTGACTCTGTTCATAAAGGCGGCACATTTGGGAAAGTGCCGTTTCACTGTCCAGTTGACTTGTCTGACCTCGTGTAAAATTGTTGCCTGATTGTGTATTATGGTGTTGACTTGACTGCCCTTGTGCAAAGTCGTTGCCTGGTTGGTTGCCATAATCTTCCTCTGGTGGAGCTGGCATGGAGCGGGTCCAAGGACGAGACATTTTTCACTCTGGGGATGTATTTATAAAACCCATAAGAAAAATGGAAGGGTTGCGAAGATAAAACCCATAATGCACGAGGTTGACAAATAATTTTTTTTAGAACCAAGATACTCAAGGGAAAACAAATCGATTTGCGCATAGAGAAGGACTGCATTATTACGCATCTTACACGCGGCGATAATTATACAATACATCACTCAGGATATGCGTACATAATCCTGACATGTTATTTAGGCTAGTGCACTTCTCCAGATCCTACATGATGCGCAAACAAGCTACTTCTCACAACAACTTACATGGTGATGCAACGCATGGCGGCTAAGCGTACTCAGTCGGAGATGTTGATGACGTCCTTGGCCCTTCCAAGGGTGAGGCGTAGCGAAGCCGGGGACTCGACTTCCTCCTCGCTAATAGGCTCCATACGAGTAGTGCTGCGCCGAGTAGATGGAGCGGGTGCCAGGGGCGGAACGACACGGATTGGAGTCGGTGCGAGTGGCAGTGCAGTGCGCGCTGGAGTGGGCGCAATGACCTGGTTGAACTCCTCGGTGGTAGGCAGGCGACGGGCAGGAGCATGGGATGCAGAGGACGAGACGAAAGTCAGTGGCGGTGCAGTAGGCAGGAGCTCCCTCCTGTTGGCGGCACATCCGTGGACCGAGTCCATGCGGGCGGCCACAAAGTCATCCACCAAGTTTTCGAAGGCTACCTCCAAGGCCCGGAGATACTCAATAAGCATCTCAAAAGCCTCGTCCCGTTCTCCTCTGTGGCAGGAGAATGCGTAGTGACAGGTGTAGGGCACATGGCATGGAAGATAGCGGTAGCGACGAGCCTTCATCGCGGGAAGGACATCCCTGAGACGAGCTATCGCCTCGCGGGCTGCCATCTGGATGGCATGCTTCTCCGAAGGCATGGCTCTCCCCAAGAACCGGAAGCGGCGTAGTTCACCACGCCCTCCCTTGAACTGCACCGCGGCCTGGTGCATAGTCAGACTGTCGTTGACTCTGTGCTGATAGAGAGTGACGACTGGGCGCACAGACGGCCCCATCGCGACCTGAACGACGAAGGAGAGAAGCTTGACGAACCCATCGGGTACGTTGGCGAAGGTCTAAGACTCGCAGCTGCGGTCGGCCATCTACAAAAGTAGGCAAAAATCCTGAATGGTCAGATCATAAATATATGCTGACTGTCAGAAAAATGACTACTATTGTAAGAACATGAACAAGCTCTATCATGCTCATACCCGATTAGCGATCGCACCTAGTGGCTTCCTACAGTCAGCCTGGCTCTGGTACCAAGCTTGTCACGACCGGTTTTCCAATAAAAATATTTATTGAGAAACCAATCTTTAGAATCCAGTTTGAGATAAAACCTCCTCACTGGCAGACAAACTTTCGATACAATAAGCCAGTAGCATAAATATATTACAGAGTTGAGCTGACGATGCTCAACAATTTATTACAAGCGTGCCAATAATTATACATAAAGGCGATTAATGACACAAGGGAGTGGTGGCATACTACTGACTCGCAAATATGGTAGAGGTTGAGTAACACAGTGGGGAGTGGATGTGGGATACTCAAACTAACATCCCATCGAGCGTCGAGGTGAAGCTCGATGAAGTTATTAGGGTAGCGGAAGCGGATATGAAACAGTGACCAACTCCAGGGTTGCACGAGACTGACTAGGACTCCTCTAGGCGTCGGATTCGCTATCGAACTCTTCATCCATGAGATCACCTTCGTCAGCATCTGGCCAAATCAACAAGCCAGTGAGTACTTCGAAAGTACTCGCAAGACAGTTCGGACGTAAGATATAACAAATGCCAACATGAAATACATGGATAAGTTAACCGGTACGATCAGACATAAAGGTGAAAATGCTGGGTGCCAAACGAGTGTCTGAAAGACTCCTCGAGCGGAAAATGCAGAATAATAATACTGGTGCCAAACGAGTGTCTGAAAGACTCCTCGAGCGGAAAATGCGGAATAATAATACTGGTGCCAAACGAGTGTCTGAAAGACTCCTCGAGCGGAAAATGCGGAATAATAATGCCACAATCGGGTGTCTGAGCGACACCACATAAAGGGCTTTAAAAGAAATGCCACAGTCGGGCGTCTGAGCGACACCACATAAAGGGCTTTAAGAGAAATGCCACAGTCAGGCGTCTGAGCGACACCACATAAAGGGCTTTTAAAAGAAATGCCACAGTCGGGCGTCTGAACGACACCACATAAAGGGCTTTAAAAGAAATGCCACAGTCGGGCGTCTGAGCGACACCACATAAAGGGCTTTAAAAGAAATGCCACAGTCGAGCGTCTGAGCGACACCACATAAAGGGCTTAACTGATAAGAAAATAATATATTCATCATAAATATATTCAACTCATGGAAATAAACGGGTTAGTACATCCACAAGGATAAACATTTAACCGGTCTTAGTGCCCATGTGTCTCACCGGGTAATCTGTCACCAAACTGGCACATGACTGTTAGCAGGGAACTTGGAAATAGATAAGATGATTTAAGGATATAGAGCTCTGCAGAGTTTGTACAAAAATTTCCCACAGTCGACGGATTTCAGTAGTCACTAGGACTAGTTCCGTTACGGTATCTCAGAAGAAAAACACGGCAATCCAGTACACACCCATCCAACTCTTCGATGCCAGGAATCACCCTCAACATCGTCCAAGAAAAACTATTGAGACGGGGAGATCACAATCTCGAATAGCATGGGATCAAATTTATATACGCGCGCTCTAAGGGGTGCCCCCCTCTCGGTCCCAACCGGAAACACCCATGCCCCCTGACCGGATGCCTGGCTTTAATCCAGGGCCTTGGAACCAGCATCCCAGCCTCTCCTTTTTGGTGTGTACCAAGAAAGCGGTTTGCGACTTACTAAACCATATCCCTTTCGGGAAACATGTGGTAGTACAGGGAAAGGGAATGGATATGAACCAACCGATACGGGTTGGTACTAAAGATAACTTGCATGGCCTAAGACTGGCATGCTACAACACTGCCATCTTACCCATCTTCATGCCAACACATGGCCTTACATACTCACGTCCATCGACGTGTGAAATCATCGGGCTTACTTGCTCCAACAATGCATAATGAACGGTTCATCGGTATGCTCCACACATGCCATGAAACTATCTACATGCAAACATGCCAATACACTCATCATATCAAAAGTTCGAACATGCTTTCCTGGTTCAGAGTAGTCGGAGCCTAGCTCGGTGAAGTTTGCGGCCCCGTCACCTCCGTCGGTATCTACGGTATAGAGAAAACATACGCGCCAACGTGAATACCGAGAGATGCAGAAAAAGTATTTCAAATATTTTTCAAATAAATCTGATAAAAAACTAGACAAAATTTTGAAGAGGATAGAAAAAGAATCAATCAAAAATATGCTCCTGATAAAAAGTTATAAAGGTTTTTGCCCAGGGACTCATCTGTAATGAAACAGAAACTTTCCAGGGTCCTATTTATAAAAGCAAAAAACGTTTCAGACTTGAATACGCTGGCTCAGAGGAGAAGACGTATTTTGCCCAAAATGCGTTTTCAGAAAACGATTCGAATAAAACTAAGAATCTGACGGGGCGGTCCCACCCGTCAGGTTTGAAAACGAACGGCGCCTTTGGCGCCAGAGAGCCGCGGCGATCGCCGGCGGCGATCCACGGCGAGGCAGAGAGGTCGGAGGTTACCTCCGTGCTCAGGGTGCCATTCCGCGTTGGTTGGTGGTGGTGGTGGTCGCCGAGAAGCACCACGACGGCGGTGGCCCCTGCTCCGGCGGACGGCGGTTCGGGCGTGGATGGAGGTCGCCGGAGAGAGCTGCACTGATCAAATTGAGGAGGGGGTCAAGGATCTGGTAGCAAGAGAGGGAGATGGACGGAGTTTGGGCGCCGGAGACGGCCTCACCGGAGCGAATCGAGCTGGAGGCCGAGGCGGAGCGGGGTGGCCGGAGTCGGGGGAGGAGACCTCCTTGAGGTCCTCCCAGTGACCTGGCAGGGCGTTGGTGGAGTGTAGGGGTGGTGCGTGCTCGCGGGAGGGCTCGGGGTCTCCTTTTATAGGCGATCCAAGGCGGTGGCCGAGAACGGCTTTCTCCGGCGAGTGATTACGGTGGTGCAGTGCTTGGTCGGGGGAGTTTAGGAGCTGAGCACCGTTGTGGAGGTTCGCGGAGTCCGTTTTGGTGCCAACGGCGTCGGTTTATGCTTGCTGAGGTGGAGCTCGACTGAACGGGACGGCGCGGGTCCATCGGCGGCAGAGAGCACGCTCTGTGTGTGCCGCGCCACGACGGCTGTGCTGCATGCATGTGCTGGCGCGGAGATGGCCACGCGGAGCCATCAGCGGGGCTGTGCGGCGCGGAACGGCGTTGAGCCGCCGTTCTGCTCCTTGTTGGCTGCCACGGCGGTTCAGCCGCCGCGGGACACGCCGGCGTGGTCGGGTCAGAGCGCCACCGACGCCGGGAAGAAGCCAAGCGCGCGTGCGGGGCTCTGGACACGCAGACCAGGCGGCGAGCAACGTGCCAAGGGCACTGTGTGCGCGTGACTGAAGATGAACTGCAGAAAACAACACTGAAGACTGAATTTGACTGAAAGTGTTCGAACAGTGCATGCAAGGTGTTCGACAGAATGATCCAGGCCTGTAGGGATTTTTCCTTGGGCTGATATTTGGTGGAGTGACTTCTCATTGCTCTAGTAGGCTGCCTGATTTTTGGTGGAACTTTTGGAGGAGTGTAGATATGAATTTCACCAAATTTGACAAATCTGGTCCAAACTTGCAGGGAGTGTAAGTTGAAAATTTTGAAAAGAAGATGAGGGGATCAAGATGGTTCTGGGTTGTGGGTGCAAAGGACTAGCCAGAAGAGTTGGTTTGAAGTCAAAACTCAAATGAAAAAGGGTACTTGCTTTGAAAATCCATTAGGCTCAAAATAATTGACAGAAAAATATTTGAGAGATAAAACAAAATCCAAAACTTGTTTGGATGAGTTGGGATAGGGAATTTGAGTTGTTGACAAGGAGGGGAGAAGATGTTGGAGTGGTTTTACCTCATGGGCAAGATACAAGGTCATGGATGGTTTTCAATAGAATGAAAATCCCAAATCTTTTTCATAGAGTTTTTCTTAAAAAGAAAACTCCCAAAAATAAAATCTGAGAAGGGAAACAATTGATAGAAGGAGTTTTTAAGAAGGTTAAACCCAAGGCTTGAAGGAGAAAACAGAAATAGCAAACCCTAGTCAAGAAAAAGAAATTTTTAAGAGGGTTGTTTCTCTGAAAGCCTCAAATCTCAAGGAAAATCCAGCAAGGATTTTGCAAAAAAACTCAAAAATGAAATTTTTGGAGTGTCACAATATCCGAGGTGTCGTAAATCACCTTGGTTCAAAGAAGTTTGAAGGAGTTTAGCCAAGCTTAATGCCCGAAATGCCCTCTATGGAGCCAGCCACTAGCGCCCGAGCTTTATGTCGGACTGCTTCCGACATGGTGCACCACCCCGAATGTGGGCCGATTTTTGTCAATATTTTTGATTGGTGCAATTTATTCTCTGCCGAGATATATAGCGGTAGCCCTCAAGGTGGGTATCGGTCTAAAACCCGAGATGCACATGAAGGATGACATAAGACCGCTGATCCCAGTAGCCGCTGAGACTCAGGTCGATTTGCAAAATCGGCCTGAGGATCAAGTCCTAGCTCGGCAGAATACTTCGGGACACTAAAAGCGGCGTGCTCAGTCCTCGAGACTCAGGTTGGGTGCGGCCGACCAACCTGAGGATCAAAATCTCCCCGGAAACTATATTGCACATAAAATTTTCTGCATTCGACAAGCAATGCAGTAGCCCCCGAGACACTGGTCCGGTGGCAACACCAGATCAGGGGATCGATGTGCCCCTTTAATATGTTTAAATAATAAGCCCGAAGCCCAGTGGCCCCCGAGCCTTAATGCGGGCACAGGTGGCCGAATTAAGGATCGATATCCATAGTAAAATCATAAATTGTGTGTAATGACTCTATGTATCCAAGTACTTTACGTCATTTAATGCTCGGATCCGCATTGTACAAAACTTTGTTGACTGACCATCGGCTTCCACCTCCTCGGCCAATAGCCAAGGAGTGTTTGTCCTACTTTGTAAAGCCTTTATGAGGGCAAAGGTTTACGACAAACAAGGCAATCTTGATGGAGGTAAAACCCTACGTCCTGCTCGAGTAATATTGATGATATGGGTAGTACAAGAGTAGATCTACCACGAGATCAGAGAGGCTAAACCCTAGAAGATAGCCTACGGTATGATTGCTATGTCTGTCCTTTATCGACTAACCTGGCCCTGGTTTATATAATGCACCAGAGGCCTATGTTAACAAGAGTCCTATCCGAATACGCCGGTGGGGAGAAGTCCTTGTCTTGATCGCCAAGTCTTGTGGAATCTTCCTTATATGCGGCATCAGTCCGAACTGGCCCATGAGTATACGGCCCCGGGGGTCCTCAGCCCAATCTAATAGATTGGGAGACGACGTGGTGAGTACCCCCTAGTCCAGGACACCGTTAGTAGCCCCCTGAACCGGTCTTCAAGTTAGGGACGCTCCTCGATTCTTCCGAGTTGTTCTTCATCTTTGGTCGTCGGTCTTGAAAACTAGTTCAACAAATATTCTTTATCTTAGATCTTGAGGATCGCCGAAATGCATACGACGGGTTTACACGTCGGGTATCCGAGGAGCCCCTTTAAGTTTCCGGCCTTTATCAATGCCTTGTTTATTTTTATGCCACACCTCGGGTTTGAAGTTCGTCCCGGGAGGCAGTGTCCTCTTGCGTCCGAGTTCCAATGCCGGACTGCATTCGAGGTATCTTTTGCAGGAGAGCACCAACGCCGGACCACTTCCCAACTCTAATGCCGGAATATATCCGAGCTCCAACGCTGGACTGTATCCGAGCGCCAACGCCGGACTGTATCCGAGCTCCAACACCGGACTGTATCCGAGGTGTCGTAAATCACCTTGGTTCAAAGAAGTTTGAAGGAGTTTAGCCGAGCTTAATGCTGGAAATGCCCTCTATGGAGCCAGCCACTAGTGCCCGAGCTTTATGCCGGACTGCTTCCGAGGTGGTGCACCACCCCGAATGTGGGCCGATTTTTGTCAATATTTTTGATTGGTGCAATTTATTCTCTGCCGAGATATATAGCCAGTAGCCCTCAAGGTGGGTATCGGTCTAAAACCCGAGATGCACATGAAGGATGACATAAGACCGCTGATCCCAGTAGCCGCTGAGACTTAGGTCGATTTGCAAAATCGGCCTGAGGATCAAGTCCTAGCTCGGCAGAATACTTCAGGACACTAAAAGCGGCGTGCTCAGTCCTCGAGACTCAGGTGCAGACCAACCTGAGGATCAAAATCTCCTCGGAAACTATATTGCACATAAAATTCTCTGCATTGGACAAGCATTGCAGTAGCCCCCGAGACACTGGTCGGGTGGCAACACCAGATCAGGGGATCGATGTGCCCCTTTAATATGTTTAAATAATAAGCCCGAAGCCCAGTGGTCCCCGAGCCTTAATGCGGGCACAGGTGGCCGAATTAGGGATCGATATCCATAGTAAAATCACAAATTGTGTGTAATGACTCTATGTATCCAAGTACTTTACGTCATTTAATGCTCGGATCCGCATTGTACAAAACTTTGTTGACCGACCATCGGCTTCCACCTCCTCGGCCAATAGCCAAGGAGTGTTTGTCCTACTTTATAAAGCCTTTATGAGGGCAAAGGTTTACGACAAACAAGGCAATCTTGATGGAGGTAAAACCCTACGTCCTTCTTGAGTAATATTGATGATATGGGTAGTACAAGAGTAGATCTACCACGAGATCAGAGAGGCTAAACCCTAGAAGATAGCCTATGGTATGATTGTTATGTCTGTCCTTTATCGACTAACCTGGCCCTGGTTTATATAATGCACCAGAGGCCTAGGTTAACAAGAGTCCTATCCGAATACGCCGGTGGGGAGAAGTCCTTGTCTTGATCGCCAAGTCTTGTGGAATCTTCCTTATATGCGGCATCAGTCCGAACTGGCCCATGAGTATACGGCCCCGGGGGTCCTCGGCCCAATCTAATAGATTGGGAGACGACGTGGTGAGTACCCCCTAGTCCAGGACACCGTCAGTAGCCCCCTGAACCGGTCTTCAAGTTAGGGACGCTCCTCGATTCTTCCGAGTTGTTCTTCATCTTCGGTCGTCGGTCTTGAAAACTGGTTCAACAAATATTCTTTATCTTAGATCTTGAGGATCGCCGAAATGCATACGACGGGTTTACACGTCGGGTATCCGAGGAGCCCCTTTAAGTTTCCGGCCGTTATCAATGCCTTGTTTATTTTTATGCCACACCTCGGGTTTGAAGTTGGTCCCGGGAGGCAGTGTCCTCTTGCGTCCGAGCACCAATGCCGGACTGCATTCGAGGTATCTTTTGCAGGCGAGCACCAACGCCGGACCACTTCCCAGCTCTAATGCCGGAATATATCCGAGCTCCAACGCTGGACTGTATCCGAGCGCCAACGCCGGACTGTATCCGAGCTCCAACACCGGACTGTATCCGAGGTGTCGTAAATCACCTTGGTTCAAAGAAGTTTGAAGGAGTTTAGCCGAGCTTAATGCTGGAAATGCCCTCTATGGAGCCAGCCACTAGTGCCCGAGCTTTATGCCGGACTGCTTCCGAGGTGGTGCACCACCCCGAATGTGGGCCGATTTTTGTCAATATTTTTGATTGGTGCAATTTATTCTCTGCCGAGATATATAGCCAGTAGCCCTCAAGGTGGGTATCGGTCTAAAACCCGAGATGCACATGAAGGATGACATAAGACCGCTGATCCCAGTAGCCGCTGAGACTTAGGTCGATTTGCAAAATCGGCCTGAGGATCAAGTCCTAGCTCGGCAGAATACTTCGGGACACTAAAAGCGGCATGCTCAGTCCTCGAGACTCAGGTGCAGACCAACCTGAGGATCAAAATCTCCTCGGAAACTATATTGCACATAAAATTCTCTGCATTGGACAAGCATTGCAGTAGCCCCCGAGACACTGGTCGGGTGGCAACACCAGATCAGGGGATCGATGTGCCCCTTTAATATGTTTAAATAATAAGCCCGAAGCCCAGTAGCCACCGAGCCTTAATGCAGGCACAGGTGGCCGAATTAAGGATCGATATCCATTGTAAAATCACAAATTGTGTGTAATGACTCTATGTATCCAAGTACTTTACGTCATTTAATGCTCGGATCCGCGTTGTACAAAACTTTGTTGACCGACCATCGGCTTCCACCTCCTCGGCCAGTAGCCGAGGAGTGTTTGTCCTACATTATAAAGCCTTTATGAGGGCAAAGGTTTACGACAAACAAGGCAATCTGGCCATGCGGTTTTATAAACAAAGGTACGCGGAGAGATATGTTATATTACTGTTTAACATCAGAAATGTCTTCCAAAGAAAATAGTCCCGCTATCGGTTCCTTTCTTTGGGTTGTCACGCTAAGCATGATCACCAAACCTCAGCTCCAATGTAAGAGCAAAATATCGAGGATTTAGTTTGGGAGGCTAGTTAATAGCCCCCGGTAGTGTTCGGCGACAGTCGAGGTCAAGCCATAAACACTTCGGCCAATGTTATGAACGGCCTGTTATTTAACATAGTCATCGGATCGCTGACCAGTTTATGCTTATTGTGACAGTTAGTTTTCGGCTTTCTCCACTGAGGTGCTTAACCATGTGAGCTGGAAGCACAATCGCAGTGGTTCTCCCTTTGCACGCCTAGCCGAACAAAACGGAATGTAGGAAGCAAGTGCAGGAGCCGGGCAACCCAACTATTGACCAAAGACACAATTCGAAACCGATACATATATAGCAATATCTGAGAATGTTTTTGCCGAATCCCTAAAAGGTGTCCGGCGTTGCACTGCGAGACTAATGCTGGAAAAGCACAAATAGTTTAAAAGTGCCAAAAAGCTTGGAAAACCAAGAAACGTCACTAAAAACATGACGTCGAAACAATATCATGTGTTCGGTGCCAATCCGAAAATTGGTCTTCTAAAAAAGAAGTGTTTCTGTCGTGCTTTAACATGATACATCCTATCTTCAAGACTTCGAGCGGGTCAGCCTACGGCTTCAACCTCCTATCCCGAGGGCGGAGTACTTCTCATCAGTCCAGTTTAGCAAACTAAACTCTAGCGGCTTTGAGAGAGAAATTAGGCTCCCCGGCTAGTGACCGCACACTCGTGTCGAAAAAAGGAGTGATAAATAATAATAATAATAATAATAATAATAATAATAATAATAAAACTTTGCAACGACTAAGAAGAAGAAAACTTATTATAAAACGGCTCAAATAAACTTAATAGCCCCCAAGTGACTTGGGTAGGAGAATGATTGCATGTACCGAAGTACTTATATCATATCTATGTTCAACCGAACTTTAAACGCGTCTTAACCGACCGTCGGCTTCTCCCTCTTCGGTCAAGGACCGAAAAGTGTTATGTACTCCATCGGTCGAGAATATCGACGGTGTTTCCAATAACCAGGCAATCAGGCCATAAGGCTGTAACAGATAAAGCGCGCTCAGGGAACTTATGCTATATTACTGCGAAGTGTAAGAAGCATCTTCGAAGAAAATAGTACCCCCACCGATACCTTTCTTCGGTGCTCATTGTTATTATGAGACTTGTGCAATAGATTTTTTGTACTCATGAGTTCCGTTGTGTGCCGACCATCATTGAAAACTATAAGAGCGCTAGCTTTTGGCTTCACCCAGTCTGAGGTCCGGCTCGGGCGACCCGATCGTGACAATCGCAAAGGTGCTCCCTTTACTCCCTAGCCGAACAATTGGGGACGTAGGGGTAAACACAGGAGCGAGGCAACCCAGCTTGCAAATCGCTTAAGTCAATATGGTGCATATTGTGGCGTAATACACGAACAAGGAACGAAGCCGTACAAGTATAATCATATGCAACAGGAAAAGCTTCACAAAGGAAGCCCCCAAGTAAATGGGGTATTTGAATTTATGCGTCACAAACAAAGTTTGGACAAGGAAAAAAATTTACAAGCAACTTTTTTCTAAAAAAACTATAACGCTTGGTCGAACCGAACACAAGTTAGAAATTAAAGCTTTGAGCATGAAAGCGACTTAGCTAGTTAATGTGTTCGCAATCCGAGCTTGATGCGGGACAAGCTTCTATCCCCCAAGCCGGTCCCGAGGTGGCGGAGCGGAGAGCTCGACACGCCGAAGTGGTGACATAGCACGGTCGATGCAGACCGGCAGAGTGACTCCGAAGTCCCCGGATCATTTTCCTGTGCACAAAAATAGTGCAAACGGGAGATAATAATAATAATGATAATTAAAAAAAATCGTTGCATAATGAATAATTTATGCAAAGTGAGTAATAAAAGAAATATGTCCTGGCGCCGAAGTCAATGTCGATGCAGGGCGTCGGCGTGATGCGGTAAAGGCGTGTCAAAGCCTGAATTCGCAAGTCGGTCCGAGCTCCGGATGCGGCATTCGCCGGACTATGTACGGAAACTGACCGAACCACCATGCGACTGTCGTGAATGCGGCCACCATTTGATAGCCCTGTGTACATATGATGGACAATCCTTGGGAAAATGAACTCAAACCAGCAAAAAATATTAGGGATTGATAGCACCTGGTTTATTTGTTATAGCAATCTGAAGGAAGGTGATTCCCAAAACTGGAACTCACTCCGCACACCCATTTCCTGATGGGCGATAAAACGGCGGCATGGCAATGCTGGTAAGGTTGGCTCGCCGAGGCAAAGCCCTCGGCCCAGCTAACGTGACGGAGTTGGTCGGCTAGTGACGCCGAAGTGTCCGGAGTAGGTTGATGAAGAGATGGCGAAGCCCCCGGTCCAGCCGAGATGTCGAAGTAGGTCGGCGTGATGGACACCAGCTTGAAGAAGCGATAGTGCGGCCCTGTCGATGCAGGTCGTGACGTGGTCGATGCCGGCTTGATGAAGCAACTGTGCGGCGATGCCGGAATGCCCGCTCCGTGTAATCTATGGGCGGCGATGTTGGTGATGATGTATCCTTCGTGATGCCGGACACTTGTTCGGCTTGCCGAAATGATGATCCGAAGAAGTGGAGCTCGGCTCAACAAAGCAACGCCATGTCTTAGCGCAGGCCGGCAGCCGTGGAGTAATATTGCCGGACTGGTTTAACACCAGCATGATGTTGAAGATCATGTTCAAAAGATCTTAAAGTTAGTGGGATGTGTTCGGGAACAAAACACAATACCCCATACAAAACTTCCTTCAAAAGGGATGTCCGAAATCCCGTTCATAGAAAAGATGAACTCGGGCCGGATTCGTTTTCGCGCAGAAAACAGATCCGAAAAGTGATGCACTAATCGAAAAGTTCCCGGAGTTTGGACGGTCGGATCGAGCTGAAATTTTGAGAGGTGGTAGATACAGGAATTCCGCAGCCGATCAACGGTTGGATCTTCCAAAGGACGTCCGAGCTAGAAGCTAGACACCACGCCCTAAACACATCCAAATTCCCGTCCAAATTTGACAGGGCTCCAGTATATCGTGGATTGCCAGAGATTCCTCCATCGGAACTCGACGAAATTTTACAGGGTTGTTGTAGACTCAATTCCGCACAATTCCACCAAAGCGATCGTCAAACGATACTGAAGGAGGTGGTGGCAGCAGATACGAGTTCGCTGTCCAGAAAAACAGCACGGTCGCTTGAGGGCAATGTTGACGTTGAGCCCCTGAGCTCCATGGATGATTCCTCCGTGATCTTGATAGAGATCGGAGTTGATGTTTGATGAAGGCCCCCGTCCGAACATGGTGATCCGAACACGGGGTGCAATTCTTGGTCGAACCAAGGTGACCAGTCGAGCTGGTGACGAAGATGCCGAAGTCGCAGTTGATCTGCAGGCGAGCCATCGATCCTTTTGTCGATCACACAGCGGAGCTCTCAATGAAAGCACCAATGTCGGTGTCAAAACCGGCGGATCTCGGGTAGGGGGTCCCGAACTGTGCGTCTAAGCTGGATGGTAACAGGAGGCAGGGGACACGATGTTTTACCCAGGTTCGGGCCCTCTTGATGGAGGTAAAACCCTACGTCCTGCTTGATTAATATTGATGATATGGGTAGTACAAGAGTAGATCTACGACGAGATTAGAGAGGCTAAACCCTAGAAGCTAGCCTATGGTATGATTGTTATGTATGTCCTTTATTGACTAACCTGGCCCTGGTTTATATAATGCACCAGAGGCCTAGGTTAACAAGAGTCCTAGCCGAATATGCCGGTGGGGAGAAGTCCTTGTCTTGATCGCCAAGTCTTGTGGAATATTCCTTATATGCGGCATCTATCCGAACTGGCCCATGAGTATACGGCCCCGGGGGTACTCGGCCCAATCTAATAGATTGGGAGACGACGTGGTGAGTACCCCCTAGTCCAGGACACCGTCACCCATCTCCATGAGTAGCAAGTACACCTTTTTTTGGTATTTCGTGTTCCATATCCATAATTAAACATAGAGAACAACTTAGAACAACAAATAGAATCTACTTAGTGATAAAGCAAACAAGCACACACGAGAATATCAACCCCATGTGTCGGTGGGAACGACACCTATGGGATCACAAGAATCCCTACTACGGTTAGCGGGGCGCGGGTTCGTGAGAAGAGCGGATCAAACAGATAGTACACAGTTTGTTTATCCAGGTTCGGGCCGCGAGGATGCGTAAAACCGTACTCCTGCTTTGGTGGATGTATATTCCTGTTCTTGAGCTAGCTCTGGGGTGTTAGGAGCTCCAAAAAGCCGAATCCTTCTCCTGGTCGCCTCGGGCCTCCTTTTATAGAAAAAGGGGTCGCCACTGTGGCACACAGGAGGTGGAAAGGGTACAATGATGTGAGGTTATCCCTCGCATTACATGACAAGGCGCATTTAATGCGTCTCGCTTAGGTGTGCTTGATTTATCGGGGACGGGGGAGAAATCCGTCTCGTCCGTCACCGCTCCTTCTTGTGTCGACACATGCCCTGGCTAGCGATGCCTGTGATGCCATGTAGGTAGGTAGGCAGCCAGCTGAGGTGGCACAGTGGTGGGTCTTCACGAAGATCTGCATGCCGCCACGCAGGTGCCTGCCCAGCTGGTTGGGTCGGCAGCTGCATGCGTACGGCGGTGGAGGTTTAGTCCGCGTGGGCCTGATGGTGGCCTAGTGGATGTTCTCGGCAAGGGCCTTGCCGGGGCCCCGGCAAGGGTCTTGCCGAGGCGCCTGCTGTTATCCCCGGCAAGGCGCTTGCCGGGGGTCTTGTGGTCTTCCTCGGCTGTGATCCCGCCAAGGGTCGTCATCTTCTATATCTGATTGTGAATGTTTCTTCACAAAGACCTCTAGCCACCGCGGAGGGGTCTCCCGAATCCTTGCCCCATGGGGGCAGTGGACTCAAGGGTAATTTGCTCCGTAGGCGTGGGGCGAGTTGCCATGGCAAGGGTCTCGCCGGGGTTGGTAAAACTATCTCCGGCAAGGATCTTGCCGGGGGAGTCCGCTTCGTCCCTTTTGCTCTTCGTAGTCTTGGCCTTGGCGTCGTTCCAGTCACCTTGAGCTTCGGTCTTACCCTAGCTCACGTCCCTTGCCTTGCTTGGTGTGGTCGTGGGCGCGGCTCTGACTGCCCGTGCACAGTTATATGGGTACAAAAAGTGTACCCCTCTTTTTGTACACCGACAGGAGCCCCCGGGCCTGGGCCACACATAAGCGCAACGCGTTGTTGGGCTAGGACAAAAAAACGGTGCGCGGGCAGGAGGGGCGGTTTTTACCGTTGTAAGATTTTTCGCGTGTTGCGCTTCCCATGACTCATGCACGTGGCGCGGCGTGGGGAGGTGCACGTGAAATGGGCGGCATGCATGGGGTTGGTCTCTGCACGCATGCGTCATGTCGTAGTAAGGGGGCGGCTCGCGCCTTTCCCATAAACGGAGGGAGGCATGGAGGCGCGGCCGATTTATAGAATGGGGCCGAGGCGCGGTCTTCAAGGTGTCCACTCCCCACGATCACGGGGTGGGGAGAGGTCGCCTCACCTGTCCCCTCGGTTCTGCACGTCTGCCACGTGTCTCCCATACGCTTGGGGTGGCAAACGGTGGAGGCGGGAAACCGGGCCGCCACTAGTTGGGGCAGCGGGTCGGTCCTGGCTCCCTGCGCCTCCCGTGTCTTAATTGGCCGAGCGGGGCGGCCGAGCCCCAACCCCGTTCATTTATAAAGAGCGGGAGGGGGATGGCATCCCGTATTCTTCCATCTTCTTCTTCCTTCAGTTTCTGCTCCTCTCTTCCATCCGTCATGGAGAGAGGAAATCCTGGTCCTTCAACGGTGGCGGCGCGGGTTGCTGCTCGACAACGTGCTCCTCCTTCTCCTGCGCTCGCGGTGGTAGAGCCGGCCGCGAGGGGAAGGAGCAGGGTGCGAGGCCGTGGGCGAGGTCGGGGCAGAGCCCGCAGTGGGGGCGGCGCGCCGCCCTCGCCCCCGCCGGCAGTTCCTCCTCCGATGGAGGGTCACGTCGGGGACAACCCTTGCGAATTCTTCGTCAGGCTGCGCCGGCCGCCGCGCCGTCGTCTTCGTCTTCCGACTCCATTTGCGCGGGAGATGGAGCTAGATCTACCGCAGTCGCTGTGGCTGCACATGAGGGGTTGTGGGATCAGTGGTATGCGGGTCCGCGTCGACTTCCCTGCCCCTCATGTGATGTATCTCCGTCGAGGATGGAAGACGTTCACTCGTATCCACAGCCTGACGGATGGGCTCACTCTCCATTTTAAGCTGGGAGGGTGGCCTTCTCTCTGTCAAGGTCTTCGGGCACTTCGGGACTCGTGCAAGATGTTGCATGGAGAGCGCTTCTGATGACGAAGATTCCTCCTCGAGCGAGAGTGACGAGGAGGACAGCGACAGCGACGACGAGGGTGATAGGCGGCAGGATGACGGGTCCGACTAGGTGTGTTGGATGCCGCTCCGTGCAGCACCGGTCACCCCATCATCCGTGTTGTCGGCTCCTTGAACTTCTCGGAGTCGTCCCCTTGGGTGGCTGGCGTTGGGAGGCTGCGGAAGAGGAAGAGGGCGGGCGGCAAGGCCGTCAAGTCAGAGTACGCAAGCACCGACGCCTTCGACGCGTACTCACGTCCCGCCGCCTCGTCTTCGAGCTCTGCTTCCGCGGCCGCCATCACCATCCAGCGTTTGGACGGCCACCAAGATGTTCTCTTGGTGTCTTCTGCCACCCGTAGCTCGCCTAGGCGCTCCTTTTGCCCTTCTCGTCCCCTTGACATGCCTCCTGAGGAGAGGGGCAAGAAAGGGATTACGGGCACCTTATCTCTTTTTAGTTTGTAAGCCTTCGGGCCTTTGTTGAATTTAAAACTTGTAATCCTCTCATTCATGTGTTTCATTCCCTATGGACTGTACCTGAGTGGAATGTTTTTAATGAAAAAGGGATGTTTGTCGGTTCATTTGTTTGTGGGTGAAACCCACGACAAGGAATAAATCCTTGATACCTTTAAGATAAACATTTTCTTGCCCGGCAACAGGCCTCGCCATCTCCCCACTTCGCTCGATCTTCCTCACGCCTTTGGCGGAGGCCGGGATGAAGTGGGTTTAGGCTCCTCGTTCTATCATTTTGCTACCGCGACTACGACCAAACTCGGTCCCAGGAACGGGCCCTAGGGCCTAGAGTTAGGGGAGCACGGTAGTTTGAGGATAAAACGAGGTTTCACATACCTCAGTCCATAAGGAAATGTATGATAAGGGATGAAAACTTATCTGAAACTGCAGCCCCCGGCAACCCCTGCTTGCCATGGGTGAATCTTTGCTCTTGCAGCCCCCGGCAATACTGGCTTGGTGGGGCCTAGATGCTGGTATGTTCCTTTTTTTTCTCCCCAAGTGGTTTGGCAAGGATATCTGTGTGTCCTGCGAACCAAAGAAGACAAAAGAAAGACAAAGAGATGCAAACTCGACCTCTAAGCTAGGGGTTAGCCGCCGCTAAGCACTATCAACCCTAACCAAGCACGAGACTCGACATAGCATGCATGCTATAACTTAGGGCGCCAGCGCTTCATTTATTTATGCTCAGGGTCTGCGCCTGGCTTTGTACAAAGGGTTACATGCGTCATCGGCAAGGCTTGTACAAAAGGTGGCTTGCCGGGGGGGCGACAAGCCGCGCCTCACGGGTAAAACTTGCGAAGATGCTCAATGTTCCAGGAGTTACTCACCGGAACGGCATCTTCGGTCTCCAGGCGGACTGCGCCGGGCCTGGTGACTCATATTACCCAATAAGGGCCTTTCCACTTTGGCGTCAACTTGTTGGAATTCTTGGCCGATTGAACGCGCCAAAGAACAAGGTCGCCTTCCTCAAAGCTTCGGGAACGAACCTTGCGGCTATGGTAGCGGCGCAAGGCTTGCTGGTAGCGCGCTGCTCTCACAGCCGCCCGAAGACGATCTTCCTCAAGGAGCATTGCGTCATCTTGCCGCAATTGCTCTTGCTCAAGCTCGTCATAAGCGAGTACTCGAGGTGACCCGTATATGAGTTCTATGGGGAGAACTGCTTCTGCCCGATATACCAGGGCAAAGGGTGTCTGCCCGGTGGCTCGATTTGGTGTCGTTCTGATTGACCAAAGAACCGCCGGCAATTCATCAATCCAGCGCCTTCCACTCTTGCGCAGTCTGTCAAAGGTCTTTGTCCTCAGGCCTCGCAGTACTTCAGCATTTTCCCTCTTAGCTTGACCATTGCTTCGTGGGTGAGCAACGGAAGCGAAACAGACCTTGTTGCCGAGGTCTTGAATATATTGCATGAAGGTGTGGCTTGTGAAAAGCGTGCCGTTGTCGGTGATGGCCCTATTGGGTACACCAAAACAGCACACCAGTCCTTTGAAGAACTTGATGGCTGACTGTGCTGTGACCTTCCTCACTGCTTCCACTTCAGGCCACTTTGTGAACTTGTCGATTGCAACGTACAAGTACTCAAAGAGAGAGGAATGGTTTGGAGGGCTTGAGCTGGCTGATGAAGCTTCTTTGGGTGACTAGTGTTGTCGCATCCTGGAGGGCGGTGGGCCAGAAGAAGCCTTGCCGAAACGCTTTGCCGGCAAGGGCCCTCGACCCTATCTGGGATCCACATATGCCTCCATGTATCTCTGCCAACAGCCCCAGTCCCTCCTCTCGAGGGATACACTTCAATTTCACACCGTCCGGCCTCTTTCTGTACAGGACGTCATCGACGAACTGGTACATAGTAGATCGACGGTCTACTTTTTCCGCTTCTTCCTGCTCCTCAGGAAGTTCCCCTGTTTGGAGGAATCGGACGGTATGTTGTGCCCACGCTGGAGCCTGGGGCTCGACGGCGAGGACTAAAGGCATTTCCTCCACTATAGGAGCGGCTGTCTCCACGGCAAGAGCTTGATGCTCTGTCGGAGCTAGTCGTCCCGTGGCGGGCTCAGTATCTCCGGTAACATCCTTGCCGGCGGCTTCGGGGAGCTCGGCGGGAAAGTACTTGCCAGGCCCTGATTTTCTCCTCTTGTTTTGTTCTGTTGATGGATCAACGGATGGCTGAGTTAGCTGAAGCACAAAGGTACCTGGTTCCACAGGTAGCTTGAGGGCAGCGCGTTTTGCCAGGTAATCGGCGATGTCATTCTCTGCTCGGGGAACGTGCTCTGCCTGTATACCGTCAAAACGCTCTTCCAGCTTCCTCACTTCATTGACGTAGGCCTTCATTAACGGGCTCTGGTAATCCTTGTTGACTTGTTTGACGACAAGTTGCGAGTCGCCCCTGACAATGAGTTTCTTGATTCCGAGGTCTGCCGCGATCCTAAGACCAGCAAGCAGCCCCTCGTACTCAGCAATATTGTTTGTCGACACCTCCCTGGGGAAGTGCATCTGGACCACGTACTTGAGGTGCTCTCCGGTGGGCACGACAAGCAGTACGCCAGCCCCGGCGCCCTGTAAGGAGAAAGCTCCATCAAAGTACATGACAAGTTGCAACTTGCCTCTTTGCCGGGGAGAACAGTCTCCTAGGTTTCTTCATCAGGCGTCGCGGTCCACTCTGCAACGAACTCCGCCAGGACTCGGCTTTGAATCGTCAAGGTACTCTCAAACTTGAGGCCAAAGCTGGACAGCTCCAGTGCCCATTCTACAATTCTTCCTGTTGCGTCTGGATTTTGCAATATCCATTGCAAAGGGAGGCGAGTAACGATGGTGATCTCGTGCGCCTGGAAGTAGTGACGCAGCTTCCTCAAGGCCATAAGAAGGCCGAAGAGCAGTTTCTGCACACCAGAGTACCTTGATCTAGCCCCCTGCAGGAGGGAGCTAACAAAGTAGACCGGGTGCTGCATCATTTTCTTCCTTGGTGGCACTCCAACCGGCTGTGTCGTCTCTGCACAAATGGCATCAGGCTATGTCGCTGCTATCATCCCGTCATCAATTTCTCTCTGCACCACTAGTGCGGCGCTGACCACCTGGTTCGTTGCCGCCAGGTATAGCATCAACGGTTCTTGTGGCCTAGGCGCAACTAGTACTGGCGTGGAGGAGAGATACCTCTTCAAATCTTGCAATGCTGCTTCGCTTCTGGCGTCCATTCCATCGGGCCCGCCTTTTTCAAAATCTTGAAAAAGGGAAGGGCGCGCTCGGCGGACTTGGAAATGAACCTGCTCATGGCGGCAACGCAACCAGCAAGCCGACGTACATCCTTGACCCGCTTGGGCGCTTCAATCTGTTCTATAGATTTGATCTTGTCCGGATTGGCCTCTATCCCACGCCGTGACACAAAGAACCCGAGAAGCTTGCCGGACGGGACGCCGAAGACGAACTTCTCAGGGTTCAACTTGAGATTGATCTTGCGTAGGTTTGCAAATGTTTCTTGTAAATCCGGTATAAGGGTTGCCCTGTTCTTGGTTTTGACCACTATATCATCCATATAAGCTTCCATATTTCTATGGAGCTGGGGTTCAAAACCAATCTGGACCGCCCTTGCAAACGTTGAACCAACACTCTTCAACCCGAAAGGCATCCGTATGAAACAATACGTACCACATGGGGTGATGAATCCGTTTTCTCTTCGTCTTCTCTTGTCATGAAGATCTAGTGGTAGCCGGAGTAGGCATCGACGAATGACAACAGATCACACCCAGCCGTGGAGTCAACAATTTGGTCGATGCGCAGCAACGGGAAGGGGTCTTTGGGACAAGCCTTATTGATATCTGTGTAATCAATACACAGCCTCCACTTCCCATTTGCCTTGCGCACTACCACTGGATTGGCCAACCACGTTGGATGGAGCACTCCTCTTACCAAACCCGCTGCTTCCAGTTTCCGGATCTCCTCTGTGATGAACTCTTGTCGTTCCAAGGCTTGCTTTCTGACCTTCTGCTTGACGGGCCGCGCATGAGGATAGATAACAAGGTGGTGCTCAATCACCTCCCTGGGAACGCTGGGGATGTCGGATGCTTGCCATGCAAACACATCGACATTCGCCCGCAGGAAGGTGACGAACGCGTCTTCCTATTTGTCATCAAGGGCGGAGCTTATGGTGAAAGCCCCTCCCGTGTCGTCCTCCTTGACAGAAACCTTCTTGGTTCCCGGCGGTGTGGCCCTGGTCTTCTTGTTTCTGCCGGTGGAGCTCTCTGGCACATCCTCGACGGGAGCACTACACTCCGAAGAGGTGCGCTTGCCGGAGTGGGTGCCTGAGGTCTCACCGTTCTTCTTCTTTTTCCTTCTCGGGGATCTAGCGGCAGGAGCAAGCGCCTTAGCAGTGGCGACTGCTACAACTGCTTGTTGGTAGAGTTGGTCAGCACAAATTAGCGTGTCCTTCTTGTTTGATGGGACGGTGATGATCGTCACAGGCCCCGGCATCTGCAGGGTGTTGTAGGCGTAATGTGACGCCGCCATGAACTTGGCCAGCGCTGGGCGGCCAAGGATCCCGTTGTAAGGCAAGGGGGTCTTGGCAACGTCGAACACAATCCTTTCTGTACTGTAGTTCAGATCACTCCCAAAAGTTACGGGCAACGTGACCTTTCCCTTTGGTTGACTTCTTCCCGGGTTGACCCCCTGAAACGTGCCCGTCTCTTCGAGGTCTCCATCAGGAATCTGCAGTTTGTCGATCACGGTAGGCGAGATTAAGTTCAGACCGGCCCCTCCATCGACTAACATCTTTGTCACCTTGAGGTTGCTTATCGTTGGTGAAACCAACAATGGCAAGCACCCGACTGCGGTAGTGCGATCAGGGTGATCCTCAGTGTCAAAAATGATAGGTGTGCTGGACCACTTCAGCAGCCTTTCGGCATCAAACGACGGCTCTGCCGCTGTAATCTCAAGCGCCCACTGTTTGAGCTGGTGGTGAGAGGTATGCAGCGAGGCGCCGCCATCGACGCACATGGCCTTTGTAGCTTTCTGAAATTATTGGTCACCAGACTCATCGTCTTCTGGCTTTTTGTCATGGTCCCGGGCAGGCCTCTCCTACTGTTTATCCTTGCCGCGACGGCCCGCCTGGCCGTCACGCTTCTTGTCGGACCCCTCAGCACTGTCCTGGCCCTTCTCCTTGTCCCACCTCTCATATTCAGCCCTCTGCTTCTCAGCAAGGAGCTCAACCTGTCGGCAGTTTCGGAGATCATGGCCTTTGGTGCGATGGATCTTGCAGTATTGCTTGTCGGAGTTTCCAGGCTTCTCGGCAGCCGCCAAGGCCCGGCAGGCGACACATCCGGCAATTTCCTTACCGGGGTCATCTGCCTTGGTTTTCTTGGCGGAGCCGGCGTCATCAGATCCCTCGACGGCAAGCACGGCTTTTCCTTTGTGCTTACTGTTGTGGCGCCGGCCTTTCTTTGCCGGGGCGGCAGTATCCTCATATGAAGAGTCGGTTTCCACGCCGGCATCTTCGCCCGGGTACTTCCTTCCCTCTTCAGCCCGGGCACATCTGTCAGCAAGAACATAGAGTTCGGCCACGTCTTTCACCTTGTTCATTGCCAGCTCTTCGCGCATCTTGCGGTTGCGCACGTTCTAATGGAACGCGCTAATGATGGCGGCAGGGTGAACGTCAGGAATATTGTACTGTACCCGGCTGAACCTCTGTATATATTTGCATGGACTCTCGCCTCCCTTCTGAGGGATGACGTGCAGGTCGCTTGCTTGGCCATGGGCTTGGTGACCTCCAGTAAAGGCGCCAACAAATTCATGGCACAAATCCGACCAAGAGGAAATAGAGTCTACCGGCAAATGCATCAACCACGATATGGCGTTGGGCTTAAGAGCCAATGGAAAGTAATTCGCAAGAACCTTATCATCGCGGGCTCCGACGGCTTGCATCGCGATGGTGTAGATGCTGAGGAACTCCGACGGGTGGGTCTTGCCGTTGTACTTCTCGTCAACGTCAGGCTTGAAAGTGCGGTGAGTGGGTCACTTGAACTGTCGCAGCTCACGGGTAAAAGCCGGACAACCTACCTCGTAAGGTAGACCCCCGGGGCTCTCCGGTGCTGGGCGGTTCACAGCCGGCCCTGCTCGCTTGTCTGGCTGGTTGCGCACTCCGCGCCGGCGCTCGATGGTGGTTCGAGCGTCTTCATGGGCCTACTCCTGAAGGACCTGACGCTGGTCACAGTGGGTCCGTGGGTCGGACGATGCTATGGAGACATCGTCGCCCGTGACGTCCCGACGAGTCGATACCCACGGTACCGGGCGAGGAGGAGGCGAATGCACCATGGCCGCGGCGCCGCCGGTCCTTCCGCCGCTGGTGCGTGGGGTCCCATCGGAGCGTCGACCCAGGGGTCCCGCCAGACATGGTTCGTCCTTGTTGGCAACGGCAACGAGGCTCCGGATGGTAGCTCTCCATTCGTCGATTTTTCCCGTAGCGGGAGGGAAATCGAGGAACAACTGCGCGCGCGCCAGGGCTTCCGCCGGCGTCAGTGGCAGCGAAACCTGCACGGATCGTGACGCGCTTCGACTCCTGACCATATCAGGAGGAGCTCTATCACGACCCCGCGGACGCGTGCGTTTTCACCAGCGCTTCGGCGAGTGGGCAATCCTTCTACGTCCCGGGGGTGGCGCTCAGGGCTCTTCCCACAGCGACGCCCGGGATCTTCGGCGTGATGACTCTGTTCGTCGCGCGCTGCCTAGGAGGAGCGCGCTGTCGGCGCCGGCGTGGGAGTCTTGGAGGCCCTTGTGTCGCCTTCGGGTGGGGCGGCGCTGACCTTGGAAGGTCCCGCTCCACCCGCGGAGGGCTTGGCTCCGCCTTTGGATTTGGCGATGTGTGACCCGTTACCAGGCGCACAAACATCGCCGCCTCCCAAACTCCGCCCGCTGGGATGGTGTTGGTGTTCGCGAGCAGCGCCCCGGGTCCTTTCTGCGATCGGTCTGCTGCTCGCCCGTGTCGGGACGGGCTGTCCGGCTTCCGACTGGCCAAGCGCCACCGTCGTCTTCTTCCTGGGCGCCATGATGATGAAGAAGCGTCGAACTAACTGCTAAAGCCGATTCTCACAACTGCGCCCCCTACCTGGCGTGCCAAAGATGTCGGTGGGAATGACACCTATGGGATCACAAGAATCCCTACTACGGTTAGCGGGGCGCGGGGTCGTGAGAAGAGCGGATCAAACAGATAGTACATAGTTTGCTTATCCAGGTTCGGGCCGCGAGGATGCGTAAAACCCTACTCCTGTTTGGTGGATGTATATTCCTGTTCTTGAGCTAGCTCTGGGGCGTTAGGAGCTCCAAAAAGCCGAATCCTTCTCCCGGTCGCCTCGGGCCTCCTTTTATAGAAAAAGGGGTCGCCACAATGGCACACAGGAGGTGGAAAGGGTACATTGATGCGAGTTTATCCCTCGCATTACATGACAAGGCGCATTTAATGTGTCTCGCTTAGGTGTCCTTGCTTTATCGGGGACGGGGGAGAAATTCGTCTCGTCCGTCGCCGCTCCTTCTTGTGTTGACACACGCCCTGGCCAGCGATGCCTGTGATGCCATGTAGGTAGGCAGGCAGCTGAGGTGGCGTAGTGGTTGGTCTTCACGAAGGCATGCCGCCACGCAGGTGCCTGCCCAGGTGGTTGGGTCGGCAGCTGCATGCGTACGACGGTGGAGGTTTAGTCCGCGTGGGCCTGATGGTGGCCTTGCGGATGTCCTTGGCAAGGGCCTTGCCGGGGCCCCGGGAAGGGTCTTGCCAAGGCGCCTGCTGTTATCCCCGGCAAGGCGCTTGCCGGGAGTCTTGTGGTCTTCCTTGGCTGGGATCCCGCCAAGGGTCGTCATCTTCTATATCTGATTGTGAATGTTCCTTCACAAAGATCTGCATGCCACCGCGGAGGGGTCTCCCGAATCCTTGCCCCATGGGGGCAGTGGACTCAAGGGTAATTTACTCCGTAGGTGTGGGGCGATTTTCCATGACAAGGGTCTTGCCGGGATTGCTAAAATTGTCTCCGGCAAGGATCTTGCCAGGGGAGTCCGCTTCGTCCCTTTTGCTCTTCGTGCTCTTGGCCTTGGCGTCGTTCCATTCACCTTGAGCTTCGGTCTTACCCTGGCTCACCTCCCTTGCCTTGCTTGTTGTGGTCGTGGGCGCGGCTCTGACTGCCTGTGCACAGTTATAGGGGTACAAAAAGTGTACCCCTATTTTTGTACACCGACACCATGCTATTGCTCCCCGGCAACGACGCCAGAAAAAGGTCTTGATAACCCACAAGTATAGGGGATCAATTGTAGCCTTTCTCGATAAGTAAAAATATCGAACCCAACGAGGATCTAATGGTAGAACAAATATTCCCTCAAGTTCTATCGACCACCTATACAACTCTACGCACGATTAACGTTTGCTTTACCTAGAACAAGTATGAAACTATAAGTACTTTGTAGGTGTGATAGGATAGGTTTGCAAGATAATAAAGAGCACGTAAATAAAAATGGGTTGTTTAGGTAAAGAAACAACTAAGTTAGTTTTAGTAGAGTGCTTTTTATCACAAGAAAGTTATTTGTCCAAGGCAATAGATAACTAGACCGGTAATCATTATTGCAATTTTATACGAGGAGAGGCATAAAGCTAACATACTTTCTCTCCTTGGATCATATGCACTTACGATTAGAACTGTAGCAAACATCCGTAACTACTAAAGATCATTAAGGTAATACCCAACCAGAGCATTAAAGTAACAAGTCATCATTATTCCCATATGCAAACAACCTACTTACTCGAGTTTAAGCTTCTGTCACTCTAGCAACCCACCGTAAGCGAATCATGAGCATATTGCAAACCCTACAACGGGGATCCCTCATGCTTGCACGACACGGAGAGAACCATAGGACATCACCAATAATACAACATGCAACTCAAACCAATCATGATCATCAATCAACCCATAGGACAAAACGGATCTACTCAAACATCATAGGATAGCCATACATCATTGTGAAATAATATATAGCATTGTGCACCATTTTTAAGTAGATATTACAGCGGGGAGAAGGGGTGTTACACCGCTACATAGAGGGGGAGAGAGTTCGTGATGACGCTGGCGAAGTTGTTGGTGTAGATCGCCGTCACGATGATGGCCCCGGCAGTGTTTCGGCGCCACCGGGAGAGAGGGGGAGAGAGCCCCTGTCCTTCTAATTCTTCCTTGACCTTCCCCTAGATGGGAGAAGGGTTTCCCCTCTGGTCCATGGCCTCCATGGCGGAGGAGGGGCGAGATCCCCTCCGATATTGGATCTCTCTCTTTGTTTCCTTCTATTTCTGCGCTCCCAGATTCTGCCCTTTCACCATTTCTTAAATTCCCGGAGATCTGTAACTTTGATTGGGCTGAAATTTTAACATAACTTTTATCCGGATATTAGCTTTATTGTGCCAAAAGAAGTGCATCAACCGCCTTACTGGGTGACCACAAGGGTCCAGGGCGCGCCCCTGCCTTGTGGCCCACTCGGGCATCATCTCGCGTTGATTCCAATTCCCAAAATTCACATATGTTCCAAAAAAATCTCTGTAAGTTTTTATCACGTTTGGACTCCATTTGGTATGGATTTTCTACGAAACAAAAAACATGCAACAAACAGGAACTGGCACTGGATCAATATGTTAATCCCAAAAATAGTATAAAAAGTTGCCAAAAGTATATGAAAGCTGTATAATATTGGCATGGAACAATAAAAAAATATAGATATGACGGAGACGTATCAGGTTCCCATTCATCGTGTAATTTTCTAGGAATTTAAATCTCTAATTCCAAATTTTCTTCCAAAGCTTTCATCATATCATCAACAATATTTTTAGTAAAAGCTTTATTTTGTTCATAAGCATGGGGTGAATTTATCATGGATTGCAACAAAGAAATACAATCAATCAAAGAGCAATTATTATAATTAAAGTCTTTGTAACCCAAAAGAGTGGGCACATCACTAGTTAAAGTTTTGACCTCTCCAAACCCACTTTTATCAATTTTCTCAACAAGATTTCACCCTCCAAATTATTGGGACGCCTGCTAGCTAAAGTTGAATCTTCTTCAGTCCCTTTTTCATCAATCTTAATTTTACTAAACAAAGAATCAATAGGAGAAACACCAATCATTTTAAGATCTTCAACATTTTTATGAAAGCAATCACTAGAAAACGCCTTTTCTAAAAATTCTCTTCTAGCTCTAAGCATAGCGGTTCTTTTCTTACTTCCATCCATAGAAATATATAAAGCTTTAATTGATTCTTCAACCCTAGGCACAAAAATTTTCATCTTGAGATTTTCCACATCATGAGAAATTCTATCAATGCTTCTAGACACATCATCAATGTCACTCAACTTTTCTTCTATCGTAGTATTAAAATTCTTTTGAGCATTGATAAATTATTTAATATTATTCTCAAGCTTAGAGGTGTTCTTATTATTATTATAAGAAGGATTACCATAGGAATTACCATAATTATTAGAGGAATTTCCTGGAAAAGGCCTAGGGTCAAAATTACTTCTATAAGCATTGTTATTAAAATTGTTTCACGAAAAAAACTCACATCTATGGCATCACTATTTTGCTCAATGAAAGTAGACAAAGGCACATCATTAAGATTAATAGGAGCATTTTTATTAGAAACCAACTTCATAAGAGTATCAACTTTGTCACTCAAAGAATTTATTTCTTCTATCGAATTAACCCTTTTACTAGTAGGAGCTCTTTCAGTATGCCATTGTGAACAATTTGCCATAATATTATCAAGAAATTTAGTAGCTTCACCCAAAGTAATTTCCATAAAAGTACCACCCGCGGCAGAATCTAAAAGATTTCTAGAAACAAAATTCAATCCCGCATAAAAAATTAGTATGATCATCCAAAGATTTAAACCATGAGTAGGACAATTTCTTAGCATCAATTTCATTCGTTCCCGAGTTTGCGCAACGTGATCATGCTCAAGTTGCTTGAAATTCATGATTTGTGTCCTAAGAGAAATAATTTTCACAGGTGGAAAATACTTAGTAATAAAATCATCCTTGCACTTATCCCAGGAAACGATAGTATTGCAAGGCAAAGAAGAAAACCAAATTTTTGCACGATCTCGCAAATAAAACGGGAATAATTTCAACTTCACAATATCATTGTCCACAAATTTTTTCTTTTGCATATCACATAATTCCATGAATGTGTTAAGATGGGACGCGACATCCTCACTAGGAGTACTGGAAAACTGATCTTTCATAACGAGATTCAACAAAGCGGCATTAATATCACAAGACTCCGCACTAATAAAATCATTGTTGTTCGTATTGCAGAAATCAAACAACTTGGTGTTCTCTTGAGTCATTGTGACTACACAACAAGATTGTACTAAAAACCAGATCTGATGAGAAAAACGACGAATGAAAAAGAGGGCGAATAAAACGACAAATTTTTGTGAAGTGGGGGAGATGAAAACGAGAGGCAAATGGCAAATAATGTAAATTGCAAGGAGACGAGATTTATGATTAGGAACTGATGTCTACTACACAACCTTCTTCTTGTAGACGTTGTTGGGCCTCCAAGTGCAGAGGTTTGTAGAACAGTAGCAAATTTCCCTCAAGTGGATGACCTAAGGTTTATCAATCCGTGGGAGGCGTAGGATGAAGATGGTCTCTCTCAAACAATCCTGCAACCAAATAACAAATAGTCTCTTGTGTCCCCAACACACCCAATACAATGCTAAATTGTATAGGTGCACTAGTTCGGTAAAGAGATGGTGACACAAGTGCAATATGGATGGTAGATATAGGTTTTTCTAATCTGAAAATATAAAAACAGCAAGGTAGCAAGTGGTAAAAGTGAGCGTAAATGGTATTGCAATGCTAGGAAACAAGGCCTAGGGTTCATACTTTCACTAGTGCAAGTTCTCTCAACAATAATAACATAATTGGATCATATAACTATCCCTCAACATGCAACAAAGAGTCACTCCAAAGACACTAATAGCGGAGAACAAACGAAGAGATTATGGTAGGGTACGAAACCACCTCAAAATTATTCTTTCCAATCAATCCATTAGGCTATTCCTATAAGTGTCACAAACAGCCCTAGAGTTCGTACTAGAATAACACCTTAAGACACAAATCAACCAAAACCCTAATGTCACCTAGATACTACAATGTCACCTCAAGTATCCGTGGGTATGATTATAAGATATGCATCCCACAATCTCAGATTCATCTATTCAATCCAATACCAAGTACTTCAAAGAGTGCCCCAAAGTTTCTACCAGAGAATCAAGACGAAAACGTGTGCCAACCCCTATGCATAGGTTCATGGGCGGAACCCGCAAGTTGATCACCAAGACATACATCAAGTGAATCACGTGATATCCCATTGTCACCACAGATACGCACGACAAGACATACATCAAGTGTTCTCCAGTCATTAAAGACTCAATCCAATAAGATTACTTCAAAGGGAAAACTCAATCCATTACAACAGAGTAGAGGGGGAGAAGCAACATAAGATCCAACTATAATAGCAAAGCTCGCGATACATCAAGATCGTGCCAAATCAAGAATACGAGAGAGAGAGAGAGGTCAAACACATAGCTACTGGTACATACCATCAGCCCCGAGGGTGAACTACTCTCTCCTCGTCATGGAGAGCACCGGGATGATGAAGATGGCCACTGGTGTGGGTTCCCCCCTCCGGCAGGGTGCCGGAACAGGGTCTCGATTGGTTTTTGGTGGCTACAGAGGCTTGCGGCGGCGGAACTCCCGATCTATTCTGTTCCCCAAAGTTTTTAGGGTATATGGGTATATATGGGAGGAAGAAGTATGTCAGTGGACCTCCAGGTTGTCCACGAGGCAGGGGGCGCGCCCTAGGGGGGTGGGCGCGCCCCCACCCTCATGGGCAGCCCGGGACTCCCCTGGTGTAACTCCGGTACTCCGTGGGCTTCTTCTGGTCCAAAGGTTCCGGAAAGTTTCAGGTCAATTGGACTCTGTTTGATGTTCCTTTTCTTCGAAACACTGAAATAGGCAAAAAAACAGCAATTCTGGGCTGGGCCTCCGGTTAATAGGTTAGTCCGAAAAATAATATAACAGTGGATAATAAAGCCCAATATTGTCCAAAACAGTAGATAATATAGCATGGAGCAATCGAAAATTATAGATACGTTGGAGACGTATCAGGAACCTGGTAGGTGTTGATGATGTCTCCCCGGCAATGGCGCCATATATTCCTTTTGATGCGGCTTGAACTACGTCGGTATTTCCTCAAATAGGAAGGGATGATGCAGCACAACGATGGTAGGTATTTCCCTCAGTGATGAGACCAAGGTTATCAAACCAGTAGGAGAATCATGCAACACTACATAAATGGTACCTGCACACAAAGAGCAAATACATGCAACCTGACATGTTAAAGGTGTTGTCAATCCCTTTCGGGTAACGCTGCCGGAAATTGTCGAGTTGAAGGGATAAAAATATAATAGATAGGATAAATAGATCGCGAATAAACACAAAATAAAATAAAATGCAGCAAGGTATTTTTGGGTTTTTGGAAATATAGATCTGAAAATAAAAGCGAATAGAAATAAATCTCGAAGGCAAATATGATAAAGAAGTGACCCCGGGGCCGTAGATTTCACTAATGGCTTCTCTCGAGAAAAATAGCATACGGTGGGTAAACAAATTACTGTTGGGCAATTGTAAGAACTTCAAATAATCATGACAATATCCAGGCAATGATCATTATATAGGCATCACGTCCAAGATTAGTAGACTGGCTCTTGCCTGCATCTACTACTATTACTCCACACATCGACCGCTATCCAGCATGCGTCTAGTGTATTAAGTTCATGGAGAAACAGAGTAATGCAATTAGAATGATGACATGATGTAGAAAAGATCTATTTATGTAGAAATAGATCCCATCTTGTTATCCTTAATAGCAACGATACATACGTGTCGTTTCCCCTTCTGTCACTGGGATCAAGCACCGTAAGATCGAACCCATCACAAAAGCACCTCTTCCCATGGCAAGAAAAATTGATCTAGTCGGCCTAACTAAACCAAAGATTTGTAGAAGAAACAAGAGACTATAAGTAATCATGCATATAAGAGATCAAAAGACTCAAATAACTTTCGTGGATAAAAACATAGATCTGATCATAAACTCAAAGTTCATCGGATCCCAACAAACGCACCACAAAAAGTGTTACATCAAATAGATCTCCAAGAGACCATTGTATTGAGAATCAAAAGAGAGAGAGAGGAAGCCATCTAGCTACTAACTACGGACCCGTAGGTCTACAATGAACTACTCTCGCATCAACGGAGAGGCACAAATGAGGATGATGAACCCCACAATGATGGTGTCTAGATTGGATCTGGTGGTTCTGGAACTTGCGGCGGCTAAAATTGATTTTCGTCGACTCCCCTAGGGTTTTTGGAATATTGGGGTATTTATAGAGCAAAGAGGCGATGCGGGAGGCCACCGAGGTGGGCACAACCCACTAGGGCGCGCCTGGGCCCCCAGGCGCGCCCAGGTGGGTTGTGCCCCCCTTGGGGCACCCCTCTGGTACTTCTTTGGTCCATCCTGTGTCTTCTGGCCCAGAAAAAGTCTCCAAAAAGTTTCGCTGGTTTGGACTCCCTTTGGTATTGATTTTTTGCGAAGAAAAAAAAACAAAAAATAGCAACTGGCACTGGGTACTAGGTCAATATGTAAGTCCCAAAAAATGATATAAAGTTGCTACAAAATGATTGTAAAACATCCAAGAATGATAATATAACAGCATGGAACAATAAAAAATTATAGATACATTGGAGACGTATCAGAATATATGTAAAATCCTGGAGGAAAGAAGTACCAGAGGGGGCACACCAGGTGCCCACGGGGTACCATGGTGCGCCCACCCCCCGGCGCGCCCAGGTGGCTTGTGGGGCCCCTGGCCATCTGATGTCTACTACACAACCTATTCTTGTAGACTTGTGTTGGGCCTCCAAGCGTAGAGTTTTGTAGGACCATAGCAAATTTCCCTCAAGTGTATGACCTAAGGTTTATCAATCCATGGGAGGCGTAGGATGAAGATGGTCTCTATCAAACAACCCTGCAACCAAATAACAAAAGTCTCTTGTGTCGCCAACACACCAAATACAATGGTATTTGTATAGGTGCCCTAGTTCGGTGAAGAGACGGTGGTAAAGTGTAGTAATGATAATAGTTATTGATTTTTGTAATATAAAAAAATAAAAAACAATAAGGTAGGAATTGATAAAACGGAGCACAAACAATATTGCAATGCTTGAAAATGAGGCCTAGGGTCCGTACTTTCGCTAGTGCAATCTCTCAACAATGCTAATATAATTGAATCATATAACCATACCTCAACGTGTGATGAAGAATCACTCCAAAGTTCTTATCTGGCGGAGAACATAAGAAGACATTGTTTGTAGGGTATGAAACCACCTTAAAGTTATTCTTTCTATTTGATTTATTCAAGAGTTTGTACTAAAATAACGCAAAGTTATTCTTACCGTTTGATCTATCCAAGAGTTCGTACTAAAATAACACCATATGTACGCATGAACCAACTCTAATGTCACCTAGATACTCCAATGTCACCACAAGTATCCATGAGTAAATTATATGATACGCATCAAACAATTTCAGATTCATAATACTCGATCCAACACAAAGAACCTCAAAGAGTTCCCAAGGTTTGTACCGGAGAATCAAGGACGAAAACGTGAATCAACCCTATGCATAGATTACCCCAATGTCACCTTGGGAATCCGCGAGTTGAGTGCCAAAACATATATCAAGTGAATCAATACAATACCCCATTGTCACCACGGGTATTCATATGCAAGACATATATCAAGTGCTCTTAAATCCATAAAAATATTCAATCCGATAAAACGAAATCTCAAAGGGAAAACTCAATTCATCACAACAAGATAGAGAGGGAGAAACACCATATGATCCAACTATATTAACAATGCCCACGATACATCAAGATCGTGCCATCAATAACACGAGAGAGAGAGACATTAAACACATAGCTACTGGTACAAACCCTCAGCCCCGAGGGTGGACTACTCCCTCCTCATCATGGTTGCTGTCGGGATGATGAAGATGGCCACCGGTGATGATTTCCCCCTCCGACAGGGTGCCGGAACGGGGTCTAGATTGGTTTTTCGTGGCGACAGAGGCTTGCGGCGGTGGAACTTCTGATCTAGGGTTATTTATGATGGTTTCTCTATTTATAGGATTTTTTGGCATCGGTTTCACGCGAAGATGGGCCTCGAGGTGAGCACAACCCACCGGGGCAAGCCAGGCCCCTCTGGCGCGCCCTGGTGGGTTGTGCCCTTGTCGTGCCTCTTCTGGCCCTCCCACGAAGCTTCTAATGCCTATTTTGTTTCAAAAAATAGTAAAAAAGTTTCGTTGCATTCGGAGAACTTTTATTTCTACACAAAAAATAACACCACGGTAGTTCTGCTGAAAACAGCGTCAGTCCAGGTTAGTTCCATCCAAATCATACCAAAACCATGTAGAATTGTTGTAAACATAGCATGAATAATTCATAAATTATAGATACGTTGGAGACGTATCAACATCCCCAAGCTTAATTCCTACTCGTCCTCGAGTAGGTAAATGATAAAAGAAATAATGTATGAAGTGTGAATGCTAGAAAAGTGCATAAGTTTGATCAATGATAATTTTAGTCACTTTTCCTAGCATCATAACAACAACTCTTTCTCATAAAACTCATCATGACAAAGTAGCAATCAAATCACATATTACGGTTCAAATAATGAATTCTCTTGAAACTATGTTCTTAGTCACCAAACAATTGCAATTCAACTTATTCAATAGTGTCTAAGTAATAGCTCCACATGCTCAATCATCATATAGGCTTCCATGATTGCTAGTACTCAAAGCATATTTTTGGAACAAATGGCATCCGTCAAACACAGAGAAAGATATTGGCTTAATGTTTTTCCTCCCAACTCATTTATCATAGAGATAATTGCTAACAATAATAAATCATGATCAAATATATTTGACTGGCCATATGTTCCTAGATCTTTACCCACCACATGATGATTGCCAACTAGAGAATAATTGAGGTTGAATGAGGATGTATACTATTGAATCTTGCATAAAAGTAAATACTGAAAGGTAAATGATAGGCCCTTCGCAGAGGGAAGCAGAGATTGCACTACAAAAAAAATACACTTCCGTGATGATACGTGTTTGTCACAGTAGGTCGCATTTTTTGTCATGCATGTACATCCATGACAAATTTATGACAGAGTCAAGATAGTCATACATGTGCTGTCGTAGAAGTGTTTCCTGACATTACCAAAATTATCATCACGTAAGTGTCCACTTCCATGACGATAAATCGCGTGTCACAGAAGTGCTTTCGTCAAGGGTGACCGACACGTGGCATCCATCGTAGCGGAACGCCGTTAAGCTATCGGGTCCGGTTTTGGATCTGATAACCCTTTAACAGCCCCGACCAATGGGTATTTTTCCACGTGTAAAATCATCATTGGCTGGAGGAAATACGTGTCGACTCACCATTGGGACAGATGTCATCCACTCATTGGACCCAAAGCGCCTATGATACGTCGACACGTGGCACGGCCCAACAGAGGCCCATTCCTGTGAAAAGGCCGGCCTGTTTGACTTGGTCAAAAGGTGGCGGGCCGGCCCACGGCAAGCCTGTTAGCAGCCTATTCGCATATAGCCCATTTACAGCCCGCTAACCCAGGGCCCGTTTACGGCCTATCCGGATTAGGCCCAGTAGCGTCATCTAGGCCGTCCAATATAATTCCAGCCCGTTTTAACTTCTGGCCCATATACCCATGACTCTTTTGGCCCATCTGAGGCCCTTAGTAACCCTCGGCCCGTTAACGGCCCATGGTAAAACTGGCCCGTAATAAACAGTGTATCACTTTATACCCACTAACGACCCATTATTCCGTTGGGCCGTTTCCAGCCCATGTTATCTTTCAGCCTTCTCAGGGCCCATTTATTCTTGGGCTCATTTCCAGCATTCGGTTACTTACGGCCCGTTACTGTCATTTTCTGCTTGTGGGCCAAATTCAGCCCGTGCATACAGTCGGCCCGTTTGTGGCCCGTTAATACATTGGGCCGTTTTCATAGCGTCATCAAATACGGACGATTAACGACGGCCCATTATGGTCGGCCCATGAACGGACGATTCCAACTCTAGCCCGTTTACGACCATAAAGCGGTATGTTATTGTACCATGATTGGGCAATCGATCATACGGCCCGTAGAAGGTCCATTGATAATACGACCCGTAGAAGGCCCATTGATGATATGGCCCGTAGAAGGACCATTGTTTCTACGCCCTGTAGAAGGCCCATTGTTTCTACGGCATGTAGAAGGCCTAGTGTCACTACAGTAAATATGTAGCCCATGGTTATTGTGGCCTAGTTAAAAAAAGGTTATTGCGGCCACTAGCAAACCGTGGAAAAACAACAGCACTGACTACAAGCAAACTAATAAACAAGACAACAAGGAAATAAATAAGAAAGAAACTTAGGCTAGGCTATCACGACTATTACACATATTACATCCACTGGGCATCAAAGTTCGCCACCAGTGCAAATATAGAGAACAAAGCAGCATATCATATACACTAGTTGTCAAAGTTGGTGACCAGATCAAATAAACACCGCAGCAAAACATGTCCAGAACTGAAACCACTTCAGAAGATCTCAAGAAACAATATCCTGGGTACCCATAATGCTGGCAAGATGCTTAGCAAGCTTATTAACTTTCTCTTGTTTGGCGCTTAAATCCTCCAGCGCTTGTTGTTGCACTAGAAAGTATGCATCTGAATTCTGCAGGGACTTCCTCAGTCCTTCAGCTTCATGTTGCAACACATCTGACCGATGTCTTTCAACTTGAAGCTGAGACTCAAGAAGACGAACTGATTCAGGCAGCGAGTTCGAAGAGCTTGTGCGAGCAGTAATGGCCAGTAACTCTAACACTATATCAAGACAGGACTTCTGGGTTCTCTCACTGTCGTCAAGGTAGTTTTTATCACCTTTCTTGGAGACCAACGGGGATGTCTCACTATCTTGAACCTTATCTGCATTACTTCCTTCACCATTGCATAACGGGGTACCGTTCTCCAATATTTTTTCCGCTTCTAAAAGAGAAACAAGCAGACACATCACAGGTTTACCATGTTGTATATGAAACTCATTTTGGTAAATTAGTTCAGTAGTAAAGTGCACAGGATAACAACATGAAACAAACATATATCTATGTACCATGGTCACTTTATGGTATATATCATTCTAGTTTTTGTTGCCAAATCAAGATAGAGACACGGTTCAAATAATATTTGTTCAAGACAAAGCAGAATAGACAGAATATAAGTGTGGGAAACTATAGAGACACTTGTAATGTGCATGACATGAGAATATAACTGTTTATTCAATTGAAACTGAAACCAATATAGAGCAAGTTACAACAGCAAACCAGTTAAAGAAACAAGTTTAAAACATACCAGTTGTGCCATTGGAGTTTCAATTCCGTCCTTCAAGTTTGAAAATAGTTGGTCTGAGTAAATACAGTGATGCAAGAGCAAAGGAGTATGAACCATAGCTAAAGAACCTGACCTGAGAACAATTCTTCTTCTCCTTTAAGTGTTGAGTTGGGATTCGGAGTGGTGGTCCTCGTGCTTTGGGCAATGTAGTTCCCTTACTAATTGCTCGTGTTTGGGTGCTTCGTGGTGGAGACAGTGATGTGTCAACTGGAACTGGGTTACTATCTTCTAGGGTTGGGGTTAGAAGGGGTGTAGCTAGTTCTCTGTCCAACTGGGTAGGGGTACAATCTGCGAGAGTCTGGGTTATGTGTGGTGGGGCCGGTTCTTGGGCAAGTACAATCGCGGTTCTATCTGCATCAATTGGTAGCACTATCTTTTCTAAAGACTGTGTTGTTACTCCCTTAGATACTGCCATCACCCTCTCCAATTCAAATGGTTGATAAACAAGAAAAGTAATTTAATGTACAGACATTGTATGATATACATGTGCAATGGATAGTGGGGAATAAAAGAGGGCATGAAATAATTCACATTTATGTTGTCTAACCAAACAGGATAGCATGCCACAATTTCACATATATGATGGTGATACAATTTCACATTATGATGGCTAACTAAAAAAGATGGAAAGACATAGTTCAAAATATGATGACTATGTAAACAGGATGACATGATATAACAATTTAATGTGTTTATTAAATAGGTTGGCATGCCATAATTCACATACATGCCGCCTATGGAAACATCATAGCATGATATAATTCCAGGATAGAATGACATAATTCAAAATATGATGAATGTAAACACTAAACAGGATGAGATGGTATAACTATATGATGTCTTTATTAAATGGGTTGCCATGCCATAATTCAGATAGATGTTGTGTATGTAAACATGATGGCATGATATAATTCAAATATATGATTTATATAGTAAGAAAGTAAGCAGATGGCAATCCATATATGACGTAAAAACTAAGGAATGCAAGAAAACATGCATGACATGGGTAATATAACCCTGCCAAGTTTGAGCATAGACCTCAGGGGGGAAATAGGACTGGTCATCAGTCTCTGAATCCTCCTCTGAGGAGCTCTCTGTATCCAGCAAGATGTCTGCTTCAGCAGGTAGTATTGTCTGCCTTGAATACCTTGTTTTCACTCCAGATACTTCCATCACCGCTTCAAATGGCTAATGCACAGGAAGAGTAGTTGAATATACAAACGTTGTCGACAAATGGAACACGTAATACAAAAAAATGATAGCATGGTATAATTCACATACATGATGATTGGCTCAACAGCATGGCATTGCATAATTCACATATATATTGCCTTTGCAACAAGATAGCATTACATAATTCACATATATAATGTCTTGCAACAAGATGACAATGCATAATTCACATATATGGTAATTAGACACTAAACAGGTGGCATTCACACAAAGCATGTCTAAACTAATCAAATGACATCGCAATGCAAGACACCATACGCACGATATGAGCAACATAACCCTGCCAAGTTAATTAGAGCATACACCTCGGGGGAAAATAGGACTGGTCATCTGTCTCTGAATCCTCCTCTGAGGAGCCATCTGTAACTAGCAAGATATGCACTTCGTCAGATAGCATAGTCTGCTTTGAAGACCTTGTTTTCACTCCAGAATTTTCCATCACCGTGTCAAATGGCTGATGCACACGAAGAGTAGTTGAATGTACTAACATTGTTGACAAATGTAATACGTAACGAAAAAAAAGGATGGCCTGATATAATTCACATATAAGATGACTAGCTAAGCAGGATGGCATTGCAAAATTCACATATATGATGCCTGGCTAAACAAGATGGCATTGCATAATTCACATAAACGGTGAATAAACTAAATAGATGGCATTTACACAGAGCATGTCTAAACTAAGCAGTTGACATATTTGATGTATAAAGTAAGCAATGCAAGGCACCATATGCATGATATAACCAAAATCAACATGCCAAGTTAGAGCGAAGACCTCATGGGGTAAATAGGAGTGGTCTTCTGCTTCTGAATCCCCCTCAGAACAGTTATCTTCCTCTTGATTACGATCAAAAATGGGTGGAGGGGCGCTGCCTTTGCGCCCACCATGGAGTGACGCCACGCAAGGCTCGTCTCTTTTGCTCTACATGTTCAGTTCCATTGTGTATAATAACTGACATGCATAGTAATTAAACATAGTGAGATTATGTAAGGAGTGCATGCACAAATCCAGAGTGATGGTAGCAAACTGTGGATAGACCCAAAATCAATGATAGCAGGTAGATAATAGCTTTAGTTAAAAATACAGATAATGGCTCCTTTAATGTTTGTTTGCACCCAACATGAAAATCATAGTAGACACCCGAGATTAACCAGATAGTAGACATATAGTACTGATTGCTGCCCCAATATGTACCCCACAACCATTTAAAAACTCAAGTTTCAGCATAAGTTTGGACCTGACTCGGAGTCTAATAGGTGAACAAGACGATAAAGTAGCATGTCATCATATTAAGCGATGCATAACGTAAGCAGACACGGAAGAGTGCGACCTCTCTTGCGTGTAGTCCTCAAGGTCATCTGCTCAGTTGATGATGGTAATGCAGTTGTCGTGGCTGCCGGTGGCGGGGAAGAAGATCTGAGGCAGCAAAAGACAGTCTGGAGAAAGGATCCCTGCTGTGGTGAACCCTTCCATCGTTGGAGGAGCTGAGCTGGGGTGGAACACAACACCATAGGAGTAGGACAAACCACACAAGGTTTTCTTTGACACATATCTATAATAGAAGTAATTGTGTAAGGGCTTGTTTGAATTTGAGGATTCTAACAATGCAGGGATAGGAAATAGACAGGAATAGCGAAGAATGCATGTGCAAAACAGAGAATTTAAAAACGCAGGATTTCTGCCAATCTGGGTGTTTGGTTCACAAGAATTGGAAGATCACAGGATGCAAAGAAGCATGGTGATATTAAGTCAAACCACAAGAAAATGTACGGTTATAATGCTATTATGCTACTATCTCCTAGTCTTGTGCTTCATGAATAGGAATTTGAAAAGGAGGACAAGTGGAAATTAAAATTCCCATGATTTTTCTTTCAAGGAGACACTAAAGGAACAAATCCTACAGTTTTCCTTTGCTCCATTCCTTTGCACCAAATTCATGAAAAGTAGTACCATACGAAACTTTCCAAATCCTACAGTCTCACCCTCTTTCCCGCGTCCACATCAATCAATCTGTACCTCTCTATATAGGATTAATTAAATATATAGCTAATACACCCACATTAATAATATATCCAACGACCCCCTCTCATCATCCATGCCTTCCGCTTCATCTCTCAGATGCTCGCACAATGGCCAAGACAGGGGGCAGCAAGGGTCCTGCCCCCCCTAACATCACTATATATCAAGGCTAATATGAATATGATCATTAGACAATTGCTAGTAAAAATGGTTTAAGTTTATGAATTGGCCCTCCTCGTAAAGGATTAGCAATGCTTGGCCCCCTAGCTCATGGGACATTTTTCATGGCTCTGCCACTGCGCGCAACAGCGCACGTTCTCGCCTCTCTCTCTAAATATCGATCTCGCAGTTGTGCACTCCTTCATAGTCACCCTCCACTCGGCCCCTCGCACCATCTTCTAGCCCCCCACCGGATTTTGCCACATGTACAATCTAGCAGACTCCATGGTTGAACATAAGCATAATGCACAAATCTCAAAACAAAAGTGGTTCTCCTTTGTTCTAGAATCTTCTGTATCGTAACTGCCCAAACTTTTTTCTAGTTGAATTGCCATTCTTTGTTTGTACTTTATGCTTTACAACACACAATTTCATGAATCATAAAATAGATTAAGGGCTTCTTTGATTCAAAGGATTCTCGAAGGAATTTTGGAGGATTCTAATCCTTAGGAATTTTTCTATCTTGGTTGTTTGATTCGTAGGATTGTAAACCATAGGAATTTTTCCATATGATTCATTTGCACTAGATTTCGAAGGAAACATCCCATCCACTCAAACCTCTTTGAAAGAATTCTGCGTTTTTTCTATGCACAATCAAACACTCGTACCATCCTGTAGGATTCAACACGACATTCCACTCTAATCCCATGTTCTTCCTATTCCCGCGTTTTGGAAATCCTACGAATCAAAGAGGCCCTAGGTTTTTTATAAAAACTAATTGATTTTGAATGAGATGAACTATAAGGATTAAACGAAGGTCTACATCAGGAATATATGACTCAGAGCTTACATGCTACAGTGTGGTATTTATTCGTAATTTGGTTGCAAAATGTGACGCGTGCAATGCACGTGTACCTTACTAGTACTTCGAGTATGTGCAAAACACAATGGCATGCTACACAGTATCTCTCTTACAGTTCATGAAGCCACGTGGGGACGTGGCACATGTGGAGACGTTGTCGCGACATCCTTGTGTGGATTGATCATAGTGACGTACTGCTGGTTCCGGAAGAATGTACTCGTCCTCCCTGAGCCGCACTGGTGGTACATGCACGAAGCGAAGATGTGCACGCACGCCACGCATGCACTCATTCCCTCGCACGCACACGCGGGTACACGGGCGGACGCAATTTTGTACCAAGATCCACCCCATGTGATAATTTGACGCGTGTAAAGTCCTTCACTTCATTGATGGTCAATTAATACAGCGCATGCAAATCGAGTGGACGTGAGGGCGGAAGAAAGACATTACTACTCCACTGCCCGCATGCCAGTAGTTAAATCATGGGTTGCTAGTTGTACTTCCATTGGTCTCCTTCGTATTTTGTGCCAATTTTTGACAGTAACATAATATTTACGCATCTGAGCAATGCAGTCTACTTGAAATTTATGTTCCACTAAACTCATCGGGAGCCGTTTCGGGCCTCGAAACCAAAAAGCATCAATTAATATTTACCTTGTTCCCATCACATTCAAAAGTACTAGTGCTACAATTAAGTGCAAGCCTGCTCACACCTACCAGTACATACCAAACCTGAACGTGTTCCCACTATGTAGGTTTTAGTACTAGTGCTAGTACTTAGGCTATAAAAAGGGGAACTACCTAACCGAAAATTACTCTACCTTCCTCCTCATAAGTCATGCTTCTTCGTCCGTCCTTGCCATGGTCGGTGTGCAGAGCTCTAGGTCGAGAACTACTCGTAACAAGGGAGCGGCAACCAAGGCTGCGGAAAAAAAGAGAGGGCTTGCCGCCACGTAGAGACCTCGAAAGATCTCTCACAGGCAGGCGATAGCTCCCAGGAGCGCCCTAGACGCAGAGGCAAACATGCCGAGCTGGCGGCGCTGGAGTCGTTATCCCTTGACGGCATGCCCGATCAGCTCAATAAGCACCTCAATAAGCAGAAGAAGTTATCCACGGCTTGGTGGAGCTGATGAAGGAGAGCCTCGACGACATGCCCGGTGAGCTCAATGAGCAGGGGGAGTTGACCGCCGGCTTGGTGATGCTGCTGAAGAAGAGCATTGCCTTGGAGATGAAGCTGACCGGCGAAATCCTGCAACTTCAGGAGGACAATGCGAAGCTCTGCCACAAGCTCGACCTGCTGAAGGAGGAGAACTCCGGCTGGAAGAAGCTGCATGAGAATAATAGTTCCTCGATGAAGATGTTGCAGGCCCTCGTCATGGAACAAAAGGAGGAGTTGGCGAAGTTCCGCATCGAGCACCCGGCTGCTGTCAAGGTACATAATGCGGCCGTGGAACAGATGATGAAGGCTCGCGCCAAGAAATACCACGTCATGGACACAATGATGAAGATGGCGGAGGAGACGCGCAAGGAGATGGAGGTCGTGGAGGCGATGACGAAGCAGTTACGACTCCGCGGCCAGCAACCCTTCATGTAGTGAGAGCAGTGCCCCAGACTTGTGTGTGCGTCTTCCTTCTTTTTTGGGGGTGATAATCCTCCTTCTTCTTTTGCTCATGTGTTTCTTATTTTGCTTCGGGTGTTCCGCCGCACGTGTCACCTTCTCTGCGAGGCATGAATAGAACAATGCTAAAAATGAGATGACTCGCAAATTAGATCATTCTTTATCGCCAATATAACAATGCCTCTTGCTAGTAATATATAATAAGAGTAGAGAGTAGAGGATATGGCACTGGGCTGCCGTGTTTCGTGCTCCTCCGTCGTACTCCATTGGAAAACTTGAGTATACGGCACGGTTCTTTGCTCCTCCTCGGGTCGTGGGCACATTTATACGAGCAGTCAAATCACAAGGCCCCGCCTTCCAGCAGTAATGAGACATCAAATCACAAAGGCCCTCGCCTCTCATGAAAAGGACCAAGCTAGACTGCCCCGCCCTCTAGCCTTTTAAAAAATGTATACATTTGTACAGTAGTAGTATCGATGGATTGCGCCATGGAGCAAAACAATGCATATACTACGTATATGACACTACCCACTATGAAGGTACTAGTAACATAGACTAGTAACTGGTCTATTTAACTATCCACTATGACCAGCCAAAGTCGAGGCGCAGATACCAACGAGGGTCTGGTTGTGTCTATACTTGGACAACTCACTCGACTGCATGCGCACTAGGCAGACGAAGCTCGTGTCGTGTTGGTGCCGTGTGCGGCCCACACATTAACCAAAACCTCGCACCTCCATCTTAGCCTCCGCGTTTAAAACATCTCAATCTCAAGGCCAAGGAGCAACATGAAACCTATGATAGAGCCAATCGGATGGTTGAGAACACTACAATTCGTAGCTACAAATGCGTGTGTGAGAGAGGACGAGTGCGTGCGTGCACCTCTTCTCAGAGTACAACTGTATGTGGGTGGCATCGGCCTAGGGAGCAGTGATGGTGCGTGCGAGAAGTCCCGAGAGATAGGTGTAATGCTTCTAAAAGAGACTAGTCTATAGCTCGCCACGAGGCTATTCCTGTCGACCGCCAAGCATAAGATATGTATCCGACGGTGCCAGTTTTTGCACGTACACAGCAGTAGAAAAATAACTAGTAGTACCATGGCATATGCTACACCACGGCTGAGAAAACGTGCCGACGTTATGCCACCGGGAATAGTGCCGCACTTCGAAACTAGAACCGTCAATAAATCTTGAGCGCGTCTCATCACATTCCAAATTACTACTACTACCATGCTATATTTAATTGCAAACCTGTTCACACCGATCACAACCTAAACGGTTTCCCACTTAGCATAGTAGTAGTACTCGGTTATAAATACTACTATGCTAAGATGACTGGACATTCCTCCTCAACTCCTCATCCACAAGAAACAATCAAGCCATAGCCAGCGTGAGTTCTGGCTCGAGAGATTTCCAGTAGGGAGAGGTGAGCATGGAAGAGGAAGCACGAGAGATGTCCCACCTTTCTATGAAAGCAGCCGACATGTCTAGCCGCGCAGCAGCAGTAGCAGCACAGAGGTCCTGCCGCGGCGCCGAAGCAGCACGGAGGTCCTGCTGTGCCGTCGATGTAGCAGACTGGTCCGGCCACGCCGCGGAAGCAGTAGAGATGTCCCGCCGCGCCGCCGAAGCAGCATGGACGTCCCGCAGTGCCGCGGCGGCCTGGAAAATTTCTCGTGGGCAAGCGAGGACTCTTACAGGCGCATTCATGCGATAGTCCATAGTCAGATGGATCAGATCTCCGGCTGGGCGAGGATGCAGGACGAGACTACCGGCGTCACCCGGCAACTCGGGGAGGGCAATGCGAAGCTCCGGGGCGAGCGCGACCTGCTGAGGGCGAAGATCGCCGGAAGGGCGAACCAGGAGGAGGAGACCGCTGCCGTGTTGCAGAGGACGGGCGACATCATCAAGAAACTTATGGACGAGAATGCCATGCTCCGCATTGAGCGCAACAGGCTAGTGGAGGAATCCATGGATGCTGCCAAGCAGCGTATTAAGGACATGAAACTGATGAAAGAGATCATCGCCCGCTGCGAGAACTAGTCTTCGCGAGCTGCAACGCATAAAGAAAGTAGAGATCAGCGAGCCAGATCATTGTATGCGTCTTCCTTCTTCTTTTGCCCTTGTGTATTTCGGGCGTAGCCGCATGTGGCTTTTTAAATTATCTTCCTAATTATGTAAGACAATTATTATGCACTCTCATCGTCCTTATATATATTCATTAGTCTTGCTATAAGTCGCAGTGTCCGTCGGATCTTACATCAAGATCTGTGCAAAATTTTCTTTTCAAATTTTCTTTTTTCTCTCTTAAATCTCAGTCGAGTGAGACATTGCCACGCCATTAAACAGAGGCTCAGGCGCCATTAATGGCACCTTGGGACAGAGGTGGACGGCAGACGGAGGTCAAAGGGCACTCCTCCCGATAAGCACGCGCAGGGGTCTGATCGCACGCCTCTCGTACTCAAATAGCTACCCTGCATGGCGCCTCCTAGCTAATAAAAAAAGGGGAGCGTGGCGGCACGTAAATGGTAAATAGAACGCCCACGGTTTCAATAATACTTGTGTTTCCGATTGTAACGTGACAGCACTTGTTCCAAAATGACTTTGTTGATTGTTAATGTGTGCGCCTTCGCAAATCGGACAGCAAAATTACCACAGCATGTTGGTGCCATGACATGGCACCAAGCCAAGTTTCATGATTTTCATGCGTGTTTCAGATTTACAAGAATTAAAAAACCAAGTTTCTTAGTTTTTCCAGCCCGATCCATGACGCCCAAATGTTTGAATTTCATTCCCATTTCTGGCATGGGACCTAGAAATTTAACCGAGGACACACATGCGATTTTTCAACCAGCTTTGGTGCACTAGAGCATGTGCTTGTATTTAAAATTTGAATTATGCACACAAAGGTGACACGTTCCCTCTCAGAACCACGAGCCTTCTTGAGAGAAGCTCCTCTTTGCAAGAACCTTATACCAAAACTTGTTCCTATTTTGCATTTTTTTTACCACATCATGGTAGTAACATGACATGACACCATGCCAAGTTTCATGATTTTCAGGCGTGTTTTGGATTTACAAGAATTTTAAAACCAAGCTTCTCAATGTTCTCGGCCGAACCACGATGCCTAGATGTTTGAGTTTCATTCCCATTTCTTGCATGGGACCTAGAAATTCACCCGAGGACACACATGTGATTTTTCAGTCAACTTTGGTGCACGGGAGCATGTGCTTGTAGTTCCAATTTGAATTATGCACATTAAATGACTAGAAACTCAATTAATGTATAAAAAAGGCCAAACAAACCCAGAATAATTCCAAAATTTAACAGGGCACTCATATAGTTCTATGTTGCCTCTATAAAGAAAATCTGGCGGTAGGCAACGTATATTGTTTCACACACAAAGGTATAAAGAAATAAAGAAATTAGCCCTATTTAATTCTTGGGTTCTTATTATTTATGCCACTAGTTGTGTATCACTACTCAGTTTTGCCATTAGAAGTTACAACTACTCAAAAAATGTCATCGATTTGTGAGATGCCTACTCAAAATGCAATTAGATATCTAAAAATGCCATCGTTAAGTTAGATGTTTGCTCAGAAATGCCATTAAACATTGTTATTTTCACGTCAAACCCCGTTGACCATGTTACATGACAAAAATAAGCCGATTCTCACAATGATAAGTTAATGGTGTCTAGCACAACACACCCCTCAAATAAAACTAAGCACCCTGGAATTCTTTGACAACTAAACTGCTGGCTATATGATGTTGGCCATATATATTGTACGTATATAATGTCAAGAAACGAGTGGTAGTACTATACCAACTAAATGATGAAATGTACGAAATATAACGAGAAGAAACATAACATAGTTCTACCAGGGGCTCAGCACAACACACCCCTCAAATAAAACTAAGCACACCAGAAATTAAACTAAGCAACTAATTCGGTAGACACTGCATTAGAACCTCCATGAGCAATGACACTGCCACCTTACTCGGAGTCCTCGTCCACGTCCTCGACTTCGTCCTTGTCCCTCCTCCTCTTGGGCGATACTTCTTTGCTTGAACCGCACAGTTGGCTCTTGCTCTTCATCCAACCCTTGTAGATATTGAAACAAATGTAGCCATCCATTGCAGCGTAGTGGATGTGGTCCATATCTAGTACATTCCACTGCCATGCATGAGATGAAACGTGTATGGAGGTTTCTCTAGTTTACCGTAGGAAGGATGAACCATGGCTCCTACCAGGGTCAGCATTGAAGGCTGATCAAGGAAGGGCACCAGCCCTTCCTTCTGGAGGTCAAAGGGGTCGCCTACAATGAGGCCTATCCGATCCAGGATTTCCTTGTCGTTCCTAAAGTCTACAGTAACGAATTTGACTCGGCCGCCCTTGAGGAACTTCTTAAATTCCTCGCACTCAACGTCGGCTTGGCATATGTGGTAGACCAAGCATAAGTCATGCATGCAAACCTGGATCAAGACGGGCTTCTTCTTCTCTGCCTCCTTTAGTTTCTTCTCGCTTCCCAGGACTGTGGTGTACTTAACAAATAGCCCAGCGACCCACTCATCATTTGAGTTTTCGAACATGCTTTGAAGCGAGCAAGGCATTCTTTCACCGTTGCGGAAGAACGAGTGTAGATGACGTCGAACTCATCGCCGGTGATGGTTCTAACCTTGTACTCACCGCCGATCATGGAGATTTGGGACACAATGGATTTGGGAGGAGGGTTAATAATAGTGGAACTGCCATAATGTGAAAGGACAGGACGACTAGCAGCGGTTTATTCACTGTAAAAATGTCGAGTGGGGGGGCGTGCGAATGGCAGGGTAGTGGCTTGCCTGGTGGATAAATGGATTCATGCACAATACTATGGGGGCCCAATTAGATGTCATGTGTACTCGACGCCCAATTAAATGGCTTTCGATGTCATGTCAAGCGTCGGGAAAATTACAGGTGATACGAAGCTTTCCATTCTTCCATGATACGGGCTTCTGAGATCCCTTGGATCTGAGATCGAACGGTTCCATGGCGTGATTCTAGACCTATGGGTGAATATCCTATCCTGGAGGGTTATTCTGCAAATTTTCAGCAACTTAGCATGCGACCGTTCGATCTCAGATCCAAGGGCTGCCAGCAGCCCGTATCATGGTCGCGCCTACCACGGCCGTCGCCTCGCTCGCGCGGTCGCGCCCTTGGAGATTTAACACGGTGCATTAGGCTATCTGATGTTGGCATGTCATACATAGTCATCACTTAGTCACTCATACAACAAGGTTAGCTATAAGGTTGGCTATAAGAGTAATTTTTGTTTACTTCTCTCTATCTCTTTCTTCGTAGTATTTACTGCATTTGCCAATGAGTGACCTCTTCCAATGAAATGGTGCCTACATGAGGTGTTATGGGCATTAAATGGCTTAGCAACTCAAGTCCCCAATGCATAGGTGATTAGTTTTTTATTGCTAAGTTTGCTTCATCTAGGTACACGCGCTTAGCACCGTTTCTTCCTGGGGTCACCAAACTCGTCTCTCTCTTCTTAATTAACTTGCCACATCAGACTTTATGCCTATGTGGCAGGCTTAGCACCTATAGGATCAAGTACAATAGTGAGCTATAAGCCCGCTTTACATGGCATTTTCGCATATGTGGGGGAAAGAGGCAAGGAAAAAGTGGAGGAGTGGGTTCGCAAGCAAGAGCCAGCCTCTACATGGTGGAGCATCGGGAGAGGCACCTGTATGGAGGTGGTCATGAATCGGGAGACTCAAGCCGGTCGTAGCGCCACAGTTAAAATGATAATCGCAAGTCAAATCACCGGGCCCCACCTATCCAGCAGTAACTCACTGTCAAATCACACGGCCCTACGTTTGCAGCAGCCTACTCCCTCATCTTCTCGCATCTTTGTCGAACCAACTAGGCGGAACTGCCCCGCCTACCGCGCGGGAAAAGCCCCTCCCTCGACTTTTAAATAGTACAATATACTAATTTTGTATCCATGGATTGCGCCATGGAGCAAAGCCTCAAGAAAACGGCGATACACATGTATGGAGTATACAGCATGCCTGTCGCGTTCGCATCGCACCACAGATGGTCGGTCGGTCGGTCTAACACGCCGCTCTCCGAATGGAACGCGCGTCATATTGCGTTTTCACACACATGTGGGACCGCAATTGAGAACTGACCATAGGCACACTCCCCGGCCCCACAAGTCGGCTGAGTTAATAGAAGCACATACTCCACCTTGGTACCTGGACGATCCATGCAAGACACGGAAGATCAGTTCGTCCATGCATGTGACCAGACTTCAGCACACACGCCTGGATTGGCTATCGTCTACATATCGTGCAGGCTGTGTTGTACAGGGCTGTAGTTCTGGTGAGGAATCTAAAAAAAGGTTTCTTGTCATCTCGCAAAATTAGGTGTCATGTGCTTCGGATCACTGCGAGGGTTAAACAGCGACAACTGAGTTGGGCTAGTCATTGGGGGCACATGCACGAAGAATACTATCGACAGACCCCTTTTCTACGAGTTTATCTTTAATTTGAGCTTTGATCCTCGTCTAGTTTGTCCGTCGGGATTCATTTTGTCTCCTTTGGCCAGTGAAGTTATGATTTCGTGTCATGTGGCATTTTTCGTGTTATATGTTATAATCGGTGCTTCAGATCAAAATGACGACAACTGCGCCTCCGGGGCACGTGCATGAAGACTTCTCGACAGTCATTGCCGAGGTCAAGCCGGCTCCGGTCGGTAGACAAAATAAAACTAGTACTCCACTATATAGGTAGGAGCCTCCGCGCTTGCTTGCTAGTGTTGCTCTCTTCACACTGTCTTGTCCTCTCCAGATCTAAACACGACAACGTTGGCCACAGTCTCTCTCTCTACTCACTGCTGGTCACAGATCCAGCCATATCCTCTCCGTCGGGGAAGGTGAGAAGGTGCAACGTTCACGCGGTCGTCCTCGGTGACGGCTCTTACCCACTGCCGGCGTGTCCTAATCAGCATGCCTTGCCGTTCTCTCCCAAGCATCGCTTGCGAGGGAGGGCCTCCCACCCCTTCTTCCTCGCTGTCGTAGTGTGGGAAGATCCGGCCTCCCGCCGCCCACCTAGCGACATCCCGGTGACCCTCAGGTATAACTTCCTTCGAAACCGGCCTTGCTCTACTTCCCGAGCTCCTGACGTCGCTGCATTTGTATCTTTTACTATTTCTCAGGCCCCCTCGTGTAGATAGGATCGATCGGCTGTTCGAAAACCACCTAATTTTTTACTGTTAAGAGGTAAAACTAGTTCATGCACTCGAATCTAGTAGTACTTGGTTCAAACAAGGAAGAAAGGGGTTGGGGGTGGGGGAAGATTTGTTACCTGAATCTAGGACTTGGTCAAAAGAGGAAACAATGGGGGCCAAAAGTAGCAGAGACTGGCTATCCAACTGGTCTCTAGGTCTAATAGGGAAATAAAGGGAATGCAGTACAAACTCAATATAAACCCGATCTATTGGTTGAAAAAGGAAAGAAAGTGGGGCCTGGGGGACAAGTCAACAGAGTAAGTCCAGCACTAGATTTGCTAGCCTCACACAGTATAAGGTGGCTATATACCGAACAAAAATGGGACCAACCCAGATATCCTCTTCTGATGTTTGTTGCCCCGAGCCGCTCTTATTTAATGCCACTGGTAAAATGTAGCAGTCACACTGTTAGAAGTAAGGACTCGTTAAACCAATGTTGATTTCAATGTAATGCCTCCAGTAATACGAATCGATGGCACTTTTTTTCATGTCCTGCTAAATTTCCCATTAAGATAAGTTGCTTCTTTTCGTTAGAGATGCAACTTTCCTGGTCCGCCTACTCTCCAGGAGCTTCACGACCAACCTTGATGTCGCTCAATTTTATTGCAACTAATGAATAAGCTCTGTAGGTTTCGTTTTCTGATGGAAATGGAACCGGGGCTGGAGCCCTTTTCTTAAAAAAAGAAGAAGAAGAAGTTGCTAGCTCATGGGACATTGCTTCATTTTAGGTGAACTGCACCAAAAGGTCCCATGAATTGAATCATCCATGTTGGTGACTGGTGTCATCCCTTCTACGATGGTGTTGACTGCAGATATGGTTGCCATCACGAGGTATGTTCCTTTTTGGTCTGACCGTTTCCAAAGATCCTGCATGTTGATCCTTCTCTTGTGCTACTTTTTTGGCACTGCCATGATAAAGCAGTAATGTTATTATTTTGCACCTTAATCTAGTGGCACTATTAATTTGAGGCAATGTTTTGGCACCGCTAGTGCCACTGTTTTTTTATATATCGAAAGAGGGGGTTCCCTCCGATTTCATTAAAGAAACCCAACCGTAGAGAACCATTATCTGACAGCATCTCAGTGTAAACGGGCAGTTATGCAACTACTACTAGAACGGACTGAGTACTAGCAGGAGACAAGTTCGCCACATAAGCTAGGCAGGTAGGGGGACGCAGCACCAGCTCGACCAAGTTTGGATTACAACCCAAATGCTACCACAGAAACATCAGGGGGAAGATAGGGACTGAAAGAGCGAGCTTCATCATCCCAGTCTAAGCACCCTCGACCTTCATCCTTGCGATGCATGGTACACCTCATTTTACACCTGCTCGACCATAGTGTCACTGATAAAATGAAGTAATAATACAGTTAAAATAGAGTGAGTGTCCTCTCTATCATTTCATTTCCAATGTAGATAAATAAAGTGATGTCTCAAGGCCCCTCCTTGTACTACCGTTGTACACTGATGTCCATCACTGGTAGAAGGTGTATCGGGGAGACTTGGGTCGATTTCCAGTATGATGTAATATTTTCTTCTGTTTATTAGTGTATGTTTCATCAACTAGTGCCACTATAATGTAATCACGCCTTTTCATTATCTGTGCAAACAGGGTTATTCAGCTGCATTTTGGTGGAACTGCACAAATGTACGGATGGAATCGGCATATCTGTAGAGTGCTAGGTGCCAAGTAAAAATTACTGACACCAACCTTGCTCCATCTAAGCATTGGCATCCACCACCATCAGTGGGATGTGTGGCGCTTAGTGTGGACGGATCTTTCTCGGCAGCAAATCCTCTAACCAAATACTAGTATCTTAGACTTAAAAAATACTAGTAGCTTATATTGGCAGTTTTCTAGGGGTGTACTCTTTTCTGAAAGAAGCACCAATCTATTTTTCTTTATTTGTACACAGTGTCACAACTTTGACCCAAAGGTCCAGAGCTATTTTAGGGTGATTGGCGTAGTACTCGGAGACTGATTGTAAGCATGATTTTTATTAGTTGTCACACTGATTGTAAGCATGAGCAGATGGAAGATTAGGTTAGTGCGAAGCTTACCTTAAACCCTATCGACGCCGTTGAAACGAGGCGAGCGTTGAGGGAACCGTTGAGAACGGCGGGGAAGCGACATCGCGCCATCCGGCCTCCTCTTGCGGTGGGAGAACAAATACTCCTGTGGCTCCGGCTGGCTCTGCACCCTCACGAATGGCACACCGTACTCCATCGATTCGTTATCCTCTGGGTGCTCGACCTTTGACCTGTACGCCCACCACCTCCTCCTGAATTTTGCCTCGGGCGAATCTGTCTGCTCCATCGCCCAGAGATACTTGATGAACTCGAAGGACTGCGGCATGACTGTCGCCGAGGAGTACATCGCCGCCCTCATCGCCGTCGTCTCGCTCTTTCGCATACATTGCCACATGGCCCTCACCGTCCTTGAAATCTCCCACTCATTGTCAAACCAAGTAAGGATCTCCTTCAACCTGGCTAACTTTGCCTGGTCGCCGCCGGCAATCTACCAGATTCGCTGCTGCATCCCCTCCATAGATGTCCTTCTGAGTGGTCCGGGGCTAGCTTTGGAAGATGGGAGGAGAGACGGTGGTCTTGCAATAGAGAGAGGGAGAGGCGAGACAGTGGTTTTGGAATGGAGATGATGAAGAGGAGAGGTTCCCCTGCCTTTCGGTCGCTGACAGGTGGGCCTTGTGCTTGGTGGGACCCATGTGTCAGTGTCTCAATGGCAGGATGGGCTATGTCAGGGGATCCTCGTACGAGGAGAGAGGAGGTGGTTTTGCAATGGAGAAAAGGGAGAGGCGAGACGGTGGTTTTGGAATGGAGACGATGGAGAGGAGAGGAGGTGGTTTTCCAATGGAGAAGAGGGAGAGGAGCGTGCGGCAGCGATTTAGGATTGGATGAGAGGGCCGGCGCGCTATGACTGGATCAAAATCAAAATCAATTTACCCTTCAATTAAGAAAGAGACCCCACATTAACTAGTCTCCCTTTTATTCTGGGTCATAATTGACCATGATTTTTGCAAATAAAATATATGTTATACATTGCAAAAATAATATAATTTGAAAGTACATTCAGATACGAACCAAACGATACAATTTTGGTGAGATGCATTCACATTTTGCTTGTCAAATATAGTACGTGGTCAAACTTTGACCCAAAATACTAAAACAAAAAATACTTCCAAGACCAGTGCCGCTCTTCCGCTCTTCTCCTCTTAAACCACCACCGCTCCTCTCCTGTTCCAATCTAAATCCAGCGCCGCTCCTCTCCTCTTCCATTTCAAAACTACCGCCCCTCCTCTCCTGTTCCGATCCAAAACCAGCATTGCTCCTCTCCTGTTCTAAACCAAAACCAGCATTGCTCCTCTCCTCTTCCATTCAAAAACCACCGCCGGTGAGTGAAGGTGCTGTGGAGAAGTAGATCGATGGAGGGGTACAACCGATACGTGAGGATCGCAGACGGCGACCCTGTGAAGCTAGCTAGGATGTTGGAGATACAGTCTTGGTTTGACAACAAGGACCAACTAGCTGCGACGGCGTCATCCATGGCCAAATATCTGCAACAAAGCGAAAAGGCGGCGATACTCCCGGAAGGGGTCGCACGGGAGTACATAGAGCTGCTCCTCTGGGCCATGGAGCAAAAAAATTCACTGAATCCGATCGTGAGGGAGCGGTGGTGGGAGTATCGATCCCAGATGGATCATCCACCAGAGCTTGAAGGATCGAGCATCTACAGGGTGCCGTTTGTGAGGGTGACGTACCAGAGCGAGCCGGTGGAGTCTTCGTCGACCGAACCCAACTGCAAGAGGAGAAAATAGTTGGCCCGACGACGCTTCCCCGCCATCCTCTCCCTCGCCGTTCACATCGTCTCACGGGGCGGATGTCTGCCGCCGAGGAATAGGAGGGATTTGCCCCCCCCCCCCCGACCAATAGTCGGGCAAGTTGTGAATTGTCAGGAAGAGCTTAGGGTTGTTAGTATTTGCAGGTTGTGAATTGTGTTTTGTGTTGTGTATTTTGCAGTATTGAGCATATGAAGTATTTTATGAATTATAGAGACCTATTTTTAGCACTTAAAAAATGTAGTTTCATAGGAGTATAAAAGTGCAGACAATGTGATTCTCAGAGAAGAAACTGCAAGTTACAGTTTCAGATAAGAAACTTCAAGTTCGGTTTCAAATAAGAAACTGCAACTTTCAGAGGCAGAGCATTTATATTAACACGGCCTTTTCAAACAGTGTTAACATCATGCTGGAAGTTTTATTCATGGTCGAAACTGGAACTACCAGCCAGTTAATATCATGCCGATCAACATTCATGCAAAGCACATCTTCATATGATGCACGTCTTAGTTGAGGAGAGTGATTTTGGTAAAAGAGAATAGGGACATTTACATGTATGCCCCTAATTTGCGCCCACTCTCAGATTTGCCTCTAATTTCAAAGTCTGCTCAAATTTGCCCCTCCGCCGTTAGGTGCCCTTACAGAAATGCCCTTCTGCGCCGTTACCGTCCGGTCAAAGCCGGTCAAAGCCGGTCAAAGGGCTTTGACCATCCAAAAAAATAGCAAAAAAATTCTAAAAAATCTGAAATATTGTGAGATCGAAAATACTCATGTGCGCAAGGTGCGTGCAAGTTTTCGTGCTATTTGGACATTCCAGAAGATCGTGACAAGGAAAAACAGTTAATATGTACGCTTGTGAACAGTAAATTCAAAAAAGAATTTCAAGAAAATTCAAAAAAATATGAAAAAATTTGGCATCAAAGAGGCTCGGGTCTGCAAGGTGCGTGCAAATTTTATTTGTGTTTGGACACTGTAGGAGCTCTAGAATAAAAAAACAAAATAGTCATTTTTTCCAGAGTTTTTCCCAAGCCAAATTATGTTTTTTACTCCACGAGCTCCTACAGTGTCCAAACACAAATAAAATTTGCACGCACCTTGCAGACCCGAGCCTCTTTGGTGCCATATTTTTTCATATTTTTTTGAATTTTCTTGCAATTGTTTTTGAAATTACTGTTCACAAACGTACATATTAACTGTTTTTCCTCGTCACGATCTTCTGGAATGTCCAAATAGCACGAAAACTTGCATGCACCTTGCACACATGAGTATTTTCGATCTCACAATATTTCAGATTTTTTAGAATTTTTTTGCTATTTTTTTCAGGACGGTCAAAGCCCTTTGACCGGCTTTGACCGGACGGTAACGGAGCAGAAGGGCATTTCTGTAAGGGCACCTAACGGCGGAGGGGCAAATTTGAGCAGGCTTTGAAATTAGGGGCATATATGAGTAGGTGGTTCGAGTTAGGGATAGAAATGCAAATGGCCCAAGAGAATAAGCCATAGATTAGCTCATAGATAAAAGGCAAAAACAAAATATAGAAATATGCGAATGTAGATATTAATTAATTATGATTGATAAGTATTATAAAGGTAGGGATTATTATTCATACAAGAAACTGTATGTGCACATCTAAAAAGACTGTACCTTACTTTTTGCTCCCTGTTTTACTCCCGAACAATCTCGTTTGGGCTCAAACTGCCATATACTCAAGCGGCAATACGGCCCATGAGGCAGGGAACATGGGCTTCTTTTGTTCTTGAAAGGTCACGTGGTTGTTCCAGAACACATTAGAGGCAGTATCAGTCTACTGTTCATGGCGAATCCTGATGATCTCAGCCATTGGATTTAGGTGACCAACGGCTATGATTGATGCTCTAGGTCTAGTTCAAAACTGATACACTATATAGTAGTATAGATAATTTCTTAACAATCAAATCCTGGAATTTTTTTGACAGCGAAAATCCTGGTGATTGTGTACAAAAGCTTGGTAAGATTTAAGGACCAATGTAATAATAAATCACTTATTATTTAAATATATATAATAAAATGCTCGGCCCCTATTTATTTTTTGATAACATTGCTGCGCCCACCCCAACATTATAATTAGAATCAGCCCAGCAAAATCGTGTATTTTGATAAAGTGCAAATGGCCTGTAATTTTTAGGAAAAACATAAATGGACCGCATGGACGCTACATTATTTGTTCACCCAGCCCAGCAAATGGCCCTTCAAAAAAAAGAGATCAAATGGACTGTAAATTCTACTCCGCAAAAAAAGACTGTAAATTCTGAAAAAATGGGTTCAATACGTGCCACATTTTTGGAGGCTGAAATGTGGGCCAATAGGCCGAAGCCAATGCAAGTCGTTGTCAACTTAGTCAACAAATGATTCTGACATCGTTAGCCGTTGGATTTACATCCAACGACCGGCACCCATCTTCAATCTCTTGTCTTCTTCCTCCAGCACCGCCGGGACCACCTGCTCCCGCCTCCTGCTGCGAGCAGCTCTGCTTAGCACGCTTCGCTGTGAAGCGCTACTCCACCGTTGGACAGGCCATCCCTCCACCCCTCCACACCTCCTGTTCTTCTCCACCGACTACCGAACCACACCGCACCAGAACTAGTTAACCCTCGTACACCTCTCCGTCTGCGACTCTACTCCCGCGTCTTCCCATCTCTGGCTCGTTGCTGTCCGGGGCCTCGCCGTCGTCCACCACCTTGGATGCGCTTGGCGCGGAGTGGTCAACATGGTCAACGAACGACACCATCGGAAGTAGACTGTGCGTGGAGAGGCTGACAGCTGGGTCCATGGCCACACGCAAGGAAATGCCTCCTTATTATGCGCAAAATAATGATTCCTCCACCTGACAGTTCAGACCTACCAGAAGGGCCTCTGTATTTCGCGAAAAAAACGTTCCCGCCGCTGACAAGTCGGACCCACCATCTATATCTTCGCACGCAAGGAAGTTGATACGGCTCAAATAGCTTTGAGTCAATTTTATGAGGTGTCCCTGATCTTTCACCGACGCAAAGAGCTAGCAGATTAGAATTGATCGGAAGCAGATGAATTAAAACAAACTAGATAAGGTGTGTATGGGCGGAAGTACTGGTATAGATGCAGGAAGTAGTAGACGTGGTAGACGGATGGATTATGCTAATGATGATCGCTGCGGTGGCGTAATTAGCCAGATGGAGTTCACGAACTAGTAGTAGTAGATGAAAAAAAGAAAGGACTGGATCGCTCCTTGAAGAACAAGAACCGAACAAAGCTATGCCCTGGAGATCAAGTCGCCAAAACACATGCGATCACCGATCCAATTCATGGAACACAGGAACACAGAGGGGCACACATCTCAGATGCCTTTCTGAGTATTTTTCTTGACAAACTAAAACCTAAACCCTAGACAAAGTTGTACCCCTTGCTTATATAGGTGGTTCATAACACCTGGGCTAAGCCCGACCTAGACTAGGACACGATGAGGACTCCTCATCAATTACAAGTTGTAAACTAGGAAATCTGAACAAACTAGTAAAAACAAATAAAAAGGCACACGTACGTATACTTGCATGTATGATTGCTAGGCCAAAACTAAAATGAACTCGATGGTGCAGCCTTCAAACTTTCATTCTGCTGGCTACGTTGAAGTATTGACAAGGTGTTCTGAATGTGGGCTTCACTACTTCCTGAGGCACAAGCGTAGCATATGAAACAGGCTTCACACCTAAGATCCCCTTCTGTTATGTAGCACACATGATCTTCTTATGACGTAGAGCGTGAACCACATACTTTTGCATGTTGCTTTCATAGCGAGCCACTCGATTGTATGATATTTTACTTGATAGTAATGGTGGAACGACAAGAGCACCTGTACTGTCCATATCATCCTCTCCCCCTTTAAGCGAAACCGTCCTCGGTTTCGCGGTACTCTTCAAAAAATCCTTGTATACAAACACATGATCAATCTTGATAGCATAGTTACCCATGGGATGTAGCACACGTTTGATGCCCTCATGTATAGCATTGCGATCATATTGCCATGGACAACCCAATAGCAACTGACACACATCCATTGGCACAACATTGCAATTCACCTCATCGTAATAGGTGCCAATATTGAACTTTACGCATACCTTGTGAGTCACCTTCAAATGTACGGAGTTGTACAACCACTCAATGCAATGTGGCTGTGGATGTGGCCATGCCTTCAGTCCTAAAGCATCCACCACACGCTTGCTTATGATGTTGGTGTAGCTCCCTCCATCAATAATCAACTTGCAACACTTGTTTTTGATCTTGCATTGTGACTGATAATTTTTCCACCGTTGTCCCGAACTTGGAATTTGATCCTCTTTAGCTTGCTGCACCATGATGCATGGGAGATCATTATAATCTAAAGGATAGCACATGATATGATTAGATTCACTTTCCCCTTCCTTGGGCTCATCAGACTCTGAGTCAATTTTGTGTTCGGAAACATATCCATCATTAACAAGGAGCACTCTCTTCTTGTTCGGACAATCAATGCGTTTGTGTCCCCTACCTCCACATGTGTAACAAACAATCTCACTAGTACGCATAGCAGACTGCACACTTGAATCAGCCCTTGAAGCCACTTTGCTCGCGGCCATAGATTCTTTGCTCATCTCCTTGTGATCGGTAGCAGCTGACCTATAGGATGAAGCTGGCTTGACATTATCATCGTCATGCGAATAAGAACATCGGCCCATGCTGAAATTGGTGCAGCCTTTGGAAACTTGCTTGGCTTTGACCCACTGTTCGGCACGCTCCGCTTGATGAAGAAGCTCTTGCATATCATTATACTGCATCAAATCAACACGGTCACGTATATCTTCATTCAGCCCCTCAAAGAAGCGTGTCATTGTTGCATCATCAGACTCATGCACATTAGTTCTGATCATCAGAACATGCATCCGTTGGTAATACTCATCCACCATCATGGCTCCTTGAACAAGACGGCGAAGCTTTGTGTGTCGCTCCTTCTGAAAATAAGCTGGCACAAAGCGAGCACGCATTGTACGCTTCATCTCACGCCATGACTCTGGTCGTGCGTCATTGCGGTTGAGCTGATCCCACCAAATTAATGCATAATCTGAAAATTCAAGAGAAGCAAAACGAATCTTCCGCTCCTCGGAGTAACGGTGATTATCAGAAATCTGCTCCACACGCATCTCCCACTCAAGATACTCCTCGGGGCCGGCCTTGCCTGTGAACGAAGGTATAGTAATTTTTATTCTACCAATACCTCCGTCCTCGTCCTCATCGCGGCGCCTTGGTCTATCATCACGGGGACGAGCATCCTATCGTGGTCGGCGAGGAAAGTCGTCGCGAGCATCAGAACCATCCTCGGACTCAGCTCATTGTCGTCGTTGGCAACGTCCGCGTCACGGACATGTCGAGGTGCTCGCTGCTGCAGGGCATGTTGTTCCCTCGCTGGAGCAGCCGTGCCGGTTGCCCTTGCCTCTAGGCGACGGAGGGCTGCTTGCATGGCCTGGAACCCGTCGGTCACCGTCTCGTCGAGGGCCTTCATGCAGTTGTCGAAGTGCTGGTATGTAGCCTTGAACATAGCACCGACACCTGGGTCCAGATCGGGACCATATTGCGGCGGCCTGTCATCCTCCTGCACCTCATCCGCGTCACGCTTGCTTGTAGTTGACATCGCGCGCAGTGATAAACCTGGCACTCTCTGATACCAGATGATACGACTCAAATAGCTTTGAGTCGATTTTATGGGGTGTCCCTGATCTTTCACCAGCGCAAAGAGCTAGTAGATTAGAATTGATCGGAAGCAGATGAATTAAAACAAATTAGATAAGATGTGTACAGGCGGGAGTACTGGTATAGATGTAGGAAGTAGTAGACGTGGTAGACGGATGGATTATGCTAATGATGATCGGCGGCGGTGGCGGCGTAATTAGCCAGATGGAGTTCACGAACTAGTAGTAGTAGATGAAAAAAAAGAAAGGACTGGATCGCTCCTTGAAGAACAAGAACCGAACAAAGCTATGCCCTGGATATCAAGTAGCCAAAACACATGCGATCACCGATCCAATTCATGGAACGCAGGAACACAGAGGGGCGCACGCCTCAGATGCCTTTCTGAGTATTTTTCTTAACCAAACTAAAACCTAAACCCTAGATAAAACTGCACCCCTTGCGTATATAGGTGGTGCGTAACACGTGGGCTAAGCCCGACCTAGACTAGGACACGATGAGGACTCCTCATCAATTACAAGTTGTAAACTAGGAAATCTGAACAAACTAGTAAAAACAAATAAAAAGACACACATACGTATACTTGCATGTATGGTTGCTAGGCCAAAACTAAAATGAACTCGATGGTGCAGCCTTCAAACTTTCATTCTGCTGGCTACGTTGAAGTATTGACAAGGTGTTCTGAACGTGGGCTTCACTTCTTCCTGAGGCACAAGCATAGCATATGAAACAAGCTTCACACCTAAGATCCCCTTCTGTTCTGTAGCACACATGATCTTCTTATGACGTAGACACTAGTAGAAAAGGGGACTATGGTCCAGGCCGGGTCAGCCCATTAGTCCCGGTTCAGTCTAGAACCGGGACCAATGGGGGCATTGGTCCCGGTTCGTGAGCCCAGGGGCCGGCCGGGCCACGTGGGCCATTGGTCCCGGTTCATCAGGACCTTTTGGTCCCGGTTGGTGGGACGAACCGGGACCAATGGGCCTGGCTCCTGGCCCACCACCATTGGTCCCGGTTGGTGGCCTGAACCGGGACCAAAGGGCCACCTTTAGTCCCGGCTCATGCCACCAACCGAGACTAAATGGTAGGTCCTCGTTGCGATTCAGAAAAAAAATTGTGTTGCAAAAGTTACATTTAAGGTTAGTTGATTTAATGCACTTGAGGTTATTAGTTCTAAACTGTTAGTGCATTTTAGGATAGTACATTCTAGGTTAATTAGTGCTTTGAACTAGTTTAATTAGTAGTTGAATTAGTTAATTTAATAAGTACTACTTTATTTTACTATATATACAAGTAGTTTATTTTCAGTTAGTACTACTTTATTTTATTTATAGTAATTAACTACTTATATTATTAGTAGTTGAACTGGTTGATTTAAGAAAACTAGTTTATTTACTATATATATAGAAATAGTTTATTTTTAGCAAGAAAATTAATAGAACTAGTTTATTTTTTTAGTTAAAGCAATTATTCCCGCATCGACGTGGACGATGCCTATCCCGCATCCTCGTCGTCGAGTCTGCGGAGCACGACACCTGCTTGACCAGATGGGCCATGTCTGGGACTGGGCTCCGCCGGGGTGGTACTGGGAGGCGCTACCTTCCGGGGGGCGTAGCTTGGTGAGGAGCCAGCCCGTCGTTGACCCGATCCTTGTTTGGTGGCGGTCGTGTGGGCCAGTGACGGTGCCGAGGCTTCCGGACACCGCGGAGGTGGTGCGTCACCGTGTCAGCGAGGAGGACGAGCACGTCCGTCGCTACATGGTTGCGTTGGAGGGCAGGTTCGAGAATACCTGGCAGGTTCTTCAGGGATCTCACTGGAGCTATGATCCTGTGATGGTTCCTTCCCTTTGGGTGTCCACCGCCCGCGCCGATACCCGTCGGGCGCTACGGTTCTAGCTGTACTGGCGATATGTATGATATATAGTATTCAACGTGTATTAGTGATAATATTCGATGTACGGACACATGGAGATGATGTAGTTTTTCTTATAATTGAAGGCATCCTAATTTGAATACTACTTTATTTTGCGATTTGATTTTTCTTATTGAATGCTCAAATTGGAGAGCACTATGCAAGGCATATGCATATGATTAGTTGAATAATAATGATCTAATTTAGTCTTTGAATTATGAACGTATAGGAAATGTCATCATCGGATGATGAAAGTCTCCGGGGGGAGTGCGACTGGTGCCACGACGATCAAGGTGAGTGCGACAGGCCTCACCTGGACGATGGTCGGCGCTTCAGCATTAAGCTCGAGGAGACCTTCAAAGTTGAAACGGTACGCAACGACGACAAGTGTTTTTTTCATAATTAAGCATGACTTCAACTATTTCAACGTGTAATTTTCATCTTTTACAATTCGAGTATAGTTGATCCCATGCCATGCAAGACGCTATGTCTTGGAGAGGATGGATTTTGAAGACCATGAAAATTTTGAAACGAAGAAAATTCACCTAAGGACCCATCATGATGTGGATTTTGAAGTAAAGTTGTATAATGCTGAGAGCGTAACCCATTTTGGTTGCAAAAATCGGGAAGCATTTTGCAAATTGTATGGTTTTGATGAGGGTATGCTTGTCACCATGGATCTTGGTGATCCTGAAATCGAGCAAGACAATATGGACATTTGGGTCCTTGTTGATACTCCTCCAGCTCTACCGCTATGTGAGTTTCTCAAACATAGTTAATTATTAAATAATTTATATTGTTCATTTCAAAATAGTTGACAGCTTATTTCCATTGACAGCTTATTTTGAAGTATCAAAGAATGTGCAGAAGATGGTAGATAGAACTTACTACATCGATGGCTCTGAGTTAACTTATAAGGAGAAAACTCATCTGGTTGGATTTTGTAATTATCTTGAGAATTACAATATCTACAATCGAACTCCTCAACATTATGGTCAATACGTGCCACTAGTGCACGTGTTGAACTACGGTAACTACCATGGAGATACCCTGGTAAGATTTTTTACTATTACGACATCCGTGCATCTTTTTGCATACTTCTAAAACTAGTACATCATTGCTAACTACGAAGAAATTACTATGTTTTTCAACAGAGAATCCCAGAGGATTGTGTGCCTCATTTGATGTATCCAGGTCATACTACAAATCTCAACTGTCCATACCGGATTTCAAAAAGAAGTGGAGACATGACAATCAAAGGATGGAAAAAATGTATGGAGAGTTGTAATGAGCTTCTTGGAAGCAAAAGGAAGCATGGCGCAAGAATTGGAGACAGGATGATCTCCATTCTTCATAATGGAGAGTCAGGGTCTATATTGTTTTATGCTATTTTACCTTAAGTGTGTTTAGGTCATACCTGATACTGATGATCATGTGGTAAGAACAATTATGTAGGGTTGGGTTCGATGACTATGAGGATGATGATCGTATGACTTATTATTAATAACGAGTAGAAGTTGTATGATGATGCTTGATTAATTAGTAGGACTTGTTATTATATATGATGATGTACGTATGATGCGAGCATGCATGAGTTATTATATATATATCTGCGGGTGAAATGAACATAGCAGTAGCGTAGGTAAACCAAGGATGAAGATATAAGAGAGGACACTTCTCTCTATTAGCTAGCTAATAACAACCTAAAAATAACCCCCTAAACCCCTAAAACAGCCACTTTTAAAAAAAAGAAAAACCTCAGCTCCAGCCAGCTGCTGACGCGTGGAAGCCTTTTAGTCCCGGTTTATATCATCAACCGGGACCAAAGGCCCCCCTGCCTGGGCTGCCGGCAGCGGCCACGTGGAGGCCCATCTGTCCCGGTTCTGGTTTGAACCGGGACTAAAGGGTGAGGGTATTAGTAACGACCCTTTAGTCCCGGTTCAGGAACCAGGACTAAAGGCCCTTATGAACCGGGACAAAAGGCTGGTTTTTTACTAGTGAGAGTGAGAACCACATACTTTTGCATCTTGCTTTCATAGCGAGCCTCTCGATTGTCTGATATTTTATTTGATAGTAACGGTGGAATGACAAGAGCACCTGTACTGTCCATATCAAAAGTGCCTCCTTATTACACACAAAAAAATGAATACTACCCCTGCTAGTTGGGACCCACCTTGGTGGGAGGTTGACTTGTGGGCCTACTAAGTTGACGGGGATGGACTGCTTTGTCAACTTAGTCAATATGTACGATTCTAGCTCTAGTGACCGTACAATGTGCATCCAACGGCCGTAGTGCTTCTTCAACCTATGGTCTTGTTGCTCCAGCCGCCCAAAGCAGCGCCGGTCGTGCCGCATGCTCCTGCCTCCCGTGGCCGGCTGTGCTACCACGGAGGCCTCACCGTCCCCTACTATTCCCACCGCTGGCCTGGCCCTGCGGCAACGGCAGCCTCACACCGCAGCCGAACCATTGAACCCTCGTACTCCTCTCCGTGCGGGCTTCCACTGCCGCGTCCTCCCCGGCTCCGCGTCGTCCTCCTCCTAGGCCTCGCCGTCGTCCGCCGCCCTGGTGCTCTCGGCGCGGCGTGGTAAACGTTGTCAAGGAACGGCTTCCATCGTACATGGACTGTACGTGGAAAGGCTGACAGCTGGGTCCACAGCCGCAGCAAGGAAGTGCCTCATTATTACGTGCAAAATAATTATTCTTCCACCTGACAGCAAGGACCCACCGGACGGGCCACCGTATTTCGCGAAAAAAAAACGTTTCCACCTGACTGCTGGGACCCACCAGCTACATCTTCGCAGGCAAGGAAGTGCCTCATAGTCGGGACCCACCTGGTCGAGCGTTGTCATTTTGGTCGTGAACATGTACGTACATACTGGTCGATGTAGAGGCGCGCACGTGTCGTAGTAGAGGCGTGCACGTAGCATGTACACGTACGTACATCGGCCAGTGTGCAAAAAACAAAATACGGCCACGTACGTACATACGGGCAGGGTGTCGAACCCCTACTCGTGCATACGTACGGCCGGGGCTCGTGTACATGGCTGGGTCGGAACGGAGAAACAATATCGTCGTCGTGTTCATGGGGAGCCAACCGGCTGGGTCGGAACGAAATGCGTCGTCGTGTTCATCGAGAGAGCTTGGACGGAACAGCCGATGGAAACGAGGCCTGGCGTACCACAGAACAGAGGAAACAGCCTTGTGTTCGACCGGCCATGTTCGAAACGGGATCCTGTTCATCGGGAGGGGTCTGGCGTACCACAAAATGGAGGAAACGGACCTCCTACGGTTGAAACGGGGGTCCTGTTGATCGGGAGGGGTATGGCGTACCGCAAAATGGAGGAAACGGACTTGTGTTGGAGCGCTACGGTCGAAACGGGGTCCTGTTCATCGGGAGGGGTGTGGCGTACCGCAAAACGGAACTCCACAGGATACTATTCATCTCCACCATCGACCCCCTCCAGCCTCCACGGGCTACTGTTCATCCACCGTCGACCTCCTCCAGCCTCCACCTGTGACTGTTCATCCACGGGCTCCAGTTCATCCAGCCTCCACCGCGCGCTACTCCCCCGGCTACTGTTCAACTAGCCCTCTCCACGGGCTCCTGTTCAACCACCCCTCCACGGGCTACTGTTCATCCTGCCCTCCACCGTCTACTATTCATCCTGCCCTCCACGGGGTGGTCTTGTTCATCCTGCCCTCCATGGGGTCCTGTTCATCCAGCCCCAACCGACTCGAACGATCGGGGTCCTGTTCATCCAGAGGCAATGCCACGGGGTCCTGTTTGTCCACCCCCACCGGGAACTGTTCATCCAACCCCCCCCCCCCCCCGGCAACGCTCATTGTTCATCCAGAGGCAGCATCGATCGGCTTCAGTTAGCAGCAGTAGCGAAGGAATCGCTCGATCGGGTTCAGTTAACAGCCATCGATCGATCGCTCGGGTTCAATAACACGTAGCCTGCAGTGCAATCGCTCGGGTTCAGTTAGAGCCCAACGCCTCGCTCAGGTTCAGTTAGAGCCCAACGCCTCGCACACACGCGCGTACGTATGAGAGAAACGCGCATCGCTCGGCCCCCGACCAGCCACCATAACAGGGGACTCCCCGATATTTTCGGCGCCCTCGCTTCTATCACGGTTTTTTCCGTCATGGACGGCCCAAAGAATGTCATGCAGCTGCGTCTCCAGCCCGCCCAGGACGAAAAGCCCATTTTCTGTCATGATTTTTTGTCATAGAAGTAGGACCCCACCACATCTATGGTGATACCGGGTTTTGTCACAATTATCGTCATAGAAGTGTCATAAGTATGACACAAAAGATTTTCGTTCGGCCCAAAATGTCACAGATGTGTCTTTTTTGTAGTGTTGTCATGCGCTTTTTGGTTATGTATGCACAATCCCTTAATGCAAAAGAACGTCATGTTATATTGCCCCTTATGATAGCAACCTTTATTATGCAGTTCATCGCTTTTATTACTTTTTCATCACAAGTTCGTACAACGCTCAATTTTCTCTTGCACTAAATGATCAAACACATTTGGAAGCAATTTTTATTGCCTATTTGCACCGATGACAACTTACTTGAAGGATCTTATTTAATCCATAGGTAGGTATGATGGACACTCATGGCAAGAAACTGGGTTTAAGGGTTTTTGGATGCACAAATAGTATCTCTACTTAGTACGAACTTTTGGCTAGCAAAAGATCCTAGGCAAACACCACATGTTGGAGGATCCATAACAATATAATATCTATGCAAATATACACAACCATAACTCATTATTTTGTCTTCCTTGTCCAAATTCAACTAATTTGCTCAAGTTTGAAAATAATTAATGGGTATTCACACTCATAGAAGATTTCCTAGATAATATATTTGCATGTGAAAGTTCTCTTCCTTATACTAATCATTCATGGATTGCTTGTATGACCAATATTGTGATTGTCAAGCTTCAATAGATTTCACTTTCTAAACCCAATGTGTAGCCACTACTAGGCATGATATGAACATATAATTTCAACTTCATGGTATTCAACTCATTCAACAATTTACTCACGCGATATAAGTGAAGCACAAGAGTAAATGACAAACTACTCCAAAAAGATATAAGTGAAGATCAAGCGAGTAGTTAAGTAAAGGGGTAGCTAATTGAGGACTCTCTCTTATTTAAAACTTTCATATCTAAGTAATTTATTAAAATAGCAAGCAAAACAAAATAAATGATATTCCAATAATAACACAACTCATGTGGAGAAGAAAAACTTGGGCTGAACCGATACTAACCGATAATTCTTGATGAAGAAATGTGTGATGCCTACCGGAGCATCCCCAAGCATAGATGCTTGAGACTTCTTGAAATATAATCTTGGGATGCCCTGGGCATCCCCAAGCTTGATCTTTTGTGTCTCCTTAATTCCTTTTATATCACGGTTTCCCTAAATCTTAAAATTTTCATCCACACAAAACTCAACAAGAACTCGTGAGATAAGTTAGTATAAATCAAGGCAATAACCTTATCATTTTCTGTTGTAGCAAATCACTAAAATTATTGTTTAACATTGCATACTAAATGCCTCTGCATATTTAATACTCATATGCTCAAATAGAACCGTTAAACAAGTGAACATATGCAAACAATGCAAACATAACAAAAATCCACCAAAATAGGACAGTCTGTAAAGGACTTTCGGGACGAAGCGCCACCGTCTCGAGGCGGAACCTAAGCAGCAGCACTTTTGCTTTCCGGCGGAGCGATTCCGCCAGGGATACTTCCCTCCAGGAGGGGGAAATCAAAGCCATTGACATCACCAACAACCATCACATCATGGGAGGACCAATCTTCATCAACATCTTCACCAGCACCATCTCATCTCAAACCCTAGTTCATCTCTTGTATTCAATCTTTGTCTCAAAATCTCAGATTTACACTTGTGGGTTGCTAGTAGTGTTGATTACATCTTGTAGTTGATGCTAGTTGAATTGTTTGGTGAAGGATTATATGTTCAGATCCTTCATGCTATTCAATACCCCTCTGATCTTGGACATAAATATGATTTGTGAATAGTTAGTTTTGTTCTTTAGGACATGGGAGAAGTCTTCTCATAAGTAATCATGTGAATTTGGTATTCGTTCGATATTTCAATGATATGTATGTTGTTGCTTCCTTTAGTGGTGTCATGTGAACATCGACTACATGACACTTCACCATGTCTAGGCCTAAGGGAAGGCATTGTGGAGTACTAATTAGAAGATGGGTTGCTAGAGTGACAGAAGCTAACCTAGTTTATGTGCTATTCCATAAGGGCTGATTTGGATCCACATGTTTCATGCTATGGTTAGATTTATCTTAATTCTTATTTCGTAGTCGCGGATGCTTGCGGGAGGGGTTAATCTTAAGGCAGAGGCTTGTTCAAGTAAGAAAAACACCCAAGCACCGGTCCACCCACATATCAAATTACCAAAATTAGCAAATGCGAATCAAACAAACATGATGAAAGTGACTAGATGAAATTCCCGTGTGTCTTCAAGAACGCGTTGCTTATTATAAGAGACCGTTCCGGCCTGTCCTTTGATACAAAAAGGACTGAGCTACCTTGCTGCACCTTTGTTACCGTTACTACTTATTGCTTGTTACCAATTACCTTGCTATAAAACGATCTATTACCGACAATTTCAGGGCTTGCAGAAATAACTTGTTGAAAACCGCTTGTCATTTCCTTCTGCTCCTCGTTGGGTTCAACTCCCTTACTTATCAAAAGGACTATGATTGATCCCCTATACTTGTGGGTCACCACTCACCAAATGTTCTTATTCTTTGAACTCTTCTTGCAGAAGAATACTAACCATATGAAGATACAGATGTGGATTCGAATCATCTTGAGAGGGATGACCCATGATCCTCACCCCTATCCTGTTGCCGCTAGACCCTTACCTGGAAGCTTGCTTATTCGTCATGCATGTGGGTTGACTTTCATACCGTCGAGGCTCTCTTTAACAACTCTCATCTCTCGAATGGTTGCATGCATGGTGGACATTCTTTCGCTTGTATTTCGACTGTTAGTGATGGTCGTTCCACCCCATCTCCTCCTACATTGCCAATGTCTCCGAGGAGGAGATGCAGAAACACGACCCCCTACGACAATAGTTGGGATCCTTCCTTTGATAAACATCTCTCATCTCTCAAGTGGTTGTATACATATGATGGGCACTCGCTGGTATTTTGACTCACCCCGAAAACGTTTCATCTAAACCATAACCCCTAACCCGTTGTAGCTAAAGCCTAACCTAGAAGGCTCACTTATTCAGTAGGTGAGTTGACTTTCAGTCCATTGAGGCTCTTTCCAACAACTCTTGTCTCTCAAGTGGTTGTACCTATGGAGGCACTCCCTCGCTGGTATTTCGACTATCGGTGATGGTCGATCTGGCAAACCCCTCATGTGTTACCAAGGTATCACAAGAGGAGCTCGCCCAGATCAATCGTTTACGATAACAGTCGGTACCCTTGCTCCAAGAACTTCTCTCATCTCAAGTGGCTGTATATTATCTGTGGTGGTATTTCAACTGTCGGTGATGGTCGTACTCCCGCAACCTCTTGCTTTAACAAGGTCTCACAGGAAGAGGCGAGGAGCAATGATTCCCTACGACAACAGTCATGATCTTTCGCCAAAGAATGTCTTTCACTTGTATTTCGACTATAGGAGATGGTCAGGCTGTTGATCCCCTCCTACATTACAAAGGTACCACAGGAGGAGCTCACCCAACTCAACCGCCTACGAGAACAATCGACATATTTCCATCAAGAACATCTCTTACAAAGAGAGTCCCATCAGACTGAAAGTCAACACACAAACCAAACCTATAGTTGGTGTTTCATTATAGGATATTATCAAACTAGAGATCCCTCACGGTAACATATATCAAGCTGCTACCCCCTTTTTCTTATTAACACTACTATATACCAAAGTTATAACTTTTTTCGAGAGCGGCTAAATGACTCCTTAGCTCATCTGCTCCTATGCATGAAGATCATGAACAGTAAAATCAAAAGAAATACTAAAAAATTTAAAAATATATATGTTTTTTGCATGGAAGATGTTTTAGTGCCCGAGGTCCATGCCAAACTTAAGATTATTTAGACATCTGAGTAGCTATCAGCAAAAAACAAAAACAAAATTGAGGTATGTGAAAAAGTTTACTGTTCATGCACTGTTCGAGTCCGATTTTTTTTGCTGAGAGTTGCTCAGATATCTAAATGCACTAAAATTTGGCATGGACTTCACGCACTAAAATATATTCCACGCAAAAAAGGGGACTTTTTCAAATTTTCAAGTATTTTTTCGATTTTATCGTTTGCCGAGATCAGATGAGCTGGGTAGCCGAAGTGGCCTTTTCCCCTTCCTTTTCTTCCTTCTACCTTACTTTTTATGTTTTTAACTACTATGGCATATTAAACCCATTAAGAGGCTCTAGAATGGTGGCCAACCAGCTACACTATGTGGCGTGTGCTGATTGGTCACGGTGAGAAAGTATATTTTTAGAGTTTTTTTAAATGATAGGGAGACTTTTTTTAGAGAAGTTTTTCTAGTTTTTTTCATTTTTCTTTTAAGATGGTTGTGATGTTTACGTGATACGAGAATATTTTTTTAATTTTTTTGACATAATGGTGAGGTGCATGTATCATTCTCTCAAGCAGCCCGCATTGGCGTGCCCCAACCACTAGTACATACCACATATTGCAGTTTCTGAACATGCACATATATACCAAATACCAAGTTCTACGCATACATACCACCCAATGCAAATTCCTATAACTTATAACAAATTTCTGTAACAAAATTGAAAATTTATTGAACTGCTAATTAAAATGAGCTATAACGAATGACCTACAATAAATTTCTATAACCTCTAACAAAATCATATAATGAAATTTCTATAGCAATTAACATATATAACAAATTACATAAACAAATAAAAAATGAGTAGGAGCAACTGCTCACCTAGCTGGAGCAGAGGTCACACACGTAGGCGATGTGGGGCTACGAGGCGGCCGTGGTCGATGGGTGGCACTGCTTCTTAGTCATCGGGGGTGGGGAGGGGTGGAGGAGCGGGATGATGTCGGAGTCCAAGTGCTCTGCCTTGGTTGTCGGGTGGAGGGAGACGATGACGTCGATGGAGTGGTGCCGCTCCTCGGCGGTCGCGTTGTCGCTGTGGAACGACACCTATGGGATCACAAGAATCCCTACTACGGTTGCCGGGGCGCGGGATTGCAAGAAGAGCAGGGCTAGTAGACAGCACAAGGATCGTTTACCCAGGTTCGGGCCGCGAGGATGCATAAAACCCTAGTCCTGCTTTGGTGGGTGTATTTCAGAGAGTTCTTGGGCTCTCGAACTAGTTGTGGTCAGTGCGTGGTTCGAAAGAGCCGAATCCCTCTCCCGTATGCCATGGGCCTCCTTTTATAGTCAAAAGGGGCTGCCACAGTGGCACACAGGAGGTGGAAAGGCATATAGTGCCCTGAACTTATCGTTCGTATTACAGGACAAGACGCATTTAATGCATAGCTTAGGTGTCCCCTTGCTTTATTGGGGACGGGGGCGAGGCCCATCCCGTCCGTCGTCGCTCCTCCTCGCTCCGACACGCGCCCTGGCCAGTGAGGCATGCGGTGCCATGTAGGCAGGGAGGCAGCTGAGGAGGCGCAGCGGCGGAGCCTTCACAAAGATCTGCATGCCGCCACGCAGGCGCTTGATGAGTTGGCCTGGGAGCTGCATGTTGCCACGCAGGTGCCCACCCAGCTGGTTGGGCTGGCAGCTGCATGTGAATGGCAGTGGAAGCTTGGTTGGCGCGGGCCTGGCGGTGGCCCTGCTGGCGTCCTTGGTGAGGGCCTTGCCGGGTGGCCCGGCAAGAGTCTTGTCGTGGCGCGCTGTCGTCCCTGGCAAGATCCTTGTCGGGGGTCTTGCGGCCTTCCTCGGCAAGGATCGTGACGAGGGTCGTCATCTTCTAATCCTCATCTGATCTTGAATATGTCTTCACAAAGATCTGCATGCCACCACGGAGGTGCCTCCCGAGCCCTGGCCCAACGTGATGTCGGAGACCGTGGGCTCAAGGGTGGCCCGCTCTGTTGGTGCGGGGCGAGCTGTCCCGGCAAGGATCTTGTCGGGGCTGCTGAGGCTGCCCTGGCAAGGGTCTTGCCTGGGAAACCTGCTTCGTCCCTCTGCTCTTTGTGGTCTTGGCCTTGGCGTCGCTCTGATCATCCTGGGCTTCGGTTTTACCTACGCTCACCTCCCTGTTCTGCTTGGCGTGACCGTAAGCACGGCTCCGACTGCCCGTGCACAGGTATAGGGGTACAAAAATGCACCCCTCTTTTTGTACACCGACAGGAGCCCCTGGGCCTTGGCCACACATAAGCGCGGCACGTTGTTGGGCCAGGCCCAAAACGGTGCGCAGGCAAGTGGGGCGGTTTTTACCGCGGTAAAACTTTTCGCGTGCGGCGTGGCATGGAGGGGTGTGCGTGACATGGGCGACATGCGTGGGGCGGTTTCCACACGCATGCATCACATCGCAGTAAATGGGCGGCTCGCGCCTTCCCCGTAAAAAGTGGGAGGCGTGGAGGCGCGGCTCATTTACTGAACGGGGCCGGGTCGCGGTCTTCAAGGCGTCTGCTTCCCATAATCATGGGGTGGGGAGAGGTCGCTTCACCTGTCCCCTCAGTTCTGCATGTCCGCCACGCGTCCTTCATGCGCCTGGGGTGGCAAGCGGTGGAGGCGGGAAACCGGGCCGTCGCTGGTTGGGGCAGCGGGTCGGTCCTGATTCCCTGCGCCTTCGGTGGCTGGATTGGCCGAGTGCGGCGGCCGAGCCCCGACTCCGCCCCTTTATAAAGAGGGGAAGGGGGGATGGCGTCCCGCATTCTTATTTCATCTTCCTCCTCTTGCTTCTGCTTCTCCCTTCCACTCGCCATGGAGAAAGGGAATCCGGGTCCCTTGACGGTGGCGGCGAGGGTCGCCGCTCGACAGCGCGTCCCTCCTCCTCCTGAGCCCGTGGTGGTGGAACCGGTCGCGAGGGGAAGGGGGAGGGGCGAGGCCGGGGCAGAGGTCGCAGTGCTCGGGGAAGAGGAGGGAGGGGCGACGCGCCGGCTTCGCCCCCGCCAATGGTGCCTTTCCCGATGGAAGGCCATGTCGAAGATCAGCCCCGCAAGTTCTTCATTAGGCTGCGCCAGCCTACGTGTCACCGTCACCGGCCCCAATCCCTTGGATTGCACACGAGGGGTTGTGGGAATAGGGGCACGCGGGTCGATGTTGACTTCCCGACTCCTCGGGTCATGTACCTCCGTCATGGGTGGAAGACGTTCGCTCGAATCCACAGCCTGACGGCGGGGCTCGTCCTCTACTTCAAATTGATGGAGGACAGCCTGCTCTCCGTCAAGGTCTTCGGAGAGTTCGGGACTCGCCTGAAGTGCTGCGTGGAGAGCTCCTCCGATGGAGATTCCGACGATGGAAGCTCTTCCTCGAGCGAAAGTGATGAGGAGGACAGCGGGGGAGATGACGGGGATGAGTCCGACTAGGCGTCGGACGCCCCGCGTCTGGTGGGTGCGGCAGCAGCAGCATCTGCACCTGGCCACTCCTCCGGCAGGGTTTTGCCGGGGGTGGGGCCAGCTCCTTGAACTTCTCGGGGCCGTCTCCTTGGGCGGCTGGCGTCGGGAGGCTGCGGAAGAGGAAGAGGGCGGGCGGCAAGGCTGTCAACTCGGAGTACGCGGGCACTGACGCCTTCGTCACATACTGCCGGCCCTGCCGCCTCGTCTTCCAGCTCCTTTCCCGGCACCGTCATCACCGGCCCGCCCCTGGGCGGTCACCGAGGTGTCCTCTTGGTGCTTTCTGCTGCTCGTAGCTCACCTAGGCGCCCCTTTTGCCCTTTCGCCTCCTTGACCTGCCTCCTGAGGAGAGGGACAAGAAAGGGATCACGAGCATCTTACCTCTTTTTTAATCTATAAGCCTTCAGGCCTTGTTAAATTTAGAACTTGTAATCCCCTTGCTCATGTTTTTCATTTCGTACGAACTGTACCTGTATGGGATGCTTTTAATGAAAAAGGGATGCTTGCCGGGTTTTTCGTTCGTGGGTAAATCCCGCAACAAGGAGTGAATCCTTGTTATTGTTAAAGATAAACGTTCTTCGCCCGGCAACAGGCCTTGTTGTCCCCCCACTCCACTCGACCGTTCTCGCGCTCTCGGCGGAGGCAGGGATGAAGTGGGCTTTAGGCTCCTCGTTCTACCTCCTTGCCGCCGCGGCTACAACCAAATCCGGACCAAGGAAATAATCCTTATGTATAGGAAAAAAGGGGAGCATGGCAGCCTAGAGATAAAAAATGAGGTTTCACATGCCCCAATCCTGTTCCGAAATGCATGACAGAGGATAAAAGACTTATCTGGATCTGCAGCCCTCGGCAACCTTGTCTTGCCGCGGTTGGATCCCCATGCTTGCAGCCCCCGGCAACTCTGGTTTGCCGGGGTCAGGATGCCGATCCGTTTCCCTTCTTGCAAGTAGCTCAGCAAGAGTTCTCATGTGCCTTGCGAACCAAAGGAGGACAGAAAAGAAAAAGATAGACGCGCACTCGACCTCTAAACTAGGGCTCAGTTGCTACTATGCACTATCAACCCTAACCAAGGAAGAGACTCGACCTAGCATGCATGCTATGACTTAGGGAGCTAGCGCTTCATTTATTTATGCTCAGGGTCTGCGCATGGCTTTGTACAAAGGGTTACATGCATTGCCGGCAAAGCTTGTACAAAAGGTGGGTTGCCAGGAGGCCCGGCAAGCCGCGCCTTATGGGTAAAACTTGCGAAGATGCTCGATGTTCCAGGAGTTGCTCACTGGGACAGCATCTTCGGTCTCCAGGCGGACTGCGCCGGGTCTGGTGACTCGCATTACCCGATAAGGGTCTTCCCACTTCGGCGTCAACTTGTTGGTATGCTTGGCCGACTGAACGCGCCAAATAACAAGGTCGCCTTCCTCAAAGCTTCGGGCATGAACCTTGCGGCTATGGTAGCGGCGCAAGGCTTGCTGGTAGCGCGCTGTTCTCACAGTCGCCCGAAGACGATCTTCCTCAAGGAGCGTCACGCCATCTTGGCGCAACTGCTCTTGCTCAAGCTCATCATAAGCGAGCACTGAGGTGACCCGTATATGAGTTCCGTGGGGAGAACTGCTTCTGCCCCGTATACCAGGGCGAAAGGTGTCTGGCTAGTGGCTTGATTTGGCGTCGTTCTGATCGACCAAAGAACCGCCGACAATTCATCAATCCAGTGCCTTCCGCTCTTGCGCAGCTTGTCAAAAGACTTTGTCCTTAGGCCTCGCAACACTTCAGTATTCGCCTTCTCCGCTTGGCCGTTGCTCTGTGGGTGTGCCACGGAAGCGAAACAGACCTTGTTGCCGAGGTCTTGAATGTATTGCATGAAGGTATGGCTTGTGAAATGCGTGCCGTTGTCGGTGATGACTCTGTTTGGCACACCAAAACGGCAGACCAGTCCTCTAAAAAACTTGACAGCTGACTGAGCAGTCACCTTTCTCACTGCTTCCACCTCCGGCCACTTTGTGAACTTGTCGATTGCAACGTACAAGTACTCAAAGCCCCCAACAACGCGGGGGAAAGGGCCCAGTTTGTCGAGCCCCCAGACCGAGAATGGCCAGGAGAGAGGGATTGTTTGAAGGGATTGGGCTGGTTGATGAAGCTTCTTTGAATGGAACTGACACGCTTCACACTTGGTTACTAGTGCCATCGCATCCTGGAGGGCGGTGGGCCAGAAGAAACCTTGCCGGAATGCCTTCCCGGCAAGGGCCCTCGACCCTATGTGGGAGCCACATATGCCTCCATGTATCTCCGCCAACAGCTCCAGTCCTTCCTCCCGGGGGATGCACTTCAATTTCACACTGTTTGGCCTTCTCCTGTACAGGATGTCATCGACGAACTGGTACAGGGCGGACCGACGGGCTACTTTTTCCGCTTCTTCCCGCTCCTGAGGAAGCTCCCCCGTTTGGAGGAATTGGACGGTATGTTGTGCCCATGCCGGAGCCTGGGGCTCGACGGCAAGGACCAAAGGCATTTCTTCCGCCATGGGAGCGGCTCTCTCTACGGCCAGGGCTTGACGCCCTGCCGGGACCAGTTGCTCTTGGGCAGGCTCAGCGTCCGCGGCAGCACCCTTGCCGGCAGCCCCAGGGGGCTCGGTAGGAAAGTACTTGCCGGGACCTGACTTCCTCCGCTTGTTCTGCCCCGCTGATGGTTCGACGGATGGTTGAGTTAACCGGAGCAAAAAGGTACCCGGTTCCACAGGTAGCTTGAATGCGGCGTGCTTTGACAGGTAATCGGCAATGTCGTTCTTCGTTCGGTGGACGTGCTCCGCTTGGATACCGTCAAAGCGCTCCTCCATCCTTCTCACTTCATCTACGTAACCTTCCATCAATGGGCTCTGGTAATCCTTGTTGACCTGCCTGACAACAAGCTACGAGTCACCCCTGACGATGAGCTTCTTAACCCCGAGGTCTGCTGTGATCCTGAGACCGGCAAGCAATCCCTCGTACTCAGCAGTGTTGTTGGTGGACATCTCCCGGGGGAAGTGCATCTGGATCACGTACTTGACGTGCTCTCCGGTAGGTGCGACGAGCAGCACACCGGCACCGGCGCCTTGTAGCGAGAAAGCCCCATCAAAGTACATGATCCAGTCGTGGTCTGCCTCCTTGCCGGGGAGAGTAGTCTCCTGGATTTCTTCGTCGGGCGTCGAGGTCCATTCTGCAATGAACTCCACCAAGACTCTGCTCTGAATTGTTGAGGTACTTTCAAACCTCAAACCGAAACTTGACAACTCCAAGGCCCACTCCACGATTTTTCCGGTTGCATCTGGGTTATGCAGTATCCGTTGCAACGGGAGGTGGGTGACGACAGTGATCTCGTGGGCTTGGAAGTAATGACGCGGCTTCCTCGAGGCCATAAGAAGGCCGAAGAGCAATTTATGCACACGGGAGTACCTCGATCTAGCTCCCTGCAAGAGGGAGCTGACAAAGTAAACCAGGTGCTGCATCATCTTCTTCTTCTGCACCACCTCACTCGACCGCGCGGGCACTGCCTTGGTGGCATCAGACTCTGCCGGGGGCCTCGCCTTGCCGGCATTAGGCCCTGCCGAGGGAATCTCGGGCTTGCCATCCGCTGGTTCTGCTGCCATCACCGCCCCCTCGTCGACCTTCCTCTGTGCCACTAGCACGACGCTGACCGCTTGATTCGTCGCTGCCACATACAGCAGCAACGGCTCTTGTCGTTTAGGCGCAACGAGTATTGGCGTGGAGGAAAGGTATTTCTTCATATCGTGCAATGTTGCCTCGGCTTCTGGGGTCCATTCCATTGGGCCTGCCTTCTTCAAGATTTTGAAGAAAGGAAGGGCGCGCTCGGCGGACTTGGAGATGAATCGGCTAATGGCGGCAACGCAGCCAGTGAGCCGACGCACATCCTTGATCCGCTTGGGCGCCTCAATCTGCTCAATAGCCTTGATTTTGTCTGGGTTTGCCTCGATCCCACGCTGCGACACAAAGAACCCGAGAAGCTTGCCGGATGGAATGCCGAAGACACACTTCTCAGGGTTCAGCTTGAGGTTGATCTTGCGCAGGTTAGCAAATGTCTCTTCCCGACCTTGCGCAAGAGTTGGCCCGTCCTTGGTTTTGACTACTATGTCATCCATGTAAGCCTCCATATTTCTATGGAGCTGACATTCAAAACCAATTTGGACTGCTCTTGCGAACGTTGAGCCAACACTCTTCAACCCAAAAGGCATCCGTAAAAAGCAATACGTACCACATGGGGTGATGAATGCTGTCTTTTCTTCATCCTCTCTTGTCATGAAGATCTGGTGGTAGCCGGAGTAGGCGTCAAGGAATGATAATAGATCACCCGGTTGTGGAGTCAACAATCTGGTCGATGCACGGCAACGGGAAGGGGTCCTTAGGACAAGCCTTATTGATATCTGTGTAATCAATACACAGTCTCCACTTCCCATTCGCCTTGCGCACCACTACCAGATTGGCCAACCACGTCGGGTGGAGCACTCCTCTCACCAAACCTGCCGCTTCCAACTTCCTGATCTCCTCTGTGATGAACTCCTGCCTCTCCAGAGCCTGCTTTCTGACCTTCTGCTTGATGGGCCGCGCATGAGGGCAGACAGCTAGGTGGTGCTCAATCACCTCCCTGGGAACACCAGGGATGTCGGATGCTTGCCATGCAAACACGTCGACATTAGCCCGCAGGAAGGTGACGAGCGCGCCTTCCTATTTGCTGTCAAGGGTGGAGCCTATGTGAAGGCCCCTCCCGTGCCATCCTTCTTGGCGGACACCTTCTTGGTCTGCGGCGGCTCGGCTCTGGATCTCTTGCTCTTGTCGGTAGAGCTCTCTGGCACGTCCTCGACGGTAGCACAACACTCTGAGGAGGTGCGCTTGCCGGAGTGGGTGCGAGAGGTCTTGCCGGGCTTCTCCTTCCCTCCCGGACCTTCAGCGGCAGGAGCAGGTGCCTTGACGGCATCTGCTGCAACTGCCTCCCGGTAGAGTTGGTCGACACAGATCTGCGTGTCCTTCTTGTCAGAGGGGACGGAGATGATGGTCAACGGCCCAGGCATCTTTAGCATGTTGTAGGCGTAGTGTGACGCCGCCATGAACTTGGCTAGTGTCGGGCGGCCGAGGATCCCGTTGTAGGGCAAGGGGATCTCGGCCACGTCGAAGACGATCCTCTTCGTCCTGTAGTTCAACTCTCCTCCAAATGTCACGGGCAGTGTGGCCTTTCCCTTTGGCTGGCTCCTCCCCGGATTGACCCCTTGAAACGTGCCCGTTTCCTCGAGGTCTCCATAAGTGATTTGCAACCTTTTGATCACGACAAGCGAGATAAGGTTTAGGCCGGCCCCGCCGCCAACCGACATCTTGTTCACCCTGAGGTTGCGTATCGTTGGTGAAAATGGCAAACACCCGACCGCGGTAGTGCGGTCAGGGTGGTCCTCGACGTCAAAGATGAGGGGCGTGCTGGACCACTTCAGCGGCTTTTGAGCGTCGAACGACGGCTCTGCTGCTGTAATCTCACGCGCCCACTGCTTGAGCTGGCGGTGAGAGGCATGCAGCGAGGCGCCGCCATCGACGCACATGGCCTTCGTAGCCTTCTGGAACCCTTACTCACCAGACTCGTCGTCCTCGTCGTGATCATCGTATTCTTGTTTCTTGTCGCGGCCCCGGGCGAGCCTCTCTTGCTGGTTGTCCTTGCCGGGGCGGCCTCCTTGGCTGCCACACTTCTTGCCGGATCCATCGGCACCGTCCTAGTCCTTCTCCTTGTCCCGCCTCTCGTACTCACCCTTCTGCTTCTCAGCAAGCAGCTCGACTTGTCGGCAGTTCTAGAGGTCGTGGCCCTTGGTGCGGTGGATCTTGCAGTATTGCTTGCCGGAGCTCCCTGGCTTGTCGGTGGCCGCCAAGGCCCGGCAGGCGGCGCACCCGGCAACCTCCTTGTCGGGAGCGCCTGCCTTGACCTTCTTGCCGGCACCGGTGTCGTAAGATCCCTCAACGGCAAGCACGGCCTTGCCCTTGCGTTTCCTATTACGACGCCGGCCCTTCTTCATCGGGGTAGCGGCGTCCTCATCTGTAGAGTCGGTTTCCGCGCCAGCGTTTTCGCCGGGGTACTTCCTCCCCTCTTCAGCCCGGGCGCATCTACCGGCCAAAACGTAGAGCTCGGCCACATACTTAACCTTGGTCATCGCCAGCTCCTCGCGCATCTTGCGATTGCGCACGTTCTGATGGAACGCGCTAATCATAGCGGCGGGATGAACGTCGGCGATGTTGTACTGCACCCGGCTGAATCTCTGGATGTACTTGCGCAGGGTCTCCCCTTCCTTCTGGGGAATGATATGCAGATCACTGGCCCGGCCATGAGCTTGGTGGCCTCCTGTGAAGGCACCAACGAACTCATGGCACAGATCGGACCAAGAAGAAATGGAGTCCACCAGCAAGTGCATCAGCCAAGACATCACATTGGGCTTGAGCGTCAGCAGGAAATAGTTGGCAAGCACCTTGTCATCGCGAGCCCCAGCAGCCTGCATCGCGATGGTGTAGATGCTGAGGAATTCGGACGGATGGGTCTTGCCAGTGTACTTCTCACCAACGTCGGGCTTGAACGTGCGGTGGGATGGCCACTAGAACTGCCGCAGCTCGCGGGTAAAGGCCGGGCAGCCCACCTTGTAAGGTAGGCCGCCGGAGCCCCCCGGCACCGGGTGGTCCATAGCGGGTCCCGCCCGCTAGTCCGACTGGCGGAGCGTTTCACGCCGGCGCTCGACGGTGGTTCGAGCGTCTTCGTGAGCTCGTTCCCGAAGGACCTGGCGCTGGCCGCGGAGGGTCCGCGGGTCGGACGACGCTATGAAGATGTTATCACAAGCGTCATCACGACGGGCCGACGCCCGCGGCGGCTGGCGAGGAGGAGGAGAGTGCACCGTGGCCGCAACTCCCCTGGTCCTCCCAGCGCCAACATGCGGTGGCTCGGTGGAGCGCCTGCCCGAGGGTCCCGCCGGTCACGGATCGTCTTTGTTGGCGACGGTGACGAGGCTCCGGATAGTGGCCCTCCACTCGTCAAGCTTTTCCGCAACAGGAGGGAAGTCGAGGAGCAGCTACGCGCGCGCCAAAGCTTCTGCCGGCGTGGGCGGTGGCGACAGCTGCGTGGATCGCGGCGCGCTTCGACTTATAACTATGTTTGAAGGAGCTCCGTCACGACCCAGCGGCTGCGTGCCATTTTCGCCAGCGCTTCAGCGGGCGTGCTGAACCCCTTCGCCTTGCGGATGACGCACAGGGCTCTTCCCACGGCGGTGCCCATGGTCACCAGTGTGATGACGCTGCTCGGCGCGCACACCATGGGAAGAGCGCGCAGTGGTCGCCGGTGTGGGCGTACGGGAGGTCGCTGCACCGCCCGGAGGTGGCACGACGACGCCCCTGGAGGGCCCCGCGCCGCCCGCGGGGGGTCCAGCTCCGTATTTGGATCTGGTGACGTGCGGCCGGTCGTCTGGTGCGCGAACAACGCAGCTCGCCAGGCTCCGACTGCGAGGGCGATGCTGGTGCTCGCGGACCGCGGCCCGGGTCCTGTCCGTGACCGGCCCACTGCTCGTCCGCACCTGCACAGGCCGTTCGGCTCCCAACGAGCCGATCGTCGTGGCCGTCTTTTTCTTAGGAGCCATGGCGACAAAGAACTGCTAGGCTAACTACTAGACCAGATTCTCACAATTGCGACCCCTACCTAGCGCGTCAAAGATGTCGGTGTGGAACGACACCTATGGGATCACAAGAATCCCTACTACGGTTGCCGGGGCGCGGGGTTGCAAGAAGAGCAGGGCTAGTAGACAGCACAAGGATCGTTTACCCAGGTTCGAGCCGCGAGGATGCGTAAAACCCTAGTCCTGCTTTGGTGGGTGTATTTCAGAGAGTTCTTGAGCTCTTGAACTAGCTGTGGTCAGTGCGTGGTTCAGAAGAGCCGAATCCCTCTCCGGTATGCCATGGGCCTCCTTTTATAGTCGAAAGGGGCTGCCACAGTGGCACACAGGAGGTGGAAAGGCGTACATTGCCCTGAACTTACCGTTCGTATTACAGGACAAGACGCATTTAATGCGTAGCTTAGGTGTCCCCTTGCTTTATTGGGGACGGGGGCGAGGCCCGTCCCGTCCGTCACCGCTCCTCCTCGCTCCGACACGCGCCCTGGCCAGTGAGGCATGCGGTGCCATGTAGGCAGGCAAGCAGCTGAGGTGACGCAGCGGCGGAGCCTTCACGAAGATATGCATGCCGCCACGCAGGCACTCGATGAGTTGGCCTGGGAGCTGCATGTTGCCAGGCAGGTGCCCGCCCAGCTGGTTGGGCTGGCAGCTGCATGTGAACGGCGGTGGAAGCTTGGTGGGCGCGGGCCTGGCGGTGGCTCTACTGGCGTCCTTGGTGAGGGCCTTGCCGGGTGGCCCGGCAAGGGTCTTGCCGTGGTGCGCTGTCGTCCCCGGCAAGATCCTTGTTGGGGGTCTAGCGGCCTTCCTCGGCAAGGATCTTGCCGAGGGTCGTCGTCTTCTAATACTCATCTGATCTTGAATATGTCTTCACAAAGATCTGCATGCCACCACGGAGTTGCCTCCCGAGCCCTGGCCCAACGTGATGTTGGAGACCGTGGGCTCAAGGGTGACCCGCTCTGTTGGTGCGGGGCGAGCTGTCCCGGCAAGGATCTTGCTGAGGCTGCTGAGGCTGCCCCCGACAAGGGTCTTGCCGGGGGAACCTGCTTCGTCCCTCTGCTCTTTGTGATCTTGCCCTTGGCGTCGCTCTGATCATCCTGGGCTTCGGTTTTACCTTGGCTCACCTCCCTGTTCTGCTTGGCGTGACCGTAGGCGCGGCTTCGACTGCCTGTGCACAGGTATAGGGTACAAAAATGCACCCTTCTTTTTGTACACCGACACGCGTGGAGAAGGACGACGTCAGCGGGGTTGTTTCTGTTGGGAACACACGACAAACTTGACATTTTGTCGAGTTTATTGTGTTCGCCAGGTCCATTTTCGTTTGAACTAGGTAAAATGTGAAGTTTGACGAGTTGTTTATCACTGCTGAGTCCAATTTTAAATCAAACTTGGGACATAAACTTTACTGAGTTCCTGGTAGAATGAACTTGACAAAGTTTCAAAACTCGGCACAAAACCAAATTGCAGTAGTGTGTATGGCACATTCTAGCACACCATTTTACATGATATAATATCATGATACTCGATCCTCAACACCACGGGAATATAGATACAACCAATCTCGGGTGACGAATTGAACTAGATGGATTAGGTCGCCTGATCTTCTATGCGGTTGAACTGCTTTATCTTCTCCTCGATGTACTTCCTAATGTCTTCCGTTGAGAACATGCGACGAGGTCTTAGCGGCGGAAGACCGGAAGAGTGGCCGTCGTTTGTTCCACTTCTTGACCCTCACCTCGCCGACGTCTGCGGAGCGGCAGCACCCGTGGCGCGAGGTGTAGAAGTGCATGCTCTAACCAATACAACCAAAAGACCGTTCTGATGGAAGAAACTAGGTAGCACATTATACGTCTAACACTCTTCCTCACGTGTGGCTCTCTCAGACCTAGACGTGGACCGAAAGTGGGCTGGAATATAATTACGTCAGCCGGGTCTTAAACTCAAAACCTCTTGGCTCCGATACCATGTAGAAGCGCATGCTCTAGCCAATGCAACCGAAACACCGATCTGATGAAAGAGACCCGGCAGCACATTATACGTCAACACCATGCATTCTCAGTCTTGTTCCACTTCTACAGAGAGGAGGATCGCGACCGCTAGCCAATCTGGGGCATGGGGAATGTGGTGATGGACTCCATTTATAGGCTCGCTCAAGGGCTTCCTGCTGGTGTATCCACACCATTTTTTATTTGTCATCAGGAACCTTGAGTTGATGCTGCAGGACATTCGGAGGTGCAAATTAGTGTGAAAGCATCGCCAACAGTACAGCAAAAATGCCTACTAATTCCTCCATTGATTGGAGGAATCTGCTCGTACAAGGGTGGAGCGTCGATCTCTAGATAATGGACGACATAGATGCGTGCATGATCGAGATGCTGCAGTGTCGTTGCCGACTTGAGTTTGAACTGAAGGTAGCGGATCAGGTCGATCGTGGATGCTGGGCGCATGCGTACAAGAATCGATCATTGCGGTCGCAATCACAACAGATTTGCACAATGAGAAGCAAGATAGTCGGTACCGGAATTTGGCAGCATAAAGCTGACCAAGAAGGAATTCCTACTGATTGCTGAACCATCTAGGTCCATCGTGTTTTATTATTTACAGTCTTGGATCTGCCCAACAATCTGTAACCATAACTGCAAACATTTCCAGATACCCATAGTTCAATTCGTATTTGTATATATAGCAGTAACTGGTGTTATTTATACATGTGCTCCGTACGCACCTGGGTGATCTATAGTTCTACTATTACTACGTTGGCCTCATGCCAACGTATCTAGGTCATTAGCATATAGCAAACATAAAATAAAATGCCAACTCATCTAGGGAGGCTCGAATAAGTTGATAGACTAGGCTTCCTGAGCAAACTGCTTCTTCTTCCTCGCGATGTAGTCGTCGATCTTCTCCCTGGAGATGGCGAAATCGGCTACCGGCCTCCTCGTCACCGTGGGCGCCCTTGGGTTCACGTACACCGACGGCTTGGCGATGGCGTTGTAGACGAACCTGATCCTGTCGACCTTCTCCACCCATACCTCGCCGTTGGCGGCAGTGGTAGCCTTGGCACGAGGCATGGCCATGGCACTCCTGTGTTTTGGGATGGAGCAGCTGCCTTGATATTGCATTTCATGGCGTGGGTGCTGGTCCTCCATTTATAGGCTCCTTGCTCCGTGGAGCAAACACAGTACGTACAAGCAACAACTACCGCTCTCTCTGCGGCGTTGCCTCCAATTATTGGTTTGAAATCTAACCGTGTGGACATCGACAACCTACAAATTCAGAACAGGGGAGCTAACTAGCTAAGATTCACATGGAGACATCGAAATCACCCGATTCCTGATTATTGTCTGGTCCTGTAAGGCAAATTTTTGAACGTGCAAGGGAACCGAAAAATGTTCCAGTAGCTAGGCCGCCAGGTGTCTGGTGAGTCGTATGCATCACTAACAGTGCATAGCACCAAAAAGTGCAGCACTGGTAAACTGCAAGTGCAACATCTGATCTTGAAGTGGGCTTCAGTTTCATGCTGATATTTTTGTGGTCGGCACATTATCAGTTAGCATGAATCAGTAGTTAAGATGTTCTAGAAACTTGTAGATCAGCACCATGAGGATAAAGGGACAGGCAAAATCAATCAGCAATTGACAGGAATGTAGGAAGTTGCGCTTCAAAAGTCTAAAAGTGGTGAAGTGCTTGATTCCTGCTTGGAAAACAGGCCGGTGCCTATAGGCTAGAGCCCTATAGCAAGTGTAGAATTGCCAGAATCCTTGTACTACACTCAACACTCAGATGCAGGGCCGTTTTTCTTTCATTCTGACAAAAAAGAATCACTTCCAAAACCATATATGTACACAAAATGTGTGGATACATGCTGATATTGCTATGCACTGACACGTCTGCTTATGCACAACAACCTCTTGATCAAGATTGGTATCGATGAACGATAGATTGATCACACCAACAACGATAGATCTTCGGGATCTGTGATCTAGCATGTCGATCATAGATAGCTCCATCCTTAGCCCAAATCAGCGGAGAAGCATCGTGGTTGTTGCAAAAGAATCTGGTACGCTCTAGAGTGTAGCTAAGCACAAAGACTTTATTTTTGTTCAGAAAGCCTCTCCCCACGCCGCGATGGTACGTCTAGATCCACCGCGGCGTGGTCTTGGCCGGCCGGCGGTGCGTGGAGGGACCGGTGAGGGTATGGAGGATCTCTACCGGAGTACCAGTAGCGGCATACGTCTTCATGGCGAGACTCCGCGCGGTTCTAGCCAGCCACGAGATCAAGACGACACGGCTTCCGGTGAAAATCGCTTGACTGCGGTCTTGGTGGACGATGGCGGCGTCTCTGACGTCGTTTCCTTCTCGAGGCATCGTTGTTGCAGGTCACGTATATCTGATCGGGAGGTTCCGGGGGAAACCCTAGATCTGGGTCTATCGGATCGGACGATGACAACGTTTCGATGTCGTTCTCCCTTCTGGGGGCATCGTTTTGGACCAAAAGTGCTGGCTGGAGGGGACAAGAGGAGGAACGGTGTTTCATCTTGTCCATTGATGACGGCGGATCTCGGCGGCGTGACGCAGTGAAGACTCGGTGCCTGATGAGCGGAGATGGACTCGCGCAGGAGGGTGACACTGCCTGGCGTCGTGGTGGCGTCGGTGACAACTAGACTGGGCAAGGTTGATGTAGCAGTACAGCTCTGAAGATGATTTAGTGGCAGGTGGCTGCGGCGGCCTCATACCCGGCAGATGTCCTGGTTGAGGAGCACGCCGGACTGGTGGGTGCCCATACCCAGCAGGCGTCCTGGTTGGGACCTTAAGTCTTAGATGTTAGGTTTGGCTGTGAGGTCTGTTTGTTATTAGACCCAGACTTTCAGCGCCCTTTCATCAGCTGGATAGGAATAACGACAGATGTTGCTTAGTCGGTGGCTTTAGTCTTACTGTTGTATGACTTTTTAAGGTCTTGTGTCAATAATTAATAAAATGGCCGTATGCATCGTGCAGATGCAGAGGCCGGGGGTCATCCTCCTTTTCTAAAAAAAATGGTAAATCATGCCCACTTTCGTATGTATGATGGATCACTAGAGAGAACCACACTAACCAACTAAAACATCTTAACGCTCGTGCCTACCTTTTTTTTTTTTACTTTTCTTCTTCTTCTTCAGTTCATGCAAGTCCCCGATTCCGCTGGGCCAGCCAATTGTTGAACCGGTCTTTTTCCAATTATTATTTTTTTTGTTTTTGTTTCTATTTTTTTTCTTTTTGTTTCTTTTATTTTTCAAAAAAAGCTCACACTTTTAAATTTTTGTTCAAAATTTCAAAAAACGTTTGCTTTTTCAAATTTTATTCATAAAATATAAATATTCAGATTTTCAAAACAATTTATAGAAATTTTGGAAAAATGTTCGTGTCTTTCAAAATTGCTTAGAATATCAAAAGATGAACATTTTTTAAAAAGAGCAAATAAAATTTTGAACACGAACATTTTTTATTTTTTTTAACATTTATTTCAAAAAACACTAACAAATCTGGAAAAATAAGAACAAAAAGTTAAAAACAATTTTTTAAATTTCCCCGAACATTTTTTGTAATTGTGTAGAATTGTTCTGAAAACAGAAACATTTTTGAAATGCCGAACAAATTTTGAAAGCGCAAACATTATTTGAAATCCCCAAACTTTTTTGAATTTGTGAACAAATTTTTCATGGCCTTGTACTACCAATTCAATGTACCATGCCATGTTGTTTGGGTTTTCGACAAGTTTTGCATTTTCTAGAGTTCTCTTGGTGAAAAAAAGTCAATAAATGGCCGAACGTGTTGCAACGTGCATACAATATAGAAAGTCGGTCAAACCTGACATGGACGCCTACCATGAGCATGACCACCTGCTTGCAAAAGTTAAAGTCGTTTCAAGATATCCAAAAAATAGACCATTTTCAACATAAGGTGTTCGAGTAGGCTAGAAGGCTCCGTTCGAGAGCACGTTTCTTTCCGATATCCATCAAATGGCCCTATTTTTTGATGGACTTTTATGACCAATTCAAGGCATCATGCCCAATTATTTCGGTTTTTGACGAGTTGTTTCTGGATTTTTGCCAAGTTATCGGCTCTTTTTCACCGAGAAATTTTCAAAAAATCCAAAAAAATTGGTATGATACATTGAATTGGTCATAGAAGTTGGTGAAAGATTTTTGGGTCCATTTGACGGATGTCGAAAAACAACGTGCTTTCAAACGGACCCTTCTAGCCCCTAGCCGAACACCTTCCGTTGAACATGGTATTTATTGGACATCCTTGAAATGACTTCAACTTTTGCAAGCAGGTGGGCATGACCATGGTAGTTTGAACGACTTTTGACACTGTATGCAAGTTACAACACGTCTGGTCATTTATCGGTCTTCTCTAACGAAGAAAACTTCAAAATATGCAAAACTTGTTGAAAACCAAAACAACTTGACATGATGCCTTTAATTAGTCATACAAGGACATGAAAAAATTGGGGCCATTTACGGATGTCTAGAAACAAGGTGCTCCTAAACGGACTCTTCTTGCCTACCCGAACACCTTCCATCGAACATAGTCTATTTTTGGATATCCTTGAAACAACTCCATTTTCTGCAAACAGGTGGGCATGCCCATGGTAGACATCCGTGACAGGTTTGAACGATTTCCGACACCGTATGCAAGTGGAGACATGTCCGGCCATTATTGGCCATTTTTAGCAGAGAAAACTCCAAAAATACAACAATTATCAAAGCCCAAAACAACTTTCAATGGTGTCTTAAAATGTCAATACTAGCCAATGAAAAAATTCGGGTCATTTAATGGAGGTCAAGAAACAACATGCTCTCAAACAAAGCCTGCTGGCCCCTTCCCGAACACCCTGTATTGAACAAGGTCTATTTTGGACATCCTTGAAATGACACCACCTTTTGCGAGCATGCGAGCATGCCCATGGTAGGCGTCCATGCTAGGATTGAATGACTTCTGACACTGTATGCTATTTATGACACGTCTAACCATATATCAACCCTTTTTGGCTGAGAAAACTCCAGAATGCAAAACTTGTCAAAAAGCTAAGCAATTTAGCATGATGCCTTGAATTGGTCATACAAGATAGAAAAAATTGAAGCCATTTGCTAGATGTAGAAAAACAATGTGCTCTCGAACGGCCTACCCAGACACGCTACGTTGGATATGGTCCATTTTAGACATCCATGAAATGACGCCAACTAATGCAAGCACGTGGGCATGCCCATGGTAGGCATCCATACCAGGTTTAAGCAACTTTTCATACAGTATGCACGTTGCAACATGTCTGGCCATATATCGGCCTTTTTTCACGAGAAACTTCGAAAAGTGCTAAACTTGTCAAAAACCCAAATAATTTGGCATGGTGCCTTGTAAAAGGCCATGGATTTTTTTTTTCACAAATAAAAATGTCCGGGGAGTTTCAAATAATGTTCATGCTTTTAAAATTTATTTGGAATTTAAAAAATGTTCATGTTTTTAAAAAATAATCTACACAAATAGAGAAAATGTTTGGAGAAATTCATTAAATATTATTTTATTTTTGAGTATTTTATGATTTACTTTTTAAATTCCAAACATGTTTGTTTTTTCCAAAAATGTTTGAATAAATAAATAAATGTCTGTGTTCCATTTTTTCAAAAAAAATGCTCGTGTTTTGACATTCTGAGGAATTTTGAAAGACATGAATATCTTTTTGAAATTTCTGTACAATTTTTTGAACATGCTAATATTTGTATTTATGAACAAAATTTGAAAAAGCCAACATGTTATGTAATTTTGAACAAAATTCTAAAAGCAGGGGCATTTTTTGAAAAAGAAACATAAGTGAATAATTAAGAAAAAGAAAACAGAAAATTAAATAATGGGGGAAAGACCGTTCTACATTGGGCGAACCCAGCAAAACCGGGGGCTTCCTCGAAATGAAAAAAAAAATAGGCATGAGCGTTAAGATGTCTTAATTGATTAGTGTGGTTCTCTCTGAGTGAAGAGGTCATGAGTTCATTCACGTTGCCCGCACTCTTTTTTGATGTTTATAAACAGAAAAATACTGAGGGCGCCATATACGGGCGGTATGGACACTGCGCGGGCGAAATATTAGAAAAGACCACCGTACCCTTTATTATGAAGAGAACTCAGTCGTCCATGTGTTTAGAGGTGTGCTAAAGTAGAAGTGAAATAAAATTAAACAATTTACTACCAGCAATTAAATCTCATTGTACAACAGTTGCTCATGCATGATAAAAAGATGCATCACCAATTTATGATTCTGACAAGCAAATAATTTTTTATCGAAAACTATGTGCATTTTGCCAAAGTATCTATAGTTGCGTATTCAAAAATTAAAGAAACACAAATTGCGATGGACGTGTGTGTCATATTTTGTTAATCGACAAATCTATCCACCAGTCGACTGGTGGATTGCTACAAATCCGCACAACTCGTTGCCCGTTCGATCCGCATCCAACGGCCCGCGTCGTCCCTGGTGCGCGCAGCGCGGGTGGCGATAGCCGTTACGATCGATGTCTGACGCTGACTAGTGGGTCCATTCGAAACCGCCCATATCGCCCAATGCCACGATCCCCACTCGTCCCCTCTCCTTGTTCGCCCGCACTACTTCTTCCTCCTCTGCTTCGTGCGTTTCCATTTGAATCTCCTATCGCTCCCCTCCTCCTCGTGCGCGACGGTTGCTGGTGGTGGCGCGGTCCGGTTCACGGCGGACGGCGTCTGAATCCGCGGTGAGGGACGCATTCCCCACCCCTGTTTCCTTCCTCTCTTTGCTCCGTCGCCGGTCCGCCATTGATTTAGGTTGGGCCTTCGAATCTGGTAGTTTGTTGTTCCCATTAGGTTAGATTAAGGTCGGCTTCTAGTTTCTGAGTCGACGTTGAGCAGCGCATCCCCCATTCCCCCACCCATCCACCCGCCCCGCTCTGTATTTCCTGTCGCTCCGCCTCCATGATTCGCCGTTGATTTTAGGTGCTCGGACTCTTTGATTCTGGCCGTTGTTGTTGCTATTAGGTTAGGTTATGTCGCCTTCTAAGTTCAGTTGAATACTACAACAAGACCCCCACTATAGCAACGCATCTTTCCGTATCTAAAGGTGCATATATGCGTAGTTAGTTTCTTTACCAACGGTTTAGGATGCGTAGCCTTATCCAGTGTTGCTAGCGCACATTCCAACGCTTGTACTACCGTTGGTAAAAGGGGCCGTTTCAAGAATACAACACATAAAGCGGACCCACGCAACACTTTTATACGTTGGTGCTTAGTGTCACGAAGCAAGATCCCATTGCTTGGCAACGAAGAATTTGCAACGTTTCAAGTGTTGATACTTATATAATATTGCCAGTAATTAAATTAACTCTCCACGTCATGGTGATAATTATGTACATGTGAAGAAAAAACAAAAGAACATACTCATGAGAGGAAGAACTCATATATTAGATAAAACGGTTGGATTACAATAGTGGATATTACACAAGGAACATCATCCAAATGTGATGCATAATCCAAATATTTTCTTGACAGCGGAACTTAAACTAAAAGCATCCATCAATATCCGTACAAATAATCTAAAAGTTAACCGAGGAACATCATCCAACAAGAACATCATCCCTGAAACTTAACCAAAACCGAAAGCATCCATCATCATCATCATGAACAGGACATCATCATCATCATCATCTTTGTAGTATACTTGCGACACACCCATATAATCATCCATTTATCCTTTGAATCTACAGAAAACAAAATGAATTGTTAACACACAATGCATTGACAAGATGTAAGTAGTGACAGAAGGATGTTAGTCATTGTATCTGCTAGTATATCTCTATGCAAACTCCAGAAATTCATCTACGCCAGGTGAGTACTGTGTACTTTCTCTAGGAAATCGCAATGGTAATTTGGTCGATTCTTAAACCATTGCACACTGCATAAAAATAACAAATATTACTGTAGTTGTAACCATGAATGAATTGCAAAAGCTTAGCTTGTTAATATCTTGTTTACGGTATAAGTTCCTATCATCATACAACAGAAATTCACAATTATATTGTTTTTCGACAATGCAAGGATCCTCCTCCCATCGATTGCGAGACAACAGGCAGAATTTTTTTCAAACATTGTAAAAAAGCTAGTAAGGTTACTCTACTATGCATACTAGTCGTCAACGTTTGCACGGGCTAACATTTTTGTGTTTCACATTGTTAGCTGCGCATAAGTACTATGGTGATCTGAAATTGTTAGCTCAGGTCTGATATCAGTAATTGTTAGCTGGGCATAAGTACTATGGTGATCTGAAATGTGAGAGAAATTATGTATACTTGGAGGCCAGATGTCTCCCCAACTGATGAGGTTGGAGAAAGGAGGTGCTGCAGAATACAGTTATTAGAACGCTTGGTCACTGCAAAGTCATGATACAATCAAACAAACAAAAAAGATCCAAAACAAATCGTGAGTAAAATTTGATAGTGAAAACACACTCAATGAGAAATTTATACATGTAAAAATTATATAAGATCATCACGACTTAATTTAAGGGGTTCATGTTGTATATCAAGCCCAATATTTTACAATATTCAGCTTGTATTAGTGACACTTGCAGCAAATATCTTACTGTGGCTATTGGACTCTAGATACATATCAAATATGTCGAATATTTTACACGATAGGATTTCTCTGAGTCATCCACTATGTTTTACCATGTACATCTCTTCTTTTGACTAAAGTATACACTGTCAGCACCCTGTAAATTCCTACTATAAATATATACCCAAGGACACGTCAAGAAGTTGAATTCTCTTATCACGTGGTAGAAAACTACAGCACAATAATGGGATAATATGTGAAGTTGTTGGAGAAAGAAGAGAGATGAAATCGACATGAGCAAACTCCAGCACAATAATGGCCTAATGTGCATGCGTGCATGCGTGTGTGCATGTGTGGCTAAGAACTTAATTAACGAAGCCATAAAATTATTTTGGCTAACCTTATACATGACCTATTAAATTATCACCACCACAGATAATTTATTTGTGCTTGTCCTTCCTCAATGGCAGTACATATATTTTCACATTCAGAAAAACAAGCTATGATGAAACTGACCTTGTCAGATAAAATACAAGGTAGAATTGGTAATTGTAAAGGTCATCCTCTCCTCTGCTAGCATGCCACATACCTGCACTGGTACACAGTGCTAATTAGCTCAAGTAAACATTTGTTTTCTTTGAAACTGAAAAGAAACCGTGATAATTTATGTGCTGCACATACAATATAGAACAACATATGTTTTTTGATACATAGTGACATAATTTTTACAAATTGCACAAACAATTATAGTTAAGATGTACCTTAAAATATTAAGAAAGGTACATAAAAAATCGACCAAACATAAGGACCATCATAATCTTTATACTGGGAGCTTATGCTTTTGCACATGCATCACACAGACTAGTGGGACTATATATGTATAAAGAAATAGCCATCATGCTGATATTAAACTAATCATGCTAACTAATCGTGCTCCTGCAGACATGTATGAATTAGCACATACACTGAAGCATCACACGTTCAAGTTAATTAGGCTACAGTTATGCATGCAGTTTAATAGAATTAGCGCTTACACCATGGGTGGAGGCACGGTGATGCGACCAATTAGACCTCTGAGCAGATATGATTAGAAAGAAAGAGTGCCCATTACGTAACAAACTAACAAACATCTAAGTTACGGCGGTCAGGTTGTCAGGCCTGAGTAGATGGCCGTGACACAGCATTCGCGGATGTTCTCACTTCTACAATAACTCTGCGTAAAGTTCTCACTTCTACAACAACTCACTGGAACATATGAACACTGCTACCTAGTTCATCTGTAATAAGGTTTAAAAATGATTTTTCCAATAGAAATATGGCTGTCTGACGGAGTGACTGATCAGGCCTACATCTTGGCATGTAAGCAGAAAGTGTAACTTTGAATCATCGACATCAACCACGAGACGAAGACAACAAGCCTATTATACAATCAGTCAATCACATAATCAACGACGGCAACCAACGACTGCATAATCAACTTTCACTTACATGGGCTCGTGACAGGCTCCTAAGCCATAACTAAAATCAGTTCAATCACAGCAAGATGCTTCAGCTAGAAGCTCCCCTCCGCAGCAACCATCTATAATTCAACCTGTCGGTCATTATCAGGGACTGGCATGTCGTAAGTAGCAATTCCCAACTAGACTGAAGTGAAGCAGAGCAAGATGGGGAAAAATTAGGAGAAGAGAAGCGGTCTGGCTCACCACGGTAGCGCGATCGCGAGGGTGGTTGTAGTGGCAACTCTGCCCGTAGCTGCAGGCCCTCGTGCGGAGGTAGTAGATGCAGTTGGTCATCGAAGGGGAGCGGTGACGAGAGGGACGGCGCGACGGGAAGCAGGTCGCAGGGGAGTGTTGACTAGCGACGGCGCGCCGGGATGGAGGATCGCAGGGGGAGTGGTGAGGGCCTGAGGGGCGGCCTTCCAGGATGGAGGATCGCAGGGGGAGTGGTGAGGGCCTGAGGGGCGGCCTTCCAGGATGGAGGATCGCAGGGGAGTGGTGACTGGTGAGGGGCGGCGCTCCCGGATGTAGGTAGGTCGAGGGCCGGCGGCCGGCGTGGGATCCTATAGGATCGAGAGGAAGACCTAGATTAATCGTGAAAGCCAACTTGGGCCAGGCTAGACAAGAGGCTGGGTTAGTCCGTTGGGCTAGTTGTGGCCGGTTGCAATCTAGTACAACACATATGCTACAATACTTATTATTCGTATCTATTGTGAATTTTGCAACATACAGTCAAAACGTTGTAGAATATCTGTTGCTTTATAGCGGGTTTTCTTGTAGTGAATATGGTTCGGACATCTGGTTTAATTTTGTGGTAATTTTGTGGTAATCGTGGTGGTAAGTGTGGTCAGATCTAATAGGGATTTTGTTATGGTGTTACTGTTGTGGATGTGGTTGTTTAGGACATCCAATAATGTTTGGTGTTTAGGGATTTCAATTTGTGCATCAGTGGCTGAGTATTTAAAAAGCAACCTTAAGTTTATTCACATAATGTTGTTTTATGTTGGTTTTGTTTGATGCGGTGTGTCTATTGATTAGGCTTTTGTGGTGCTCCAATTATCTTGTTTACAATGCTTGATTTGCTTGTTATGACTTGTTCTGTTCAATTATCATGATGTCTATATTGAACTTACCAACGATATTGCACTCTAATTACCAGATGCTAAAACTCTGTTATTTATCAGTGTTGTCTTGTTATGGTTGAATTATCATGGTGATGGTTATACAATTACCACTGTCATCTTACCGTAGTTACCAGAAGTTTTTCTAGACTAACTATATGCAGCACAACGCTGATTTCTTGTTCATTTGTTTTGGTTGGTTTATTAATGAGCATGTGTGAATGCTATTTCTTATCACTGGTAATTTGGTTGTAACTTACCAATTGCATTGTGCCTCAATTATCAGTCACACATGCTTTTTATATACCTGTGCTATATGTTTTACTTTTTTTTAGCATGTGCGATGGACCAATTGCAGTTTGCTTGTTTCCTTTTATCAGCTGTATTATTGCTTTGTCAAACACCGGTTTTATAAATGTTACAGTTTATTGTGATATCAGTTTTTCAAAGTCATCTAATGGTTTCATTCGCTTTGCTTTTTTTTCCTACGTGTCAAGGAGACAATGCCGAGGAAGCGTAAAGGAGATGGTGATGGAATCGATGATGTTCCTTCGAAAAAGGCGAGACGCCCTCCTCCGCGGAACAGAGCCTCACCCAGCTCGCTTCTTCTAGCATGCAAGGACATGAATGATGACAGGAAGGGTGCCATTGATGATATGGATTTAACTAGCCTCCGGAATATCCAATGTGACCATCTATTCAACAATCTCAGTGTGTGGCTTGCTGATCTCTACGACCCCAATCCGCGTGAGGTGGTCGTACCAGGCCGAGGCAGGCTTCCGGTCAATGAGGAATACGTGCATCGTGTTATGGGCGTGCCGCGTGGAGGGAATGATGTCCCTTACAACCTCCCATCTGAAGATGATATACTGTCTATGCGGTAAATAATTTGACATATTTTTACTTACCTCGAAGCCTGTTAGAAAGCTAGCGCAAGCTTCATTCAGTCAGCTCTTGGCGGACTGAACCCTTTGGATCACCGTACTCATAACAGTATGGTGCTCCTCATCGATGGCGGCGCCCTTAAGCACCTCCAGCAGATTATCCAGCGCCTCCGGTTGGACGGAGGCCGCCGGCTCAGACGGCTTACTCCTCTTGGAAGGAGTTCGCCCACCGCGGACCGGGACTGTCGAGTCCGGCGCGGTGTCCGGCACAAAGCCGGACTTGGAGCCCTGGGGGGTTTCATCCCCTTTACTCCTGGGGTCTGGAGGATTGCCTTGTGGCTCCTCCAGGACCATCTCCTCATGCCCCGAAGCTTGGCGGGGCGCCACTTCGGCGTCGTCCGCCCCGCAGGGGGAGACCGCGGGCGGAACAGAATTCACGTCCGACGAATCCAGGGAGCCGCTCGACGAATCGTCGAGTCCGGCCCGGGGGCGGGCTGCATAAATTACGTTTGATATTAGGGAAAGCCGCGCATTAAAAGAATATCATGAGTCACTCTAGTATGCAAACACTTACGATGTTGCCGGACGCTTGGTTCGGTCCAGCCACTCCTCTCCGCCCTCTTCGGCGTCGTGGGAGTAGTCCGGCGGAGGAGTTTTCCTTTTCCTCGAACCCTCGGCCTCCCCTGTTGGGGCGGCCTTCTTCCTCTTTGCTCCCCTCACTGGGGGGGGAGAGCTTCCTTGTTCCTCCTCCTCGTTTTCACGAGAGGAGAGCATTGCGGACTCGTCAGATGACGAGTCCGACACCACCATGTTGCGGGAACTTTTTCGAGTCCCGGTGGTTTTCTTCTTGTTGGCCTTCCTCTCCGGCACCACGTAAGGTGCCGGAGCCATCAGCTTCACCAAGAGAGCAGGGGTCGGGTCTTCGGGCAGAGGAGCCAGACAGTTAATTGGTCCAGATACCTCCTGCCAAGCCTGTCAAAGGTAAAGGGAGTTTAGATCCCGCATAGAGTTAATCTATGAAGAAGAGCTTAACGAACCTGTCAAAGGTATAGATAGCTTACCTCGCTAGCGTTACGCTGCGAGCTGTATCCACGATCCTCGGAGGCGGATGTGGGGGACTCGGCGCCTTTGGTCAGCACCTTCCAGACGTCTTCATACGTCGTGTCGAAGAGCCTACTGAGGGTTTGGTGCTGCGCCGGGTCGAATTCCCACAAAGTAAAATCCCGTTCTTGGCATGGGAGGATCAGGCGAACGAGCATGACCTGGACTATATTGATAAGCCGGATTGGCTTGTTCACCAGGGACTGGATGCACGTTTGCAACCCAGTCACTTCTTCCTCGTTGCCCCACGACAGGCCTGTCTCTTTCCAGGACATGAGCCGCGTGGGGGGTCCGGATCTGAACTCGGGGGCCGCGACCCATTTCGGATCGCGGGGCTCGGTGATGTAAAACCACTCGGCCTGCCACCCCTTTAGGGACTCCACGAAGGAGCCATCGAACCAGAGGACGGACAACGACTTGTCGCACAGGGATGTTTTGTCGGGTGGCGGCGGTCAAATTGTAGTTTCTGGTATTGCGGGTAAAGTGGCGACGACAACACATGCGTGGCTTTGATGGTGGTGTTGTGAGCACCTGGTCTCGAGCTCCGGGGTGAAAGCCTAGGTCAGACCCGAGTGGTCATACCTGGCAATGGCGATGTTTTCTATGTCGTTACCTTGTTGGAGGCATTGCTCGGATATGTTCAGACTATCTTTCAGGGTGAAAACTTTGATTCTGACCTTTGTGGTTGGATCCGGCAACGGCGCCGCTTGAGTGTCGCTTCCTTCCTGAAGGCGTTGCTGTTGAAGAACATCAGCCTTCATGTGATGTCAATGTTTGGTGCGGATATGGTCTTAGTTGTAGTTTGTCCATTGCTGATCTGATCGCTTTGGAGTTTTTTTTTCTTTTTTTCTTTTTATTTTCTCTTCTCCATGCCTATGCATAGCTTTTGGTCTTGTGACCTTGCTAGTTGTTGGCGTTTTTGTGTGTGTGTGTTGGGATGGCTGTGTGCATTTTAATTATGCAGAGGCCGGGTGTGTGCTCATATTGTATCTTCTCGATGCTCCATTTGAGCCAATAAAACTCGCCCTTTATCGAAAAAACTACGATGTGAGAAAGAAATGTCTGGCCAAAACATGTTTAAACAATTCACATCACTGAATGAATCTGCAAATAATAGCTAAATAAATACAATAGGAATATTAGTGGCTATTCAAATAACATTATAGCCTCCATTTTTATAATATATACAAAAACCAATTGGTCCACTCAAAAGGCACCATCTTAGTTAAGAATCTTATCGATTAATATAAATCATATAGTGGAGAAAGTAGTGAGAGAAAAAAATGGTTGCACACATCCATGTGCAAATGAAATACTGTAAATCACACAAAGGAATTATCATTTTTTTTCGTGGATGTGTCTTGCATACAAATCAATGCTACAAAGTTATCAAGACATTGCACTAAGAATTATCACATGGTTGCATCATAATTATTATCTTTTATAGAGGATATGCCACATTGGAAATCATCAAAATTAGCAAAAAATAATTTATCAGCCAATGAAAAAACATAAAATAGAAAAAAAATCAAGAAACTAGGTTACATGCTCACCTCTTCACCGCAACTTGGGGCAGTATGAACACGCATAAACTTGTCAAGACCTTCCAGACCACCAAACAGACAGAAATTCATGCCAAACTCAGGCTTCAACTGGAAAAAATGTAGCGACATGACAGATAAGTAACAACAAAAAACTATGAAAATAAAATGCAGTTGCAAAAGCAGACTGTGAACTGAAAAATATAGATATATATTACCGGTAGTTTCCCGAAAGAAACTTTGTCAGCCTGAACATCCTTGTTGAGGACAAGAGTTATCAGCTTCTTTGTCCATACATTGATGGGAAAAGGACCATCAGGCAGTTCGATGCCAAGTCCAGAAAGATCAATCTCATGAATGTACAATAGCTGATAAGAAAAACACAAGCGCCATGGTAAACACTTACAAAAATCAGACACAAAATGACAAAGAAATGACAAATGACAAAAGAGAAGGTAAGAGGAAAGCATCGTCACTTACATTGTAGAAGAGAAGGCAACCCCTGGTAGGCTTGCGTTTCAACAGCGCCTTGTGCAGTTCATCATCAATAAATTTGGACCAATTGAGATTTTTAACAGCATTGATGTCACGCTGCAAGTTAAAAAAACAGAAAGAAACTGAAGTTCACCGAATGCACCATAAAAAATATGAAAGTTACCACACTGACATATAGTAAAGTTATCAGGCACACAAGAAAGAAAATGACATATTTACAAAAAAAAACTTACCAGCACAGCATACCAACGGGGGCTAACTTTGTTGGAGGTGGTCGGGGCAATGACTGTATTCCCCGCAAGCAGATGCCACATACGCTTGAAAGTGTCATCAGAATTTCCAGAACCCTTTATGAGATCAACAAGATCAGTCATTTTAGGGGCATATCCGAGCTCGCCAAACAACTCAAGCACTGACATATAATAGAGGTTCCCAGAAAACTAAGGATACTCAGTCAAAACTATATGAACTACAGAAAAGAAACTCTCAAGGATTTTGGTTCAGATTGTTACAACTGTGGATTTGGTTGGTACAACATTGGGTATTTCTCTGATATATTATAACCATGTACTGAATGCATATTGAACATAAAGTTATACAATTCAAAAAGTGTGTGTAAGTATAAGAGAGGGTGTATGGATCAAGTGTAGCTCGCCGAGTGTGGGCCTCACGTCCAGGTCGATGGGATTAATTTTATTAGTTTTAAACATTCCTTTTGCTTGCGCGGATCAATGACATGTGTGTCGTGCTGACCAAGATAGGACCGCCGAATATTCTAACACATTGCGGTTAGGTGGCCACCACAAGTACTATTAGGCAAGGCAAAAAGGGAGATATGCGATAATATAGGTGAGGCGCCGTGTTGAGATAGATGACCTGGAGATGTGGAGGGCCTTGAGTCATGATTATTGAGCTAGGATCATGTAAAAATATATCCATTGTAATGCATGGGCATTTGTGCTAGTCCTACTAAAAGTATATACGGTTATATATTACTCCCTCCGTCACATAATATAAGAGTATTTTTTACACACTACTGGAACAGGGCTCTAAGCCGACAGCCAAATATATGCCGACGGCTACCGTCGGCCTAGTCCGAGCTATGCCGACAGCTAGCTCCTGGATGTCGGCGTACAATGGCCGTCGGGCTATCCACGTCTACGCCGACAGCAGCCGTCGGCACACAACAGCCGTCGGCTTATCCAAGACTACGCCTACAGCTGTCGTCGGCATATATAGGTCGTCGGCATAGATGCGGGCCCGCCGACAAAGGTCATCACGGCCGGCTAACGACGTCAAATCTATGCCGACGGCCGTGACGGGCGGCCGTCGGCATAGATACGGGTGACACGTCACCGATCCAGAGCGCACCGACCAGGACCTATGCCGACGGCAGCCGTCGGCATATCTGACACGTCAGCGATCCGCGGCGCTGTCCATCTGCCCTGGCCGCAGCTATGCCGACGGCTTTGCCGTCGGCATAGTTTTTTTTCTTTTTTTCCATATAGTATTATTATTATTATCAAGCATACATTATGTGTTAATAAGCATACATATAGATTGTGTTAATAAGCATACATATAGTATGTGTTAATAAGCATATAGTATGTTAATAAGCATATAGTATGTGTTAATAAGCATACATATAGTTTTTTTCTTTTTCTTCACTGTTTTCTTTATTATTATTATTTAACTAACTTACATACCGTATGTGTTAGTAAGCATACATACATTATTTTTCGGTTTTGTACAGAGCGGTGTGACCCCCCTCACGAACGGTGCCGCCGCCAGCCGACAAGTGGAATGGGGAACAGCCGCATCGGGTCTATACGAAGAGGACTTTGCTCCAAGTGTTTATATATATCAGATGACCTACCACAACCGGGTGGTGTTGTGGCATGTCTGAAGAGGCGGCACACATCTCCGGGGCGTGGTCCCCCTAACGAACGGCGCCGCCGCCGGCACCTGGTGGAGGGGGGAAACGGATGCATCGGGTCTACACGGAGGGGATGTAGCTGTCGGTTTGGCCCCGAATGTTGCTCCCAGGTGTCCCTCTATGCTGACCTGACACAAGCGGGTGGAGAGGCCCACTGGTCAAGGCACGTCTGTGGGAAGTCAAAGGGCTAGATCTCGTGGTCAACCGCTCCAGGGTTAGGCGGGACGGGGCCCTGGGGGATAGCAATGCCACTGGAGCGTAGCACCGGCCCCTCATACATGCGGGGTGCTGTGGTGGCATGTCCAAAGAGGCGGCACACGTCTCCGGGGTGTGCCCCCCCCCCTCACGGACGCGTCGGATCTGCACGGAGGGGATCTTGTTGTGGGTCTGGCCCGGATGTTGCTCCAAAGTGTTCCTATGGGCTGACCTAACACAACCGGGTGGGGAGGTCCACTGGTCAAAGCCCGTCCGTGCAAAGTCAAAGGGCTAGATCCCGTGGTCAAACGCTGCAGGGTTAGGCGGGACGGGGGACCTGGGGGGTAGCAATATCACCGGAGCGTCGCACCGGGCCCTCATACATGCGGGGTGGTGTGGTGGCATGTCCGAAGAGGCGACACACGTCTCCGGGGTGTGCCCCCCCTCACGGACGGCGCCGCCGCCGGCACCTGGAGGGGGGAAACGGACGCGTCGGGTCTACAAGGAGGGGATCTTGTTGTGGGTCTGGCCCGGATGTTGCTCCAAAGTGTACCTATGGGCTGACCGAACACAACCGGGTGGGGAGGTCCGCTGGTCAAAGCCCGTCCGTGCAAAGTCAAAGGGATCCCGTGGTCAAACGCTACAGGGTTAGGCGGGACGGGGGCCCTGGGGGTTAGCAATGCCACCGGAGCGTCGCACCGGGCCCTCATACATGCGGTGTGGTGTGGTGGCATGTCCGAAGAGGCGGCACACGTGTCCGAGGTGTGCCCCCCCTCACGGACGGCGCCGCCGCCGGCACCTGGAGGTGGGAAACGGACGCGTCGGGTCTACACGGAGGGGATCTTGTTGTGGGTCTGGCCTGGATGTTGCTCCAAAGTGTTCCTATGGGCTGAGCTAACACAACCGGGTGGGGAGGTCCGCTGGTCAAAGCCCGTCCGTGCAAAGTCAAAGGGCTAAATCCCGTGGTCAAACGCTACAGGGTTAGGCGGGACGGGGGACCTGGGGGTAGCAATGCCACCGGAGTGTCGCACCGGGCCCTCATACATGCGGGGTGGTGTGGTGGCATGTCCGAAGAGGCGACACACGTCTCCGGGGTGTGCCCCCCCTCACGGACGGCGCCACCACCGGCACCTGGAGGGGGTAAACGAACGCATCGGGTCTACACGAAGGGGATGTAGCTGTCGGTTTGGCCCCGAATGTTGCTCCCAGGTGTCCCTCTGTGCTGACCTGACACAACCGGGTGGATAGGCCCACTGGTCAAAGCACGTCTGTGGGAAGTCAAAGGGCTAGATCTCGTGGTCAGCCGCTCCAGGGTTAGGCGGGACGGGGGCCCTGGGGGGTAGCAATGCCACCAGAGCGGTGCACCGGGCCCTCATACATGCGGGGTGATGTGATGGCATGTCCGAAGAGGCGGCACACGTCTACGAGGCGTGGCCCCCCTCACGGACGGCGCCGCCGCCGGCACCTGGAGGGGGAAACGGACACGTCGGGTCTACACGGAGGGGATCTTGCTGTGGGTCTGGCCCGGATGTTGCTCCAAAGTGTTCCTATGACCGGCTGACCTAACACAACCGGGTGGGGAGGTCCACTGGTCAAAGCCCGTCCGTGCAAAGTCAAAGGGCTAGATCCCGTGGTCAAACGCTACAGGGTTAGGCGGAACGGGGGCCCTGGGAGGGTAGCAATGCCACCGGAGCGTCGTACCGCGCCTCATACATGTGGGGTGGTGTTGTGGCATGTCCGAAGAGGCCGCACGCGTCTCCGGTGCGTGGCCCCCCTCACAGACGGCGATGCCGCCGGCACTTGGAGGGGGAAACTACCGCATCGGGTCTACACGGAGTGGATTTAGCTGTGGGTTTGGCCCAGATGTTGCTCCCCGGTGTCCCTCTGGGCCGACCCGACACAACCGGGTGGAGAGGTCCACTGGTCAAAGCCCGTCCGTGCAAAGTCAAAGGGCTAGATCCCGTGGTCAACCGCTCCAGGGTTAGGCGGGACGGGGGCCCTGGGGGGTAGCAATGCCACCGGAGCGTCGTACCGGGCCCTCATACATGCAGGGTGGTGTTGTGGCATGTCCGAAGAGGCCACACGCGTCTCCGGGGTGTGCCCCCATCACGGACGGCGCTGCTGCCGGCACCTGGAGGGGGGAAACGGACGTGTCGGGTCTACACGGAGTGGATGTAGCTGTGGGTTTGGCCCGGATGTTGCTCCCGGGTGTCCCTATGGGTTGACTGACACAACCGGGTGGAGAGGTCCACTGGTCAGAGCCCGTCCGTGGAAAGTCAAAGGGCTAGATCTCGTGATCAACCGCTCCTGGGTTAGTCGGGACGGGGGCCCTGGGGGGTAGCAATGCCACCGGAGCGTCGTACCGGCCCCTCATACATGCAGGGTGGTGTTGTGGCATGTCCAAAGAGGCAGCACGCGTCTCGGGGTGTGGCACCCCTCATTGACGGCGCCGCCGCCGGCACCGGGAGGGGGGAAACTGTAACACCCTCGATGCGGCTATATCTCCCACGTGTCGAGGCACGACTTAGAGGCATAACCGCATTGAAAGCAATGTCGCAAGTGAGGTAATCTTCACACAATCCATGTAATAAATAAAGGGGAAAGATACATAGTTGGCTTACACTCGCCACTTCACACAGGTACATAAATAACATCCATCATACAGATTACACTCAAGGTCCGACTATGGCACCAAAATGAAAGAAGACTACCCCAAATGCTAAACAGATCCCCGGATCACCCAACTGGGCTCCACTACTGATCATCTGGAAAAGAAACATAGTAACGGCCACGTTCCTCATCGAACTCCCAAATGAGCTCGGTCGCGTCATCAGCACTGACATCGTTGGTACCTGCAACTGAGGTGATAATATCTGTGAGCCACGGGGACTCAGCAATCTCACACCCGCGAGATCAAGACTATTTAAGCTTAAAGGTGGGAAAGGGGGTTTGTGAGGTGGAGCTGCAGCAAGCGACTAGCATGTGTTGACTACAGCGCAAAAGAGAGCGAGAAGAGAAGGCAAAGCATGGTCGAGAAGCTAGAAATGATCAAGAAGTGATCCTGAACAACCTACGTCAGGCATAACTCCAACAACCGTGTTCACTTCCCGGATCCCGCCGAGAAGAGACCATCACGGTTACACACGCGGTTGATGTGTTTTAATTAAGGTCAACTTCGGGTTTTCTACAACCGGACATCAACAAATTCCCATCTGCCTCATAACCGCGGGCACGGCTTTCGAAAGATAATACCCTGCAGGGGTGTCCCAACTTAGCCCATGATAAGCTCTCATGGTCAACGAAGGACATTCCTTCTACCGGGAAGACCCGATCAATCTCGGAATCCCGGACTACAAGACATTTCAACAGCAATAAAACAAGTCCAGCAAAGCCGCCCGATTGTGCCGACAAATCCTGATAGGAGCTGCACATATCTCGGTCTCAGGGCACATCCGGATGAACACTACGTACGGCAACCGAAGATACCCCAAGTTGCCTCAGGGCGGCACCGCAAGTGGCTCTAGTTGGACCAGCAATCGAAGGAGAACTGGCCCGGGGTTAAAATAAAGATGACCCTTGAGTCTGCAGAACCCAAGGGAAAAAGGCTAGGTGGCAAATGGTAAAACCAATGTTGGGCCTTGCTGGAAAAGTCTCATTCAAAGTGAACTGTCAAGGGGGTCCCATAAATCACCCAACCGTGTAAGGAACGCAAACTCCGGGAACATAACACCGGTATGACGGAAACTAGGGTGGCAAGAGTGGAACAAAACACCAGGCATAAGGCCGAGCCTTCCACCCTTTACCAAGTATATAGATGCATTAATTAAATAAGAGGTATTGTGATATCCCAACAAGTAAACATGTTCCAAACAAGGAACAACAAGTCCATGTTCCAACAAGGAACAAACTTCATCTTCACCTGCAACTAACAACGCTATAAGAGGGGCTGAGCAAAGCAGTAACATAGCCAAACAACGGTTTGCTAGGACATGGATGGTTAGGGGATGACAAGGCAATATAGGAGGCATGATATAGCAAGTGGTAGGTATCGCAGCATAGGCATAGCAAAAGAGCGAGCAATCTAGCAAGCAAAGATAGAAGTGATTTCGAGGGTATGGTCATCTTGCCTGCAAGGTTCTCAGAGTTGTCGAAAGCTTGGTCCTCGTAAACGTTCTCAACGGAATCCTCGGTCACGTACTCGTCTCCCGGCTCTACCCAAGACAAGAGAACAAGCAAAGGAACCAATATCAACCACGATGCAATGCGCAAGCAACATGATGCAAAACATGGCATGATAGGCGAGAGGTGATATGCAATGCGTATGCATGCTCCGGAAGGACAAGGATGAACAGGGCATAATCTTGGCAAACCAAGCATGCCACTGGATAGATGAGGTGATTTCGGTTGAAATCGATATAAAGATCACCGGAAACGGATGCACGGTTTGCAAATGGCAAGCAAAACAAGTATGACACGAAACTGCCATAAACAGCAAGATGCTACTTAGCAAGCAACAAATAATTAGGCTACTGCACCCAAACATGGCAACAAAGCATAGGACAGTAATCTACTCAAGATGCACGACAAAAGATGAACACTGAGCTACGGCTAAATCGCATCATAACAGGTTCAAACAAGCATGGCAAAAGTGCAAACGATAACAAGTTTCCAGACTTAGTGAAATTATCAAGGTAGCAGAAACTAACATCAGGATGACATGTTCAGAGCAACGAAACAACATGCTACAGGTTCAGAACATAGCAAAATAAGACATGGCATGAATCTAATCATAGCACTTGACAAAAGTCCCTTACTGACCATAAGCCAAAAAGGAACAGAAAATATGATTACACCCATGACAAATAAGCAAGTTTCGTTACAGGTTTCAGACTTAGCAGAAAACTGGACATGGCAGAAAACTGATAACGACTAGGCATGTTCGTGAGCTCGAAGCACTCACTACAGAGCATTGCATGATAAACTAAGCATACATACATCAAGAAGACATGGCATAGTAACAATACATGGCAAGAATAACATCATATCATGCAAGGACCAACTACACCAAGCTTGGCAAAATCGAATAACATGTAAACAATCTGCCAGCAACATTTTGAAGCAAAAGTAGAGCTCGATTAGTTCAATCTATGGCACCCCATAAATGCAAACAAAGGCACGGATGGATTAAGCAAATACTCAAGTTCAAAACTCCCTTACTGATCATGCTCAAATTATGCATGGATCTCTCAGAAACAACATGAATACATAGCATAAAAATAACAGCAATCAGGGACTTGGTGAAATCACTAAGTCTCTGAAATCAGCAACAGCAAGATACCTAGTTTGCATGCTTGTGCTAGTCACCACATAGATCATAAAAATACATGGCAAAATCCTCTGGATAGGTAACATGGCATATTACAAAACTCATGTAGGACTCTACTTCATAGGAGGTACACATCAATCATGGCAAAAATGACAAAAGTGCATGTTCAGATAAGATCCAGCAACTAACATCAACTAGCCCTCTTCTAACAGCATTACGGGCATCAAGATGACTTCAAATGAAAATGGTGCAATGAAACAAAATGATGTACTCTTCGAGGCGAACAAAATGACATATCATACGCGCGAAACGGAGCTACGGATGCAAAGATATCGCAGGATGAACATGGGCACATGATGCAAAAGTCAGGGACTTAGGAATTTCGAGAGGGGGAAGAGTCAACCGTGCGCGGACTTCGAGGAGGCGGCTCGGGGCGCCGGAAGCTCGCCGGAGAGGCGCGCGGTGGCCGGAGAAGGGGGCTCCGGGGCGGATCCGGTCGGATCCGGGCGGCGGTCGGCGGACGGCGGCGCCGGGGCGCGGGATCCGGCGACGGGCGCGGGGCGGCGCGGGCGGCTACGCGCGGGCGGGCCGGGCGGCGGGGCCGGCGCGGCGCGACCGGCGCGGCGGCGGGGCGGCGACGGGAGGAGGTCGAGGCGGCGCGCCCAGCGCGGGAGCGGCGGAGGGAGGCGCGGGAGCTCCGCGGGCGGCGGTGGCGGCGAACCGGGCCGGTGGTCCCGACGCGGGCCTGGCGGGCCGGCGCGGTGGCGCGGTACGGGCGACGGAGAGGCGACACGTGGCGCGCTCCCACTGGCCCGGGGCGCGCCGGCGGCGGGCAGGAGAGAGAGAGGCGCGCGGATCGAGGAGAATTAGGGTTTCGGGGTGTTTCTCTCCCAGATTTGGACGGGGAAGGCATTTTTATAGCTAGAAGGGGCTAGGGAGCTCCAAATGGAGAGCGGTTTTCGCCCACGCGATCGTGATCGAACGGCGGAGGACATGGGAGTGACTTAGATGGGTTATGGGGCTGTTTTGAAGGGGTGTTGGGCTGCAACACACACGAGGCCTTCACGGTTACCCGGTTAACCGTTGGAGTACCAAACGAACTCCGATTGACCCGAAACTTGACAGGCGGTCTACCGGTGCTATACCAAGGCCACATGTCAAACCTCGGTCCATTCCGAGAAGGTATAACACCCGCTCACGAAGAAATGTAAACGGGGACGCCGGGAGACATAGGAGCGCCGGATTGCAAAACGGACAACGGGAAAGATGCTCGGATTTATGAGACGAACGCGTATGCGAATGCGATGCACATGATGACATGATATGAAATGCATGACATGACCAAAATGCAAAACGGAGAGAACCCAACCACAGAGGAAATATCATAGCACATAGCCGGAAATGGCAAGAGTTGGATTACAAATATGGCAAGTTACATCGGGGGCGTTACAACACACCACCACTACGAGAGGATCTCGTCCCGAGATCTAGGACTGAAAGAACTCCGGGTACTCGGAACGTAGGTGGTCTTCACGCTCCCAGGTGGCCTCTCGGTCTGAATGTTGTGACCATTTCACTTTGAGGAATTTGATTGACTTGTTGCGAGTCTTGCGCTCAGTTGTCTCAAGAATAGCAACTGGATGCTCATGATACGACAAATCTTCTTGAAGATCAATCTCTTCGAAGTTGATGGTGCGCTCAGGCGTCTTGAAGCACTTGCGAAGCTGTGACACGTGAAAGACGTTGTGCACATTTGCAAAGTTGGAGGGGAGCTCAAGTTGATATGCTAGATCGCCTCGTTTGCCTATGATCTTGAAGGGACCGACGTATCGCGGGGCAAGTTTCCCCTTGATACCGAAGCGACGAGTTCCTTTCGTTGGCGAGACACGGAGGTAAACATGGTCTCCGATCTCGAATGCCACATCGCGGTGTTTGCTGTCGTAATAGCTCTTCTGGCGCGACTGCGCTGCTTTGAGGTTCTCACGAATCACCTTGCACATGGCCTCAGCCTCTGAGATCAAATCATTGCCGAGCAATTGACGTTCACCGGTTTCAGACCAGTTGAGAGGAGTACGGCACTTTCTGCCATAGAGAATCTCGAATGGGGCTTTGCCCGAGCTGGCTTGAAAGCTGTTGTTGTAAGAGAATTCAGCATAAGGAAGACAATCCTCCCACTTCATGCCGAAAGAGATAACACAGGCTCTGAGCATATCTTCAAGAATTTGATTGACACGCTCGACTTGTCCACTAGTCTGAGGGTGGAACGCTGTGCTGAAGCGGATGTTGGTGCCCATGGCCGTCTGAAAAGAATCCCAAAATTTGGAGGTAAAGATGCTGCCACGGTCTGAAGAGATCAATTGCGGAATGCCGTGCAAAGAGACAATTCTGGAGGTGTAGAGCTCTGCCAGCTGCGCTGCTGTCATAGACTCTTTGATAGGAAGAAAATGAGCCACTTTGGTGAGCTTGTCGATGACGACGAAGATAGCATCATTTCCACGCTTGGACTTAGGAAAACCAGTCACGAAGTCCATTTCGATATGATCAAACTTCCATTCTGGAATAGCAAGAGGTTGGAGAAGTCCAGCTGGTCGTTGGTGTTCTGCTTTCACCCTTCTGCAGACATCACACTCATTCACGAATTGAGCGATCTCACGCTTCATTCGAGTCCACCAATACGACTGCTTGAGGTCATGGTACATCTTTGTACTTCCAGGATGAATAGACAGGAGAGAGTTGTGCACTTCGTTCATAATGACTTTACGAAGAACACCCTTTGGAACCACAATCCGGTCCTCGAAGAAAAGAGTATCTCTGTCATCAACTCGATAGCACTTGTATTTGGGGATGCTCTTTTCAATACCACGTTTCACCTTCTTCACCATGGTATCCAACAATTGTGCCTCACGAATTTGATCTTCCAAAGTAGGAGAGACAATGAGGTTGGCAAGAACACCTTGAGGAACAACTTGGAGATTCAACTTGCGGAAAGCTTCACAAAGATCTGGTTGAAAAGGCTTGAGGATTAAGCTGTTGCAGTAAGCCTTCCTGCTCAAAGCGTCTGCAACCACATTATCCTTGCCTGGAGTATATTCAATACTCGGATTATACTCTTGAATCATTTCGACCCATCGAGTTTGCCTGAGGTTGAGATGAGGCTGAGTGAAGATATACTTGAGACTCTTGTGATCGGTGAAGATGTCCACTTTCCTTCCTAACAGGAGATGTCTCCATGTTATTAGTGCGTGGACAACTGCCGCCAACTCAAGATCGTGAGTGGGGTAGTTCCTTTCATTGGGCTTCAACTGGCGAGAGGTATAGGCAACAACCTTCTTCTCTTGCATTAAGACAGCACCGAGGCCCTGGAGAGAAGCATCACAGAATACTTCATAAGGCTTTGATTCATCAGGAGGAGTCAGAACTGGAGCAGTGACGAGTTTCTCTTTGAGAGTGTTGAAAGCAACGTCACACTCAGGAGACCAGACATATTTCACATGCTTCTGGAGGAGGTTGGAAAGAGGCTTAGCAATCTTGGAGAAATTCTCAACGAATCTTCTGCAATAGCTTGCAAGTCCAAGAAAACTGCGAAGCTGCTTGACATTCTGAGGAGGATTCCAATTCAAAACTGCAGACACCCTCTCTGGATTAACAGCGATGCCCTTGGCAGAGATGATATGACCAAGATAAAGAACTTCATCAAGCCAGAATTCACATTTGGAGAACTTCGCATATAATTGATACTCTCTGAGCTTGTCAAGTACCAATCGCAAATGTTCGGCATGATCCTTCTTATTCTTGGAGAAGACCAAAATATCATCGAGATAGACCAAGACAAATTCGTTGATGTAGGGGTTGAAGATGAAATTCATCAAGCGAGTGAAATACGGTGGAGCATTGACGAGGCCGAAAGACATGACAGTATATTCATAAGAACCAAAGCTTGTTCTGAATGCTGTCTTGGGAATATCTTCTTCACGAATGCGAATCTGATGATAACCCATACGAAGGTCAAGCTTGGAGAACACCTTAGCACCTTTGAGTTGCTCGAATAGCTCATTGATGTTGGGAAGTGGGTACTTGTTCTTGATAGTCTTCTTGTTCAATGGACGGTAATCGACGCAAAGTCGGTCCTTGCCATCCTTCTTCTTGACAAAAAGAACACCACAACCCCAAGGAGAAGAACTCGGTCTGATCAAACCCAGACGTTCTTGTTTATCGAGTTGAATCTTCAATTCCTTGAGCTCATCTGGTCCAAGCTTGTAAGGACGCTTGCAAACGGGTTCCGTGCCAGGCTCAAGCTCAATAACGAATTCAACTGGCCTGCGGGGAGGCATACCCGGAAGCTCTTCTGGAAAAACATCTTGGTACTCACAAACGACTGGAATCTGAGAGATAGCCTCCATTTCACCCATCTCATTGAGAGAAAACAACCGAATGGTATCATCACGAGAAGCATAGATGATCACATCGTTCGAAGTGTGAGTCAATTTGATTTCCCTGGCAGCACACTCAAGCTGAGCCTTGTGCTTAGAAAGCCAGTCCATCCCGAGAATAAGATCAATATCAGAATCACCAAGAACAACTGGTTTAGACAAGAATTTATAGTCGCCCATCTTGATAGAAACATCCGGGACACAAACATTAGATGTCATTTGCTTGCCCGGGGACACAATCTTCAACGGAATAGGAATCTTTTCGGTCACAAACTCATGCTTAGCAACAAAAGGTCTCGAAATGAAAGAAAGTGATGCACCAGTATCAAATAAGACTTTTGCAGGAATATCATTAACAGGAAGATTACCCATGATCACTTCAGAAGAATCATCTGCTTGAGCTGCATTCAACATGTTCACCTTGACGTGCTTAGGATTATGCTTGACCACTGCATTGCTGGAAGATTTCACAGGAGGAGGAGGCGGAAGGCGCCTCTGATTGAAACACTTGTTTGCATAGTGACCCTTCTGCTGGCATTTGTTACAAGTCACTTCTGAGAGCGGACGATGGTAAGGAGCACTTGGCCTTGGAGCTTGGTTCTGAGACTTGTTCTGATAACCAGGGTTGGGTGGGTGGGAAGATCCACGGCCACTTGAGTTCTTCTGCTGATAAGGCTGACGGAACGGAGGAGGAGGAGGCAACCAGAACTTCTGTTGCTTAGCTGCCACAAGTGAAGAAGAAGAAGACTGAACTGCGTCTCTGACTCTCTTCTTAGATGCCTCACACTTGAGCTGAGCAGCTTCTTGTTTTAGTGCCATGTTGTAGAATTCATCATACTTTAATGGCTCGAAAAGCACGAGAGCAAGTTGCAGATCTTCTCTGAGACCACGCCTGAACTGGTAGATCATACTCTTCTCATCAGGAATGTCTTGCCTTGCAAAACGAGAGAGCTTCTGGAACTGAGTGTTGTATTGATAGACAGACATGGTGCCTTGCTTGAGATTGCGGAATTCCTCACGCTTAAGCTCAACAACACTTTCTGGAATGTGGTGCGCTTTGAAGTCACGGCGGAAATCATCCCAAGTGATCACACGACCTCCTCTGGAATCTTTGTATTGCTGGAACCACTCAGCAGCTTGATCTTTGAGTTGAAAAGAGGCAAACTTGACAAAGTCCTCAGGTCTGACATTGCTGCACTCGAAATGCTTGCTGATGTCCATGAGCCAATCATCTGCGTCTGTGGCCTCGACACAGTAGCTGAAGGTCTTTGGCTGATTAGCAAGGAACTGGTTCAGTGTAGCGAAGTGCGGCTGATTGTTGCCTTGGCCTTGATTCTCTTGATTAGCTTGCCCCTGGTTGCGATCTTGCAAGAGCTGAATCAGAATCTGAGCATTGGCATTAGTGGCAGTCATCAAGGCTTGCCAAGCTTCCGGAGGCGGAGGTGGTGGCGGAGGGTTAGCCTGATCTCCATCATTGCGTTCCGGATTCAGACGAGTAGGCGGAGCCATCCTGAAGAGGGTGACATCCATTAGCATCTTGACAGAGATATATTGAAGCTGAATCAAAGGAACGAAATTGCAACATATAGTCTTCACAAATAACATTCGAACGAGAATGAACGAATGAATTCCAATGTAAATCGTCACACTTCCAAAGCTGAGAAGCCACTTAGAGCATGGTAAGAAATAAAATCAACAAGGTACGGAAATGAACAAATACTTGGTAAGGATTACCCAATCACAAACCAAATATCTGCGGAAGAAATACTAAAGCTACAAGAATTCCCACTTATAAACTCCCGAAACTTTCTGGTTATGCAATCAGGTGTTGGGGATACAGGGGAAGCATAATATCTCACCCAAACTAGCAAATCCTACAACCAGCTGTATCCATCCTTCAACACATAACCAAGAAACCTTCGGAAATCTTCTACCTCAACCTTCGAAAACACATCCGTTATACAAGTCATGGCAATACTCCTGCACTCGCCACAGTACTGGGCTATCAGGTTATCTCACCAACAACTGTACAAAAGAGATTTTCGATGTCGGTCGTACTAGTCTCAGGTATTCCAAAACCGCAACGATAAGATTATGACGACAACACCTCGGAGCTCAACTCCCCGGGACACTGCCACAACCCCTAAATGTCAGGAGGCAACCAAGACAATGTTGTCATCATAAAACCATCGGAACGATTGTAATATACCCGCGTGATCCTAAAAAAAATTTTAGTGAAATTTGAGAAGAGAAGAGTCAAAACTCTACGTCAGGATACCTCACCAGAAGGTCGAAGGGACTGGGAAGTAAAAAGAATTCCTAAACTCTCCGATATATAATTCCTAAATGACTCAAAACATTTTTCTAGACACAACTCGGCCACTAAAGACGATCAAACAGTGGGGGCTCCTAAGGTCGGGAAAGGCTCTGATTACCAACTTGTAACACCCTCGATGCGGCCTTATCTCCCACGTGTCGAGGCACGACTTAGAGGCATAACCGCATTGAAAGCAATGTCGCAAGTGAGGTAATCTTCACACAATCCATGTAATAAATAAAGGGGAAAGATACATAGTTGGCTTACACTCGCCACTTCACACAGGTACATAAATAACATCCATCATACAGATTACACTCAAGGTCCGACTATGGCACCAAAATGAAAGAAGACTACCCCAAATGCTAAACAGATCCCCGGATCACCCAACTGGGCTCCACTACTGATCATCTGGAAAAGAAACATAGTAACGGCCACGTTCCTCATCGAACTCCCAAATGAGCTCGGTCGCGTCATCAGCACTGACATCGTTGGTACCTGCAACTGAGGTGATAATATCTGTGAGCCACGGGGACTCAGCAATCTCACACCCGCGAGATCAAGACTATTTAAGCTTAAGGGTTTTTATCATTTATGCCACCGGTTGTGTCCCACTACTCAGTTTTGCCATTAGAAGTTATAACTGCTCAAAAATGCCATCGATCCGTGAAAGGATTGCTCAAAAATGCCATTAGATATCTCAAAAATGCCATCATTCTTTTAGATGTTTGCTCAAAAATGCCATTAGACATTGTTATTTTCACGTCAAACCCGTTGACCATGTTATATGACAAAAATAAGCCTAGAACCACATGTCAGTTCTCTCTATCTCACGATGATAAGTGTGGCCCCACTTGTCAGGAGTAACCAAGAGAATAATTTTAGAGGAAAATAAGAACGTTGTTGGGATCAAGTGGGCTCCACACTTTATTGTAGTGAGATAAGAGGGAAGCTGGCATGTTGGTTCATAGGTATTTATGTCAGTATAACATGGCAAAAGAGATTTTAGATCACAATAATGGTGTCCAGTTGCATTTTTTAGCATGTGGCTAATGAAGCGATGGCATTTTTGAGTAGTTGAAATTCCTAGTGGCAAAACTGAGTAGTGAGACACAACTGGTGGCATAACTGATAAAAACCCTAAGCTTAAAGGTGGGAAAGGGGGTTTGTGAGGTGGAGCTGCAGCAAGCGACTAGCATGTGTTGACTACAGCGCAAAAGAGAGCGAGAAGAGAAGGCAAAGCACGGTCGAGAAGCTAGAAATGATCAAGAAGTGATCCTGAACAACCTACGTCAGGCATAACTCCAACAACCGTGTTCACTTCCCGGATCCCGCCGAGAAGAGACCATCACGGTTACACACGCGGTTGATGTGTTTTAATTAAGGTCAACTTCGGGTTTTCTACAACCGGACATCAACAAATTCCCATCTGCCTCATAACCGTGGGCACGGCTTTCGAAAGATAATACCCTGCAGGGGTGTCCCAACTTAGCCCATGATAAGCTCTCACGGTCAACGAAGGACATTCCTTCTACCGGGAAGACCCGATCAATCTCGGAATCCCGGACTACAAGACATTTCAACAGCAATAAAACAAGTCCAGCAAAGCCGCCCGATTGTGCCGACAAATCCTGATAGGAGCTGCACATATCTCGGTCTCAGGGCACATCCGGATGAACACTACGTACGGCAACCGAAGATACCCCAAGTTGCCTCAGGGCGGCACCGCAAGTGGCTCTAGTTGGACCAGCAATCGAAGGAGAACTGGCCCGGGGTTAAAATAAAGATGACCCTTGAGTCTGCAGAACCCAAGGGAAAAAGGCTAGGTGGCAAATGGTAAAACCAATGTTGGGCCTTGCTGGAAAAGTCTCATTCAAAGTGAACTGTCAAGGGGGTCCCATAAATCACCCAACCGTGTAAGGAACGCAAACTCCGGGAACATAACACCGGTATGACGGAAACTAGGGTGGCAAGAGTGGAACAAAACACCAGGCATAAGGCCGAGCCTTCCACCCTTTACCAAGTATATAGATGCATTAATTAAATAAGAGGTATTGTGATATCCCAACAAGTAAACATGTTCCAAACAAGGAACAACAAGTCCATGTTCCAACAAGGAACAAACTTCATCTTCACCTGCAACTAACAACGCTATAAGAGGGGCTGAGCAAAGCAGTAACATAGCCAAACAACGGTTTGCTAGGACATGGATGGTTAGGGGCTGACAAGGCAATATAGGAGGCATGATATAGCAAGTGGTAGGTATCGCAGCATAGGCATAGCAAAAGAGCGAGCAATCTAGCAAGCAAAGATAGAAGTGATTTCGAGGGTATGGTCATCTTGCCTGCAAGGTTCTCAGAGTTGTCGAAAGCTTGGTCCTCGTAAACGTTCTCAACGGAATCCTCGGTCACGTACTCGTCTCCCGGCTCTACCCAAGACAAGAGAACAAGCAAAGGAACCAATATCAACCACGATGCAATGCGCAAGCAACATGATGCAAAACATGGCATGATAGGCGAGAGGTGATATGCAATGCGTATGCATGCTCCGGAAGGACAAGGATGAACAGGGCATAATCTTGGCAAACCAAGCATGCCACTGGATATATGAGGTGATTTCGGTTGAAATCGATATAAAGATCACCGGAAACGGATGCACGGTTTGCAAATGGCAAGCAAAACAAGTATGACACGAAACTGCCATAAACAGCAAGATGCTACTTAGCAAGCAACAAATAATTAGGCTACTGCACCCAAACATGGCAACAAAGCATAGGACAGTAATCTACTCAAGATGCACGACAAAAGATGAACACTGAGCTACGGCTAAATCGCATCATAACAGGTTCAAACAAGCATGGCAAAAGTGCAAACGATAACAAGTTTCCAGACTTAGTGAAATTATCAAGGTAGCAGAAACTAACATCAGGATGACATGTTCAGAGCAACGAAACAACATGCTACAGGTTCAGAACATAGCAAAATAAGACATGGCATGAATCTAATCATAGCACTTGACAAAAGTCCCTTACTGACCATAAGCCAAAAAGGAACAGAAAATATGATTACACCCATGACAAATAAGCAAGTTTCGTTACAGGTTTCAGACTTAGCAGAAAACTGGACATGGCAGAAAACTGATAACGACTAGGCATGTTCGTGAGCTCGAAGCACTCACTACAGAGCATTGCATGATAAACTAAGCATACATACATCAAGAAGACATGGCATAGTAACAATACATGGCAAGAATAACATCATATCATGCAAGGACCAACTACACCAAGCTTGGCAAAATCGAATAACATGTAAACAATCTGCCAGCAACATTTTGAAGCAAAAGTAGAGCTCGATTAGTTCAATCTATGGCACCCCATAAATGCAAACAAAGGCATGTGTGGATTAAGCAAATACTCAAGTTCAAAACTCCCTTACTGATCATGCTCAAATTATGCATGGATCTCTCAGAAACAACATGAATACATAGCATAAAAATAACAGCAATCAGGGACTTGGTGAAATCACTAAGTCTCTGAAATCAGCAACAGCAAGATACCTAGTTTGCATGCTTGTGCTAGTCACCACATAGATCATAAAAATACATGGCAAAATCCTCTGGATAGGTAACATGGCATATTACAAAACTCATGTAGGACTCTACTTCATAGGAGGTACACATCAATCATGGCAAAAATGACAAAAGTGCATGTTCAGATAAGATCCAGCAACTAACATCAACTAGCCCTCTTCTAACAGCATTACGGGCATCAAGATGACTTCAAATGAAAATGGTGCAATGAAACAAAATGATGTACTCTTCGAGACGAACAAAATGACATATCATACGCGCGAAACAGAGCTACGGATGCAAAGATATCGCAGGATGAACATGGGCACATGATGCAAAAGTCAGGGACTTAGGAATTTCGAGAGGGGGAAGAGTCAACCGTGCGCGGACTTCGAGGAGGCGGCTCGGGGCGCCGGAAGCTCGCCGGAGAAGCGCGCGGTGGCCGGAGAAGGGGGCTCCGGGGCAGATCCGGTCGGATCCGGGGGGCGGTCGGCGGACGGCGGCGCCGGGGCGCGGGGCGGCGCGGGCGGCTACGCGCGGGCGGGCCGGGCGGCGGGGCCGGCGCGGCGCGACCGGCGTGGCGGCGGGGCGGCGACGGGAGGAGGTCGAGGCGGCGCGCCCAGCGCGGGAGCGGCGGAGGGAGGCGCGGGAGCTCCGCGGGCGGCGGTGGCGGCGAACCGGGCCGGCGGTCCCGACGCGGGCCTGGCGGGCCGGCGCGGTGGCGCGGTACGGGCGACGGAGAGGCGACACGTGGCGCGCTCCCACTGGCCCGGGGCGCGCCGGCGGCGGGCAGGAGAGAGAGAGGCGCGCGGATCGAGGAGAATTAGGGTTTCGGGGTGTTTCTCTCCCAGATTTGGACGGGGAAGGCATTTTTATAGCTAGAAGGGGCTAGGGAGCTCCAAATGGAGAGCGGTTTTCGCCCACGCGATCGTGATCGAACGGCGGAGGACATGGGAGTGACTTAGATGGGTTATGGGGCTGTTTTGAAGGGGTGTTGGGCTGCAACACACACGAGGCCTTCACGGTTACCCGGTTAACCGTTGGAGTACCAAACGAACTCCGATTGACCCGAAACTTGACAGTCGGTCTACCGGTGCTATACCAAGGCCACATGTCAAACCTCGGTCCATTCCGAGAAGGTATAACACCCGCTCACGAAGAAATGTAAACGGGGACGCCGGGAGACATAGGAGCGCCGGATTGCAAAACGGACAACGGGAAAGATGCTCGGATTTATGAGACGAACGCGTATGCGAATGTGATGCACATGATGACATGATATGAAATGCATGAGACCAAAATGCAAAACGGAGAGAACCCAACCACAGAGGAAATATCATAGCACATAGCCGGAAATGGCAAGAGTTGGATTACAAATATGGCATGTTACATCGGGGGCGTTACAGAAACGGACGCGTCGGGTCTACACAGAGTGGATGTAGCTATGGGTTTCGCCCGGATGTTGCTCCTAGTTGTCCCTCTGGGCTGACCTGACACAATCGGGTGGAGAGGTCCACTAGTCAAAGCCCGTCCGTAGGAAGTCAAAGGGCTAGATCTCGTGGTCAACCGCTCCAGGGTTAGGCGGGACGGGGTCCCTAGGGGTTAGCAATGCCACCGGACTGTCGTACCGGGCCCTCATACAAGCAGGGTGGTGTTGTGGCATGTCCGAAGAGGCGGCACGCATCTTCGGGGTGTGGCCCCCCTAACGGACGGCGCCGCCGCCGACACCGGGATGGGGGAAACGGACGTGTCGGGTCTACACGGTGTGGATATGTAGCAGTGGGTTTGGCCCGGATGTTGCTCCCAGGTGTCCCTCTGTCGGTGACCCCCTCCCCCTTCACTCACCTGACGAACTAAGCTACCCCCGCCCCCACCCCCACCCTCACCGTCGACGACCCCCTCCCCCTTCACTCACTTAACGAACTAAGCTCCAGATCAAGCACGCGATTGAGGGCAGCCATGGCGCTCCCATACCCGCGACCAGGCCACGGCCTTGGTGGACGAAGCTGCTCGAATTCGGCGCCTCCCCTCCCCTCCTCTCTGTGTGGTTCCGGGAGAGGAGAGGACTGAGCGGTTTAAAAAAAATAAAAAATCTATATGAAATAATAATACATAAAAAAGGAAAATTATAACTATAAAAAAATTTAAAAATCTATATAAAATAAAAAAGAATAAATATATAACTATAAGAAAACATTAAAAAAATTATATAAAATAAAAAAGGAAAATAAAACTATGCCGACGGCTTTAGCTGCGGCCATACGGTAGGCGTTACGCGGATCAGTGACGTGGGTAATAAAAAAATATAAAAAATAAATAAAAAGGTATGCCTACGGCTAAGCCGTCGGCATAGGTGCCATGTGGCCTCCTCACGTATGCCGACGGCTTAGCCGTCGGCATAGGCTGCCTTATCCACCCGCGGGGCGAACCCCCTCCACTCATTCCTCCCCGATCGACCCCAGAGCCTGACCCGCGCCGCCGCTAGAGCCCGACCCGCGCCGCAGTCGCCGCTTCCCGTCACCCGAGTCGCTCCCCGTCGCCCCCCGCCGCCTGCGTCGCTCCCCGCCGCCCCCGCCGCCCGCCCGCCGCCGCTGCAACCGCGCCACTCCCCTTCCCTCGCCCCTCCCCCCTTCCCGCCTACATCCCCCGCCCCCCGCCGACGACACCTCGTCGAAGCACCGCTGCGACCACCCCCCTCTCCGCCCCGTCACCCCACTACCACCCCCGTCCCCCGCCACCTCTCGCCGGCGCGATCCACACCCGTCCCCGACCCCGCGCCCTCCCTGTGTCCTGCCCCGACCCCGTGCTAGGGTGCGCCGGAGCTAGGCCGGAGCTCCGTCGACGCCCTGCTGCGCCCCGGCCGGCCCTGTCCACCCTTCCCCGGTGGCTGCCCCCCGGCCTCCCTGCTGCCCGCTGCACCGGCGACCAAGGTGAGCTTTTTTTCAATTTTTTTCAATTTGTTACTGTTTTTTACATAGATGGATATATATGTAATGAATCTATATATGCATGTACAGATTGATGCTAGATAGATGGATGGATGCTAGATGAATAGATAGACGGATGAATATTTAGATACATACGCATGCAAATATGCTGCCATTCTGGAAACTTGGATGGGTGTTTTTCCATTGGTTTTGAATGGAAAACATTGTGGCACCTTGCAAACACAGGGCCATGTCATTATCAGGGCATTGCACTAAATTTTTTATGACAGCAAAAAAAAGGCTGCAAAATAACAAATTGCAGCGATTTTATAGAAAAATATATACAGAGTTGTCATTAGTGTTCAAGTTGTGCCAATTATTGTAAGTGGTGACGTGTAACACGACCGAAGAGCAAAAGGACAGGAGAAAATGACACTAGAGGGAGCACAAAGAGATCAATTATTTAGTTACATACCAGATAGTTTTTACTAAATTTGTGAATATAGATGAATTAGATGTTGGGCAAGTTTGTGATAGATGGATGGATATTGGTCAAGTTAGTGTTTTGGTAATGTTGATTCATATATAAGAAGCAATTCGAGGCACTTGGTTTCTAAAATACTTAATGAAGTTTTTTTTTTCAATTTGACATGTTGTTTCATGTTCATTCATAATGTTGTGTCAATGCTTAATGTGAGGTGACGGCCTAATTTTTTTCACTCGGTGTGATTAACAGGATTTATGGTGTTCCATTTTCGTGGAGTGATCGTTGACGTTGGAGGTGTTGGTCCACGATCGTCCCTCTCCTTTGATCGACTACATCAGAGGGTGAGCAACAATTCCATGACCTCGTCCACTTTTTTCCCATGTCACTTGATTAAATTTTCACAGCAAGTCGCGTAACCTAGGTCTCCCGTCCGAAAGGGTTGCATCGATAAATATGCATTCAATTGCATATTTATCACCGCAGCTCTTTCGGATTGTCCAGCGCTTTCCACGGACAGCCCGAGGATGTGTAGATTGGGTACGTTGTTCATGCTCTACCCCGTTCCGTCGACTCCAGTCACTTCGATCTGGCAGAGTGGTGGTGGTCGCGATGGCGGTTTTGGCGGAGGTGGTGGTGGTTTTGGCGGAGGAGGTGGTGGTTTTGGCGGAGATGGTGGTGGCTTTGGCGGAGATGGTGGTGGCTTTGGCGGAGGTGGTGGTTTTGGCGGAGGTGGTCTTGCTTGATGATTCCGTGCATGTGGCCATCGTGCCATGCCTTTCATATTCCTACTTTTATGATGTTTCATGTCTTGCACTACTTTTATGTTCATGAACTTCCGTCTGTGATGACCTTTAGATGATGTGATGAACTTGAGTATGTTTAGATGATGATGGTGAACTTGAGTATGTTTAGATGAACTTGAGTATGTTTACATGATGAATTGTCATTTCTGCATAATTTCATATTGTTCTGTTTTTAAATGCTGTCAAATGAATTGGAAAAGAGAAAACAGGGGGAAAAAACTATGCCTACAGCAAAGCCGTCGGCATATATACGCCCAGGAGTTACCAGGGCTCGCCACGTGGCACATCTATGCCTACAGTAAAGCCGTCGGCATAGCTGAAAATCTATGCCGACGGCTTTGCCGTAGGCATAGCCCTGCTGCCAGGAGGAACCAGGAGATGACACGTGGCAGAAATATGCCTACGGCAAAGCCGTCAGCATAGATTCATCTATGCCTACGGCTTTGCTGTAGGCATAGCCCTGCCACCAGGAGTACCACGGGTTGCGACGTGGCATTGCGTGATTCGTCAGCGCTTTTGACGGCGCCGTCCGTTGCCGTCAGACGAAAAACACTGCCGACGGCTATACTATGCCGACGGCTGACGTCAGGCCGTCGGCATAGGCCCCTATGCCGACGGCTATACTATGCCGACGGTCTGACAAGACTACGCTGACGACATCTACGCCGACGGGCCTATGCCGACGGCAACCGTAGGCATAGATCTATGACGACGGCTTAGGGGCCTATGCCGACGGCCCGTGGCCGTAGGCATAGACCGCGAGTCCGGTAGTGACACTACACTAGTGTCAAAAACGCTTTTATATTATGGACGGAGGGAGTACCATATATACGTACAACTCTTTCTAACAGGAGCATCGCGGCCTCTCTGCCAAAGGTTGCAGAATTGTTGGATGCCCTCAACCATGAAAAACCTCGACTCATTAACAGTGGCAAAATTCTGCATTTTAGGAGTACAATATTTGAGTTACGTTTTTTTGTGTGAGACATTTCAGTGAATCCACGTTTAAAAGAAGCTTTCATCCTGAGGTACAATTAGATAACTCATGTTTATTTTTGTTTCCTGGATCCTCTGATCAGCTACTACTGCAATTGTACATAAGACACAGATGTCCATAGCCGACTAACCATTGGTGTGGATGTTTCCCTGAGAGGATGCATTATTATACGCTACACTCGCGTGTCGCTCGTAGTATGACGCAATCGCCAACTTATAATTAGAACTTCTACGCGATAGACACCGAGAGTAAGCCGTCGGGTTTGTCTTTGTCGTCCACTATCACTATGTCCCCTATACGGACGACGCTGACGGCCAGGCTCTCCGCCGGTCCGGACGCCGCCGGCGAGGTGGCATGGTCGCCGTGGTGCACCGATGGCCTGGAGACGAGGTTGTATGGCTGGATCCTCTCCACTTTCCTCACCCGCACCACGCCGTCGACGGGCAGCTCATTGCCCGTGCTCGTGCTCGTCGCCACCGTCTTGCTTCTGCCGCCACCGCGGAACATTGCAGAACTTTGCTATTCTAATATGTGGATATATATCGATCTAATTAGCTGGATTAACGTAGATCGATCTCCAGCGAGAAGAGTGTGTGTTTTCTTTGAGCACGGTTGGGTCCTCATTTATAGGCTCCATCCTAGCTAGGAGAGGTGTCTTCTCGTGGGGCTCTCTGCTGATGCTTAATTCTACACTGTTGTGCGCTAGGGCAATCATTCGATCATGAGCTGCTTTAATTTGGATAGAAAAGCATGTCTATAAAGCTTGTAATGTTGATCCCAAATGTTGGGTCGTTGCTGTGCAAAGTGGCCTTCATGTGACTGGGCATCTTCGTAGAGCCTCCCATGTGAAGTTTGTATCGTTGTTCCGGCCGAATTCGCACCCGATGCCCAAAGAGACAAAGGGAACTCGACCAAATCAAGCTAGCTCTCTTGTCATGTGTGGTTATTAGGGCTCCCATGCGCGTAGAGCAACCGGATCAATCAAGCTATCAAGATCATTGGTAAAAAAGATCTTTAGTAACATTGGCACACGCTGGGAGATTAAGAAGGAAACATATGTTGTTTGAAACATATGTGAGTTAAAAAAAAAGAAAGCATTTCTTGCTAGAACTTTCGGGAAATACTAGTAGACTAAAATAGGAGAAATGATGTTCTACCATAAACGATATATCCGGAGCATGCATCCATCGTCTGTGATTGCTTTGAGATTTGTGCTACTTTTTTTTGTTCTCATAATTTGTCTTGATTCAGAGTGTTACATTGGTTTTTCCTCTCGTTTCAAAATTATTCATTGTATATCATTCTCTAGCAACATATCTGATCTAAAACATGTGCATTATTTTTTGTTGATACACAATAAAACATTATGATGCACTTTGAAACACGACGAAAACCGAGTGAAACATTACAAAATAGGATAAATTATGACAACAACCAGAAAAGTTGCACGAACCTTAAAGCAACCACGGACAGTAGATCCATGCACGAGATATCTGTGCATGATAGAAAAATCAGGCTTGCTAAAATAGCTGCTTTAGTGAAATTTTATTATGATGACCAATGGATCAATCGACCACTCCCGTGATGAGGGCTCTGCCCATCTCATTGGCTCCTAGCTCACACAAAAAGCTGGCACGACGTAGCCCCGGCAATGGACCAAGCCATTGCAACACCTACACCCATGGTCCTTTGGAAGTGGCCCTCTACTCTGGCATGGCGGTGTTGTTTTACCCCTTCCATATCTACTCCTCCTCCTCCACCGTCTCTCTGGAGTTGTTGCTTCTCCCACGCCGCGCCTGGCAACAATGGTGTAGGAACCAAGCAAGTGTGGTGTAATTTATGGCATGTGAAAATTCTCACTACAATCCAACCAAAATTCACCTTAGAGAAAGTACATTTTCACTAACACTGACATAAATAGTATAGTAGGCAATGAAAAGAGACAAATGACATGAAAAAACACATTGTTTCTACATACCATCATGATATGTCATTAATGAGATAATGACAATTTGACACCATGAATTGATGTAACATCCACTTGGTGCATCAATCTACATCGATATACAATGTAGCACATACATCATAAATAGAAATGATAAATAACACATGAAACTTATGAATGCAAATTTGATCATGGCAGCCGAAGAGGGATCGTGATGGCAGGCGGAGCAAACCGAGTAGGAGTTGATGGTTGCAGTAGAGGGCAGATTAACGGGTACTGCAGGGACAGGCGGATCACTAACCCTACTGATGTTTGAGCGCCATGGGCGAGATGGCCGCCTGGCATTAAAATCTAGATTATGTAATCTAAAAATTTGGGACCGGTATCAAGAGATGGAAGCAACAACACCTCGCCTGTTTCGATTTATAAATTGTGCTCGCCTACTACATACCGCACGTGGGCCAGACCAACTCAGCCGATATTTCTTCGGTAGATAACTAGATATTGAAGAAGCAATGATCGATCTTGAAGCAATTAGTTCACTCAATTGGTTTTTTATATTTAAAAAAATCATGTGTATATACATATTTGTAAAACCTAATTTTATTTTACTACTTTATAAAATATTGTCTAATAAGAATATTTTAAAATGTTTATCATGTATTTAAAAATCATTGTTCAAGATATCTTCCGATATTCCGGTAAATCGGCCGATTTATCGCTTACCGTTATCTAACCGATAAGATAAATCGGCCGATAAATCAGCCGATATGGCGATAAATCGGCCGATATGTCGATAAACAGGCCAATTTACCCCTTGCCATGGGTCGGCCGATAAGTTCCCGATAAGCGATATCCCCAACATTGATTTAAATACTCATAGTTAAATAAAATTGTCCGTCACTATTGAAAGAGTTTTCATCGTGACTTATAATTAAAAAATGGTCTTTACGTATGAAAATAACATTGCGTATTAAAAAATGGAATCATATAATTAAAAATATCTTTACCGCGTAATAAAAAATCTTAAACTATTATAAAAAATGTTCATATAGTTTAAAAATAAAATCATGCATGTAATTTCTAGTTAATATTTCCACATCTAAACATTAATGCATGTTTAAAAGGTGCTAATGCATTTAATGAAATGTTTTTCTATATGGAAAAAACATATTTTGAAAAAATTTATCACGTATTTTTCTAACATATTTTTTTTCATATTTTAAACAAATCATGCTGTATTAAAAAACTGTTCCTGTGCTTTTATAAAAATAATCTATTTTTAAATAAATGTTCGAATGTGTACGAAAATTATTCGTATAACTATATAAATATTAGTGTAATTTAGCTAAGAGAATAAAGAAAAACTAAAAGGGTAATAATTTTAAGATTAAGAAAAATAGAAATGAAAAATGGAGAAGTAAAAGGAAAAAATAGAAACCCCAAAAGAGGCAGAGAATAGGTGATCCGTAGAAGGGCCAGCCCATTTTGCTGGAGGTGGTAGCGGGGCGGGGCAGATCTCAGAGAAAGAATTAAGTCTACGCGCGCGTCTACATGAGCCAGCCCGTTTAGGGGTTTGGTTTTCCATTTTTCTTTTCTTCTGGTTGGTGTCTTTTAAGTTTTTCTTTCCTTCTTCTTCTTCTTCTTTGATCCTCTATTCTTTTTACTATGGTTTCTGTTATTTATTCCTTTTTTACGATTTTTATTTTCTCATTTTCCTTCATTTTTAATTTAGTCTTTGTTCCTTTTTAAATTTCATTTTCTACTCCCGTCTTAAAAATGAAATATAAATGCTTTTGAAGAATATAAAAAGATTTTTTTCAGATGCAGGAATACTATTTCTAAATCAAAAAGGACATTTAAAACGTGGTAATTATCTAAATAACACAAAAGAAATGAAATGCTTCAAAAAATTTAGAAACTTACATGACACTATTTTAAAATATATGAAAACTTTTTATCAGTACATAAACACTTCGTTAAATATATGAATATTTTCGTTATATATGAAGAATTTTTAATTTCATCGACATTTCCCAAAATACACGGACACATGTTTTCTAATTGCGTGAACGTTTAATGAAAGTGATAACATTTAAAAAATCATGGACATTTTTTAAAAGGAGAGATTATTTTGTAGAATATTTTTTAATAATTCGAACATACTTAAATACATTAATAATTTTTTAAACATCTAAACTAATGCTCCCTCTGTTCGGAATTGGTGGACACTCAAACGGATGTATCTAGCACTGAAATCCATTTAAGCGACAACTAATTCCGCATGGAGGGAGTATTAAAAGAAAAGTGAAATATATAAGTATTATACATTTTCAAATAAAAATAACTTTTGTAATTCCATGAACACTTTTGTATAATGCATGGATGTTTAATTATCTTTATAGTAAGCATATTGTAATACAGCTTAATTTACCAAAAATTTCTTTAAAACAGTTGTTCTAAAACGGGCCACACTGTTCCGACCCATTTAGTACCAGGCTTGGGCGGCCACTGTGTTCTTTGCCTCTACTATTGGCCTGTAGCTAGCAGTGCCCACAGAAGATGTCATGGTGGGGCTCGAGAGTTCGAGCCCAAAAATATAGCTCTTTCACACCGTTGAACTATGATAAGATTTCACCCGATAGTGGATGGGTTTGGTTCCCGCCCCCCTGGTGAGCCGGATTCACTACCAACAAGACCAAGATGACACATTTTCATGCTCCAAAATTACGGTTAGTGATTTTTTTAGAAAATTAAGGTTAGCGATTTGGTTTTCACCGCAAATGTTTATTGATGTCCAAGTTTGATGCATAGTAATTTGTACAAATAACACAAATATTGCATTTTGCTATTGCAAGTGTTTATTGATGTCCATGTTTGTTGACATTGCCCGTGGATTTCCAAGTATGCTTGGATCCATTAATTGCATGCATTGAAAGTGAAATAACTGCCTTGCAGCATGACATGGACAGTTCAAATGATACAAGAAGGATACCACCATCATTCTTAAGGACGAGGCCGATCAAGAGACATGGATTTGACATGCATACTTTGGGATGCCTGGTTTTTGCAATCACAATAATGTGTTGCCATGTTCATCTCTCTTTGCCAAGTTAACCATCGGAGAATCACTGTCGGTGGAGTTCTAAGCAAATGACCACAACTACAACAGGGCTACTACCTTGTGGATGAGATCTATCCGAAGTTGTCTACTTTTGTTAAGCCAATTTAAAGTTCCCATGGTAAGAAAAAACTCTACTTTCATAATGGTCAAGCTGCCGGTGGAGAGAGTTTTGGGAATTTTGCTAGCCCAATTTGCTATTGTACGAGGACCGACTTGGTTTTGGAATCAAGAGATCCTTTGGTACATCATCACGGCGTGCATGGTCATGCACAACATGATCATTGAGAATGAGAGTGGGAAGATTTGCACCTTCTATGAGTTCATGGGAAAACATGTGCAGCTGCGTAGAAGGGAGAAGTGACTGATGTGGCATGGGAAACAACATCCCTAGTTCCATCTTATCGTGTGACGAACAATTTGTGTGATGTGATGAACTATGTAATAATTTAATGTTGTGGATTGATGAATTTAATTAATGTTTCTAGTATTTTTGTTTTATTTGTTTTGGAATTATTTGAGGTGAGCTTGAGATATGAATATGTTCAATATGTATGTAGTTGTCGTGCCCAATACAAGACAACTGTTGGGGCAAATTGGTGCTCTATTTATAGGGCTGACATTGGAACAAAAAAAGATCAGTTGATGCAAAATGCACTTTTTAGTCTCCAGTAACAATTTGTTGGAGACGTTCTTTGGAAGTTCACACCTTCAAGCGTAGACAGTTGCATATAACACATCGTTTTTTTAGGTATATAACACATGGTTGAGTGGCCCTAGAGATAGTACAAACTTACCCTTAAAAATAATATATAAACATAAAATGCAAACTTACCCTTAAAAATAATATAAAAACGCAAATCCAATAATTTAGAGGAAAAACTTTTTTTTCTTTCCAAGTTTATTAATATGCTTCCACGTGCTATTGCCATTACAGTTACCCACTGGTGCGCGTACATATGTTTCTCTGACGAGACGTTAAACACGCTTAAGGCACGACAGGCCTAGTTATTAGTTACGGAGTAGGGAGTAGGTAGTTCTATGTGATGGTCACCGAGATGAGGCCGTCGGATTCTTCATCCACGACGTCCCCGAACCGGACAACCCTCACGGCCAGGCTCTCCGCCGGCCCCGACGCTCCCGGCGAGATGGCGTGGTGCACCGACGGCCTGGAGACGAGATTGTAAGCCTGGATCCTGTCCACTTTCGTCACCCGCACAGCTTCGTCCACGACGTCCACAACCCGAACAACACTGACGGCCAGGTTCTCCGCCGGCCCCGACGTCGCCGTCGCGATGGCGTGGTGCACCGACGGCCTGGATACGAGGTTGTAAGCCTGGATCCTGTCCACTTTCGTCACCCGCACAGCTCCATCTACGGGCAGCTCAGTGCCCGTGCTGGTGCTCGCAGCCGCCGTCTTGCCCCTTCCACTGCCACCTCCGCTGCGCCGGAACATTCTCGAACTTCCCCTCTCCTGGGTGGATGCAAAGTTATCTAACTAGCTGGAGCTAGATCTGTTTGTAGCGAGAGGAGTGCGTGGTTTCACTGAGCTCAATTTTGGTGGTCATTTATAGGCTCCACCGTAGCTTAGCTAGGAGAGGTGGTTTTTTTTTATTATTATTATTTTGCGGGGTAGGAGAGGTGTGTTCTTGTGGGACTCCTCCGGAGATGCTTAATTCCACACTGACGTGGAGTGCAGTCATATTCGACCGATCATGAGCTGCTTTAGTTTGGAATAGAAGCAAATGAAACATGGATATAATGCAGGTGATAGTTATCTCAATATGTTCGGTCGCTTGGAACTAATAATATGCATCTTTGCTATAGCGCCAGCCTCCCATGTGGAAATAATAATATCGTTCCCCGGGCGAATTCGCACCCGATGCTCGAGAGTGGAGAAGGCATCTCGACGAAATCATGCTTTCTTGGTATCGTTGTCAGTAGCTAGATGCCTAGATCACACTATAGCTTTAGTAGCTGTCGAACATTTGGACATGCTAGCAGATCAATAAGGAGAATAAATATAATTATGAAGTGTTTTACACGTATATGTCATGGACTCATGGTGGACCTCATGGTAAGCAATTCGTAACAGCTTTGATGAAACTGGAAGAGCGAGGAATAAGCATCTGGAATAACTTAGGCAGGCTCTCAAGAAGAAAATATCATGCAAAGATGCCTCAAGTGATGGGTCGAGTTACATTGGTGGGGCATAATAATTATTGCTCGATGAAATGCAAAGGGGTGGTGCACTGGCGTTGTGGTTTCACTTGTTAGGCCGGCTTGGTTTACTTTGTTCAGTTTATTGCACGACCACATGAGTCAGGTGGGCGCATGACATTGCTTAATTAAGCTTGTAATATATTTGGTTGACTTCGGTAATTATTGATCAGTTTTGCTAAAACACATCTAGATGTGCCTTAGAGCATCTACAGCCGGACTTGACAAATCCGACCCCTCAAAAGCCCGCGGACGGGACTGGACGCGTCCGCGACCGGTGACCGGTCACGCCTCAAATATTTGATTCTACAACCGGACACATCAAATTCATATTATTACATGCAACGTGAAGCCTAATCTAAGCGGAGCTCGCCCGGTTCCACCGTGCCCATGTCCGGCGGCCGGCTGCACTCCGCGGTGTGTCTGTCCTATCCCCGACAAGGTAGAGTAGGGCATGGGACATGAGCCGGCTCACGGGACTCAAGGCGCCGCCGTCTCCCATGGCCTACTCTTTCTCGTCGGAGCCCGAAATCCGAGCGGTGCCGGTGGATGTCAGATCGATGATGGATCCGTCCTGGGACGAGCCAGCGACATCCACCACGACGTGGTTGCGGCGCCCAGACTGGTGCACCGGAGAATGCGACTCCACCTCGCCGACGTCCACCACCGCGAGGGCTGCCGCTGCCTCCCGCGCCCGCTGCCTCGCATGGCAAGCACACTGCGCCATGTTTGCGTCGGACGACACCCATGGTGCGTCCATGGCCTCGGCGCGCCAACGGAGGGGTTGAGCGTCTGCAACCGAGTTCGGACGTAAGACGTACCGCACCGCCTCCGGTGAGGCAGCGACGACACACCTAGCGCCGGATCCATGGGCCATTTGGACGGACGCAATGGATTCCCGACGAAAGGAGTGAGAGAGCTGCCTCGCACGGGCCTCCTCCCGGGAGCAGCCGAGCACAAGCCGGACGGTCATCTCCTCCTCGGGGCCGCTTGGGATGAGCTCGGGGTCGGCGAATCTGGAGGTGAATGACTCAGATCTGCTGCCCGCCATGTTAGAGAAGGCTGAAGATCACTGGACGGGAGCCTGGGTAGCAGGGGGAGTGGAGGGAAGGGGCTAGGGTTTGGTCCGACAAGCGGACGGGGAGGAATATATGTGTGGTCGGGTGGGCCAACGTGGGCCCGGTCCGACGTGGCGGACGCTCCCATATCCGCTCCATATTTGGGTTTGAAATGAGGGTGCCGGTCAGCCCGGGCGTTTGAGGCCTGTTTGAGGCGCCTGTCTGGGTCGAATTTTTATGACCGGGCCATCCGCCCGGGTGTTTGAGGCGGGTTTGGGGCGCCCGGCTGTAGATGCTATTAAGTATTGCATATTTAAGTTACTCAATAAAACATAAAAAAACCTAAAAAGCGATTGTTGTAGAAAAACTTTAGGTAGCCCCCAAGCTCACATGGGATAACCAATATGATGACTGTGCTAGAGTTGCTCTTAGAGTCTGTTGGGTCCTATGAAGCTAGTTTCCAAACATACGAGGATTAGAATTTGGATTAATCAAATTAAAAGCTAACAAGTAAGCAACCAATTAATATGAGCAACATAAAGATCAAGGATGAGATGCCAAATGTCCTACTGCATCCCGCGAAATTTGGTGGCAACTAATTGTCGGTTACCCCAAGCTGGCACTTCCTGAACCCACGCGAGGCTCAGGAACATGACACGTGGAAGGGCCACGAAGCAACACGTGGAGGCACTACATGGCACAAGCGGGATGGGCGCAGCAGGAATTATTCATGCTCGTTATAAGCGTGCATCCTCTTTGGAGGACTTACTTTTTTATTTTTTTTGTTCGGTTCTGGACTTGGTTTTCCTTGATTGTTTTCTTCATGTTTTTATTTTTTACAGAACCGATTTATCCAGGTTTTGTTTTCTTTCAGGTTTAGGGTCCTTCGCGCGCGCGGGGGGTGTCTACATTTTTTTGAGGATTCTGATTTTATATGGTTTTCGGATGATTGTGCCAATGGAACACTGACCTCAATACGAGTTTCATAGCTCAGCCTAAGGAATCAAAGGTCCTATCAGTGATTCAATATATACATAGCCAGTTTCACACAAATTATGAATTCTTGTGAAAGCACTGCTACACGCAAACCTGAAGTTGTCAAGATCTGATAGAACGAAGGCTATACCACAAGCAAAGCATGAGCAAACACCGGATTGCCATTGGTGTAAAAGAAAATGTGCTAAGTAGATTATTAACTCTAGTGCAAGTGGTGTCTATAACTAGGCCGATGTGTATCATACGAAAGCAACTCCTTTGTCCCTCCTCCAAGAAAAAGAGACTAGGGTTTTTGCCTCCCGTCGGCAGCGCTGCCGATCTCCCACGTCTCCTGTGGCCTTAGGGCCATGGGTGCGCAGTGGATCCCGGCCCTTGCCAGCGGGAGGGCTCCATTTTCAGGTGCTTCTTCAAGTTTTGTTAGGGTTTGTGTCCTGCTCAAAAAGACGAGACGACGACGGCTTCTTGAAGATGGAATAATGTTCTCCCCGCCTAGCCCTCGTCCCAATGGTGTGCTAGCATCGTTGGAGGGCGTGTGGAGGTGTGTCTCCGGCAGATCTCACGAGATTTGGTTGGTGGTTGTTTTTGGTGGATCCGCTCGGATCCGGTCTTTGTTCGTCTTTGTTCATGTGTCTTCGGGTTGGATCCTTCCGGTCTAAAATTCTCTTCATCGGCGGTGGTTGCTGTTCTGGGGCGTTGGTCCTATGTGACCTTAGCACGAAAACTTCCCTATTATCTACCGCAACAAGTTGTGCCCGGCTCCGGAGAGGGAGGGCGATGACGGCGGCGCGCCTTCGGCTCGCTTCAGTTTTTGTAGTCGTTGCTAGGTGGTCTATGAATCTGGATTTTTTTTTATTTTTTTCTAGTGTTCGTTGTACTACCATGATTGAAGATGAATAGATCGATAGTTCACGCAAAAAAACTCTAGTGGAAGTGGGTGTCTGTTGGAAATATGCCCTGGATGCAATAATATTGTATTATTATGTTTCCATGTTTAAAATTAAGAGTTTATATTCTATGCTATAACTGCTATGATCCTGGTATATGCGATTCAGTGGAAAACTCATATGCACGTGCGGAATGATAAATGGTAAAAATATGATTCCTAGTCTCGCCTTTAAGACTAGCTCAATTGTTGTTGGTGATCATGTTTTCTGGATCTTAGGAGGTCGTTAAGTGTAACGATAGTCCTAAAACTAAGAATATGACGTTGGAAGAACGCTCATATTGAATAAACCGAAACTTGTTTGTTATACTTTGATATGCAATTGCCAGAAGTCAATTGTTATAACACGGAGTGTTATCGTGTGATTTAGTTCCTTAGACCATGAGAGTATCACATTCACTTCTTACTATATGATAGACTTTGGGGTTGCTCAAACATCATCTATAACTAGGTGATCATAATGATAACTTACAGGTTCATCAAAAAGTTTGACAAGGGACTAGATAGCTCGAGTGTGGATTTTTCTCCTTCGATGAAGGAGAGATGTTATTAGGGCCCTCTCAGTGTGACGACATCCATTATCGTATGGCCAGACACAGGTGCCTATGTCACGGGGATGTCAGAACATGTCAACGAGAAAGAAGAACAAAACCGGTAACGAGGAGACCGATATAGTGAACATATGTATGACTCAAGAGGATACCGATAAATCTCACCTCAGGTTTGTAAAGTATCTTGAAGCAAAATAAACATCATTGCATCATAACCAAAGGTTCAGTCGTATGTCATTCCTGTATTCATAGGGATCGATATGGACGTCCACAGTTTCGCTATCGGTCATTGAACGAAATGGGTTTTGTTCATGTCTATGCTTACCGAACCTACAGGGTCACAAGCTTAAGGTAATCACGATCTGTTAAGCATTAGTAGGACAGAAGTAACGAGGATTTGTTTGTGAAATAGTTTTGACTTTTGAGACATTCACCCTTCTCATTCACTTCACGACCATCGGTTATCAACATCTTCCATACTAAGAACGCTAGTGGCGGTTCCCAAGCGATAAAAGTAAAGGTTTTGACTCCATTGGGAGTTTTTGTTTGATCATTCAAGAGATGAACTCTTTTTCATGTTTGCAGTTTGGGACTGGGCATCCCTATTACCGCCCATTTTCTCGTGCGATGGCGAGTGAATAAACACTCAACCTGAGAATAACCTGCTTAGCACGGAAGATATCGACCACCTCCTGTCGTTCCATGAACGATCCAGGCACACAAAAGGATAATTTTTTTAGAAGTTTTTAGAGGTGGCACATGCAAATTTACTTAGGATGGCAAGGTAATACCGTATATAGTTAGGTATGGTGGACTCATCTGGAATAACTTTGGATTCAATGTTTTTGATGTACAAGTAGAGTTTCCACTTAGTACAGGCAAAGGCTAGCAATTGAGATTGAGAAGCGGCCAGCTAGAGAGCAACAATGATCATAACCAGGCATTATGCATAAGTAACATTGGACACTAGCATGAGTAGGATATGAACACCATGAACATAAATATTATAGAGGCTATGTTGGTTTTGATTCAACTACATGCATTGAACATGTGCCAAGTCAAGCCACTCGAACATTCATAGGAGGATACCATATCATCATACTACATCACAATCATTTTAATGCTATGTTGATATCCAAGATAAATCATTATCAACTCCCAGCTACTTAAAGATTACCATTTTAACCATCATAACCAGGATTGAGAATTGTTTCGGAGTCACCGGAAGGGTTTCAGAGTTTATCGGGCAATACCGAGTATTACCGATAAATAATATATAGGTGGAAAATGTTCCCAGAGATGTTAAATTAATAATAATAGGCTCTATTAATAGTTAGGAGGCTTCTATAATTATAAATATCAACGGGCCTTAAAAGTAGAGGTGGAAGGCAACTTGGGCCGCAAGGGCCCAACAAGGATGGCGTCCACTTCTCTTCATGGAAAAGGGAGAGTGAGGCTGAATTGGAGGTGGAATCCCCCCTCTTTACCGGCTAAGGGTGTGACGCCGGGATAATTAAGCTACAGAAAAACTTTACTAATGACGGCACGTCACCATGGTTACTGTTGTCGATCTCGCAATGGTTAAAAAACGATTCAAATTAAATTTGAATTAAAGTCAAACGATGAAAGTTTTCAAATATTAAAACTGAAATGTTCGGGTAATGGAAAATAATGCATAGGTAATTATGGTCGAGAAACCAACTTTTATAAAATGTTTAAATAATCTAAAATGAATAAAACAGTACCTAAAACAATTAAATAAATGCCTTTTGAATTTTATAAAATACTAAACTATTTTGTTCAGGGGTAAAACTTATTGAGGCAGTCATTCGAATTGTAACTCTATTTTAGGTGCGGGTCTTACTTTTTATAAAACTATAAAGTATTAAAGAAATAAAAGAAAACATAAAAGAAAAGTACAAATAAAACAAAAGAAAAGAAAAACCAAACCCCTCTTCCCCTGGGCCGTTCGGTCCAACCAGGAATCCAGGCCACCAGGCCCAGCCCACAAACTCCCCATCTTCAACCGTTGTTCATCAGGGGAGTGTTGGCCGTTGCTGGTGCGACCATGGACGGATCGTCCATGCTCGTGCATCCATGGCTCCTCGACGGTCTATAAGACCCCCCTCGACGCGTTGAAAAACCCAAGCCACTCGGTTCCCCTCCTTCCCCGCCCCGTCGCTTGCCTCCCCGCACACGCCCGACCATCACCGCGTCGTGTCGTCGTCAGACGCGTGCTCCGGCACCTCCCCGTTCCACGGGAGGGAATCTAGAGACTCCGCAGCGCCTCTTCGTCGCCGTCCACACCTCCGGAGTGAGCCGCGGAGCCTTCCACCGCCAGATCGTGTCACCCCGCATCACCGGAATCCTCCACGGCCATCGCCTCGTCTCGCTGCTCCGACGCCTCCTCGGCCGTCCTCGAGTTCGTTGTCAACTCCGTTCGAACCACTGTGAGGTCCTCTGCCGATTCCTCCATTTTTCTGGATTGATCCGTCACCGTAATCGCCTACAATCTCCATGGCCGCCATGGTCGGAGGTCCGCGCGCGCGGTCGCCTGCTCCTGGTCACGGCCACACCAGCACCCCGCCCCCTGCGCTCACCTGCACACCCGTGCGCGCCTGCCCTGCGCCCACGGCCGTGAGCCCCGCCAGCGATGTCTGCGGCTTCGCTCCCCTGCTACTCGCTGCTGCGTTGCTGCCGCAACTGCTTCTGCTGCCTTAGCTGCTGCGCTAGTACTGATTGCTGTGCCTGTAGCTGCTGCTATACTCTGCTGCCTAGCCGCCGCTATTGCTCTAGCTGCCCCTGTGCAATAGCTATTGCTGCTCCATGGTCGTGGCCATAGCCGGGCACATGCTGTGTGCATGTGTGTGCAAAGCTTCCAACAGCCGGCCGTGCAATTAGCTTAGGGGCTAATTACTAGTTAAACTGCTAGTCAATGACACATGGGGCCTACCAACTAATTAAATTGTGCAGATTAACTCTAAATCAAAACTGAGTCTATGACATGTGGCCCCCACCTAATCTATTAAATTAATTAAACTGCTAATTTGCACTGTCTCAATGACAGCTAGGTCCCACCAGCCAGTTTGACCAGTCAACGTTGACCCAGTCAACTGCTGACTGGACTATTGACTTTGACCCTGACCCCACCTGTCATACATTGTGGTTGGCACTGCACTACGTGACAAAAGTATTTACTGATTAAATTTGGAATATAAATAAATCCAGAAATTAGAAAATCATTTAAAACTTTGAAAATTAATATAAAATAATATATAACTCGGAAGGAAATAGTTTGTACATAAAAGTTGCTCAGAATGATGAGACGAATTCGGATGCAGCCCGTTCGTCCGCCACACATCCCTAGCATAGCAAACTCGCAACTTTCCCCCTCTAGTTCATTTGTCCGAAAATGCAAAACACCGGGAACACTTTCCCGGATGTTTCCCCCCTTCGCTGGTACCATCTCCTACCGCGTTAGGGCACACCTAGCACCGCACATTGCCATGTCTTCCATCGTCATGCTTATGTTTGCATTATATTTATTGTTTTCCCCGTTCTCTCGTTAGACACCGAGACCGACGCCGCTGCTACCCAGTACGACTACGGTGTTAACGACCCCTCCTTCTCGGCTGAGCTTCCAGACAAGCCCCCCTTCATCACCAGATATCGCCTATTCCTTCTCTCTACTGCTTGCATTAGAGTAGTTTAGCATGTTACTGCTTTCGGTTAATCCTATTCTGCTGCATAGCCTATCATTGTTGCTACAATTGTTGATACATTTACCTGCTATCCTAATGCTTAGTACAGGATGCTAGTGTTCCATCAGTGGCCCTACACTCTTGTCCGTCTGCCATGCTATACTACTGGGCTGTGATCACTTTGGGAGGTGATCACGGGCATATGCTATATACTTTATACTGTTACATTTCTTATGATATTGTTCGGAGATGTGGGCAGAAGGGGCACGTGGCTCCATCCCGGTAGAGGTGGGCCTGGGTTCCTGATGTCTACTACACAACCTTCTTCTTGTAGACGTTGTTGGGCCTCCAAGTGCAGTGGTTTGTAGGACAGTAGCAAGTTTCCCTCAAGTGGATGACCTAAGGTTTTTCAATCTGTAGGAGGCGTAGGATGAAGATGGTCTCTCTCAAACAACCCTGCAAGCAAATAACAAAGAGTCTCTTGTGTTCCCAACACACCCAATACAATGGTAAATTGTATAGGTGCATTAGTTCAGCGAAGAGATGGTGATACACGTGCAATATGGATGGTAGATATAAGTTTTTGTAATCTGAAAATATAAAAACAGCAAGGTAGCAAGCGGTAAAAGTGAGCGTAAACGGTATTGCAATGATAGGAAACAAGGCCTAGGGTTCATACTTTCACTAGTGCAAGTTCTCTCAACAATAATAACATAGTTGGATCATATAACTATCCCTCAACATGCAACAAAGAGTCACTCCAAAGTCACTAATAGCGGAGAACAAACGAAGAGATTATGGTAGGGTACGAAACCACCTCAAAGTTATTCTTTCCAATCAATCCGTTGGGCTATGCCTATAAGTATCACAAACAGCCCTAGAGTTCGTACTAGAATAACACCTTAAGACACAAATCAACCAAAACCCTAATGTCACCTACATACTCCAATGTCACCTCAAGTATCCGTGGGTATGATTATACGATATGCATCACACAATTTCAGATTCATCTATTCAAACCAACACAAAGTACTTCAAGGAGTGCCCAAAAGTTTCTACCGAAGAATCAAGACGAAAACGTGTGCCAACCCCTATGCATAGGTTCATGGGCGGAACCCGTAAGTTGATCACCGAGACATACATCAAGTGAATCACGTGATATCCCATTGTCACTACAGATACGCACGGCAAGACATACATCAAGTGTTCTCAAGTCATTAAAGACTCAATCCGATAAGATTACTTCAAAGGGAAAACTCAATCCATTACAAGAGAGAAGAGGGGGAGAAGCAACATAAGATCCAACTATAATAGCAAAGCTCGTGATACATCAAGATCGTGCCAAATCAAGAACACGAGAGAGAGAGAGAGAGAGAGAGAGAGAGAGAGAGAGAGAGATCAAACACATAGCTATTGGTACATACCCTCAGCCCCGAGGGTGAACTACTCCCTCCTCGTCATTGAGAGCGCCGGGATGATGAAGATGGCCACCAGTGAGGGTTCCCCCCTCCGGTAGGGTTCCGGAACAGGGTCCCGATTGACTTTTGGTGGCTACAGAGGCTTGCGGTGGCGGAACTCCCGATCTATTCTCGTCTCTGGAAGTTTTAGGGTATATGGAGTTATATAGGCGGAAGAAGTACGTCAGGGGAGCCACGAGGGGCCCACGAGGCAGGGGGTGCACCCTAGGTGGGTGGGCGCCCCCCCCCACCCTCGTGGCTCCCTCGTTCCTTTCCTGACGTGCACTCCAAGCTTTTCCGGTAGCTTTCCTTCCAAAAAATTACTTCTCTAGTTGATTTCATTCCATTTCGACTCCATTTGATATTCCTTTTCTTCAAAACACTGAAATAGGCAAAAAACAACGATTCTGGGCTGGGCCTCCGGTTAATAGGTTAGTTCCAAAAATAATATAAAAGTGGATAATAAAGACCAATATTGTCTAAAACGTTAGATAATATAGCATGGAGCAATCAAAAATTATAGATATGTTGGAGACGTATCAAGCATCCCCAAGCTTAATTCCTGCTCGTCCTCAAGTAGGTAAATGATAAAAAAGATAATTTTTTATGTGGAATGCTAGTGGGCATAATTTCAATGTGATTCTTCTTAATTGTGGTATGAATATTCAGATCCGAAAGATTCAAGACAAAAGTTTGTATTGACATAAAAATAATAATACTTCAAGCATACTAACAAAGCAATTATGTCTTCTCAAAATAACATGGCCAAAGAAAGTTATCCCTACAAAATCATATAGTCTGGCTATGCTCTATCTTCACCACGCAAAGTATTTAAATCATGCACAACCCCGATGACAAGCCAAGCAATTGTTTCATACTTTTGACATCCTCAAACTTTTTCAATCTTTACGCAATACATGAGCGTGAGCCATGGATATAGCACTATATGTGGAATAGAATATGATGATGGGGGTTATGTGGAGAAGACAAAAAGGGAGAAGATAGTCTCACATCAACTAGGCGTATCAACGGGCTATGGAGATGCCCAATAGATATCAATGTGAGTGAGTAGGGATTGCCATGCAACGGATGCACTAGAGCTATAAGTATATGAAAGCTCAACAAAATAAACTAAGTGGGTGTGCATCCAACTCGCTTGATCACGAAGACCTAGGGCATTTTGAGGAAGCCCATCATTGGAATATACAAGCCAAGTTCTATAATGAAAAATTCCCACTAGTATATGAAAGTGATATCATAGGAGACTCTCTATCATGAAGATCATGGTGCTACTTTGAAGCACAAGTGTGGTAAAAGGATAGTAGCATTGTCCCTTCTCTCTTTTTCTCTCATTTTTTTATTTTTTATTTGGGCCTTTTCTCTTTTGTATGGCCTCTTTTCCTTTTTTTATTTTTCGTCCTGAGTCTCATCCCAACTTGTGGGGGAATCATAGTCTCCATCATCCTTTCCTCACTTGGGACAATGCTCTAAAAATGATGATCATCACACTTTTATTTTTCTTACAACTCAACAACTACAACTCGATACTTAGAACAAAATATGACTCTATGTGAATGCCTCCGGCGGTGTACCGGGATATGCAATGAATCAAGAGTGACATGTATGAAAGAATTATGAATGGTGGCTTTGCCACAAATACTATGTCAACTACATGATCATTCTAGCAATATGACAATGATGGAGCGTGTCATAATAAACGGAACGGTGGAAAGTTGCATGGCAATATATCTCGGAATGGCTATGGAATTGCCATGATAGGTAGGTATGGTGGCTGTTTTGAGGAAGGTACGTGGTAGGTGTATGATACCGGTAAAAAGTGCGTGGTACTAGAGAGGCTAGCAATGGTGGAAGGATGAAAAGTGCGTATAGTCCATGGACTCAACATTAGTCATGAAAAACTCATATACTTATTACAAAAATCTACAAGTTATCAAAGCAAAGTATTACGCGCATGCTCCTAGGGGGATAGATTGGTAGGAAAAGACCATCGCTCGTCCCCGACCGCCACTCATAAGGAAGACAATCAATAAATAAATCATGCTCTGACTTCATCACATAACGGTTCACCATACGTGCATGCTATGGGAATCACAAACTTTAGCACAAGTATTTCTCAAATTCACAAATACTCAACTAGCATGACTCTAATATCACCATCTTCATATCTCAAAACAATTATCAAGCATCAAACTTTTCTTAGTATTCAACACACTCATAAAAATTCTTACAAATCTTGTATGCTTAGCATGTTAGGATTATTTAAGCAAATTACCATGCTATTTAAGACTCTCAAAATAATATAAGTGAAGCATGAGAGATCAATATTTTCTATAAAACAAATCCACCACCGTGCTCTAAAAGATATAAGTGAAGCACTAGAGCAAACAACAATCTACTCCAAAAGATATGAGTGAAGATCAATGAGTAGTTTAATAATTATGTAACTATGTGAAGACTCTCTAACATTTAAGAATTTCAGATCTTGATACTTTATTCAAACAGCAAGCAAAATAAAAGAAAATGACATGACGCTCCAAGCAAAACACATATCATGTGGTGAATAAAAATATAGCTCCAAGTAAAGTTACCGAAGAACGAAGACGAAAGAGGGGATGCCTTCCGGGGCATCCCCAAGCTTAGACGCTTGGTTATCCTTGAATATTACCTTGGGGTACCATGGGAATCCCCAATCTTAGGCTCTTGCCACTCCTTATTCCATATTCCATCGAATCTTTACCCAAAACTTGAAAACTTCACAACACAAAACTCAACAGAAAACTCGTAAGCTCCGTTAGCGAAAGAAAACAAAACACCACTTCAAGGTACTGTAATGAACTCATTATTTATTTATATTAGTGTTAAACCTACTGTATTCCAACTTCTCTATGGTTTATAAACTATTTTACTAGCCATAGAGTCATCAAAATAAGCAAACAACACACGAAAAACAAAATCTGTCAAAAACAGAACAGTCTGTAGTAATCTGTATCAAACGTATACTTCTAGAAATCCATAAATTCTAAAATAAATTTGTGGACCTGAGGAATTTGTCTAGTAATCATATGCAAAATGAATCAACTAAATATCACTCTCCAGTAAAAAGTTGAAGCTAATCTCGTGAGCGCTAAAGTTTCTGTTTTTTACAGCATGATCATAAAGACTTCACCCAAGTCTTCCCAAATGTTCTACTTGGCACAAACACTAATTAAAACATAAAACCACATCTTAACAGAAGCTAGATGGATTATTTATTACTAAACAGAACCAAAAAGCAAAGAACTAAAATAAAATTTGGTTGCCTCCCAACAAGCGCTATCGTTTAACGCCCCTAGCTAGGCATGATGATTTCAATGATGCTCACATAAGACAAGAATTGAAACATAAAGAGAGCATCATGAAGAATATGACTAGCACATTTAAGTCTAACCCACTTCCTATGCATAGGGATTTTGTGAGCAAACAACTTATGGGAACAATAATCAACTAGCATAGGAAGGCAAAACAAGCATAACTTCAAGATTTTAAGCACATAGAGAGGAAACTTGATATTATTGCAATTCCTACAAGCATACATTCCTCCCTCATAATAATTTTTAGTAGCATCATGAATGAATTCAATAATATAACCATCACCTAAAGCATTCTTTTCATGATGCATAAGCATAGAATTTTTATTACTCTCCACATAAGCAAAATTCTTCTCATTCGGAATAGTGGGAGTACCATAAGAGACTAGAATACTATAAATTGTTTCCACATTAAAAGAGTAATGTTCAGGGAAAGGGTACTCATAATCATGACAAGTTTTATAAATATAATCATCACTACTCTTTATAGCATAAGTTTTTTTATCACAATAATCATCATAAGTAGCAACTTTGTTCTCATCATAGTCAATTGAAACCTCTTCCAAGATAGTGGATACATCACTAAATAAATTCATGACCTCTCCAAATCCACTTTCATCAATATAATCATCATAGGTAGAAGGCATCCTATCATCATAACAACTTTGCATATCAAAACTTGAGAGGCTAAAAATATCATCTTCATTAAACATAGCATCCCCAAGCTTGGGACAAACATTAATTGCAGCAAATATATTCTCAAGTATGTCATTCTCATCAAACATAGCTTCCCCAAGCTTGGGCCTTTTCATATCATAAGCATAATCACTCTCATCATTAATAGTATGGATAGCACCAATAGTATAGCAATTATCATATTCTTCCACGCAAGTGCCAAAAAGATTTTCAGGATCATAAGAAGTATCATTATCTTCCCAATCATAATCATCACAACAAGCAATAGGCATAACGAGATCATAATCAAGTGCATCATCTTCCACAATTATTTTTGATTCATTTTCATGAGGCACAACAATAATAGGAGCAACATTATTTGGGAGAGATACCTTTTTACCTCTCTTACTTTTTCTTTTCTTCTTATTCACCACATCATGTGTGGGTTCAATCCTCTTTTTGGAGCTCCTTATTAATGATATTGGTTGAATAGAAGGCTCCTCCTCGTTACCTGATTCATCATAAGAAATAATAGGAGGATATTGGGAGGTCTCTTCCCTTTCGTTAGTATTCTCTTCATCCTCTATTTGTTTTCATTTCTTTATGTAGTTGGCAATATAAGGAGTTTCAATACAATTCACCGCACAATACATATAAATCTTCTCTAGGTCAAAATCAAGAAATCTATCAAGATTAAATTTTGGAATACCCTAAGTTATACGTTTCATTTCTTCATACCCCAAAAGAAGGCTAAGCTCTTTATGATGCTCAAGGGTAATCAAATTATCACAATATTTGGATACGACTTGATCATGAAACAATTAGCATTGGAGCTTTAAATGACCATGTTCATTGCAAAGTTCACAAGGAGGGCGAAAAATATTGAATCTTTCAGCGCAATCATCAAGACTTTCTTGCAACAATTTAGTTTCTAAGTACTTATGCCTCGTGCAATATCTATCTTCCCTATTTGGTGTGTACTTGCAAACCCAATGCAATCCACAAAAACTGACATGTTTATAGGAGATATTTTCATCATAACTAGTGCAATCATCATTAGTACCATGGATATTCAAGGAGTTCATACTAACAACATTGCAATCATGCTCATCATTCAAAGTTTTAGTACCAAACATTTTAATGCATTCTTCTTCTAACACTTTGGCACAATTTTCTTTTCCATCATACTCACGAAAGATATTAAAAAGATGAAGCGTATGAGGCAAGCTCAATTCCATTTTTTTTGTAATTTTCTTTTATAACCTAACTAGTGATAAAACAAGAAACAAAAAGATTCAATTGCAAGATCTAAATATATACCTTCAAGCACTAACCTCCTCGGCAACGACGCCAGAAAAGAGCTTGATGTCTACTACACAACTTTCTTCTTGTAGACGTTGTTGGGCCTCCAAGTGCAGAGGTTTGTAGGACAGTAGCAAGTTTCCCTCAAGTGGATGACCTAAGGTTTATCAATCCGTAGGAGGCGTAGGATGAAGATGGTCTCTCTCAAACAACCCTGCAACCAAATAACAAAGAGTCTCTTGTGTCCCCAACACACCCAATACAATGGTAAATTGTATAGGTGCACTAGTTCGGTGAAGAGAGGTGATACAAGTGCAATATGGATGGTAGATATAAGTTTTTTTAATCTGAAAAATATAAAAACAGCAAGGTAGCAAGCGGTAAAAGTGAGCGTAAATGGTATTGAAATGATAGGAAACAAGGCCTAGGGTTCATACTTTCACTAGTGCAAGTTCTCTCAACAATAATAACATAGTTGCATCATATAACTATCCTTCAACATGCAACAAAGAGTCACTCCAAAGTCACTAATAGCGGAGAACAAACGAAGAGATTATGGTAGGGTACGAAACCACCTCAAAGTTATTCTTTTCAATCAATTCGTTGGGCTATTCCTATAAGTGTCACAAACAGCCCTAGAGTTCGTACTAGAATAACACCTTAATACACAAATCAACAAAACCCTAATGTCACCTAGATACTCCAATGTCACCTCAAGTATCCGTCGGTATGATTATACGATATGCATCACACAATCTCAGATTCATCTATTCAAACCAACACTAAGTACTTCAAAGAGTGCCCAGAAGTTTCTACAAGAGAATCAAGACGAAAACGTGTGCCAACCCCTATGCATAGGTTCATGGGCGGAACCCGCAAGTTGATCACCAAGACATACATCAAGTGAATCATGTGATATCCCATTGTCACCACAGATACACACGGCAAGACATACATCAAGTGTTCTCAAGTCATTAAAGACTCAATCCGATAAGATTACTTCAAAGGGAAAACTCAATCCATTACAAGAGAGAAGAGGGGGAGAAGCGACATAAGATCCAACTATAATAGCAAAGCTCGCGATACATCAAGATCGTCCCAAATCAAGAACACGAGAGAGAGAGAGAGAGAGAGAGAGAGAGAGAGATCAAACACATAGCTACTGGTACATACCCTCAGCCCCGAGGGTGAACTACTCCCTCCTCGTCATGGAGAGCGCCGGGATGATGAAGATGGCCACCGGTGAGGGTCCCCCCTCCGGCAGGGTGCCGGAACAGGGTCTCGATTGACTTTTGGTGGCTATAGAGGCTTGCGGCGGCGGAACTCCCAATCTATTCTCGTCTCTGGAAGTTTTAGGGTATATGGAGTTATATAGGCGGAAGAAGTACGACAGGGAAGCCATGAGGGGCCCACGGGGTAGGGGCGCGCCCTAGGTGGGTGGGTGCGCCCCCCCACCCGCGTGGCTCCCTCGTTCCTTTCTTGACGTGCACTCCAAGCTTTTCCGGTAGCTTTCCTTCCAAAAATTACTTCTCTAGTTGATTTCATTCCATTTCGACTCCGTTTGATATTCCTTTTCTTCAAAACACTGAAATAGGCAAAAAACAACAATTCTGGGCTGGGCCTCCGGTTAATAGGTTAGTCCCAAAAATAATATAAAAGTGGATAATAAAGCCCAATATTGTCTAAAACGGTAGATAATATAGCATGGAGCAATCAAAAATTATAGATACGTTGGAGACGTATCAGTTCCCGACGGCCCCCGACTGTTACTTTGTGGCGGAGCAATAGGGCAGGTTGAGACCACCTTGGAGAGTGTGGGCATGGCCCTGGTCAGCGTTTGCGGATACTTCAATTAACACGCTTAACGAGATCTTGGTATTTGATCTGAGTCTGGCCACTGGCCTATACGCACTAACCAACTACGCGGGAACAGTTATGGGCACTCGACGTCGTGGTATCAGCCGAAGCCTTCTTGACATCAGCGACTTAGCGGCGCGCGCCGGATTGGAACGTAAGCATGCTCTTGTATTAAGGGGGCTAGTTCTGCTTCCGGCCGCCCATGCAACATGCAAGTGTGCAATGGGCGATGGGCCCAGACCCCTGCGCCATAGGATTTAGACCGGCATGCTGACCTCTCTGTTGTGCCTAGGTAGGGCTGCGACGTGTTGATCTTCCGAGGCCAGGCATGACCCAAGAAAGTTTGTCCGGCCAAATGGGATCGAGCGTGTTGGGTTATGTGGTGCACCCCTGCAGGGAAGTTTATCTATTCGAATAGCCGTGATCTTCGGTAACAGGACGACTTGGAGTTGTACCTTGACCTTATGACAAGTAGAACCGGATACTTAATAAAACACACCCTTCCAAGTGCAGATACAAACCGGTGATCGCTCTCTAATAGGGCGACGAGGAGAGGATCGTCAGGTAGGATTATGCTATGCGATGATACTTGGTGAACTTACCTTCTACTCTCTTCTACATGCTGCAAGATGGAGGCTGCCAGAAGCGTAGTCTTCAATAGGATTAGCTATCCCCCTCTTATTCTGGCATTCTGCAGTTCAGTCCACCGATATTGCCCCTTTGCACAGATACCCATGCATAAGTAGTGTAGATCCTTCCTTGCGAGTACTTTGGATGAGTACTCACGGTTGCTTTTCTCCCCCTTTTCCTTTCTTCCTGGTTGTCGCAACCAGATGCTGGAGCCCATGAGCTAGACGCCACCGTCGACGATGACCCCTACTACACCGGAGGTGCCTATTACTACGTGCAGGCCGCCGCCGACGACCAGGAGTAGTTTAGGAGGATCCCAGGCAGGAGGCCTGCGCCTCTTTCGATCTGTATCCCAGTTGGTGCTAGCCATCTTATGGCAACTTGTTTAACTTATGTCTGTACTCAGATATTGTTGCTTTCGCTGACTCGTCTATGATCGAGCACTTGTATTCGAGCCCTCGAGACCCCCGGCTTGTATTATGATGCTTGTATGACTTATTTATGTTTTTAGAGTTGTGTTGTGATATCTTCCCGTGAGTCCCTGATCTTGATCGTACACGTTTGCGTGCATGATTAGTGTACAGTCAAATCGGGGGCGTCACAAGTTGGTACCAGAGTTGACTGCCTGTAGGAATCCCCTTCCACACTCCTTGTCCGAAGTCGAGTCTAGTCACTGAAAATTGTTTTACTAACATGGTTGTGCGGCCCATGGGCCCATGTCGCCATTTGGGTGGTATTAGGATCTTTTATTCCTCGTCTATACTCTAGGACTCTTATCTCTCTTCTACTCGGGTTAAATGGTTTAGTAACTCTAACTCTAGGTTCTCGTAACTACTTCGTCCCGGAAGAGCCACTCGATACAGATGATCACTTGATGCGCTAGAAGATTCGGAAGTTACTCTCCGATGTTCCCTCGATACTTTGTGCCATCGCTTTTGCAATTCCATTCCATCGATAAACCCCAATGGATAATCAAGTACACCTGCCATTCATACAATCATTCCCCATTGATCTTGTTATTATATGATACCCCGAAATTCTCTCTAATATCTCGAGAATACTTTGTGCCTACTGCCTTGCAGTTCTTGCCACATGAATACCCCTACGGATAATTTCTCGCACTTACCGAGTATCCACTCATCCCCAGTTGATTCATGTATGTCAACAATCCTCGAAATACCATTCGATCTTCCGAAAATCCTCAGCAGCCTATTGTTCTTGAAATTCTTCCATGCTTGCATCATTGTTAATCCGATAAGTCTAGTAATCATTACTGGCATCCCTTGTCATTATCATTTTGAGTTCATTGATTCAATAAGTTGCGAATGCTCGCAATCCTCGATCATATCCTATAATTCATCCTTTCGGCTCAGACGTCAGTTTGAACATGAGCTGGTTCTGGACCAATTAAATTGATGTCGATTGTACCCCTAAGTCTATTCAACTTATCCATCCTTAATCAGAGCGTTTGCTTCTGATCCCCCAATTTGGAAATCATAATACCTTGTATTTAAGCTCTCGAATTATCAAGATATTTCTATAATCCGATGCATTTTGCATTCTCTCTTCTTCTGGTTGAACATATATGCTCACATCAGATTCTTGGCGGTCCGCCAGATCATTTGGTAGATTATTATCCGTCCGTTCCCGCATAATCTCAAAACCTTGAGTTCTTCCCCTGATACATAATGCCTTTGGTAAATTGTATCATTTGCCTTGTCAACTCTGCTCTACTTTTGAGCTTGTATTATTTACTCCTGAAGATATGTTTCTACGATGCCCTGATGGGTTGAACCTATGCCTTCCTTAATCTGTGTGAACCCGAAAGATTTCACGGGTCATACTTATCTGGTATTCCACCAGGTAAAACTTTCAACAACTAATGACATTTTCAAAAAGCGAGAAGTGAATGAAAGGTTATGCATTAGAGAAGTGGGAGTCGACCTTTGTGTTCATGCCCATGGACACGATGCATATCCTATCATGGAAGCTTCTTGTAATAATAACTATTTCCTTGATATAATATCCTTTGGTATCGGTGAATTGATCCTTTAAAATTGTGGTTCCGACCATATGTTCTTCTTTGATCCCATTTCTCGGGCAAGTTTAAGTACTTGCCTTCTGCAGATCAGTACGCCTTCCAACCTCTATTTTGTTCTACCTTCGAGTATTACCCCATGGTATCTCGAGGATATCAACCCATTGCACTTCATCTTATGAATTTCTGATGAAGTAGTACATTTCCCCGTCATAGTCACTCCACGGGTTCTGGGTTGTCGTCCACCGAGAACACCGATTTGTGAATCGAATCAGCACTGAGATTCAGTACTCGCAGTACTTTGTTGTTGAGAAGTTTAATACTCCATCACGTCACTCCTAGCCTGATCGGCTACATCATTATCGTGCTAATTTAACTATGCTACCTGGTCCTTAATCCCGGAGCACAACTTTCGATGATGAGCTAAGCTTACGTCAATTTCCTCGTCTTATCATTCCACCTCGAACAACAAGCTTGATTCCGAGTTGGTGTCGTATCCGTGGTTCAAATAATCTTTTGCTACATCAGTCCTTTTACTTGATGTAGTGGATGTTCGATTACATCTTCATGAGATTTCTCGACAAATGTGTCGTGATCATCATCAGCATTCTGAGATCTTTCAAGATATTTATCAAACTCTTGATGAGAAATACCATCCTTGCCCTCGATGAATTGTGTTATCATCGACCACTTTATTACCTTCCCCCAACACAAACTTGTTCATGTTTTGTGTTATACCTTGAGTTCCTTGCTACCCATCATTTGTTCCTCTTTACGTTGGAGTATTACCGTCTTTTATGTCAAGAATCTGGCAAAAAATTCACCACCTCTTAAGAATTCTTGGTATAGTGATAGTTCTCACGATCACCATTCTTTCTTGGTACTCGTGTTGATTCCAACCGGGGTACCAACAAGTGAACGGTGCTGTTTGGATTCTGCACTTCTAGCAACCCTATTGCTTTGAAGTTAATGGTCGGCCGTTCATTCTTAGACTATTGATTATTGAATCGCCATTCTGATATTGGTCGTGCAACCCCACCCATATTTCGGGCGCACCTTTCACCAATGTTTAATTGTGTAGGTTCTCCTCGAGCATACATCATTATACCATTTAATCTGGCACAAGTTATCTCCTTGTTCACGTAATTATGGAAATCCATCTTTTGGAAATCTCGATGAATTGTCGCTGAGTCCATCTGACATTTCCTCACCCTCTCCTTGGTTTATTGATGAACCCTTGTTTCGGAACTCGCTTCCATAGTTCATTTCCTGAGAATCTTATGAGGTCAATTCGTGTCGCACCTTTTTATCACAGGCATCCTAAGTCCGAGATATCCTGACCACAATTAGATCTGAATCTCGGTCAGATATGATGGTTGGCAATTCTGAGAGTTATTACATTGGTCTTTGTATGACCCGGTAAGGTGATGTCGTGCCTACCACACCCGGGCCTTTTCAGCTGGGTTATCCATTATTCCACAAGGAAATTGTAAGACTTATTCTATAAGTCGTCCCTGATGGATCCTTTGTGTATCCAAAGTCTGATCTTTACCTGATGACCATGTCAATACTATCTCAAAGCATGTCTATGGTACTCCGATTTTCAACAAGAACATTTGAAGCCCAATGCTAAATGTTTCCTGCTCAATTATCCAAACACCGATGTATGAGTAATGTCATGAAATTTCTCTCCCCTACCTAAAAAGTTTTCCACATTATATCCTGTCTTGGATATCATGCTCTGCTTGTCCTTGGGAAGGGTATACCCCTGGTATATGTGTCAAACACATTTTCATTTCCATTGTTCTATTTGATCTGATGATCACATTTTCCTTCCATTGATTAGTTTAACCTTCCTTGTGATCTGTATGATTTAAGCAGTAATATTCTTCTGCTTATGTAAACACCTCGGTGTACAATTCTGTCAGCAAGACCCTGTTACTATTGTTGATGACATTCCGGTAGCCACCGATGGACGAGAACTTTGCCTATTGGTCCGCCTCGTTCAACGAGCAGGAAAATGGTTCTCTTCGTCCCTCGCCATTGGTACCGATGTTGTTGCCGACATAACTGACAGGCTATCCTCTGACATGCCTTGCTTACATGATCGTGCAAGGCTTCACCGCTCTTCCTACTTTTAACCCACATGGTGGGCCCATAACCCACAGTTCCATAGGATCGAAGCCTGACTCCTATACACTCCCTGTTCCCAATGTTGTTCCTCGCGCATCGCCTCTATGTAATTCATGAGCCACCTTCCGAGAGATCATCAATTCTGTTATCAGACACAATACTTATTCTCGTTGCACTGGACCCCCTTTCACGCTCTGTTTCTGGCATCGAACGATTGCCTGCCCGCTCGAAACTTCCCATGATACCTCTTTATGTTGTTCTCGATATTTTCTTAAGTTTCAATTCGAGAGTTACTTTCCACCACCTTCCCCGATGATATCGACCAGATAGTCAACCTTGCAGAGGTCCGTTCTTCCGGAATACCCCCTTACTCTGTCGTAAGTACGATGGAGATACTGAAGAAAGGATGCCAGCTTCATCATGATGACTGAAGCATAGGAATGAAGAAATCAACGAAAAGGATCAACCTTTTCGAGAAGAGCAAGCAAGACCGAGAAGATCCGTTAGAAGTTTGTAACCAAAATTTTCCCCTTACCCATCTCCAAAAATCACAGGACGAGATTTTTTGTAGTGAAGGAGAACTGTGACGCCCGGATAATTAAGCTACAGAAAAACTTTACTAATGACACCACGTCACCACGGTTACTGTTGTCGATCGCAATGGTTCAAAAAACGATTCAAATTAAATTTGAAATAAAGTCAAACGAAGAAGTGTTCAAATATTAAAACCGAAATGTTCGGGTAAGGCCAAATAATGCATAGGTAATTATGGTCAAGAAACCACACTTTTATAAAATGTTTAAATAATCTAAAATGAATAAAACAGTAGCTAAAACAATTAAATAAATGCATTTTGAATTTTATAAAATACTACACTATTTTGTTCAGGGGTAAAACTTATTGAGACACTCATTGGAATTGTAACTCTATTTTAGGTGTGGGTCTTACTTTTTTTTAAACTATAAAGTATTAAAGAAATAAAAGAAAACAGAAAAGAAAAGTATAAATAAAACAAAAGAAAAGAAAAACCAAACCCCTCTTTCCCTGGGCCGTTCGGCCCAACCAGGCATCCAGGCCACCAGGCCCAGCCCACAAACTCCCCATCTTCAACCCATGTTCATCAGGGGAGTGCTGCTCGTTGCTCGTACGTCCATGGACGGATCGTCCATGCGCCGTGCATCCATGGCTCCTCGACGGTATATAAGACCCCCCTCGACGCGTTGACCAACCCTAGCCGCGCCGTTCCCCTCCTTCCCCGCCCCGTCGCTTGCCTCCCCGCGCACGCCCGACCATCACCGCATAGCGTCGTCGTCACACGCGTGCTCCGGCACCTCCCCATGCCACGGGAGGGAATCCAGAGACTCCGCAGCGCCTCTTCATCGCCGTCCACACCTCCAGAGTGAGCCGCGGAGCCTTCCACTGTCGGATCGCGTCGCCCCACATCGTCGGAATCCTCCACGACCGCCGCCTCGTCTTGCTGCTCCGACGCCTCCTCGGTCGTCCCCGGGATTGTTGTCAACTCTGTTCGAACCACTGTGAGGTCCTCTGCCGATTCCTTCATTTTTCTAGATCGATCCGTCACCGTAATCGCCTACAATCTTCGTGGCCGCCATGGTCGGAGCACTACGTCCGCGCACGCGGTCGCCTGCTCCTGGTCACGGCCACACCAGCACCCCGCCCCCTACGCACACCTGCACACCCGTGCGCGCCTGCCCTGCGCCCTCTCGCCCACAGCAGCGCGCCCCGCCAGCGATGTCTGCGGCTTCGCTCCCCTGCTACTGTGTTGCGTTGCTGCCGCAACTGCTTCTCCTGCCTTAGCTGCTGCACTACTACGGCTTGTTGTCCCTCTAGCTGCTGCTAAACTCTGCTGCCTAGCCGCTGCTATTGCTCTAGCTGCCCCTGTGCAATAGCTATTGCTGCTCCATGGTCGTGGCCAAAGCCGGGCACATGCTGTGTGCGTGTGTGTGCAAAGCCTCCAACAGCCGACCCGTGCAATTAGCTTAGGGGCTAATTACTAGTTAGATTAACTGCTATTCAATGACACATGGGTCCTACCAACTAATTCAATTGTGCAGATTAACTCTAAATCAAAACTGAGTCTATGACATGTGGCCCCCACCAAATCTATTAAATTAATTAAACTGCTAATTTGCACTGTCTCCATGACAGCTAGGTCCCACCAGCCAGTTTGACCGGTCAACGTTGACCTAGTCAACTTCTGACTGGACTATTGACTTTGACCCTGACCCCACCTGTCATACACTGTGGTTGGCACTGCATTACGTGACAAAAGTATTTATTGATTAAATTTGGAATATAAATAAATCCAGAAATTAGAAAATCATTTAAAATTTTGAAAATTAATATAAAATAATCTATAACTCGGATGGAAATACTTTGTACATGAAAGTTGCTCAAAATGATGAGACGAATCCGGATGCGCAGCCCGTTCGTCCGCCACACATCTCTAGCATAGCAAACTCGCAACTTTTCCCCTCTGGTTCATCTATCCGAAAACGCAAAACACCGGGAATACTTTCCCGGATGTTTCCCCCCTTCGCTGGTACCACCTCCTACCGCGTTAGGGCACACCTAGCACCGCGCATTGTCATATCTTCCATTGTCATGCTTATGTTTGCATTATATTTATTGTTTCTCCCCCTTCTCTCGTTAGACACTGAGACCGACGCCGCTGCTACCCAGTACAACTATGGTATTGACGACCCATCCTTCTCGGCTGAGCTTCCAAGCAAGCCCCCCTTGATCACCAAATATCGCCTATTCCTTCTCTCTACTGCTTGCATTAGAGTAGTGTAGCATGTTACTGCTTTCAGTTAATCCTATTCTGCTGCATAGCCTGTCATTGTTGCTACAATTGTTGATACCTTTACCTGCTATCCTAATGCTTAGTACAGGATGCTAGTGTTCCATCAGTGGCCCTACACTCTTGTCCGTCTGCCATGCTATACTACTGGGCTATGATCACTTTGGGAGGTGATCACGGGCATATGCTATATACATTATACTATTACATTTCTTATAATACTGTTCGGAGATGGGGGTTGAAGGGGCACGTGGCTCCACCCCGGTAGAGGTGGGCCTGGGTTCCCGACGGCCCCTGACTGTTACTTTGTGGCGGAGCAACAGGGCAGGTTGAGACCACCTAGGAGAGAGGTGGGCTTGGCCCTGGTCAGCGTTCGCGGATACTTCAATTAACACGCTTAACGAGATCTTGGTATTTGATCTGAGTCTGGCCACTTGCATATACGCACTAACCAACTACGCGGGAACAGTCATGGGCACTCGATGTCGTGGTATCAGCCGAATCCTTCTTGACATCAGCGACTGAGCGGCGCACGTCGGATTGGAACGTAAGCTTGCTCTTGTATTAAGGGGGCTAGTTCTGCTTTCGGCCGCCCACGCAACGTGCAGGTGTGCAATGGGCGATGGGCCCAGACCCCTGCGCCATAGGATTTAGACCGGCGTGCTGACCTCTCAGTTGTTCCTCGGTAGGGCTGCGACGTGTTGATCTTGCGAGGCCGGGCATGACCCAGGAAAGTGTGTCCGGCCAAATGGGATCGAGCGTGTTGGGTTATGTGGTGCACCCCTGCAGGGAAGTTTATCTATTCAAATAGTTGTGATCTTCGGTAACAGGATGACTTGGAGTTGTACCTTGACCTTATGACAACTTGAACCGGATACTTAATAAAACACACCCTTCCAAGTGCCAGATACAACCCGGCGATCGCTCTCTAATAGGGCGACGATGAGAGGATCGTCGGGTAGGATTATGCTATGCGATGATACTTGGTGAACTTACCTTCTACTCTCTTCTACATGCTGCAAGATGGAGGCTACCAAAAGCGTAGTCTTCGACAGGATTAGCTATCCCCCTCTTATTCTTGCATTCTGCAGTTCAGTCCACCGATATTGCCCCTTTACACAGATATCCATGCATAAGTAGTGTAGATCCTTGCTTGCGAGTACTTTGGATGAGTACTCACGGTTGCTTTTCTCCCCCTTTTCCCCCTTTTCCCCCTTTTCCTTTCTTCCTGGTTGTCGAAACCAGATGTTGGAGCCCAGGAGCTAGACGCCACTGTCGACGACGACCCCTACTACACCGGAGGTGCCTACTACTACGTGCAGGCCGCCGCCAACGACTAGGAGTAGTTTAGGAGGATCCCAGGAAGGAGGCCTGCGCCTCTTTCGATGTGTATCCCAGTTGGTGCTAGCCATCTTATGGCAACTTGTTTAACTTATGTCTGTACTCAGATATTTTTGCTTCTGCTGACTCATCTATGATCGAGCACTTGTATTCAAGCCCTCGAGGCCCCCGGATTGTATTGTGATGCTTGTATGACTTATTTATATTTTTAGAGTTGTGTTGTGATATCTTCCCATGAGTCCCTGATCTTGATCCTACACGTTTGCGTGCATGATTAGTGTACGGTCAAATCGGGGGCGTCACAAGTTGGTACCAGAGCTGACTGCCTGTAGGAATCCCCCTTCCACACTCCTTGGCCGAAGTCGAGTCTAGTCACTGAAAACTGTTTTACTAACATGGCTGTGCGGCCCATGGTCCCACGTCGCCATTTGGGTGGTATTAGGATCTTTTATTCCTCGTCTATACTCTGGGGCTCTTATCTCTTTTCTACTCGGGTTAAATGGTTTAGTAACACTAACTCTAGGTTCTCGTAACTACTTCCTCCCGGAAGAGCCACTCGATACAGATGATCGCTTGATGCACTACAAGATTCCGAAGTTATTCTCCAATGTTCCCTCGATACTTTGTGCCATCGCTCTTGCAATTCCATTCCATCGATAAACCCCAATGGATAATGAAGTACACTTGCCATTCATACAGTCATTCCCTGTTGATCTTGTTATTACAAGATACCCCGAAATTCTCTTTAATGTTTCGAGAATACTTGGTGCCTACTGCCTTGCAGTTCTTGCCATATGAATACCCCTACATATAATTTCTCGCACTTACCGAGTATCCACTCATCCCCAGTTGATTCATGTATGTCACCAATCCTTGAAATACCATTCGATCTTCCAAAAATCCTTAGCAGCCTGTTGTTCTTGAAATTCTTCCATGCTTGCATCATTGTTAATCCCATAAGTCTAGTAATCATTATTGACATCCCTTGTCATTATCATTTTGAGTCCATTGATTCAATAAGTTGCGAATGCTCGCAATCCTCAATCATATCCTATAATTCATCCTTTCGGCTCAGACGTCAGTTTGAACATGAGCTGGTTCTGGACCAATTAAATTTCTCTCCCCTACCTAAAAAGTTTTCTACATTATATCCTGTCATGGATATCATGTTCTGCTTGTCCATGGAAGGGTATACCCCTGGTATATGTGTGAAACACATTTTCCTTTCCAATGTTCTATTGATCTGATGATCACATTTTCCTTCCATTGATTTGTTTAACCTTCCTTGTGATCCATAAGATTTAAGCAGTAATATTCTTCTACTTATGTAAACACCTCGGTGTACAATTCTGTCAGCAAGACCCTGTTACTATTGTTGATGACATTCCGGTAGCCACCGATGGACGAGAACTTTGCCTATTGGTCCGCCTCGTTCAACGAGCAGGAAAATGGTTCTCTTCGTCCCTCGCCATTGGTACCGATGTTGTTGCCGACATAACTGACAGGCTATCCTCTGACATGCCTTGCTTACATGATCGTGCAAGGCTTCACCGCTCTTCCTACTTTTAACCCACATGGTGGGCCCATAACCCACAGTTCCATAGGATCGAAGCCTGACTCCTATACACTCCCTGTTCCCAATGTTGTTCCTCGCGCATAGCCTCTATGTAATTCATGAGCCACCTTCCGAGAGATCATCAATTCTGTTATCAAACACAATACTTATTCTCGTTGCTCTGGACCCCCTTTCACGCTCTTTTTTAGGCATCGAATGATTGCCCGCCCGCTCAAAACTTCCCATGATACCTCTTTATCTTGCTCTTGATATTTTCTTAAGTTTCAATTCGAGAGTTACTTTTCGCCACCTTCCCTCGACCCGATAGTCAACCTTGCAGAGGTCCGTTCTTCCGGAATACCCCCTTACTATGTCGTAAGTACGATGGAGATCCTAAAGAAAGGATGCCAGCTTTATCATGATGACTAAAGCATAGGAATGAAGACATCAACGAAAAGGATCGACCTCTTCGAGAAGAGCAAGCAAGACCGAGAAGATCCATTAGAAGTTTGTAACCAAAAATTTCCCCTTACCCACGTCCTAAAATCTCGGGACGAGATTTCTTGTAGTGGAGGAGAACTGTGACGCCCGGATAATTAAGCTACAGAAAAACTTTACTAATGACGCCACGTCACCACGGTTACTGTTGTCGATCTCGCAATGGTTCAAAAACGATTCAAAATAATTTGAATTAAAGTCAAATGATGAAAGTTTTCTAATATTAAAACTGAAAAGTTCGGGTAATGCCAAATAATGCATAGGTAATTATGGTCAAGAAACCACACTTTTATAAAATGTTTAAATAATCTAAAATGAATAAAACAGTAGCTAAAACAATTAAATAAATGCCTTTTGAATTTTATAAAAAACTAAACTATTTTGTACATGGGTAAAAATTATTGAGACAGTCATTGGAATTGTAGCTCTATTTTAGGTGGGTCTTACTTTTTATAAAACTATAAAGTATTAAAGAAATAAAAGAAAACAGAAAAGAAAAGTACAAATAAAACAAAAGAAAAGAAAAACCAAACCCCTCTTCCCCTGGGCCGTTCGGCCCAACCAGGCATCCGAGCCACCAGGCCCAGCCCACAAACTCCCCATCTTCAACCGCTGTTCATCAGGGGAGTGCTGGCCGTTGCTCGTGCGTCCGTGGACGGATCGTCCATGCGCCGTGCATCCATGGCTCCTTGACGGTCTATAAGACCCCCCCCCCTCGACGCGTTGACCAACCCTAGCCGCGCTGTTCCCCTCCTTCCCTGCCCCGTAGCTTGCCTCCCCGCGCACGCCCGACCATCACCGCGTCGTGTCGTCGTCAGACGCGTGCTCCGGCACCTCCCCGTGCCATGGGAGGGAATCCAGAGACTCCGCAGCACCTATTCGTCGCCGTCCACACCTCCGGAGTGAGCCGCGGAGCCTTCCACCGCCGGATCGCATCACCCCACATCGTCGGAATCCTCCACGACCGCCGCCTCGTCTCGCTGCTCCGACGCCTCCTCAGTCGTCCCCGAGCTCATTGTCAACTCCATTTGAACCACTATGAGGTCCTCTGCCGATTCGACCATTTTTCTGGATCGATCCGTCACCGTTCGCCTACAATCTCCGTGGCCGCCATGGTTGGAGCACTACGTCCGCGCGCGCGGTCGCCTGCTCCTGGTCGCGGCCACACCAGCACCCCACCCCCTGCGCTCACCTGCACACCCGTGCGCGCCTGCCCTGCGCCCTCGCACCCACGGCCGCGCGCCCCGTCAGCGATGTCTGCGGCTTCGCTCCCCTGCTACTCGCTGCTGCGTTGCTGCCGCAACTGCTTCTGCTGCCTTAGCTGCTACGCTACTACTACTTGTTGTGCCTCTAGCTGCTGCTATACTCTACTGCCTAGCCGCCGCTATTGCTCTAACTGCCCCTGTGCAATAGCTATTGTTGCTCCATGGTTGTGGCCATAGCCGAGCACATGCTGTGTACGTGTGTGTGCAAAGCCTCCAACAGCCGGCCCGTGCAATTAGCTTCGGGGCTAATTACTAGTTAGATTAACTGCTAGTCAATGACACATGGGGCCTACCAACTAATTAAATTGTGTAGATTAACTCTAAATCAAAACCGAGTCTATGAAATGTGGCCCCCACCTAATCTATTAAATTAATTAAACTGCTAATTTGCACTATCTCCATGACTGCTAGGTCCCACCAGTCAGTTTGACCAGTCAACATTGACCCAATCAACTGCTGACTGGACTATTAACTTTGACCCTGACCCCACCTGTCATACAATGTGGTTGGCACTGCACTACGTGACAAAAATATTTACTGGTTAAATTTGGAATATAAATAAATCCAGAAATTAGAAAATCATTTAAAACTTTGAAAATTAATATAAAATAATCTATAACTCGGATGGGAATACTTTGTACATGAAAGTTGCTCAGAATGATGAGACGAATCCGGATGCGCAACCCGTTCATCCGCCGCACATCCCTAGCATAGCAAACTCGCAACTTTCCCCCTCTGGTTCATCTATCCGAAAACGCGAAACACCGGGAATACTTTCCCGGATGTTTCCCCCCTTCGCAGGTACCACCTTCTACCGCGTTAGGGCACACCTAGCACCGCGCATTGTCATATCATCCATCGTCATGCTTATGTTTGCATTATATTTATTGTTTCTCCCCCCTTCTCTCGTTAGACACTGAGACCGACGTCGCTGCTACCCAGTACAACTATGGTGTTGACGACCCCTCCTTCTCGGCTGAGCTTCCAAGCAAGCCCCCCTTGATCACCAGATATCTCCTATTCCTGCTCTCTACTGCTTGCATTAGAGTAGTGTAGCATATTACTGCTTTCGGTTAATCCTATTCTGCTGCATAGCCTGTCATTGTTGCTACAATTATTGATACCTTTACCTGCTATCCTAATGCTTAGTACAGGATGCTAGTGTTCCATAAGTGGCCCTACACTCTTGTCCGTCTGCCATGCTATACTACTGGGCTGTGATCAATTTGGGAGGTGATCACGGGCATATGCTATATACTTTATACTGTTACATTTCTTATGATACTGTTCGGAGATGGGGGCTGAAGGGGCAGGTGGCTCCATCCCGGTAGAGGTGAGCCTGGGTTCCTGACGGCCCCCGGCTGCTACTTTGTGGCGGAGCAACATGGCAGGTTGAGACCACCTAGGAGAGAGGTGGGTGATGACCCACAAGTATAGGGGATCTATCGTAGTCCTTTCAATAAGTAAGAGTGTCGAACCCAACGAGGAGCAGAAGGAAATGGTAAGCGGTTTTCAGCAAGGTATTCTCTGCAAGTACTGAAACAAGTGGTAACAGATAGTTTTGTGATAGGATAATTTGTAACTAGCAACAAGTAACAAAAGTAAATAAAGTGCAGCAAGGTGGCCCAATCCTTTTTGTATCAAAGGACAAGCCTGTACAAACTCTTATATAAGGAAAAGCGCTCCCGAGGACACATGGGAATACCGTCAAGCTAGTTTTCATCACGTTCATATGATTCGCGTTCGGTACTTTGATAATTTGATATGTGGGTGGACCGGTGCTTGGGTGCTGTTCTTACTTGAACAAGCATCCCACTTATGATTAACCTCTATTGCAAGCATCTGCAACTACAACAAAAGTATTAAGGTAAACTTAACCATAGCATGAAACATATGGATCCAAACCAGCCCCTTACGAAGCAACACATAAACTAGGGTTTAAGCTTCTGTCACTCTAGCAACCCATCATCTACTTATTACTTCCCAATGCCTTCCTCTAGGCCCAAATAATGGTGAAGTGTTATGTAGTCGATGTTCACATAACACCACTATAGGCTAGACAACATACATCTCATCAAAATATCGAACGAATACCAAATTCACATGACTACTAATAGCAAGACTTCTCCCATGTCCTCAGGAACAAACGTAACTACTCACAAAGCATATTTATGTTCATAATCTGAGGGGTAATAATATGCATAAAGGATCTGAATGTATGATCTTCCACCAAGTAAACCAATTAGCATCAACTACAAGGAGTAATCAACTCTACTAGCAACCTACTAGTACCAATCCCGGACTTGGAGACAAGAATTGGATACAAGAGATGAACTAGGGTTTGGAGATGAGATGGTGTTGGTGAAGATGTTGATGGAGATTGCCCTCTCCCGATGAGAGGAGTGTTGGTGATGACGATGGCGATGGTTTCCCCCTCCTGAAGGGAAGTGTCCCGGGCAGAACAGCTTTGCCGGAGCCCTAGATTGGTTCCGCCAAGGTTCCGCCTCGTGGCGGCGGAGTTTCATCCCGAAAGGTTGCTTGTCAATTTTTCCTCGACGAAAGACCTCATATAGCAGAAGATGGGCATCGAAGGGCCAACAGGGGGCCCACAAGGTAGGGGGGCGCGCCCGGGGGGTAGGGCGCGCCCCCACCCTCGTGACCAGGTTGGGCCCCTCTGGTGAACTTCTTCTGCTGGATATTTTTTATATATTCTGAAAATCACTTCCGTGGAGTTTCAGGACTTTTGGAGTTGCACAGAATATGTCTCTAATATTTGCTCCTTTTCCAGCCCAGAATTACAGCTGCCGGCATTCCCCCTCCTTATGTAAACCTTGTAAAATAAGAGAGAATAGCCATAAGTATTGTGACATAATGTGAAATAACAGCCCATAATGCAATAAATATCGATATAAAAGCATGATGTAAAATGGACTTATCAACTCCCCCAAGCTTAGTCCTCGCTTGTCCTCAAGCGAAAGCCGATAATGATAAATATGTCCCCATGTTTAGCGGTAGAGGTGTCGATAAAAATAAAATATGGACATGAAGGTATCATGATTATTCTCATAACAGCAACATATATAGATATTGTCATATGATTACTTATGTTCAAGTGATGATCTATTCACAATGCAAAAGTATGAATCAGGAACTTTATTGAGAACCAACAAACTATAATCTCAGTCATTGAAGCAATTGCAATTTATCATAACATCAGAAAGAGTCTATGTCAAAGCTTAAAAGTAAGTCCACATACTCAACTATCATCTAGTCCTTCATAATTGCTAACACTCACGCAATACTTGTGGTTACGGAGTTTTAATCGGACACAGAGAAAGATAGGGGCTTATAGTTTCGCCCCACAACCTTTTACCTCAAGGGTAATGTCAACAATAATAACTCATGCTCCCCTACATCCAATTAGGTACATATATCAGGATCTTTCCAACATACTGTGCTTGCCAAAGGATAAAATGAAAAAGGAAAGGTGAAGATCACCATGACTCTTGCATAAGGTAGAAGATAATAATAAAAGATAGGTCCTTCGCAGAGGGAAGCAGAGGTTGCCATGCGCTTTTATGGTTGAATGCACAAAATCTTAATGTGAAAGAACGTCACTTTATATTGCCCCTTCTGATATGAACTTTTATTATGCAGTCCGTCGCTTTTATTACTTCCACATCACAAGATCGTATAAAGCTTATTTCTCCCACACCAATCAATCATACATATTTAGAGCAATTTTTATTGCTTTGCACCGATGACAACTTACTTGAAGGATCTTACTCAATCCATAGGTAGATATGGTGGACTCTCATGGCAAAACTGGTTTAAGGGTTTTGGAAGCACAAGTAGTATCTCTACTTAATGCTGAGAATTTGGCTAGCATGAGGGGGAAAGGCAAGCTCAACATGTTGGAGGATCCATGACAACATACTTTATCTTAGATATAAGAAAACATAACTCATCACATTGTCTTCCTTGTCCAACATCAACTCTTTAGCATGTCATACTTTAATGAGTGCTCCCAATCATAAAAGATGTCAATGATAATATATCTAGATGTGAAACCTCTCTTTCCTTATTACTTCCTATTAATTGCAACGATGACCAAAGCTATGGCTGCCAACTCGCAACAACTTTTAATCATCATACTCTTTCTATGTGAAGTCATTACTCTCAATAAGATCAATATGAACTCTTTGTTTCTTTTATTCTTTTTCACTTTTCTTTTATTCACTCAAGATCATGGCAAAATAATCAAGCCCTTGACTCAACACTAATATTTATTATATATAGCTCGGACTCGATTACATAGAGAGATCATAAAGCAAAACTCAAAACTAGATCACGCCATAAACTTTATTCTACTAGATCAAGATCTACTAATATGACCGAACTAAGATAAACGGTAAAGATAGGAGTGTGATGGTGGTACGATATCGGGGCACCTCCCCCAAGCTTGGCAGTTGCCAAGGGGAGTGCCCATACCCATGTGATGATGTCTCCTTCTTTGTTGTTGGTGAAGAGGATGGTTGTGAAGTAGTGGTGGGCTTGCCCTTCTCTTTCTCCAACTTGCGTCGGAGGGTAAAATTATCAATCCTCAACTAATCATTCTCTATCTCAAGCTTTATTATCCTTTTGCATAATGCCTCTTTGCTTTCTTGCTTGAAGCGAGGGGGAACTGGTTCATCTTCATCTTTCTCATCGGGGTACCATATATATGGATAGGTATCCTTGAATATGTTTTTATCTAAAGGCTCGTAAGAAACTAGGCAATCCTCCTCTGAATCTTGAGACGCCATGTTGATCTAATCTGCAGAAGCAATAGCTCGAAACAAAAACAGAGGATATTTTCGTGATACTGGGAGAATATATAATGAATTTTTATCGACCAAAATACGTATCATGCAAGAAAACGGAGTCCAGAAGGCACACAAGGTGCTCACGAGGTAGGGCGGCGCGCCGTGGGCCCCTCGTGTCCTTCCCGGACTGCTACTTATTTTTCTATTTTTCTAAATATTCCTAAAAGGAGAAATATTGCCTTAAAAATTGTTTTGGAGTCGGTTTACTTACCGTACCACATACCTATTCCTTTTCGGAGTCTGAAACATTCTGGAAAGTGTCTCTTATGTATTCCTCCGGGGTTACGGTTTCAATAATATTGGTTTCAACATTTGTGGGATTACCTGAGATATAATGTTTAATTCTTTGACCGTTTACCACCTTCGGGTTTGTACCTTCGAAGTTGTTGATTTTTATGGCACTGGAACGATAGACCTCCTCGATAGTGTAGGGGCCTTCCCATTTAGAGAGAAGTTTTCCTGCAAAAAATCTTAAACGAGAGTTGTATAACAATACATAATCGCCTATGTTAAACTCACGCTATTGTATCCGTTTGTCATGCCATCTTTTGACTTTTTCTTTAAACAACTTGGCATTTTCATAAGCTTGGGTTCTCCATTCATCGAGTGAGCTAATATCAAATAACCTCTTCTCACTGGCAAGTTTTAAATCATAGTTGAGTTCTTTAATATCCCAATAAGCCTTATGTTCTAGTTCGAGAGGTAAGTGACATGCCTTTCCATAAACCATTTTATACGGAGACATACCCATAGGATTTTTATATGCATTTCTATAGGCCCATAATGCATCTTCAAGTTTCTTGGACCAATTCTTTCTAGACCTATTGACAGTCTTTGCAAAATTAATTTGAGCTCTCTGTTGCTCAATTCTACTTGACCACTTGACTGTGGGTGATAAGGTGATGCGAATCTATGATTAACGTCATACTTAGCAAGCATTTTATGGAAAGCACCATGAATAAAATGTGAACCACCATCAGTCATTAAGTATCTAGGGACTCCAAACCTCGGAAAAATAACTTCTTTAAGCATTTTAATAGAAGTTTTATGATCAGCACTACTAGTTGGAATAGCTTCTACCCACTTAGTAACGTAATCAACAACAGCTAGAATATGTGTATATCCATTAGAGGCAGGAAATGGTCCCATACAATCAAAGCCCCAAACATCAAATGGTTCAATAACAAGTGAATAATTCATAGGCATTTCTTGACGTCTACTAATATTACCAATTCTTTGGCATTCATCACAAGACAAGACAAACTTACGGGCATCCTTGAAGAGAGTAGGCCAATAAAAACCAGATTTCAATACCTTATGTGCAGTTCTGTCTCCAGCGTGGTGTCCTCCATAAGCTTCGGAGTGGCACTTGCGTAGGATCTATTCATGTTCATGCTCAGGTACACAACGTCTAATAACACCATCTACTCCTTCTTTATTAAGATGTGGGTCATCCCAAAAGTAATGTCTCAAATCATAGAAGAACTTTTTCTTTTGTTGGTATGTGAAGCTAGGTGGTATGAATTTAGAAACAATATAATTAGCATAACCAGCATACCAAGGAGTACTAGGAGAAGTACTTATGACATTTAATTGTTCATCAGGAAAGCTATCATCAATAGGTAGTGGGTCATCAAGAACATTTTCTAACCTAGACAAGTTGTCTGCAACGGGATTCTCAGCTCCTTTTTCTATCAACAATATGCAAATCAAATTCTTGTAGCAGGAGAACCCATCTAATAAGTCTAGGTTTAGCATCTTTCTTTTCCATCCGGTATTTAATAGCAGCATGATCAGTGTGAATAGTTACTTTAGAATCAACAATATAAGGTCTAAACTTATCACAAGCAAATACAACTGCTAAGAGTTCTTTTTCAGTAGTAGCATAATTTCTCTGAGCATTGTCTAGAGTCTTACTAGCATAATTGATAACATTTAATTTCTTATCAACTCTTTTCCCTAGAACAGCACCTACAGCATAATCACTAGCATCACACATAATTTCAAAGGGTAAATTCCAATCAGGTGGCTGAACAACAGGTGCAGAGATCAATGCTTTCTTAAGTATTTCAAATGCTTCTACACAATCATCATAAAAAACAAAGGGTATATCTTTTTGTAATAAATTAGTTAGAGGCCGAGAAATTTTTGAGAAGTCCTTAATGAACCTCCTATAAAATCCGGCGTGACCAAGGAAACTTCTTATACCTTTGATGTCCTTGGGACATGGCATCTTTTCAATAGCATCAACCTTGGTTTTATCAACTTCAATACCTCTTTCAGAAACTTTATGCCCCAAGACAATACCTTCATTAACCATAAAGTGGCACTTTTCCCAATTCAAGACAAGATTAGTTTCTTCACATCTCTGCAAAACTCGATCAAGATTGCTCAGGAAATCATCAAAAGAAGATCCATAGACGGAAAAGTCGTCCATGAAAACCTCACAAATCTTTTCACAAAAGTCAGAGAATATAGCCATCATGCATCTTTGAAAGGTAGCAGGTGCATTACATAAACCAAAAGGCATACGTCTATAAGCAAAAGTACCAAAAGGGCATGTAAAAGTAGTATTTGATTGATCTTTAGCCGACACAGGTATTTGAGAGAAACCAGAATAACCTTCTAGAAAGCAATAGTGTGTATGTTTGCATAATCTTTCTAGCATTTGATCGATAAAAGGTAAGGGTTAATGATCTTTCTTAGTAGCCTTATTTAATTTACGGAAATCAATTACCATCCTATAACCTGTAATAATTCTTCGCGGGGTCAATTCATCTTTATCATTAGGAACAACAATAATACCTCCCTTCTTAGGGACATAATGGACAGGAGTTACCCACTGACTATCAGCAACGGGATAAATTATACCTGCCTCCAGAAGCTTTAGTATTTCTTTTCTTACCACTTCTTTCATTTTAGGATTCAGACGTCTTTGAGGATCACGAACTGGTTTGGCGTCTGCTTCCAAATTTATTTTATGTTGACATAGAGTGGGACTAATGCCCTTAAGATCATCAAGAGTATATCCAATAGCAGCACGGTGCTTCTTCAGAGTTTTCAATAATCTTTCTTCTTCATGCTCTGAAAGGTTAGCACTAATAATAACAGGATATATCTTTCTTTCATCAAGATAAGCATATTTAAGATTATCAGGCAATGGTTTAAGCTCAAACACGGGATCACCCTTGGGTGGAGGAGGATCCCCTAGTATTTCAACGGGCAAATTGTGTTTCAGAATAGGTTCCTGCTTGAAGAATACTTCATCTATTTCCCTTCTTTCATTCATAAACATATCATTTTCATGGTCTAGCAAATATTTTTTTAAAGGATCACTAGGAGGTACGGCAATGGAAGCAAGACCAATAATTTCATCCTTACTAGGCAATTCTTCTTCACGGTGTTGTTTACTAAATTTAGAGAAACTAGCAAAAATGCCCGTGCGTTGCAACGGGACAGAAAAAACACACGCTCTTAACCCAATAACCACGACTCGAGACCCTGATAGGTAGATGTTCTTCATTTAAAATGGCATCACATTTGTGTTCCCGACGGTGGTCTCACTGCTCACACAACGAAAACGCATTTGAATGTGGTCAGTCCTAAGGCGTCTCTCTCTCTCTCTCTCTCACACACACACACACACGCTCGCACGCACATAATCGCTCAGAATAAGATGAGAAAAGTGTTGTTTTTTCCCGCGAGGTTTTTCAGAGTTGTGCATGCGTGGTTATCAATGTTTTTTTCCCACTCAATCTGGTTTTAATGTGTGTTTATTTGCAATTTGGATCGCCGCCGATGCGAAAGAAAAACAGATCGTGCACTATAGATTAAGTTTGCACCCAAATTAATAGTTTAGAAATATTTAACAGCTAAAAGTAACAGCATATTTAGATTCTACACATTTTTCTAATCAAATTTCATATGTAATATGTTAAATTCGGAGTTACGGTTTAAAAGATATGGATAATTTTGTTTTAGATAAACTGCGGATTGATTAACCGAAAGGTTAGGGGGTTTTCTGTTAAAACACAAAAAACAATTCATATGACTTAAATATGGACGGCGGGTTGATTACCTGAAACTTCAGGGGGGTTTCTAAGAAAGTTAAAAAGGTTCGTTATGACTTATAGATGGACTGCGGGTTGATTTCAACAAACTGCAGGGACTTTTTTGCAAATAGGGATGACGGACGGCCGAAACCCACCATGATTTATTATTAGGTAGAGATTAAACTCATGGTTCATGTCATCCAAGCCAATAGTAACAACATTCTTTTCGCAATCTATCTTAGCATTGACAGTGTTCAAGAAGGGTCCACCAAATATACTGGGACAAAAGCTATCTTGTGGGGAACTGAGAACAACAAAATCACCAGGATATTTAGTTTTCCCACACAAGACTTCGACATCTCTAACAATTCCCATTGCTGATATAGTATCTCTATTGGCAAGTTTAATTGTGACATCAATATCTTATAACTCAGCAGATGCAATTTCATGCTTGATTTCTTTACACAAGTCATAAGGTATAACACTAGCACTAGCACCCATATCACATAAGCCATGATAACAATGATCTCCTATTTTAACAGAAATAACAGCCACGCCTACCACAGGTCTATGTTTATCTTTAGCACAAGGTTTAGCAATTCTAGTAGTTTCATCACAGAATTGAATAACATGCCCATCAATATTATCAGCCAAGAGATCTTTAACAACAGCAATATTAGGTTCAACGTTAACTTGCTCAGGAGGTGTATAAGTTCTAATATTGCTTTTACGAACCACAGTTGAAGCTTTAGCATGATCCTTTATTCTAACAGGGAAAGGTGGTTTCTCAACATAAGAAGTAGGAACAATAGGATCATTATAAGTGACAGTCTTTTCTTCAACTTTAATAGGTGCAGCTACTTTTAATTCTATGGGAGGATGATATTTAAACCACTTCTCCTTAGGGAGATCAACATAGGTAGCAAAAGATTCACAGAAAGAAGCTACTCTCTCAGAGTCAAGTCCATATTTAGTGCTAAACTTACGGAAAATATCGGTGTCCATGAAAGATTTAACACAATCAAACTTAGGTGTCATACCTGACTCCTTACCTTCGTCGAGATCCCAATATTCAGAGTTGCATTTAATTCTATCCAATAAATCCCATTTAAATTCAAGAAGTATCGAGCATGGTGCGATTGTTTTCAGAAAGCCGAGCATAAAAGTTTTGAATAGTTGTTTCTCTTGGGAGCTCATGATTGGGGCATGAATATAGCATTGATTTAAGCCTCCCCCAAGCTTGAGCGATGCTTTCTCCTTCGCGAGGCCAAAAATTATATATATAATTGCGATCACGATGAACAAGATGCATAGGATAATACTTTTGATGAAATTCCAATTTCAATCTTCTATAGTTCCATGATCTCGTATCATCACATAGCCTATACCATGTCAATGCATCTCCGTTCAAAGATAAAGGGAAGACCTTCTGTGACACCCCAAAAAATTTGACCTTGTCTTATTAATTAAAGTCTTGCCAGGAAATTAAAACTTTTATTTTCTGGATTTTTTTTATTTCAGAACCATTCTTTTCTTTAATATTATGGAGTTTTTACCCCAAGTGAAAACTTTCCAAATATATTATTGGACTTGTTTACCCTCTCAAGAAAAACATTTCTATTATCAGTGGATTTATTTGCATAATTATTTCTCTCTGAGCTTTATTTCCTTAAAGTGATTTTCATTAGTTTTAGAGCTCTATTTGCACTACAACCATTTGATAAATGCATTTAAAATTTTCACCAAAATTTGGGGATATCATGTGATGTTTTTAAATCACGTTTAGGCAAACATATCTTTTATTCATTGGAGATTTTGAGCTCTACCCCAAGTTTTCAAAACTGGTCCAGTTGGTAAAAATGCACGGCAACCTATTTAAATATTTCTTTATAGCTTCCACCAAAATTATGGGATGTTGGTAATAGTATATAATTCAACTTTATGCAAAACCCACTAAGGTTCTTTGAAAATTTTGAGTAAATCAACCTCATCTTCATTCTGGTCCAGCTTGGTGAATTGTACTGCAACCATATTTTAGATTGCCCTTTCACTCATGATTCTTTTTCCTACTTATTGACCACCCTGCAAAACCCCTAAGTCCAGGAGAGTGGATCCATTGGAGTATATTTGGTCCATGCCATGCTACCCTTTTCTTTCTGTCCAGAATCAGTTTTCTCAAAAACTTGCACTAACAAATTTTTATTTTTATCAAACTAACCTTGCCACCATCACCTACATCTAAAGAGACCCCAATCTGGAGAGTTTGGCCACCCCAAGAGTTGCCTAGATGCCCTTGGCATTCTGTCAAGCACCTTGAGTGCATGATCAGAATTGGCATGAACACTAGTTTGCATTGTTAACCTGCTTACTTTGCCAAACCAGCATGTCCACTAAGCTCGTAGCTAACCCTAACCTAGCCCTGTATTTTTTTGTTTGCATCCAAGCCTCCTAGCTCACCAGGGAATTTCGTCGAGCAGTCACCGTGCGTGCTCTGGGCGCGGCCAGAGCGCGCGTTTTACACGTGCGTGCGCCCGGGTCACCGCATCCCACTTTCGCCTCCCCCGCGCCCGTTCTGGCCCTTCCCGCTCCCAGCCAACGCGCCCCGGCTCCTCCCTCGCCGTAGAGTCGCCCCTGGAGCCCCACAGCGCCGCCGTCAGGTCAGCCATGGCGGCTAGCGGCCGGCCATAGCAGGGCTCTGCCATGGACGGCGCCGCCCGAGCCATTGCCGCGCGCCAGCTGCCCCTGGAGCAGCCCGAGCTTATCCAGGAGCTCGTCCACTAGCGCCCGTCGCCTCCACGCGCCCCCAACTACAGAATGGCGGTTCGCCGGTGATCCTATCCACGGCCGCCGCAAAACCGACCTCGTACGCCTATATAAAGGAGCCCCGAGCTCATCCAGACCCTCAGGCAACCCCGTACCATCCCCCTAGCACTCCCATAGCCGGCCAACGACGGAGGGAGGCCGTCTTCCTCATCTTCGGCCAGTTCGGCCGCCGCCTTGCTCCAATTCAATTCGTCGCAGGCAGGACCACCCCCGTCCATCCTGTGCTTCCATTCTACTCCCCTCGACCGTGCGGAGCTGCCCCGCCTCTCAAACGCAGTCAAGAACCACCGTAACTCGGACCCCCAAATCCACCCGAAGCCACCCCCGCCGTGGAGCTCGCCGTCGGTGACTCCCTTCATCCTCGCCAGCCTGTCGACCACTGGGAGGACCGCCCTGGACCAGTGGATCCATCCCTGCCCTTGGATCCCCGTGGGCAGCCGCCGTTCGTCGGCGGCGATCATCGGAGCCCCGCCCCGCTCGGACAGAGGAGGAAGGAGGCGCGGGCGACTGGTCAAACCTGACCAGTGGGCCCAAGGGACCCACTGTCAGTGACCCAGCCCTGCCGAAGCGTGTTTTAAGTGGAGGCGTATTCCTCCAAATACGCCTTCGCTGAGAAGAAAGCGTAAGCCCCCCGAAACATTTCCTTTTTCTGGTTTTATTTAAAACAGAAATTTGACTAAACTTTGACTGGCTATAACTTTTTAAATATACGCCCAAACAACTTGATTCTTTTTCTGTTGTTCCTCAAATTTGGTCTAGTTTATTTTCATATTTATTTGAAAATTTTCCAAACAACTTTTTTGTACTATTTTGAAACTATGTGTTGATTTCAAATTTTATTAAATAGGATTTTTGAAGAAGGAAGAAAACTTTCAAAAGTTTTTGGGATGCACCCTGTCTATCCACAACTTGAAGGCAAGCATTCTGAACCCTGGCATAATATTTTTGGGTGTTGTTTGATACAGTTACAACACCACCTTGACATGGAACCTTCGTTATTTCTTTTGTGACGATATGATCATACGCGTGAGTGAAAAAGGAAGATGCTTTGCTGTTGAGGATGGATATGCTTGTGATAGTAATCACCCTCGTATGCCTTCATGTCTACCGGAAGGAAACTGGGAAAGTCTCTGTCTTGGGTAGACACGAGCTTACCCCTAGTTCCTCGTCGAGACGGTTGTGTCCGGTATGGCATGATGAGGTATGAGGAGTGGTGATTCTGTCTATCGGTTGAAATATATTTGTTATGCTAATCATGCAGGGAAAACTAAAACCTCCTGAGTCGACCAAAGATCGAGTCTTGTTCCGCTAACCCCCATACTTGATTCGTACTACCACTTGTCCCTGCCATAGGAAGGGTACGGTTCAGTAAGTTGTCAACCCCTTTCTAGCACACACCGTATAGAGAGGCCATGGTGGAAGATACCGACTGCAGCCAGTAGGCATGCCACCTGGTCCGGGGGCATGGGTGTTTCGGTTGTAGCTGAAGGGTTAGCTCCCCTAGTTTGCGCGCGTTATAAATTTTGTGATCCCATGCTAGTCGAGGTTGTAGCTTCCCCACTTAGAGTTTCGCTTAACGGGTGTCGTGGGTGATTCCAGACACCGGTAAAGTTAAGCTGGTGTGTGCGAGTCAGGTGTGTTTTCAACCAAAAGACCGTGGATGGAATTAGTCCCGATGGACTAAAGGAAATCCGTTGCTAGTGGGTAAAGAGTACACCCTCTGCAGAGATTATATCTATTCGAATAGTCGTGTCCATGGTTAAGGACTACAGACTGGGATGGGTCAAGTGTCGGTCTTAGTGTCGGTCTTCGGAGGAAAGATTGCTAAGCCAAAACATGGATCATGACTTGTGACACGTGATGAATTATGATTACTATTATTATGGACTAACCATCTGCATTATTTGAATTACTAAGTATCCCTGGGACGGTTCTAGCTCCCGGATATTCACTGTGATTACTCCTTATAAAGCCCTTTATGTGATGTCGCTGAGACGCCCAACTGTGGCATGCTTGTTATTCATATGCCTTATAGGCCCTTTATGTGGTGTCACTTAGACGCCCGACTGTGGCATGCTTGTCATTTCAATTACTTATAAGACCTTTATGTGGTGTCGCTTAGACGCCCGACTGTGGCATGCTTGTCATTTCAATTACTTATAAGCCCTTTATGTGGTGTCGCTCAGACGCCCGACTATGGCATGCTTGTTATTTCAATTACCTATAAGCCCTTTATGTGGCATCGCTCAGACGCCCGACTGTGGCATGCTTGTCATTTCAATTACTTATAAGCCCTTTATGTTGTGTCGCAGAGACGCCCGACTGTGGCATGTTTGTTACTTATTTACCTTATAAGCCCTTTATGTGGCATCGCGCAGACGCCCGACCGAGGCACGCTTTATATTATTATCCTTTCGAGGTGTCGTTTCAGATACTCGATTGGTGCATTTTATTTATTGATTGTTTAATTCATGTTTTATTTGAATGACCTGCTTGCGTGCTTCATGGATGTTTATTTTGTGACTGACGTAGGATAATAGAATATTTCAGAGCATGATTATAAATTGTTATATATACCTGTGTTCTTAATGTTTGCGAGTACATTCAAAAGTACTCACTGGCTTGTCCCTGGCTATTGTCTTGGCTAGATTTATCGCGTGGAGAGGAGCACTGCGACGACAGTCCCGAAACCTAGGCAGTGATGAGAGCAGTCTCGCGAAGATAGGAGTTATCCAGGTCAGCTGTTCCTGTGGGAAATGGAGTCCCATAGACGCTGATGATCCGCAAACCGCTTCCGCCATCAGCCACTAGTAACCATTTGTTGTACTCATAGACCAGAATGGTCTTGTACTACATATTTCGTACTTTGCTTAGAGTTTCTGTATCAAGTTGGTGTCTCATCAGCTAACAGTAATCCTGGGGCTGGTGAGCACAAGGGCCATTTTCTGGGAAATTAATATCCCGAAAATCCGGTCCTGACACCTTCCTCTTAGCAACATCATGAGGTATACCTGCAAGCTTAAATAATCCACAAACTTCATCCACATATATTAAGTGCTCATCAGGATGCTTTGTTCCATCTCCTGAAAAAGGGTTAGCTAGCAGTTTTTCTATCATACCTGAAGGAAGTTCAAAGGGAACATTTTCATATTCAATAGGTTCAGTAGGTTGAGGAGCAACTCTTTGCTCTACTGGTCGGGGTGAAGATACCCCAAACAAGCCCCTCGGAGGATTACTTTCCATAGTAACAAGTGACAGTAAATTTCAACACACTATATAAATTGTTCCTTACCAAATTCCACCTACCAAAGGAGCTTCATGTTGGAAATATGCCCTAGAGGCAATAATAAATTGGTCATTATTATATTTTATTGCTCATGATAATCGTTTATTATCCATGCTATAATTGTATTGATAGGAAACTCAGATACATGTGTGGATACATAGACAACACCATGTCCCTAGTAAGCCTCTAGTTGACTAGCTCGTTGATCAATAGATGGTTACGGTTTCCTGACCATGGACATTGGATGTCGTTGATAACGGGATCACATCATTAGGAGAATGATGTGATGGACAAGACCCAATCCTAAGCCTAGCATAAAGATCGTGTAGTTCATATGCTAAAGCTTTTCTAATGTCAAGTATCATTTCCTTAGACCATGATATTGTGCAACTCCCGGATACCGTAGGAATGCTTTGGGTGTACCAAACGTCACAACGTAACTGGGTGGCTATAAAGGTACACTATAGGTATCTCCGAAAGTGTCTGTTGGGTTGGCACAAATCGAGACTGGGATTTGTCACTCCGTGTAACGGAGAGGTATCTATGGGCCCACTCGGTAGGACATCATCATATGCGCAATGTGACCAAGGAGTTGATCACAGGCTGATGTGTTACGGAACGAGTAAAGAGACTTGCCGGTAATGAGATTGAACAAGGTATCGAGATACCGATGATCGAATCTCGGGCAAGTGCAATACCGCTAGACAAAGGGAATTGCATACGGGATTGATCGAATCCTCGACATCGTGGTTCATCCGATGAGATCATCATGGAACATGTGGGAACCAACATGGGTATCTAGATCCCACTGTTGGTTATTGACCGGAGAACGTCTCAGTCATGTCTGCATGGTTCCCGAACCCGTAGGGTCTACACACTTAAGGTTCGATGATGCTAGGGTTATAAAGGAAGTTTGTATGTGGTTTCCGAATGTTGTTCGGAGTCCCGGATGAGATCCCGGACGTCACGATGAGTTCCGGAATGGTCCGGAGGTAAAGATTTATATATGGGAAGTCCTGTTTTGGTCACCGGAAGAGTTTCGGTTTTTATCGGTAACGTACCGGGTCCACCAGGAGGGTCCCGGGGGTCCACCAAGTGGGGCCACCAGCCCCGGAGGGCTGTATGGGCCAAGAGTGGGAGGGGACCAGCCCCAGGTGGGCTGGTGCGCCCCCACAAGGGCCCAAGGTGCCTAAGGGGAAGAAGGGGAGCAAACCCTAAGGGCAGATGGGCCTTAGGGCCCATGCCTGGTGCGCCTCCCTCTCCCCTCCACCTGGCCGCCACCCAGATGGGATCTGGGGGCTGCCGCACCCCTTGGGGTGGGAACCCTAGAGGGGGGGCATCCCCCTCCCTCTCCCCTATATATAGTTGAGGTATTTGGGGCTGCCATCACAAGAGTTTTGACCTCTCCATGGCGCAGCCCTGCTTCTCTCCCTCCTCCTCTCACGCGGTGCTTGGTGAAGCCCTGCAGGATTGCCACGCTCCTCCACCACCACCACGCCGTTGTGCTGCTGCTGGACGGAGTCTTCCTCAACCTCTCCCTCTCTCCTTGCTGGATTAAGGCATGGGAGACGTCACCGGGCTGTACGTGTGTTGAACGCGGAGGTGCCGCCCGTTCGGCACTTGGTCATCGGTGATTTGGATCACGGCGAGTACGACTCCATCAACCCCGTTCACTTGAACGCTTCTGCTTAGCGATCTACAAGGGTATGTATATGCACTCTTCTTCTTCTCGTTGTTGGTTTCTCCATAGATATATCTTGGTGACACGTTGGAACATTTTGAATTCCTGCTACGTTCCCCAACAGTGGCATCATGAGCTAGGTCTGTTGCGTAGATTCTTTGCACGAGTAGAACACAAAGTAGTTGTGGGCGTTGATTTTGTTCAATATGCTTACTATTACTAGTACAATCTTGATTCGGCGGCATTGTGGGATGAAGCGGCCCGGACCGACCTTACACGTACACTTACGTGAGACAGGTTCCACCGACTGACATGCACTAGTTGCATAAGGTGGCTAGCGGGTGCCAATCTCTCCCACTTTAGTCGGATCGGATTCGATGAAAAGGGTCCTTATGAAGGGTAAATAGCAATTGACATATCACGTTGTGGTTTTGCGTAGGTAAGAAACGTTCTTGCTAGAAACCCATAGCAGCCACGTAAAACATGCAAACAACAATTAAAGGACGTCTAACTTGTTTTTGCAGGGTATGCCATGTGATGTGATATGGCCCAAAAGGATGTGATGAATGATATATGTGATGTATGAGATGATCATGTTCTTGTAATAGGAATCACGACTTGCATGTCGATGAATATGACAACCGGCAGGAGCCATAGGAGTTGTCTTAATTTATTTATGACCTGCGTGTCAAACGTAAACGTCATGTAATTACTTTACTTTATTGCTAACCGTTAGCTGTAGTAGTAGAAGTAATAGTTGGCGAGACAACTTCATGAAGACACGATGATGGAGATCATGGTGTCATGCCGGTGACGATGATGATCATGGAGCCCCGAAGATGGAGATCAAAAGGAGCAAAATGATGATGGCCATATCATGTCACTATTTGATTGCATGTGATGTTTATCATGTTTTTGCATCTTATTTGCTTAGAACGACGGTAGTAAATAAGATGATCCCTCATTAAAATTTCAAGAAAGTGTTCTCCCTAACTGTGCACCGTTGCGAAGGTTCGTCGTTTCGAAGCACCACGTGATGATCGGGTGTGATAGATTCTTTCGTTTGAATACAATGGGTGTTGACGAGCCTAGCATGTATAGACATGGCCACGGAACACATGCGAAACACTTAGGTTAACTTGACGAGCCTAGCATGTACAGACATGGCCTCGGAACACGGAGGACCGAAAGGTCGAACATGAGTCGTATAGAAGATGCGATCAACATGAGATGTTCACCGATGATGACTAGTCCGTCTCACATGATGATCGGACATGGCCTTGTTGACTCGGATCATGTAATCACTTAGATGACGAGAGGGATGTCTATCTGAGTGGGAGTTCATAAGATGAACTTAATTATCCTGAACATAGTCAAAAGTTCTTTGCAAATTATGTCGTAAGCTCGCGCTTTAGTTCCACTGTTTTAGATATGTTCCTAGAGAAAATATAGTTGAAAGTTGATAGTAGCAATTATGCGGATAATAGAAGGCTTATGTCCTTAATGCAACGCTCGGTGTGCTGGACCTCGAACATGGTTTGTGGATGTTGCGAACATCTGACATACACGTTTTGATGACTACATGATAGTTCAGTAATGTTAAATGGTTTAGAATTGAGGCACCGAAGACATTTTTGAAATGTCGCGGAACATATGAGATGTTTCGAGGGCTGAAATTGGGATTTCAGGCTCGTGCCCACGTCAAGAGGTATAAGACCTCCGACGAATTTTCTTAGCCTGCAAACTAAGGGAGAAAAGCTTAATCGTTGAGCTTGTGCTCAAATTGTCTGAGTACAACAATCACTTGAATCGAGTGGGAGTTGATCTTCCAGATAAGATAGTGATGTTTCTCCAAAGTCATTGCTACCAAGCTGCTGGAGCTTCGTAATGAACTATAACATATCAGGGATAGATATGATGATCCTTGAAATATTCGCGATGTTTGACACCGCGAAAGTAGAAGTCAAGAAGGAGCATCAATTGTTGATGGTTAGTGAAACCACTAGTTTCAAGAAGGGAAAGGGCAAGAAGGGATACTTCATGAAACGGAAAATCAGCTGCTGCTCCCGTGGACAAACCCAAGGTTGAACCCAAACCCGAGAGTGAGTGCTTCTGTAATAAGGGGAACAGCCACTGGAACAGAATTACCCTAGATACATGGTAGATGAGAAGGCTGTCGATAGAAGTATATTGGATATACATTATGTGAATGTGTACTTTACTAGTACTCCTAGTAGCATCAGGGTATTAGATACCGGTTCGGTTGCTAAGTGTTAGTAACTCGAAATAAAAGCTACGGAATAAACGGAGACTAGCTAAAGGTGGGCTGACGAGATGTGTTGGAAGTGTTTCCAAGGTTGATATGATCAAGCATCGCACGCTCCCTCTACCATCTAGATTGGTGTTAAACCTAAATAATTGTTATTTGGTGTTTGCGTTGAGCATAGACATGATTGGATTATGTCTATCGCAATACGGTTATTCATTTAAGGAGAATAATGGTTACTCTATTTATTTGAATAATACCTTCAATGGTCATGCACCTAAAATGAATGGTTTATAGAATCTCGATCATAGTGATACACATGTTCATGCCAAAAGATATAAGATAGTAATGATAGTACCACCTACTTGTGGCACTGCCATGTAAGTCATATTGGTATATACGCATGAAGAAACTCCATGCAGATGGACCGTTTGGATGAACTTGATTTTGAATCGCTTGAGACATGCAAATCATACCACATGGGCAAGATGACTGAAAGCTTCGGTTTCAGTAAAATGGAACAAGAAAGCAACTTGTTGGAAGTAACACATTTTGATGTGTGCAGTCCAATGAGTGCTGAGGCACGCAGTGGATATCGTTATGCTCTTACTTCACAGATGATTTGAGTAGATACTGAGCATATTTACTTGATGAAACACAAGTCTGAATTATTGAATGGTTCAAGTAATTTCAGAATGAAGTTGAAGATCGTCGTGACAAGAGGATAAAATATCTATGATATGATCATAAAGATGAATATCTGAGTTGCGAGTTTGGTACACAATTGAGACATTGTGGAAATTGTTTCACGACTAGTACCGCCTGGAACACCATAGTATGATGGTGTGTCCGAACATCGTAACTGCACCCTATTGGATATGATGCATACCATGATGTCTCTTATCGAATTACCACTATCGTTCATGGGTTAGGCATTAGAGACAACCGCACTCACTTTAAATAGGGAACCACGTAATTCCGACGAGATGACACCGTATGAACTATGGTTTAGAGAAACCTAAGCTGTCATTTCTTAAAAGTTTGGGGCTGCGACGCTTATGTGAAAAAGTTTCAGGCTGATAAGCTCGAACCCAAAGCGGATAAATGCATCTTCATAGGACACCCAAAACAGTTGGGTATACCTCCTGTCTCATATCCGAAAGCAATAGGGATTGTTTCTCAAATCTGGTCCTTTCTCGAGGAAAAGTTTCTCTCGAAAGAATTGAGTGGGAGGATGGTGGAGACTTGATGAGGTTATTGAACCGTCACTTCAACTAGTGTGTAGCAGGGCACAGGAGTTGTTCCTATGGCACCTACACCAATTGAAGTGGAAGCTTATGATAGTGATCATGAGACTTCGGATCAAGTCACTCCCAAACCTCGTAGGACGATAAGGATGCGTACTACTTCAGAGTGGTACGTAATCCTGTCTTGGAAGTCATGTTGCTAGACAACAATGAACCTACGAGCTATGGAGAAGCGATGTGGGCCCGGATTCCGATGAATGGCTCGAGGCCATAAAATCCGAGAGAGGATCCATGTATGAAAACAAAGTGTAGACTTTGGCAGAACGGCTCGATGGTCGTGAGGCTGTTGAGTATAGATGGATTTTAAAAGGAAGACGGACAATGATGGTAAATGTCACCATTAAGAAAGCTCGACTTGTCTTTAAGATGTTTCCCGACAAGTTCAAGGAGTTGACTACGATGAGACTTTCTCACTCGTAGCGATGCTAAGAGTCTGTTGGAATTAGCAGGTACTGCATTATTTATGAAATCTTGCAGATAGGATGTCAAAAATATTGTTTCCTTGTTCTTGAGGAAAGGTTGTATGTGATACAACCAGAAGATTTTGTCAATCCTGAAAGATGCTAACAAGTATGCAAAGCCCCAGCAATCCTTCTAAGGACTGGAGTAAGCATCTCGGAGTTGGAATGTACACTTTGATGAGATGATCAAAGATTTTGGGTTTATACAAAGTTTATGAGAAACTTGTATTTCCAAAGAAGTGAGTGGGAGCACTATAGAATTTCTGATGAGTATATGTTGTTGACATATTGTTGATCAAAAATGATGTAGAATTTCTGGAAAGCATATAGGGTTATTTGAAAAGTGTTTTTCAATGGAAAACCTGGATTAAGCTACTTGAACATTGAGCATCAAGATCTATAAGGATAGATCAAAACGCTTAATGGTACTTTTCAAATGAGCACATACCTTAACATGATCTTGAAGGTGTTCAAGATGGATCAGTCAAAGAAGGAGTTCTTGCCTGAATTGTAAGGTATGAAGTTAAGACTTAAAGCATGACCACGGCAGAAGAAAGAGGAAGGATAAAGGTTGTCCCCTATGCTTTTGTCATAGGCTCTATACAGTATGCCATGCTGAGTACCGCACCTGATGTGTGCCTTGCTACATGTCTGGCAAGAGGGTACAAAGGTGATCTAGGAGTAGGTCACCAGATAGCGGTCAAAATTATCCTTAGAGGAATAAGGATATTTTTCTCGGTTATGGAGGTGATAAAGAGTTCGACGTAAAGAGTTACATCGATGCAAGCTTAACACCTATCCGGATAGCTCTGAGTAGAGTAAACCGGATTCGTATAGTAGAACAGTTGTTTCAAATATAGCGTAGTAGCGACATCTACAAGATGACATAGAGATTTGCAAAGTACATACGGATCTGAATGTTGCAGACCCGTTGACTAAAACCTCTCTCACAGAGATAACATGATCAAACCAAGAACTCATTGAGTGTTAATCACATAGTGATGTGAACTAGCTTATTGACTCTAGTAAACTCTTTGGCTGTTGGTCACATGGCGATGTGACTTGTGAGTGTTAATCACATGGCGATGTGAACTAGATTATTGACTCTAGTGCAAGTGCGAGACTGTTGGAAATATGCCCTAGAGGCAATAATAAATTGGTCATTATTATATTTCCTTGATCATGATAATCTTTTATTATCCATGCTATAATTGTATTGATAGGAAACTCAGATACATGTCTGGATACATAGACAACACCATGTCCCTAGTAAGCCTCTAGTTGACTAGCTCGTTGATCAATAGATGGTTACGGTTTCCTGACCATGGACATTGGATGTCGTTGATAACGGGATCACATCATTAGGAGAATGATGTGATGGACAAGACCCAATCCTAAGCCTAGCATAAAGATCGTGTAGTTCATATGCTAAAGCTTTTCTAATGTCAAGTATCATTTCCTTAGACCATGAGATTGTGCAACTCCCGGATACCGTAGGAATGCTTTGGGTGTACCAAACGTCACAACGTAACTGGGTGGCTATAAAGGTACACTATAGGTATCTCCGAAAGTGTCTGTTGGGTTGGCACGAATCGAGACTGGGATTTGTCACTCCGTGTAACGGAGAGGTATCTCTGGGGCCACTCGGTAGGACATCATCATATGCGCAATGTGACCAAGGAGTTGATCACGGGATGATGTGTTACGGAACGAGTAAAGAGACTTGCCGGTAACGAGATTGAACAAGGTATCGAGATACCGATGATCGAATCTCGGGCAAGTGCAATACCGCTAGACAAAGGGAATTGCATACGGGATTGATCGAATCCTCGACATCATGGTTCATCCGATGAGATCATCGTGGAACATGTGGGAACCAACATGGGTATCCAGATCCCGCTGTTGGTTATTGACCGGAGAACGTCTCGGTCATGTCTGCATGGTTCCCGAACCCGTAGGGTCTACACACTTAAGGTTCGATGACGCTAGGGTTATAAAGGAAGTTTGTATGTGGTTATCGAATGTTGTTCGGAGTCCCGGATGAGATCCCGGATGTCACGAGGAGTTCCGGAATGGTCTGGAGGTAAAGATTTATATATGGGAAGTCATGTTTTGGTCACCGGAAGAGTTTCAGGTTTTATCAGTAACGTACCGGGACCACCAGGAGGGTCCCGGGGGTCCACCAAGTGGGGCCACCAGCCCCGGAGGGCTGTATGGGCCAAGTGTGGGAGGGGGCCAGCCCTAGGTGGGCTGGTGCGCCCCCCACAAGGGCCCAAGGTGCCTAAGGGGAAGAAGGGGAGCAAACCCTAAGGGCAGATGGGCCTTAGGGCCCATGCCTGGTGCGCCTCCCTCTCCCCTCCACCTGGCCGCCACCCAGATGGGATCTGGGGGCTGCCGCACCCCTTGGGTGGGAACCCTAAAGGGGGCGCAGCCCCCTCCCTCTCCCCTATATATAGTTGAGGTATTTGGGGCTGCCATCACAAGAGTTTTGACCTCTCCATGGCGCAGCCCTGCTTCTCTCCCTCCTCCTCTCCCGCGGTGCTTGGCGAAGCCCTGCAGGATTTCCACGCTCCTCCACCACCACCACGCCGTTGTGCTGCTACTGGACGGAGTCTTCCTCAACCTCTCCCTCTCTCCTTGCTGGATCAAGGCATGGGAGACGTCACCGGGTTGTACATGTGTTGAACGCGGAGGTGCCGTCCGTTCAGCACTTGGTCATCGGTGATTTGGATCACGGCGAGTACGACTCCATCAACCCCGTTCACTTGAACGCTTCCGCTTAGCGATCTACAAGGGTATGTAGATGCACTCTTCTTCTTCTCGTTGCTGGTTTCTCCATAGATAGATCTTGGTGACACGTAGGAACATTTTGAATTCCTGCTATGTTCCCCAACACTTCACTCCCCGGCAACGGCGCCAGAAATGAGTCTTGATGACCCACAAGTATAGGGGACCTATCGTAGTCCTATCGATAGGTAAGAGTGTCGAACCCAACGAGGAGCAGAAAGAAATGATAAGCGGTTTTCAGCAAGGTATTCTCTGCAAGTACTGAAACAAGTGGTAACAGATAGTTTTGTGATAGGATAATTTGTAACGAGCTACAGGTAACAAAAGTAAATAAAGTGCAGCAAGGTGGCCCAATCCTTTTTGTAGCAAAGGACAAGCCTGGACAAACTCTTATATAAGGAAAAGCGCTCCGAGGACACATGGGAATATCGTCAAGCTAGTTTTCATCACGTTCATATGATTCGCGTTCGGTACTTTGATAATTTGATATGTGGGTGGACCGGTGCTTGGGTGCTGTTCTTACTTGAACAAGCATCCCACTTATGATTAACCTCTATTGCAAGTATCCGCAACTACAACAAAAGTATTAAGGTAAACCTAACCATAGCATGAAACATATGGATCCAAATCAGCCCCTTACGAAGCAACGCATAAACTAGGGTTTAAGCTTCTGCCACTCTAGCAACCCATCATCTACTTATTTCTTCCCAATGCCTTCCTCTGGGCCCAAATAATGGTGAAGTGTTATGTATTCGAGGTTCACATAACACCACTAGAGGCTAGACAACATACATCTCATCAAAATATCGAACGAATACCAAATTCACATGACTACTAATAGCAAGACTTCTCCCATGTCCTCAGGAACAAACGTAACTACTCACAAAGCATATTTATGTTCATAATCAGAGGGGTAATAATATGCATAAAGGATCTGAACATATGATCTTCCACCAAGTAAACCAATTAGCATCAACTACAAGGAGTAATCAACACTACTAGCAACCTACTAGTACCAATCCCGGACTTGGAGACAAGAATTGGATACAAGAGATGAACTAGGGTTTGGAGATGAGATGGTGCTGGTGAAGATGTTGATGGAGATTGCCCTCTCCCGATAAGAGGAGTGTTGGTGATGACGATGGCGATGATTTCCCCCTCTTGGAGGGAAGTGTCCCCGGCAGAACAGCTCTGCCGGAGCCCTAGATTGGTTCCCGCCAAGGTTCCGCCTCGTGGCGGCGAATTTTCGTCCCGAAAGGTTGCTTGTCAATTTTTCCTCGAAGAAAGACCTCATATAGCAGAAGATGGGCATCAGAGGGCCAACAGGGAGCCCACGAGGTAGGGGCCACGCCCGGGGGGGGGGGGGGGGGGTAGGGCGCGCCCCCCACCCTCGTGACCAGGTGGGGCCCCCTCTGGTGAACTTCTTCCGCTGGATATTTTTTATATATTTTGAAAAGCACTTCCGTGGAGTTTCAGGACTTTTGGAGTTGCACAAAATAGGTCTTTAATATTTGCTCCTTTTCCATCCCAGAATTCCAGCTGCCGGCATTCCCCCTCCTTATGTAAACCTTGTAAAATAAGAGAGAATAGCCATAAGTATTGTGACATAATGTGAAATAATAGCCCATAATGCAATAAATATCGATATAAAAGCATGATGCAAAATGGACGTATCAGTGGGCCTGGCCCTGGTCGGCGTTCGCGGATACTTCAATTAACACGCTTAACGAGATCTTGGTATTTGATCTGAGTCTGGCCACTGGCCTATACGCACTAACCAACTACACGGGAACAGTTATGGGCACTCGAAGTCGTGGTATCATTCGAAGCCTTCTTGACGTCAGCGACTAAGCGGCGCGTGCCGGATTGGAACTAAGCCTGCTCTTGTATTAAGGGGGATAGTTATGCTTCCGGCCGCCCACGCAACGTGCAGGTGTGCAATGGGAGATGGGCCCAGACCCCTGCGCCATATGATTCAGACCGGCGTGCTGACCTCTCTGTTGTGCCTAGGTAGGGCTACGACGTGTTGATCTTCCGAGGCCGGGCATGACCCAGGAAAGTGTGTCCGGCCAAATGGGGTCGAGCGTGTTGGGTTATGTGGTGCACCCCTGCAGGGAAGTTTATCTATTCGAATAGTCGTGATCTTCGGTAACAGGATGACTTGGAGTTGTACCTTAACCTTATGACAACTAGAACCGGATACTTAATAAAACATAACCTACCAAGTGCGAGATAAAACACGATGATCGCTCTCTAACAGGGCGACGAGGAGAGGATCGTCGCGTAGGATTATGCTATGCGATGATACTTGATGAACTTACCTTCTACTCTCTTCTACATGTTGCAAGATGGGGGGGGTTCTAGAAGCGTAGTCTTCGACGGGATTAGCTATCCCCCTCTTATTCTGGCATTCTGTAGTTCAGTCCACCGATATTGCCCCTTTACACAGATACCCATGCATAAGTAGTGTAGATCCTTGCTTGCGAGTACTTTGGATGAGTACACACGATTGCTTTTCTCCCCCTTTTCCCCCTTTTCCTTTCTTCCTGGTTGTCGCAACCAGATGCTGGAGCCCAGGAGCTAGACGCCACCGTCGACGACGACCCCTACTACACCGCAGGTGCCTACTACTACGTGTGAAAGTGCAACTATCCCTAGGTGGTTTTGGTAATTCATAACAACATATAGCTCATTGAGCTAATGCTATTCCAAGTCAATTATTTCAGGAAAGCTCAATGATTGGCATGGCATGGATGGTGAAAGTGGAACCCTCAAAATGCTAAGGACAAAGGATTGGCTCAAGCTCAAAAGCTCAAGACTCTTCATTTTACATTTTAGTAATCCAAGATCACATTGAGTCCATAGGAAAAGCCAATACTATCAAGGAGGGATGAGGTGTTGCTTAATGAGCCTTTTGCTTCATGTGCTTAATGATATGCTCCAAAATCCTCAGCTACTTTCTCATATCCACTCTTGACCTAAACCCAAAGCCACACTCGGACCTACCGATTCTTTCTATCCGGCGCCACCGAGTTTCACATGTCATAAGTCACTGCCAAACCCTAGCAAATCAGTTCTACCGATAGGGATCTCGGTCTCACCGAGATGGGATTGCAATCTCTCTGTTTCCTTTTCGTAACTTTTCGGTCTCACCGAAAGAGCGGATCGGTCCCACCGAGATTGCAATGTAAACTCTCTGTTTCCCTTTTGTAACATTTCGGTCTCACCGAAAGAGCAAATCGGTCCCACCGAGTTTGCGTGACCAACTCTCTGGTTAGCTAATTACCAAAATTGGCCTCACCGAGTTTGTGTAATCGGTCTCACCGAGATTACATTATGCCCTAACCCTAACCATATCGGTCCTACCGAGTTGCATGTCAGTCCCACCGAAAATCTCTAACGGTAACTAGGTTTACTATTTCGGTCCGACCGAGTTTGTTGATTCGGTCCCACCGAGATTGGTAAATTGTGTGTAACGGTTGGATTTTGTGTGGAGGCTATATATACCCCTCCACCTCCTCTTCACTCGTGGAGAGAGCCATCAGAACACAACTACACTTCCAACTCATATGTTCTGAGAGAGAACCACCTACTCATGTGTTGAGACCAAGATATTCCATTCCTACCATATGAATCTTGATCTCTAGCCTTTCCCAAGTTGCTTTCCACTCAAATCTTCTTTCCACCAAATCCAAATCCTGTGAGATAGAGTTGAGTGTTGGGGAGACTATCATTTGAAGCACAAGAGCAAGGAGTTCATCATCAACACACCATTTGTTACTTCTTGGAGAGTGGTGTCTCCTAGATTGGCTAGGTGTCACTTGGGAGCCTCCGACAAGATTGTGGAGTTGAACCAAGGAGTTTGTAAGGGCAAGGAGATCGGCTACTTTGTGAAGATCTACCGCTAGTGAGGCAAGTCCTTCGTGGGCGATGGCCATGGTGGGATAGACAAGGTTGCTTCTTTGTGGACCCTTCGTGGACTCGCGCAACCGTTACCCTTCGTGGGTTGAAGTCTCCATCAACGTGGATGTAGGATAGCACCACCTATCCGAACCACAGGAAAAACATCCGTGTCTCCAATAGCGTTTGAATTCTCCAAACCCTTCCCTTTACATTCTTGCAAGTTGCATGCTTTACTTTCCGCTGCCTATATACTCTTTGCATGCTTGCTTGAATTGTGTGATGATTGCTTGACTTGTCCTAAAGTAGCTAAAATCTGCCAAGAACTAAAATTGGGAAAAGTTTAAGTTTTTATTTTGTCAAGTAGTCTAATCACCCCCCCTATAGACATACTTCCGATCCTACAAGTGGTATCAGAGCCAGGTTTCCATTATCTTTGATTTCCATAGCTTTTGGTGGTCATAGCCTTGGTTTCACAACCTAGGAGAGTATGGCGTCTAGTGAGGGAAATTATCACCGTAGAGGTCCTTACTTTGATGGCACTAATTTTGCTAGTTGGACGCATAAAATGAAAATGCATATTCTTGGACATAACCCCGCCGTTTGGGCTATTGTGTGTGTTGGCTTGCAAGGTGACTTCTTCGATGGGAAAGAACCAAACCGTGAAGCTACCGCGGATGAGTTGAATATGCTGCAATACAACGCTCAAGCTTGTGATATTCTCTTCAACGAATTGTGCCCCGAAGAATTCAACAAAATCAGCCGTCTTGAGAATGCAAAGGAAATTTGGGATACTTTGATTAGTATGCACAAAGGTACCGACTCCGTCAAGGAATCCAAATTGGATGTGCTTCAAAGTCAACTTGACAAGTTCAAAATGAAGGATGGTGAAGGCGTCGCTGAAATGTACTCTAGGCTTGCTCTCATCACAAACGAGATTGCCGGCTTAGGGAGTGAAGAGATGACCGATAGATTCATCATCAAGAAGATCCTAAGAGCCTTGGATGGAAAATATGATACCGTGTGCACATTGATCCAAATGATGCCTAATTACAAAGATCTCAAGCCAACAGAGGTCATTGGAAGAATTGTTGCTCATGAGATGTCACTCAAGGATAAAGAGGAACTTCACAACAAATCATGTGGTGCCTACAAAGCCTCATGTGAAGCCCCCACATCATCAAGTGAGAAACAAAACTTCAATGAAGAATTGAGCTTAATGGTGAAGAACTTCAACAAGTTCACCAAAAGTAGAAGCAAAGATAGAAGCTCCAAGTCAAGGTCCTACAATGACAAAAGATCTTCTAGTCGAGAGCGAAACTGCTACAATTGTGGAAGACCCGAACACTATTCCAATGAGTGTACGGCTCCCTACAAAAGAAGAGAAGATTCTCCAAAAAGAAGAAGCAAAAGAGAAGAATCACCACCAAGAGAGAGAAGGAGTAGAGATGATCGTTATGAACGAAGACACTCACGGAGAAGCAAGGATTCGAAAAGAAAGGAAAAATCATCAAGGAGCTATACAAAACGAAGACATCAAGCTCATGTTGGTGAATGGGTATCCGGCTCCGACTCCGACAATCACTCCGAGAGAAGTTATCACTCTGACTCCGAATATACTCAAGATGAAGGTGTTGCCGGCCTAGCACTTGTGTCAACCAACTCCTACGACATATTTGACTCACCAAATGAAGGGATTGGAAGATGCTTCATGGCCAAAGGTCCTAAGGTAACACACCCAGAGTATGTTGATTTTAATAGTGATGAAGATGACTTGTTAGGTGATGATGATTTACTTGTTGACAACTCTAGTGATGAATACTATGATGAAACGTCAATTAATCATTCAAATCAAGATAAAACAAATGACAATGATAAGGAGAAAATTGAGGCTCTAACTAAAGAACTAAACACTCTTAAGTTAGCTCATGAAACTATCTTCGAAGATCATCGAGAACTTTTAAGAGCTCATGAGAAGTTACGCTTTGAAAAGCTCAATCTTGAGCAAGAGCATGAGTTTTTAAAGGCAATCAATGATGATCTCCGTAAGAAAAGTTCTTCTTACATTGCCAAGCGTTTACTCTTATCTACTTACATGCCTCAAGTCAAATCTAGTAACAAGAGCAAGAAAGATTCTTCCTCTAGTAGTGACAATGATCATGTTAAGTCCAATATTGTTGCTTCTAGTAGTTCTCTTGATTCCACTAATGATTCTCTTAGCCAAGTTACACTTGAGCAAGAAAATAGCTTATTGAAGGGAATCATAGAGAAAGGAGTGTACAAAAGCCTTGCCGGGAGTAAGCAATTCGAGGAAATTGTACGCAAGCAAGGAAGGCACCGGAAGAATCAAGGTGTTGGTTTTGAACGAAAGTTCAATGCCAATGGAGTTGAGTGGGAAGAAGATCAATACCCCAAGACAAAGTTTGTTCCTCAACAAGAGAAGTATGATCCTACTTCTTTCAAGGGGACACAAGCTCAAGATGATCTCCCACCACAAGACTACAAGCAAAAAGGCAAGGACAAGCTTCAAGAGGAAATTGATGCATTTGAAGAAGCTCCTAAGACCTTAGTCAAGTGGATTCCCAAGACTACTTCAAGTTCCACTTCATCAAGTACGACTACAACTCCAAGGATTCCCATCAAGATGGTGTGGATCCAAAAGAAGAAGAACTAGAGAGTTCTTGAGGGTGACTCCGCCAACATACATCACTCTTATCATTTTGGCAAGAACAAGTGCAATCAACTTCCACATCTTGCACTAGTTCAAGGAGTCACAAACCCTCTTGTTGGTAAGTCAAGGGACAAGGTAACCTAAAAGTTTTCATGGACATCATCTTGTGTGTGCATCACTCTATGTCTATGGATATCATCGTTTGTTCCTTGTGGGACTAACCCATGTAGGTATTGAAAGTGCAATTCACTCAAAAGGATAGCTCCAAGTGATCTACATCAACATTGAGAATCCACATCTTCAACATCTACATGAAGTCATCATCGACAAAACCCAAGGTTAGTTCATCCCTCTTAGGGGGGATATCACATCTAGGGGGAGCTTTACTCTAAGACTTGAGCTAAAGCAACTCTAATGATGTGAACACAACAATGCTTTATGTAAAAGTGGTAACCCCACTTGAGCTTAAACGATGAGTATGACCTATGATCAAGTGTTCTCATTTGACTCCTAAGTCAATATACTCATATATAGATGACCTAGTCATCGCCAGTTGCTTGATAGATGCTAGAATTGGTTGTGCATGCTTTGTCACATATTTAAATTGCCATTTTATTGTGTGAGCATGTTGGTTGCATATTTTACTCATTCGAGGACATCCACTTGATGTTTTGATTGTTTGGCTTTATTTTTATTTTGCCAAGTGGATGGACAAGAATGCCTAAGAACCTCATCTAGCTATCTATGCTTTTCTCGTCTCAAACTCTATTCATGCTACATCACAAAATTGATCAAGTCAGATTCGAACCACTCTGTGTGAGGAGAACTCGGAGTCCCCGATTCGTCATAGACTTAAACTTCCAAAACCTCTTTGTGATTCTCGGTCTGACCGATACCCCACTTTCGGTCCTACCGAGATCACTAAGTTGATCTAAATTTTCGATCTCGGTGCAACCAATTTGAACCATTCGGTCACACTGAGTTGCAATAATTGTATACAGTTTTGCATCTCGGTGCCACCGAGTTGTTCCACTCGGTCACACTGATAGGGTCGGGCTATATATAGACACGGGCAAAAATTTGGAAATTTCTCCGAACCCCTTGACCCGCGCGATAGCTCGCTCTGCCAACGTGGTCTCTAGATCGTCTCCTCGCCGCGAGCCGCCTCCAGTCGCTGGTCTCCGTCGCCGTCAACAGAATTCAACCCCGCCGTTGCCGCCGTAGCGAGTCTCCGCCGAACTAGGGTATGGACTCGATCTTTGTGCTATTCCCCAATCTGATTCCTAGCACATTGTGATCATATTGATTCTAGCCACGTTTGAAACACTCCTATCCAATCAATGCATTCGTAGAATAGGTTTGATTCGAAATTTTTAGGGTTAGGTTTCCGCCGAAACCATCTCGGACCCACCGAGTTGAAAAACTCGGTCCCACCGATTTGGCTCATGCCATTGCACAAGTAAGACTCGGTCTGACCGAGAATTGCTAATCGGTGTGACCGATTTTGGAACTTTGTGAAACCCTAGCAGTCTCGGTGCCACCGAACTGTGACTCGGTCTGACCGAGTTCACTAGTTTAGGTTCCAAAACTGCTTCGGTATCACCGAGTTTAAAAATCGGTAGATCCGAAATGATTTCTATGGGAAACTAAAACTAAGACTTCGAATCATTCTTTTGCAAAAATCTCTGCATTTTGTGATGCTCATCCACTCTACCTCATCTATAAACTGTTCACAGGGTCAGCAGTCAGCTTGTTCATCATGTCAGACCAGAGTGATAGCCAGAACATGTCAGAACAGCCAGTGCACATGAGTGAGGGCACTAGTCCCTCCAGTTCTTCAGATGAAGGCAGCAGGAGCACTCCCAGTAATTTGCCAAAAGCTGCCATGAGACAAAGGAAGAAAAGAACCTCAGAATCAAGAGGATGAGGACTATGTGGCAGAAGAGGAAGCAACTTCCAAGAAAGTTGTGCTCAAGAAGGAGTATGGCTCAGCTGCAGCCATCAAGCCAGGAATGCACAAAAAGGCACCTGCTAGGAGAGTTCCTACCTCCAAGCCTAGGAAGGCTGTTCCTGAAAAAACCGTAAAGTTTACCATGGAATCTGAAGAAGAAGAAATTGGCCAGGACAAGAAGAAGAAGAGAGCCAGAACTACCACCGCCAGAGTTGTTGGCAAGCCTTCTATGAGGAAAGATTCTTCTGATGATGAAGAAGAAGAGGTTGCTGCACCAGCACCTAAGATGCCTAAGCTGATGGGTGATGCAATCAAATCAGGGGCTAATGCATCCAAGCCCAAGGAAGCACCCAAGGCTGCATCAAAGGCCAAGACAGCTCCAAAGAGGAATACAAGAAGCATCCCAGCTGCTGAGAAGAACAAGGCCCCGGTGCTTGACACTGCATAAGAGGAAGAAGGACAAGTACTCAGAAAGTTGAAGCCCAAGATCCCAGACCACAATGATGCTCATCCTGTGGCTGAGGATATGAAGATCAGAAGAGACTCAAGGCTGAGAAAGTGGAGAGCAGAAGATCCTTATGCTACCAGAAGGAGAACTGCTGTTGACTACAGGTTCCACACTAAGGAACAGCAGGACTTCTATGAGACAGTCTTGTTGGATAAGAAGCCCATTGTGTGTGATATGAGATGGGTTGACTGGGAATACATCAAGGACAATGGAGAGCACTATCCTGGAGTGCAAGACAGCTTCAAGGCATGTGGAGTAGCTGACTTTGTGGGGCAGAAGCTCATAAAGTGGAATGAAGAGCTGATCATGCAGTTCTACTCCACAGCACACTTCTATCCAGATGGAAGGATTGTGTGGATGTCAGAAGGGACAAGGTATCAATCAACAGTTGCTGAGTGGGCACAGCTCATCAATGCCCCAGAGGAGCATGAGGATGACCTAGATATATATGCCAAGAAGAAGATGGACCACAACTCTATGTCCAATATGTACAAAGAGATCCCAAACAAAGCACTTGACACTTTCAAGTTTGGATCAGTACATTATCTTCTGTCAGGGTTGCCAACCATCAATTGGATTCTGAGGCACACTCTGCTGCCCAAGTCAGGTGATCACAAGATGATCAGAGGCCATGCAATCAACTTGCTTCATATCTTTGATGTGCCACAAAAATTCAAAGTCATGAGCCTCATGGTAGAAACAATCAAGAGGACTGCAGCAGACCAGAAGAGGAGCTGTGGATATGCCCCTCAGATCCAGGAGCTGATCAACTCCAAGATGGGCACAGGCATATACCTCTTGGACAAGGAGCATTTGCCTATTCATCCAGACTTTGAGGACAATCAAGTTGTGATGAACAAGATGAACCATCTTCAGCCCATGCACAAGCACAGAAGGAGAAGGCAAGGAAGGAGAAAGCTGCAAAGATACCAACTCAAGAGGAGGCATCTGAATATTTCTTGAAAACCAAGCAAGAGCAGCTCAGTTACTTGATTGCATCCACCCTGAGGATAGAGAAAGGACTCGCCACCCTCACTCAGAATCAGGAGAGCTTAGAGAGGATCGTAGAACAAAAGTTCTACGACTTGGATGTCAAAGTGACAGAAATCCAGTCTGCAGTGGAGCAACTTCAAGATGACATGCAGGAGAGGAAAGGGAAGACTACCACTGATGCATTTGCCAGAGTGCCACGAGCTCAGAGGTCGTCTGCAGTGACAGTTCCTGACACAAGAGTCACCACCTCAGCTCCAGCCACAACACCAGCCTAACCAGCTCCAGCATCTACTTCAGCTCCAGCTCCAACCACGTCTACAGAAGCCTTCGTCCTTGGAGTGATCCAGACTCCACCACCACCAGAAGATCAAGCCTGAGTGTCGATCTAGCACTATGCATTTTCTAGGAACTTTTTGGTAACTTGTTGCCAAAGGGGGAGAAAACTGTATAGATCATAGGCTTCGAGAGAGAGTGTTGCTTTTATTCTCTCTTGCTTTATTTGGTGGTTTTTCAAACATTGTTTGCTTTTGGTCGAGATACTTTGATATGCTTGTGAGACATTGATGATCATGTGTTTGATCATAAGCTACACTTATGCATGCTTGATATATCCTATCTATCTTATGTGATCATTCACTTTTCTTGGTGATGAGTGCATGTATTTCATTCTTATCATTTTGAGCGCTCCACCAAGATGTATGTGACATGGAAGAGTAACCCATGATTCTAACACTTTGTGCATTTGCAGTCCAAAGAAAATTTTAAAATATGCACAAATTTAGGGGGAGCTCTTACTTATCACATACTTCTCAAAGCGACGATATAATTCATTCTTATTATCATTTGTCGAAGCTTTGATCTATATGTTGTCATCATTTACCAAAAAGGGGGAGATTGAAAGTGCAACTATCCCTAGGTGGTTTTGGTAATTCATAACAACATATAGCTCATTGAGCTAATGCTATTCCAAGTCAATTATTTCAGGAAAGCTCAATGATTGGCATGGCATGGATGGTGAAAGTGGAACCCTCAAAATGCTAAGGACAAAGGATTGGCTCAAGCTCAAAAGCTCAAGACTCTTTATTTTACATTTTAGTGATCCAAGATCACATTGAGTCCATAGGAAAAGCCAATACTATCAAGGAGGGATGAGGTGTTGCTTAATGAGCCTTTTGCTTCATGTGCTTAATGATATGCTCCAAAATCCTTAGCTACTTTCTCATATCCACTCTTGACCTAAACCCAAAGCCAAACTCGGACCTACCGATTCTTTCTATCCGGCGCCACCGAGTTTCACATGTCATAAGTCACTGCCAAACCCTAGCAAATCAGTTCTACCGATAGGGATCTCGGTCTCACCGAGATGGGATTGCAATCTCTTTGTTTCCTTTTCGTAACTTTTTGGTCTCATCGAAAGAGCGGATCGGTCCCACCGAGATTGCAATGTAAACTCTCTGTTTCCCTTTACTAACATTTCGGTCTCACCGAAAGAGCAAATCGGTCCCACCGAGTTTACCTGACCAACTCTCTGGTTAGCTAATTACCAAAATTGGTCTCACCGAGTTTGTGTAATCGGTCTCACCGAGATTACGTTATGCCCTAACCCTAACCATATCGGTCCTACCGAGTTGCATGTCAGTCCCACCAAAAATCTCTAACGGTCACTAGGTTTACTATTTCGGTCCGACCGAGTTTGTTGATTCGGGACCACCGAGATTGGTAAATTGTGTGTAACGGTTGGATTTTGTGTGGAGGCTATATATACCCCTCCACCTCCTCTTCACTCGTGGAGAGAGCCATCAGAACACAACTACACTTCCAACTCATATGTTCTGAGAGAGAACCACCTACTCATGTGTTGAGACCAAGATATTCCATTCCTACCATATGAATCTTGATCTCTAGCCTTTCCCAAGTTGCTTTCCACTCAAATCTTCTTTCCACCAAATCCAAATCCTGTGAGATAGAGTTGAGTGTTGGGGAGACTATCATTTGAAGCACAAGAGCAAGGAGTTCATCATCAACACACCATTTGTTACTTCTTGGAGAGTGGTGTCTCCTAGATTGGCTAGGTGTCACTTGGGAGCCTTCGACAAGATTGTGGAGTTGAACCAAGGAGTTTGTAAGGGCAAGGAGATCGCCTACTTCATGAAGATCTACCGCTAGTGAGGCAAGTCCTTCGTGGGCGATGGCCATGGTGGGATAGACAAGGTTGCTTCTTCGTGGACCCTTCGTGGGTGGAGCCCTCCGTGGACTCGCGCAACCGTTACCCTTCGTGGGTTGAAGTCTCCATCAACGTGGATGTAGGATAGCACCACCTATCCGAACCACGGGAAAAACATCCGTGTCTCCAATAGCGTTTGAATTCTCCAAACCCTTCCCTTTACATTCTTGCAAGTTGCATGCTTTACTTTCCGCTTCCTATATACTCTTTGCATGCTTGCTTGAATTGTGTGATGATTGCTTGACTTGTCCTAAAGTAGCTAAAATCTGCCAAGAACTAAAATTGGGAAAAGGTTAAGTTTTTATTTTGTCAAGTAGTCTAATCACCGCCCCCCTCTAGACATACTTCCGATCCTACAACGTGCAGGCCGCCGGCGATGACCAGGAGTAGTTTAGGAGGATCCCAGGCAGGAGGCCTGCGCCTCTTTCGATCTGTATCCCAGTTGGTGCTAGCCATCTTATGGCAACTTGTATAACTTATGTCTGTACTCAGATATTGTTGCTTCCGCTGACTCATCTATGATCGAACACTTGTATTCCAGCCCTCGAGGCCCCCGGCTTGTATTATGATGCTTGTATGACTTATTTATGTTTTTAGAGTTGTGTTGTGATATCTTTCCGGGAGTCCCTGTTCTTGATCGTACACGTTTGCGTGCATGATTTGTGTACGGTCAAATCGGGGGCGTCATAAAGGAAGAGGGATTTTCCCTCCCCTTGTGGAGCCCCCTCCTCCTCCAACCTCTATATATACTAGCTAGAGGCTTTTGGCATTTTTGAACACACAAGTTTTTGGAGCCTCGGATGTCTACTACACAACTTTATTCTTGTAGACTCGTGTTGGGCCTCCATGCGCAGAGTTTTGTAGGACAGTAGCAATTTTCCCTCAAGTGGATGACCTAAGGTTTATCAATCCGTGGGAGGTGTAGGATAAAGATGGTCTCTCTCAAACAACCAAGTAATAAAAAGTCTTTTGTGTCCCCAACACACCAAATACAATGGTAAATTGTATATGTGCACTAGTTCGGCGAAGAGATGGTGATACAAGTGTAGTAATGATAGTAGATATTGATTTTTGTAATAGGAACAATAAAAACAGCAAGGTAGCAAGTAACAAAAGTGAGCACAAACGGTATTGCAATGCTTGAAAATGAGTCCTAGGGTCCGTACTTTCGCTAGTGCAATCTCTCAACAATGCTAATCTAATTGGATCATATAACTATCCCTCAAAGTGCGATGAAGAATCACTCCAAAGTTCTTATCTAGCGGAGAACATAAGAAGATATTGTTTGTAGCTATTCTTTCCGACAGATCTATCCAAGAGTTCGTACTAAAATAATACCAAGTTATTCTTTTCGATCGATCTATCAAGAGTTCTACTAAAATAACACCAAGTTATTCTTTCCGATCAATCTATCAAGAGTTCATACTCGAATAACATCAAAGCAAGTTCAGATTCATAATACTCAATCCAACACAAAGAACCTCAAAAAGTGCCCCAAGATTTCTACCGGATAAACAGAAGACGAGAACGTGCATCAACCCCTATGCATAGATTACCCCAATGTCACCTCGATAATACCCCATTGTCACCACGGGTATTCATATACAAGACATATATCAAGTTCTCTCAAATCCATAAAAGTATTCAATCCGACAAGAATGAAATCTCAAAGGGAAAACTCAATTCATCACAACAAGATAAAGAGGGAGAAACACCATATGATCCAACTATATTAACAAAGCCTGCGATACATCAAGATCGTGCCATCTCAAGAACACGAGAGAGAGAGAGAGAGAGAGAGAGAGAGAGAGAGAGAGATTAAACACATAGCTACTGGTACAAACCCTCGGCCCTGATGGTGGACTACTCCCTCCTCATCATGGTGGCCATAGGGATGATGAAGATGGCCACTGGTGATGATTTACCCCTCCGGCGGAGTGCCGGATCGGGGTCTAGATTGGTTTTTCGTGGCTACAGAGGATTGCGGTGGCAGAACTTCTGATTTAGCGTTATTTCCGATGGTTCCTCTATTTGTAGGGTTTTTCAGCGTTGGAATCACGCGAAGATGGGCCTCGAGGTGGGCACAACCCACCTGGGCGTGCCTGGGCCTCCTGGCATGCCTAGGTGTCTTATTCTCACCTCCTTCACCTTCTGGTCCTCTTCACGAAGCTTCTGGTTCCTCTTTTGTTCCAAAAAATCATCAAAAAGTTTCTTTGCATTTGGAGAAATTTTATTTCTGCAACCTAAAAAAACTTATATTTCTGCACAAAAAACAACACCATAAAAGTTATGCTGAAAACAGCGTCAGTCCGGGTTAGTTCCACCCAAATCATACCAATATATAAAATTATTATAAACATGGCATGAATACTTCACAAAATATAGATACGTTGGAGACGTATCTGCCTCCTCCAGTTCTCTAGTTCAATTCTTCTTGGTCCTAGTTGATCAATTGGAGCTAGGCCTATATCCTCTAATCCTCATAATTAGGAACCCAATGTGGTTCTAATCTCCTCCCTTTAATTCTCCCGCGACGATTAGCTCTGAACGGTAAAGCGCTGCCAGATCGTGAAGACCGTACACTTGCAACTCACAGAGAGGCCGTGCTTTCGGTCTTCCGTTCGAGAGACTGTTCGTGGGCGGTTCGCGGAATCATTCATCTATGGTTTGAGGGACTCCAAGTACGATGTACACTGACTCGTTTATTTCCGCTGGAACAGGAGTCGGTAACGATCAGATCCAAACCGCTTATGCATCTTCATATTGTTCCTGGGTGAACGTAGGGTGAATTTGTTTTGTTTTCTACTACGTATCCCAACAATTGGCTCAATGGGACATGATATAACTTGATACATGAAGATAATGTTCAACAAATGATCTAACATGGAGCCATCATCCACACATAACGCCTTTGGCTGGGTCAGGCATCAGTCTCTTCATCTTCGTCTTTGTCGCCTTCAATAGCACAACGCCTGCCTCTTTATGCAGCACATCCATCCTCTTAAACTGAGAGCACACCTCTATAGACCTCACGAACTTCATGTGGTCACGAGAGAGCACCCAAGGATGAATGCCCTCCATCTATGGCTGTTGGGGAAGGGGTTCATATATATAGGGTGGGTCTATTATGATAACACCCTTAAGACCTTATTCTGATAACACTTGTGGTCACGAGAGAGCACCCAAGGATGAATGCCCTTCATCTATGGCTGTTGGGGAAGGGGTCCATATATATATGGTGGGTTTATTATGATAACACTTTTAAGACGTTATTCTGATAACACTTGGCCTTATCTCTACTACTATTAAACAAGCAAACATATTCTTTCCTAAACGCACCCAGAAAAACGTACACAGAACAACCAGGATGAAATACCACCTCACGATCCGATCCACTTAATTGGATCTAACCGTTAATATAATAATTAACCCTCATCTGCGTACATTTAGCAATTTACAGAAGCGGATGAAACTCTGCCATCTATCGAGCGAGGGCACAAAACGTTCCGCCACGCGAGCAAAAAATAAACTGATTCGCGTGATTAAAGGCTTGCATGCCGCGGCATGGCCCACGTTCAGCAATATGGGCGATATGGCATTCGCATGCATTGGTTCGGCCTGCGGCGGCGCATCTTCAGCAAAGGGGAGACGGGGGAGAATGAGAGGCCTGGAGGCGGCTCAGGACGTGCTCTCCGGCGACCATGCTCCGGCGGTTACCTGGCGCGTGGGGTTGGACCAAGGCGCTACGGTTTCCCGCCGCCGCCCCACAGCAGTCAGGGGTTGACAGGGAGAAGCAGTCGGGCGGCGACGAAGGCGGCGGTGGGTCGAACTACATTTATGCGACAATGACGGCTCGGGAGCGGCGAGTGGCCGATTCATCTCCTGGCTGGCCCCTCGCCCTTCAGTGGTTCAGATCTGGCGTGCTCTTCTCCTGGGCGCCCAGCCGAGCGGCCGATCCAGAAAACCAACCCTGGTGGATTGATTCTTCGTCAAATACGCGCATACACAAGAATCAGACACGCAGGCAGCTGGATGGATTTTTCTTTCAGGAGCACACGCACACATGGAAACTGCAAGCCGCCGGTGAAGACAGCTTCAGCCTTGCCGCCAAGGATGGAATAACGGAAAGGTCAGCTTCATCCGAACCAACGGCGAGGACCACGCTTAGGTACACACATACATATACCAAGATCAATATTGACCGATGCTTTTAGTTGCAATTTGACGCCCGTTGCTGATGTATTGATGCTCATGGTGAGATACGGGATAACAACTGGGAACTTTTCACCACTCAATTCTTACCAGATGAATCTTTGTAAGTAATCTTTTTTCCCTACCCCCTCTTATATTTACAGGAAATTCAAGTGTGGTACATATGTGAGTATGCTCTGTTTCCCTCTGTTGTACACATGTGGTTATTTGTTAGCTCTGATTAAGAATCAAGAGCCACTACATTCTTCAATATTGAGACTGTTAGTTGGTTTAGGTTAAATTTGATAATTGCAATTTACTTTTTTGTTCCATATTTTTACAGCTTTCAGAATTTTAAGCCGTCTTAGGATTTTAGCTTCCTCAATCATTCTGAATTATTTAATGTTAGTATGAGGTACATGTGTTCCCAAGATTAAACCTAAGAAATGTGTAGGTATATTTGATATCTTTAGTAGATGCAGCGACAACCACCATTGTTCATGGTCTATTCTAAAGATCGATTATTAGCAGTGCAACATCTCTGTTGGTTCAATCAAATAGTCTTTAATAGAACAACAAACTGATTTTAGGTGCTAAAAAAACACTAAACGCTAATTCCTCATGGTGACTATTTGTAGAATGACCATCCAGCTGGAGGAGATCCTGACTATCGATGTCAAGCCGGGGTGGAAAAAGGGCACGAAGACCACCTTCCTAGATGGAAGGATTTGATTTTTCCTGTGCAGTTATGTGTTTCAAAAAGTTATTGAGATGTAACTTTTATATTAACACTATAGTCTATGAAGGCACCATTTTATTTTAAAATATTTTCTGAAGTAAAATTTGTGAATAAACTAAATGGTGTTTCAGAGGGTATGAATGGTTGTGACTTGTGGGGTCACCCGGGGAGGCGACTGCGGCGGGGAGCAGTGGCACATCGGCGGACATCAACACATGTGTAGAGCACAGCGGCAGCGGCTGCACGGCCATGACGGACGAGCAACAGCGCGAAGCAGGTAAAGGTGGGGGTAAGAGTAAGTATCGGTTGTCATGTTTAACTCGTGGCAACAAAGAGTAAGGATCACTTCACACTCACTATAGGAAGAATACTGCTGTGACGATTATATACATATATGTTCCACTTGGTTGCTCAGTTAGTATTAATTTCCTATCGCTTCCTTTTTCTTGCAGACAAGTTTTGAAACTAGACTTTGATGAGAAGTTCATTCGTATATGGGAATTCTACCTTGTATACCTCTGGTTTCACAGCATGAGCAGTTAGAAATTGCCAGGTATGGATGTACATTATTCCTAGACAAACGAAAGTCATATACTCCCTCTGTTCTTCAAAAAACATTTTGCTGGAAATCGTTTTGTGGGTTCCAATGCAGACTAAAATTTGAGTTGATGTTGCTTTCTGCAATTATGTTAATCTCAGCCATACGATTGAGAAGGATCAGTAGACATCAGATCTTTGAGTCAAAAACCTTTGGTGAACTGTAGAAATCAAGCTTTCATCGTTTGAGATTGTAAATAACATGGGATCGAGACTTGACGGCCACATAATTATTTTACACTGACCTACTGAACCATGAAACAACATTGTTGAGCTTCAACATTTCGGTAAAACATCACATGGAAAATCGGCTACAACCAACCAGATTGTTAAATCCTGATGTGTTTTATGCTGAACTCAAGAAGTGTGAATAAGCAAGAAAGCTTCTGAAGATATATATCAGTGCATCATCACTTACGCAACTGCTACTGCAATTGACTCCGGTCCAAGCACTGGTAAGATCGTTCAACAGATTTTAGTGACATCTCTCTTCTTAAATATACCGGGATTTAATGTAGTTGCTTTTCCTCTAATAAGGTGCATGCTTGCTGTTGAATTGTGCAGAAAGGCTACGTTCTATTAATTTCTTTTTCGCATAGTCAATATTTTTTCAACACATTTTGTATCAACTGATAACTTTGGATTTGCACAAGAATAACTAAAAGCGCCATGACATTACACATTTCCTTCATTTTAGCTGTTAAACTTACTCATGTATCCGCTGTTAATTTAGTATGATTCCTTGCATATTCATCTTAGTTAGGAAGGTCTTTGAGGCTTTGGTCATCCTAAAATTTTTGTGGACTCCTTTTTCAGTCCTGGTTAGCTTTTCGAAACAATAATTATTATAGTCTTTGATCTGCACATGCCCAATTTCCTTATATTGTATAGTTTCCCATTCTAGAATAGTAGCCTTTCTGCACTGCTAAGATGTTGAAGCACGACAGCCTTTTTAACTCATGTTTAATATTGTCAGAACTAGGCATAGGGTAGAGAAAGGGTTGCTTGCATGCCATCCATGTCATAGATAAAATGTTAATGTTTTTAGCTTCTAGATGTTCTGCACCTATATACACAGTAGATACTGTTTGTAGTTCCACTCCATGAGAAGCTGTGATAAACTGAGAATGGGGCAAAAAATTCCGACTCTTCTTGCTCGCAGGCGGTGGCCGCTATGGCTGCTTTACCGCAACCGTCGAGCCTTCAAATTCTGCCGAGACTCCTATTTTCTTTGTGTATTTTTGTTCCAACTTTGCATTGATGCCATGTCCACTTGGACAATGTTTATATGTTCCTTTGATTTTCGCCGAAGAAAATAAACATTCTAAAATCTTCGTATGAATAGATTAAATAGGCTGCGCCCTTACATTCTCTGTGGAGAAGTTGTTCAGCCAGTCGATTGCCATTGATTTGTGTCATCCTAAAGTTTAAATTCAAAAATTTATATCCATAAAATTTGACGTTGTTTGATTGAGACGTGCGTTGCACTTTCACACCTACTAGTTCTACTAACACCCCAATGAAACGAACCGGACACAGCGAAAACGATAAAACTGAGAGAGAAGCACCCCCACCGCCCACCCGCGCAGCCGACCTCCCCCCGATCCGACCCACCCGCACAGCCTCCCCCACGACCACCTGCCTCCTCCTCCAACTTCCACCTCCCCGTCGGCCACACCCCCACCACATCCCACTGGCCACCTAGAACCGCTGCCTCGCCGGCCGCCCAGCACCAGATCGGCCGCGGCACCCGCTCGCCTCCCCCCCCCCCCCCCCCCCCGACCGGCCTCCTCTCTCCCTCCGGCCGACGCCGCCTCCTCTCACCCACCAAGCCCCCGGGCGGAGCCCCGCCCTACTACGGATCGCCGGATCCCGCCCGCCATGCGACCATCACACGCTGCCCCGCGCCTGAACCCAGCGGCTGCCCCCACCCACCTTCCCCCGGCGAGGGCGAGGTGCTGCACCGACGTGGCGGCCGCCAAGGCTTCCCCTCCGGATCAGGCGGCCATGGAGTTGGGGATGCGTGGGGTGAGGTTCGGCAGCTCTCATGCGTTGACGATGAGGGTGGTGACTGCTACTGTGCAGCTCAATACGCCCGCACAGGTGAGTTTTTTTTTTGTTCAAGCTGCAGCTCACTCCGCCCCTACGTCGTGCGGGCGCCCCATCCGGTGACTACGGCGGTTGCTCTCCAAATCCTGACACCCGCATCTGTGCTGCAGGGAAGCAGCGGGCGAGCTGCATCCTCCTCCTAGTGCGGGATCATAGATGGCCGCCGCTTCACCTGCCCCCATGCCGATGATCTCTGAGATGGGCCGCCGCTTCCCCTCGTTGTCTCTTTCTTTGAGAGGGGATCCAGAGCGCGGCGAGCCTGCCGGATCGTGTTGTCGCCAGAGCCACCATGTGAATCGCACGAGCACACACGTATATGCAGTAAGCACTGAAACTTTCAGTTCATTAGCTGTGGGGAGGTTCACTACACCACTCACCACATGATACGGTTCGGTTTTGTTGTTTGCAGAAGGTTTTCTTGTCTACAAGGAATCGGCAGTACCCGGATTTCGCGTGTGACTGCAGTCCACAGTATGGGCACCTGCAGCTCTCTCTCCCTCCCGTGGAAGATCATCACGAGCAAAAGGTCCTGGAGCATGCGGTTTTGATTCGAGGAGCATGCGGTTCCGTTCTGCGTCAGGGAGCCACCCTCCAGCCGTGCTACTCGCTGGAATTTTTGCCTGAGAGGACAACGACAGCCACACGACAAGTTGTGCTTCTGCAGGTCTGCTGCCTCCGGCCAAGGTGTGGTGGCCACACGGGGCAAAATTTCGTGTTTTGACCCTTTTAACATACAAAATCGACATACAAAATCGGGATCTGACCCCGCTTAGGAATATTTTCAGGATTTGACCCTTCTGCTACCACCAGGGAGCCTAGCGGTAGGGTTAGACAACCTATCGCCGGAGGCCCTGGCGGTAGGCTGTGATGGAGGGGGACGGCGTCGTCATCGTGCGCTGACGTGGATAAGTACCTTACCGCCAGACGCCCTGGTGGTATGCTCTCTAACACTACCGCCAGGGTCTCTGGCGGTAGGGTGTTGGGGGGTTTTGCTGTACAGGGCTTCTGTAACGAAATATGCAAGTTCCTGACGGAAGGGTCCTTTGTTTTGTTTTTTCATGTTCATTTTGTTGCTTATTTTCAATTTAAATATAACAGCAATATCACAACAAGTTTTACAAAAATGACAACAATATATGAGCTCACATATTAATAAAGGTTTCACATAGCAAATATCAAACAGTTTACACATAGCTTCATAAGTAGGAAATAGCAAATAGCAAACTTGTCCACATAGTTTGACAACCCCTACTAAAATATAGATGCATATCCAATAGACTTGTTTATAGGTTGGATATACCTCCCCCCTCATATACTAGGCATGGCCGTGGAGACAGATACGGCAGCGGATCCACCGGTTCAGGCGAGGCGAAACGCTGGTCGGCATCCGCCCGTTCAAGCACTTCCACCTTGCCTTGCCAGCTGGAGTTTTCGCCTCCGCCCTTCCCCAGTTGATGATATCGAACGTCGATGCACTTGGGGGCGGCATCCTGGCTCTCTCCTCCGCATTGCTCTTGAAGTAGATCCTCCGGCCTAAATTGCGCAGCTCCCAGTTGGAGTGCTGCTTGGCAACTTCAATGGTCCCTTTCCGGCGTTCACGGCAGATAGTTGGATCTCCCTCCATCTCTGCAGTCACTCTCTTCCACTCCTTCACACTCTGCGCCCAACACTTCACATCGTCGACGATCCGTTCTGCCCTCTCGTACCACCGCACTGCCCTCGTCTGAAAAATTGGTCACCGGCAGCAAAAGCTCGGGGAAGGACTCGTACACGTACGGAAGTGGCAAGGCAGAAGGGTCGTGCTGGAGATGAATTGGCGATGGTTGCGCCACTATTGCAGACCAGAACATATGGATAAAATAAATAAAATACATATATCAAGATGTGTCAAATGCAAAATCATACCATATCAGACCAACCAAATCCGCTACTTGCATCATATATTTTTTGTTTACTACAATATGCATCATATCAACATGCATCATATCACAAAAAGCAACATCATAAAACAACATCTTCATATCATATCAACATGCATCATAAAACTACTATCAAGTGCTCCCACATGCATTACATCATAATTTTTTTACCAAAAAATACTATGAACTAGGGTTCATCTTCACACTAACATACACCCTCCGTTCCTTTATATAAGGTGTATTTGTTTTTTGATAAAATTCCATAATGTAAGTTGCATTTCTTCTAATTCCTCATGATTCCCTTGTTAGCCCTCTAGAAAAAGGAAAGTATCTCTCTCCTAATTTTCTACATATCTTCTTATAGCAAAAGAATGAAACTATCTCTATGTTGATTGCATGTATCTTTTACTTTCCTGGACTAACTGATTTACTTGCCACTAACCAATATATTTGCCAAGGGTAATTTTGTCCTAACACGTCTATAATTATGTGCCTTGGTCACCGTGCCAAAAATAATACACCTTACATAAAGGAACGGAGGGAGTATGAACTATTTATTAGAGTTCATATTCAATACCACTACTTACTAAAGAACTAAGAACTACAACTACAATCAAGCTAAAACAATCTTAGGTGAAAAAAATCCAATCTAAATTCAAAAACATGAGGGATTTCAAGAAAATAATGCGTCGAAATGGAAGCAAGTTTGCAAAAACTAATTGGAGGGATTGGAGGAGCTTGCGTTTCTCTTTTCGGGGCCATCTCGATCCGCAAAACGGTCAACAAACGGTGAAGATCTGAGGGGGGAGTGGAGGAGATGAGAGAGGGAGAGAGGCACTAGTAGAAAAGGGGGCAAAGGTCCAGGCCGGGTCAGCCCATTAGTCCCGATTCAGTCCAGAACCGGCACACATGGGGGCATTGGACCCGGTTCGTGAGCCCAGGAGGGGGGCGGCCGGGCCACGTGGGCCATTGGTCCCGGTTCGTCTGGACCTTTTGGTCCCGATTGGTGGGACGAACTGGAACCAATGGGCCTCGCTCCTGGCCCACCACTAGTGGTCCCGCTTGGTGGCTTGAACCGGGACCAAAGGCTCCCCTTTAGTCCCGGTTCATGCCACCAACCGGGACCAATGAGGTGCCTATATATACCCCCTCGCGTAATAGCAGAGCACACTGCTCTGTTTTTCTGGCCGCCAAGGGGGGGAGGGGTTGGTGGTGCTCTAGCTCACCTCCAATGCACACAAGGTGTTCGATGGAATGTCCGAGCCACACTACTTAAGCTTTCTCCTCTCCAAGCTCTACTTGAAGCTCAATTTTCCTCAATATTTGTCTAGGTTTAGCGGTCGGTCACGCCCGTCCCCGTCTTCACCGCCGTCGATCACCCGCGCAGAGCTCATCGCCGGCACCACCGTGGTGAGCCTCTTGTTCTTATCTTCTTTCTGAAAGGAAAAATATTCTTACTTGTATGCTTACATAGATACTTGTATTATTTTCTTACTTTTATTATTGCATCTTATATAGTGGGATGGTTTTGGTATCCGCCCCCATTGGCCCTCGTCCTGTCTATGATTCGGATGTGGTATATATTATCTTTATAACTATTGGTTCATTTATTGGTTATGAAAATTATGCCGACCAACGTGACATAAATTTTATTTATCTAGGAGTTATGTGAACCGGAAATTCGAACCGACCCTATTGTCGAGAGGTTAAATTTAGTTGAAGAAGAAAACAATTTCTTGAAGGAAAAAATAAAAAAAATTGAGGAGGAGAAGATGATATTGGAGTTGCATGTTGCGGATGTCGTCGATGATCACAAGATCAAGATGGATGCAATGCGCTTGAAGATTAGAAAGATTAGAAAATATGCCATTCATACCGAGGCTTGGTATCATTATGCCGTTGGATCAATTGTTACCTTGGTTGCGATTATGATCGCATTTGTTTTCGCATTGAAATGTTTCATAGTTTCAATGTATGGTTTAATTAATTAGATGATCTGGAGAGCTATATGTTGTTAGATGAGAACTATGTATGTACTTTGGTTTTAATGTGATGATGAACTTCTATTAATTTGGACACTTAATTATATATAATGCACGCAGATGAACCGGCAATGGATGTACGGTGACAGACACACCTCCAAGTACATTAAGGGCGTGCATGAGTTTCTCGATGCGGCTGAGGCAAACAAGCAGAATGGTTTTATGTGTTGTCCATGCACTAAATGTGGGAATACGATGTCTTACTCTAACCAGAAAATCCTTCACACCCACCTGCTTTACAAGGGTTTCATGCCACACTATAATGTTTGGACGAGGCAAAGAGAAATATGGGTTATGATGGAAGACGGCAAAGAAGAAGAGTACGATAACAATTATGTGCCCCCCTGAATACGGTGATGCTGCAACGGGGGGAGCTGGTGAAGATCAAGAGGAACCAGACGATGTGCCCAATGATGCTGCAACGGATGAAGCCGCTGAAGATCAAGAGGAACCAGACGATGTGCCCGATGATGATGATCTCCGCCGGTCATTGTCGATGCAAGGACGCAATGCGAAAGTCAAAAGGAGAAGCTGAAGTTCGATCGCGTGTTAGAGGATCACAAAAAAGGGTTGTACCCCAATTGCGAAGATGGCAACACAAAGCTCGGTACCGTACTGGAATTGCTGCAGTGGAAGGCAGAGAATGCTGTGCCTGACAAAGGATTTGAGAAGCTACTGAAAATATTGAAGAAGAAGCTTCCAAAGGATAACGAATTGCCCGACAGTACATACGCAGCAAAGAAGGTCATATGCCCTCTAGGATTGGAGGTGGAGAAGATACATGCATGCCCTAATGACTGCATCCTCTACCGCGGTGCATATAAGGATCTGAACGCATGCCCGGTATGCGGTGCATTGCGGTATAGGATCAGATGAGATGACCCTGGTGATGTTCACGGCAAGCCCCCCCAGGAAGAGGGTTCTTGCGAAGGTGATGTGGTATGCTCCTATAATACCACGGTTGAAACGTTTGTTCAGAAACGGAGAGCATGCCAAGTTGATGCGATAGCACAGTTAGGACCGTATGAAAGACGGGAAGTTGAGAGCACCCGCTGACGGGTCGCAGTGGAGAAAAATCGAGAGAAAGTATTGGGATGAGTTTGCAAAGGACCCAAGGAACGTATGGTTTGCTTTAAGCGCGGATGGCATTAATCCTTCCGGGGAGCAGAGCAGCAATCACATCACCTGACCCGTGACTCTATGTATGTATAACCTTCCTCCTTGGATGTGCATGAAGCAGAACTTCATTATGATGCCAGTTCTCATCCAAGGCCCTAAGCAACCCGGCAACGACATTGATGTGTACCTAAGGCTATTAGTTGAAGAACTTTTACAGCTGTGGAATGGAAACGGTGTACGTACGTGGGATGAGCACAGACAGGAGGAATTTAACCTAAAGGTGTTGCTGTTCGTGACCATCAACGATTGGCCCGCTCTTAGTAACCTTTCAGGACAGACAAACAAAGGATACCACGCATGCACGCACTGTTTAGATGACACTGAAAGTATATACCTGGACAAATGCAGGAAGAATGTGTACCTGGGCCATCGTCAATTTCTTCCGACCAACCATCAATGTCGAAAGAAAGGCAAGCATTTCAAAGGCGAGGCAGATCACCGGAAGAAGCCCGCCATGCGTACCAGTCATCACGTACTTGCTATGGTCAATGATTTACATGTAATCTTTGGAAAGGGTCCTGGCGCACTAGCTGTTCCGAATGACGCTGAGGGACACGCACCCATGTGGAAGAAGAAATCTATATTTTGGGACCTACCCTACTGGAAAGACCTATAGGTCCGCTCTTCAATCGACGTGATGCACGTGACGAAGAACCTTTGCGTGAACCTGCTAGGCTTCTTGGGCGTGTATGGAAAGACAAAAGATAGACCTCAGGCACGGGAGGACCTGCAACGTTTGCACGAAAAAGACAGCATGCCTCCGAAGCAGTATGAAGGTCCTGCCAGCTACGCTGAGGGAGTCCTAGATTAGGGGGTGTCCGGATAGCCGGACTATAACCGTTGGCCGGACTCCTGGACTATGAAGATACAAGATTGAAGACTTCGTCCCGTGTCCGGATGGGACTTTCCTTGGCGTGGAAAGCAAACTTGGCGATACGGATATGTAGATTTCCTTCCGTTGTAACCGACTCTGTGTAACCCTAACCCTCTCCGGTGTCTATATAAACCGGAGGGTTTTAGTCCATAGGACGAACAACAATCATACCATAGGCTAGCTTCTAGGGTTTAGCCTCTCTGATCTCGTGGTAGATCTACTCTTGTACTACCCATATCATCAATATTAATCAAGCAGAAGTAGGGTTTTACCTCCATCGAGAGGGCCCGAACCTGGGTAAAAACATCGTGTCCCTTGTCTCCTGTTACCATCCGCCTAGACGCACAGTTCGGGACCCCCTACCCGAGATCCGCCGGTTTTGACACCGACATTGGTGCTTTTATTGAGAGTTCCTCTGTGTCGTCACTTGTAGTCCCGATGGCTCCTCCGATCATCAACGGCGATGCAGTCCAGGGTGACACTTTTCTCCCCGGACAGATCTTCGTATTAGGCGGCTTTGCACTGCGGGCCAATTCGCTTAGCCATCTGGAGCAGATTGAAAGCTACGCCCGTGGCCGCCAGGTCAGATTTGGAAGCTTGAACTACACGGCTGATATCCGCGGAGACTTGATCTTCGAAGGATTTAAGCCACAGCTGGGCGCGCAGCACTGTCACGAAGGGCATGATCTAGCTCTGCCGCCGAACAGTGCCCTGGAGGCCGCACCCGTGTCCGCTCCGACCCTTAGCTCGGAGCAGACTGCACCAATCGAGGACGGGTGGCTGGACACCGCCTCGGAGGCTGCAATCTCTATGGCGATCGAGCCGAACACCAGCCTTATCCTCTGCGAAGCCCGTGACTCCAAGGTGCCGGACTCCTCTCTGGACTCCGAGCCCCCCGCGCCCTTGCCAATCGAATCCGATTGGGCACCGATCATGGAATTCACCGCCACAGATATCTTTTAGCACTCGCCCTTCGGCGATATTCTGAATTCATTAAGGTCTCTCTCTTTGTCAGGAGAGTCCTGGCCGGATTATGGCCAACAGGATTGGGATGCGGACGACGAAGATATTCGATGACCACCCACCACCCACTTCGTAGCGACTGTCGATGATTTAACCGACATGCTAGACTTCGACTCCGAAGACATCGACGGTATGGGCGACGATGTAGGAGACGAACAGGAACCAGCGCCTATAGGGCACTGGAAAGCCACCTCGTCATATGACACATATATATGGTGGATACACCCAAAGAAGGCAATGGCGACGGAACAACGGGGGATGACCCCTCCAAGAAGCAACCAAAGCGCCGACGTCAGCGGCGCCGCTCTAAGTCCCGCCAAAGCAAAAACGGTGAAACCGGCGTCGGAGACAATAACACCCCGGACAGTGCCGAAGACAACTCCCTCCAGCAAGATTCAGCGCAGGAGGATGGAGAAGCCAGCCTTCCTGAGAGGGCGGCGGACAGAGAGGAAGAGGATGACAATTACATGCCTCCCTCCGAAGACGAGGCAAGCCTCGGCGACGGCGGATTTGTCGTGCCTGAGGATCCCGCCGAACAAGAGCGCTTTAAGCGCAGGCTTATGGCCACGGCGAGCAGCCTCAAGAAAAAACAGCAACAGCTTTGAGCTGATCAAGACTTGCTAGCCGACAGATAGACTGAAGTCCTGGCGGCCGAAGAGTATGAACTCGAACGCCCCTCCAAGAGCTACCCAAAGCGCAGGCTGCTACCCCGATTAGAGGAGGAAACACCTAAACCTACATCACCAGCGCATGACGCGGCCGATCGGCCACCTCGTGGCAGTGACAGAGAGGCCTCATGGCCCTCCGCTCAAGCCGCACCCCGGCGTCGCTCAAAAAGTACCAAGGCACGGGGAAACACGCTAGACCTGCACGACATGTTGGAGGACAAGGCAAGGCAAACAAGATCGATCTACGGATCGCGTGGGCGCCCCACGACTCGAGACGATAACCGTCACGCCGGATACAGCAAATCTGGCCGGGCCGAACACAACAAACAAAGCTCATTTGAGCTACGTCGTGATATAGCCCAGTACAGAGGCGCCGTACACCCACTATGCTTCACGGATGAAGTAATGGATCATCAAATCCCAGAGGGTTTCAAACCCGTAAACATCGAATCATACGATGGCACAACAGATCCTGCAGTATGGATCGAGGATTATCTCCTTCATATCCACATGGACCGCGGCGATGATCTACGCGCCATCAAATACCTCCCACTAAAGCTTAAAGGACCAGCTCGGCATTGGCTCAACAGCTTGCCAGCAGAATCAATTGGCTGTTGGGAGGACCTGGAAGCTGCATTCCTCGACAATTTCCAGGGCACCTATGTGCGACCACCAGACGCCGATGACCTAAGCCACATAATTCAGCAGCCAGAGGAATCGGCCAGACAATTCTGGACACGGTTCCTGACCAAGAAAAATCAGATTGTCGACTGTCCGAATGCAGAGGCCCTAGCAGCCTTCAAAGATAACATCCATGACGAGTGGCTTGCCCGGCACCTAGGACAGGAAAAGCCGAAATCCATGGCCTCCCTCACGACACTCATGACCCGATTTTGCGCGGGAGAAGACAGCTGGCTAGCTCGTAGTAATAACATGACCAAGAGCCCTGGTAATTCGGATACCAAGGATAGCAATGGCAGGTCGCGTCGCAACAAGCACAAGCGCCGCATTAACGGCGACAGTGCCAAGGATACGGCAGTTAACGCCGGATTCAGAGGCTCTAAACCCGGTCAGCGGAAAAAGCCATTCAAGAGAAATACTCCGGGCCCGTCCAGTTTGGACCGAATACTCGATCGCTCGTGCCAGATATATGGCACCCCCGAAAAGCCAGCCAATCACACCAACAGGGACTTTTGGGTGTTCAAGCAGGTAGGCAAGTTACATGCCGAAAACAGAGACAAGGGGCTGCATAGCGATGACGAGGAGGAGCCCCGGCCGCCGAACAATAGTGGACAGAAGGGTTTCCCCCCCACAAGTGCGGACGGTGAACATGATATACGCAACCCACATTACCAAGCGGGAGCGGAAGCGTGCACTCAGGGACGTATATGCGTTAGAGCCAGTCGCCCCAAAGTTCAACCCATGGTCCTCCTGCCCGATCACTTTTGATCGAAGGGACCACCCCACTAGCATCCGTCATGGCGGATTCGCCGCATTGGTTCTTGACCCAATCATTGATGGATTTCACCTCAGTAGAGTCCTTATGGACGGCGGCAACAGACTGAACCTGCTTTATCAGGATACAGTGCAGAAAATGGGCATAGATCCCTCAAGGATTAAACCCACAAAAACGACATTTAAAGGCGTCATACCAGGTGTAGAGGCCAACTGTACTGGCTCAGTTACAATCGAAGTGGTCTTCGGATCCCCGGATAATTTCCGAAGCGAGGAGTTAATCTTCGACATAGTCCCATTCCATAGTGGCTATCATGCACTGCTCGGACGAACCGCATTTGCAAAATTCAACGCGATGCCGCACCACGCATACCTCAAGCTCAAGATGCCAGGCCCTCGAGGAGTCATTACGGTCAATGGAAACACCGAACGCTCTCTCCGAACGGAGGAGCATACGTCGGCGCTGGCAGCGGAAGTACAGAGCAGCCTCTCAAGGCAATTCTCCAGTCCAGCTTTTAAACATCCGGACACCGTCAAGCGCGCCTGGAGTAACCTACAACAAGACCGCCTGGCACGTTCCGAGCAAGCGTAGCGATACGGCCCCAACCCCAGCCCTCACGAAACTGCTAAATCAGTACCACGCGTACATAACTACGCCCTGAAAATTCCATGGGCACATGGGGAGGGGCACGGCCACGGCATGCCCTAAATACGGCTCAACCGCACCAGGGGCTCCTGATTTCGTCACATTTTCTTACTTTCAGGACTCCATCATCTGGAAGGCCTTTCCGGCAATAAAATCGCCGAACACACGATGCAACAACCAAGGAGGCAGGAAGCTACGCCGAATTCTCAGGTGGTCTCTATAACGAGCAAAATACCTGTCTTACATATCATCTCGCAGCTCGCTCCTGGAGGGGGACATGTCAAATAGTCCCACCTCATGCTTATTGCACTATTTGTATCGTTCTGCTTTTACAGCAACATTTTAAAATAAACAATGCTTAGCTTCAGCTTATTACTGCATTCTCTATTCATTTCTTTTTTAAATATATATGTTTAGTTATGACATTTAGCACCCGTACACTTTGGTACGGCCAACACGCCAGGGGCTCAAGCACCCCATAACACGGCGTGAGAAGTCCGAACACTTTCACAAGTGCGGCCCTCCGATCGTATAGCATTATATGCATCAGCTCCGAATCATGTCTTTGGTCAATAGTTGGGTTTGCCCGGCTCCCATGTTTTGGTACCTTTCGTTCCGCTATATCGGCTAAGGTAGCGCTAGGAGAACTACTGCGATTGTGCCCCAGTTGAGCTGGGCCTAAGCACCTCAGTAGAGAAAGCTAAAACTGACGGTCATGATAGGGCGAGAGCTGGTCACAGTTCGGGAAGGTTTCGAGTCCTTAAAGACTTATGCCGCTTAGAGCGAGGAGCCGGCTTTGTCCGGCCTAGGCGTGTATAGCGCCCCGAACTCGGTCTTCCGAATACTAGGGGCTTCGCCGAAATTTAAAATTATAGAATTCTATGGCTAAGTGAGAGTGATAACGCATTATAGTCCGATTGCCTTGTTCGTTGTGCTGAGCACCTCCCTCGAAGGACCCAAGAATGGGAAAAAGAGTGCTCAGGTTTATCCCGAACACCCCAGCACTCGTGGCATGGGGGCAGAAGCCGACGACTCGCCATCTCTCAAATGTAATAAACGGCCGCACAGAAGGTAATATTTTAAATTAAACAAGCATTGCATAGCGCATATGAACAAGTTTTTAGCGCACAGGATAAAACGAACAAAGTTTCACTCAAATATTACATCTTTCGAGCATTCATCCGCCACAAGGCGGGCACCCTTCAAGACACCCTCGTAATACATGTCGGGGTGGCGATGCTCCTTGCCCTGCGGCGGCCCGTCCTTCACAAGCTTCACGGCATCCAATTTGCCCCAGGGCACCTTAGCACGGGCAAAGGCCCTACGGGCACCCTCGATGCAGACGGAGCGCTTGACGACCTCAAGCCTCGGACAGGCGTCCACCAGCCGCCTCACCAGCCCGATGTAGCTCCCAGGCAGGGCCTCTCTAGGCCACAGCCGAACTATAAAGCCCTTCAGGGCCTGTTCGGCCACCTTGTGGAGCTCGAGCAGTTGCTTTAACTGGTCGCTCAAAGGCACCGGGTGTCCGGCCTCAGCGTACTGAGACCAAAACACCTTCTTCGTCGAGCTTCCCTCCTCGGCTCTATAGAAGGCGGCGGCATCGGACACGCTGCGGGGCAAATCTGCGAATGCTCCTGGAGAGCTCCAGATTCTGGTAAGTAACAAATAATTCACTTTCACATGCTTGCTTTGCATAAAGAAAGCCTTACCCGCCGCTATCTTCTTCATCGCCTCAACTTCTTGGAGGGCCTTCTGGGCTTCGGCCTTAGCAGACTTGGCACTTTCAATGGCCGCCGCGAGCTCGGACTCTCGCGTCTTCAAGTCATGCTCCAAACTCTCATGTTTTTTCATGAGAGCCTAGAGCTCTTTCCGCACCTCGCCAACCTGTGCCTCATGCTTCTCCCGCTCGGTGCGCTCCGTTGCCACCTTCTTTTCGGCCTCGGACATCGCCTACTTAAGGGTTGCCACCTCAGTTGTGGCCCCTACAATAGCCACATTAATCCTGTCATTTTCTTGCAATTGCACCTTTTATATATATTTAAAAAAGGTATCTCTTACCTTCTGAGGGAGTCCTGGATTAGGGGGTGTCCGGATAGCCGAACTATACCTTCGGCCGGACTCCTGGACTATGAAGATACAAGATTGAAGACTTCGTCCCGTGTCCGGAAGGGACTTTCCTTGGTGTGGAAGGCAAGCTTGGCGATACGGATATGTAGATCTCCTACCATTGTAACCGACTCTGTGTAACCCTAGCCCTCCCCGGTGTCTATGCAAACCGGAGGGTTTTAGTCCGTAGGACACAACAACAATCGTACCATAGGCTAGCTTCTAGGGTTTAGCCTCTCTGATCTCGTGGTAGATCTACTCTTGTACTACCCATATCATCAATATCAATCAAGCAGGAGTAGGGTTTTACCTCCATCGAGAGGGCCCGAACCTGGGTAAAAACATCGTGTCCCTTGTCTACTTTTACCATCCGCCTAGACGCACAGTTCGGGACCCCCTACCCGAGATCCGCCGGTTTTGACACCGACATTGGTGCTTTCATTGAGAGTTCCTCTGTGTCGTAGCTTTTAGGCTCGATGGCTCCTCCGATCATCAACAGCGATGCGGTCCAGGGTGAGACTTTTCTCCCCAGACAGATCTTCATTTTCGGCGGCTTTGCACTGCGGGCCAATTCGCTTGGCCATCTGGAGCAGATCGAAAGCTATGCCCCTGGCCATCAGGTCAGATTTGGAAGCTTGAACTACACGGCTGATATCCGCGGAGACTTGATCTTCGATGGATTCGAGCCACAACCGGGCATGCCGCACTATCGTGAAGGGCATGATCTAGCTCTGCTGCCGGGCAGTGCCTTCGAGGCCGCACCCATGTCCGCTCCGACCCTTAGCTCGGAGCCAACTGCGCCAATCAAGGACGGGTGGTTGGAGACTGCCTCAGGGTCTGCAATCTCTACGGCGATCGAGCCGAACACCATTCCTATTCTCCGCGAGGCCCGTGGCTCCAAGGTGTCGGACTCCACTCCGGACTCCGACCCCCCCGCGCCCTTGCCAATCGAATCCGATTGGGCGCCGGTCATGGAATTCACCGCCACAGATATCTTTCAGCACTCGCCCTCCGGCGATATTCTGAACTCACTAAAATCTCTCTCTTTATCAGGAGAGTCCTGGCCGGACTATGGTTAGCAAGGTTGGTATGTGGATGACGGAGAAATTCAAAGCCCACCCACCACCCACTTCGTAGCCACTGTTGACGATTTAACCGACATGCTCGACTTCGACTCCGAAGACATCGACGGTATGGACGACGATGTAGGAGACGAACAGGAACTAGCGCCTATAGGGCACTGGAAAGCCACCTCGCCATATGATATATACATGGTGGACACCCCAAAAGAAGGCAATGGCGATGGAACAACGGAGGATGACCCCTCCAAGAAGCAGCCTAAGCGCCGGCGTCAGCGGCGCCGCTCTAAATCCCGCCACAGCAAAAACAGTCATTCCGGCACGGGAGATAACAACACCCCGGATAGTGCCGAAGACAACCCCCTCCAGCAGGATTCTGCACAGGAGGATGGAGAAGCCAACCCTCATGAGAGAGCGGCAGACAAAGAGATGGAGGACGATAATTACATGCCTCCCTCCGAAGACAAGGCAAGCCTCGACGACGACGATTTTGTCGTGCCAAAGGATCCCGTCGAACAAGAGTGTTTCAAACGCAGGCTTATGGCCACGGCGAGCAGCCTCAAGAAAAAACAACAACAACTTAGAGCTGATCAAGATTTGCTAGCCGACAAATGGACTGAAGTCCTGGTGGCCGAAGAGTATGAACTCGAACGCCCCTCCAAGAGCTACCCAAAGCGCAGGCTGCTACCCCGATTAGAGGAGGAAGCACCTAAACCTACATCACCAGTGCATGACGCGGCCGATCGGCCACCTCGTGGTCGTGACAGAGAGGCCTCACGGCCCTCCGTTCAAGCCGCACCCCGGCGATGCTCAAAAAATATCAAGGCACGGGGAAATGCGCCAGACCTGGGAGATATATTGGAGGACAATGCAAGGCAAACAAGATCGATCTACGGATCGCGTGGGCGCCCCACGGCACGAGACGGTAATCGTCACGCCGGATACAGTAAATCCGGCCGGGCCGAATACAGCAGACAAAGCTCGTTCGAGCTGCGTCGTGATATAGCCCAATACAGAGGCGCCGCACACCCACTATGCTTCACAGATGAAGTAATGGATCATCAAATCCCCGAGGGTTTCAAACCCATGAACATCGAATCATACGATGGCACAACAGATCCTGCGGTATGGATCGAGGACTATCTCCTTCATATCCACATGGCCCGTGGTGATGACCTACACGCCATCAAATACCTCCCACTCAATCTTAAAGGACCAGCTCGGCATTGGCTTAACAACTTGCCAGCATAATCAATTGGTTGTTGGGAGGACCTGGAAGCCACATTCCTCGACAATTTCCAAGGCACTTATGTGCGACCACAAGACACCGATGACCTAAGCCACATGATTCAGCAGCCAGAGGAATCGGCCAGACAATTCTGGACACGGTTCCTAACCAAGAAAAATCAAATCGTTGACTGTCCGGACGCAGAGGCCCTAGCAGCCTTCAAGCATAACATCCGCGACGAGTGGCTTGCACGTCACCTAGGACAGGAAAAGCCGAAATCTATGGCAGCCCTCACGACACTTATGACCCGCTTTTGCGCGGGAGAAGACAACTGGCTAGCTCGTAGCAATAACATGACCAAGAGCCCTGGTAATTCGGATACCAAGGACAGCAGTGGCAGGTCGCATCGCAACAAGCAAAAGCGCCGCATTAACGGTGACAATACTGAGGATACGGCAGTTAATGCCGGATTCAGAGGCTCTAAACCCGGTCAGCGGAAAAAGCCATTCAAAAGAAATACTCCGGGCCCGTCCAGTTTGGACCGAATACTCGACCGCTCATGCCAGATACATGGCACCCCCGAAAAACCAGCCAATCACACCAACAGGGATTGTTGGGTGTTCAAGTAGGCAGGCAAGTTAGAGAAGGCAAGGGGCTGCATAGCGACGACGAGGAAGAGCCCCGGCCACCGAACAATAGTGGACAGAAGGGCTTCCCCCCACAAGTGCGGACGGTGAACATGATATACACAACCCACATCCCCAAGAGGGAGCAGAAGCGTGCGCTAAGGGACGTATACGCGATGGAGCCAGTCGCCCCAAAGTTCAACCCATGGTCCTCCTGCCCGATCACTTTTGATCGAAGGGACCACCCCACCAGCATCCGTCATGGTGGATTCCCTGCATTGGTTCTAGACCCAATTATTGACGGATTTCACCTCACTAGAGTCCTTATGGACGGCGGCAGCAGCCCGAACCTGCTTTACCAGGATACAGTGCGAAAAATGGGCATCGATCCCTCGAGGATTAAACCCACTAAAACGACCTTTAAAGCCGTCATACCAGGTGTAGAGGCCAACTGTACAGGCTCAGTTACACTTGAAGTGGTCTTCGGATCTCCGGATAATTTCTGAAGCGAGGAGTTAATCTTCGACATAATCCCATTCCGCAGTGGCTATCACGCACTGCTCGGGCGAACCGCATTCGCAAAGTTCAATGCGGTGCCACACTACGCATACCTCAAGCTCAAGATGCCAGGCCCTCGAGGAGTCATTACGGTCAATGGAAACACCGAACGCTTTCTCCGAACGGAGGAGCATACGGCGGCTCTCATAGCGGAAGTACAAAGCAGCCTCTCAAGGCAATTCTCCAGTCCGGCCATTAAACGTCCGGACACTGTCAAGCGCGCCCGGAGTAACCTACAATAAGACCGCCTAGCATGTTCCGAGCAAGCGTACAATGCAGCCCCAACCCCAGCCCTCGCGAACTTGCGAAAGCGTGTACATAACTACGCTCTGGAAATACCATGGGCAAAGGGGGAGGGGCACCATCACGGCACACCCGAAACACGGCTTAAACCGCACTAGGGGTTGCCGACTTCTTCATTTTCTCTTACTTTCAGGACTCCATTCTTCGGAAGGTCTATCCGGCAGTACAATTGCCGCACAAACGATACAACAACCATGGAAGCAGAAGGCTACGCCGAATTTTCAGGTGGTCTCTATAACGAGCAACATACCTGTCTTACATATCATCTCGCAGCTCGCCCCTGGAGGGGACATGTCAAATAGTCCCATCCCTTGCTTATCGCACTATTTGTATCATTCTACTTTTACAGCAGCTCTTTTAAATAAACAATGCTTAGCTTCACCTTATTACTGCATTCTCTATTCATTTCCTTTTAATATATATGTTCATTTATGACATTTAGCACCCGTACACTTTGGTACGGGCAATACGCCAGGGGCTCAAGCACCCCATGACACGGCGTGAAAAGTACGAACACTTTCACAAGTGCGGCCCTCCGATCTTATAGCATTATATGCATCAGCTCCGAATCATGTCTTGGGTCAATAGTTGGGTTTGCCCGGCTCCTATGTTTTGGCACCTTACGTTCCGTTATATCGGCTAAGGTAGCACTAGGAGAACTACTGCGATTGTGCCCCAGTTGAGCTGGGCTAAGCACCTCAGTAGAGAAAGCTAAAACTGACCGTCATGATGAGGCGAGAGTTGGTCGCTGTTCGAGAGGTTTTCGAGTCCCTAAAGACTTATGGCGCTTAGAGTGAGGAGTCGCCTTTGTCTAGCCTAGGCGTAGATAGCGTCCCGAACTCGGTCTTCCGAACATTAGGGGCTTCGCTGAAATTTAAAATTATAGAATTCTATGGCTAAGTGAGAGTGTTCAAGCATTATAGTCCGATTGCCTTGTTCGTTGTGTTGAGCGCCTCCCTCGAAGGACCCAAGAATGGGAAAAAGAGCGCTCAAGTTTATCCCGAACACCCCAGCACTCGTGGCATGGGGGCAGAAGCCGACGACTCGCCATCTCTCAAATTTGATAAACGGCCACACAAAAGGTAATATTTTAAATTAAACAAGCATTGCATAGCGCATACGAACAAGTTTTCGGCGCACAGGACAAACCGAGCAAATTTTACTCAAAAATTACATCTTTTGAACATTCGTCCGCCATAAGGCGGGCGCCCTCCAAGACACCCTTATAGTACATCACGGGGTGGCGTTGCTCCTTGCCCGGCGGCGGCCCGTCCTTCACAAGCTTCTCCGCATCCAGCTTGCCCCAGTGCACCTTAGCACGGGCAAGCGCCCTACGGGCACCTTCGATGCAGACGGAGCGCTTGATGACTTCGAGCCTTGGACAGGCCTCCACCAGCCGCCTCACTAGCCCGAAGTAGCTCCCAGGCAGAGTCTCTCTAGGCCATAGCCGAACTATGAGGCCCTTCATGGCCTGTTCGACCACCTTATGGAGTTCGACCAGTTGCTTCAGCTGGTCGCTCAAGGGCACAGGGTGTCCGGCCTCAGCACACTGAGACCAGAACACCTTCTCCGTCGAGCTTCCCTCCTCGGCTCGGTAGAAGGCAGCGGCATCTGACACGCTGCGGGGCAAATCTGCGAATGCTCGTGGAGAGCTCCGGATTCGGGTAAGTAACAAGTAACTCACTTTCACGTGCTTGCTTTGCATAAAGAATGCCTTACCCGCCGCTATCTTTTTCATCGCCTCCACCTCCTGGAGGGCCTTCTGGGCTTCGGCCTTGGCAGACTTGGCATTTTCAAACGGCCGCCGCGAGCTCGGACTCTCGCGTCTTCGAGTCAAGCTCCAAACTCTCATGTTTTTTCATGAGAGCCTGGAGCTCTCACCGCACCTCGCCAACCCGCGCCTCATGCTTCTCGCTCGGTGCGCTCCGTGGCCGCCTTCTTTTCAGCCTCGGATAGCGCCTGCTTAAGGGTCGCCACCTCAGTTGTGGCCCCTACAATAGCCGCATTAATCCTGTCATTTTCTTGCAATCGCACCTTATATATATATATATATATATATATATATATATATATATATATATATATATATATATATATATATATTTAAAAAGGTATCTCTTACCTTCTTTGTCCTCGAGCTGCTTCTTGGCAAGGCCGAGCTCTTGCTCGGACCGCTCGAGGTACTGCTTCAGCGTGTCCACCTCCGCAGTCAGTGCGGCGGACGCCAGCACTGAAGCCTACATACGCATATTCACTTACTTTTGTTAGACTCCTGCAAATGTTATTAGATCCTCTATTCTGCTTTTCTTTCCGAACGCCAAACAGAGCATCAGGGGCTACTGTCTATGCGGTAATATTTTTGCATATTCTTTACTTACCTCGAAGCCTGTTAGAAGGCTCGCACAGGCTTCGGTCAGCCCGCTCTTGGCGGACTGAACCTTCTGGATCACCGTACTCATTACAGTACGGTGCTCCTCGTCGATGGAGGCGCTGTTAAGCACCTCCAGTAAGTTATCCGGTGCCTCCGGTTGGGCGGAGGTCACCGGCATCGTAGGCTTGCCCTTCTACTTGGAGGGCCGCCTGCCGGACTCCGGAACCTTTATAGGTTCCGGTGCGGTGTCCGGCCTAGGGCCGGACTTGGAGCCCTCGGGGGTTTTGTCCCCTGGGCACCTGGAGTCCAGGAGGTCACCTTGCGGCGCCTCTAGGACCACCTCCTCCTGGCCTGGAGCCTCCTGGGACAACACCTCGGCGTTATCCGTAGGGTGAGGGGAGGAGGCGGCCGGAAGTGAAGTATTGTTCACATCCGACGAATCCAGGGAACCGCTCGACGACATGTCCAGCCCGTCTTTGGGCGGACTGCATAATTATATGCGGCGTCAGGAAAAGCTAATCAATAAAGGAACGCCATGAGTCATTCTGGTATCCGAACACTTACGATTTTGCCAAGGGCTTAGCCCTGTGCGGCCACTCCTCTTCGCCGTCATCGGCGTTGGTGGAGTAGTCAGGAGGAAGGGTCCTCCCTTTCTTACACCCTCCGACCTCCCCAGTTGGGGCGGCCTTCCTTTTCTTCTCTCCCTCCGTTGGGGGAGAGACCTCTCTTTCCTCCTCCTCGTCTTCGGGGGAGGAGTCCGCCTCGGAGTCATCAGACGATGAGTCCGACTCCACCGGGTGTCGGGAACTCTTTCGGGTTCCCGTGGCCTTCTTCTTGGCCTTCTTCTCCGGCACCACATAGGGTGCCGGAACCAGCAGCCCTGTCAAACGGGCGTTCGCTGGGTCTTCGGGCAAAGGAGCCGGACAGCTGATCTGTCCGGACGTCTCCTGCCAATCCTGTCAAAGGTAAGGGGATTTAGATCCCGCGTAGAGCCAAACTATGAAAGACAAAAAACCTGTAAAAGGTAAAAGCAGCTTACCGCGCCGGCTTGACGCTGCGCGCTGAATCCGCGATCCTCAGAAGCGGATGCAGGATCCTCGGCGCCCTTGAACAGCACCTTCCAGGCATCTTCGTACGTAGTGTCGAAGAGCCTACTCAGTGTTCGGTGTTGTGCGGAATTGAACTCCCACAAGATGAAAGCCCGTTGTTCGCACGGGAGTATCCGGCGGATGAGCATGACCTGGACTACATTGACAAGCTTGAGCTTCTTGTTCACAAGGGTTTGGATGCATGTTTGGAGTCCGGTCAGCTCTCCTTTTTTGCCCCACGGTAGGCCCTTCTCTTTCCAGGAGGTGAGCCGCGTGGGGATTCCGTATCGGAAATCGGGGGCTGCAACCCATGCAGAGTCGCGCGGCTCGGTGATGTAGAACCATCCTGATTGCCACCCCTTTATGGTCTCCATGAAGGAGCCCTCGAGCCATAGGACGTTGTGCATCTTGCCCACCATGGCGCCTCCGCACTCCGCTTGGCGGCCGCCCACTACCTTCGGCTTGACATTGAAGGTCTTCAGCCATAAGCCGAAGTGGGGCTGGATGCAGAGGAAGGCCTCGCACACGACGATAAACATCGATATGTTGAGGATGAAATTCGGGGCCAGATCATGGAAATCTAGGCCGTAGTAGAACATGAGACCCCGGACAAATGGGTGGAGAGGAAAACCCAGTCCGCGGAGGAAGTGGGTAAGGAACACCACCCTCTCATGGGGCCTTGGGGTGGGAATGAGCTGCCCCTCTTCTGGAAGCCGGTGCGCGATGTCGTTAGACAAGTATCCGGCTGTCCTCAGCTTTTTGATGTGACCCTCTGTGACGGAGGAGACCATCCACTTGCCTCCCACTTCGGACATGGCTGGAGAAGGTTGAGCTGGGGTTTGTGGACTTGGGCGCTGGAGCTCGAGTGCGCGGAAATGGATAGGCAAAGGAGGAAGAAGGCATAGGTAAAAAGATGGATCCTTATCCCCTTATCTGGGCGGACGCAAACTGCGAGTCCCCACCCGCCTAGTAAAACTCGCTTATCTCCCAAGCGCCGTAATCAATGGCACGGTTGGGTTACCCATGCCCGTATTAATGAGAATCCCGGAATAAGGGGACACGATCTCTACTTTGACAAGACGTGCCAAGGAAACCGCCTCGCTAAACGCGCTGAGGTGGGATAGTAAAACGGTTCGAATAAAGGCTTGGTTGTGGTGTGATGTCACCCTGCAGAATACGTCAGCAGATTAGATTTGTGTAAGTATTATTCTCTCTATGGCAATATGTGGAAACTTATTTTGCAGAGCCGGACACTATCCTTGTGTTCAAAATCTTCTACGAAGTACTTGGAGGAGGAACCCGCCTTGCAATGCCGTAGACAATCTGTGCGCTGGACTCGTCGTTATTGAAGCCTGGTTCAAGGGCTACTGAGGGAGTTCTGGATTAGGGGGTGTCCGGATAGCCGGACTATACCTTCGGTCGGACTCCTGGACTATGAAGATACAAGATTGAAGACTTCGTCCCATGTCCGAAAGGGACTTTCCTTGGCGTGGAAGGCAAGCTTGGCAATACGGATATGTAGATCTCCTACCATTGTAACCGACTCTGTGTAACCCTAGCCCTCTCCGGTGTCTATATAAACCAGAGGGTTTTAGTCCGTAGGACACAACAACAATCATACCATAGGCTAGCTTCTAGGGTTTAGCCTCTCTGATCTCGTGGTAGATCTGCTCTTGTACTACCCATATCATCAATATCAATCAAGAAGGAGTAGGGTTTTACCTCCATCGAGAGGGCCCGAACCTGGGTAAAAACATCGTGTCCCTTGTCTCCTGTTACCATCCGCCTAGACACACAGTTCGGGACCCCCTACCCGTGATCCGCCGGTTTTGACACCGACACCTTCTTTCTCCTCGAGCTGCTTCTTGGCAAGGCCGAGCTCTTGCTCGGACCGCTTGAGGTTCTTCCTCAGCGTGTCCACCTCCGCAGTCAGTGCGGCGGACACCAGCAGTGAAGCCTGCATACGCATATTCACTTACTTTTGTTAGACTCCTGCGAATGTTATCAGATCCTCTATTCGGCTTTTCTTTTTGAACGCCAAACAGAGCATCAGGGGCTACTGTCTATGCGGTAATATTTTTACATATTTTTTACATACCTCAAAGCCTGTCAACAGGCTGGCACAGGCTTCGGTCAGCCCTCCCTTAGCGGACTGAACCTTCTGAATCACCACACTCATAATAGCGCGGTGCTCCTCGTCGATGGAGTTGCTGTTAAGGACCTCCAGCAAGTTATCCGGTGCCTCCGGTGGGGCGGAGATCACCGGTGTTGTAGGCTTTCCCTTCTTCTTAGGGGGCCGCCTGCCGGACTCCGGAACCTTTGAAGGTTCCGGAGCGGTGTCCGGCCTAGGGTCGGACTCGGAGCCCTTGGGGGTTTTGTCCCCTGGGCACCTGGAGTCCGGGAGGTCGCCTTGCGGCGCCTCCGGGACCACCTCCTCCTGGCCTGGAGCCTCCTGGGACAACACCTCGGCGTTATCCGTAGGGTGAGGGGAGGAAGCGGCCAGAAGTGAAGTACTGTTCACACCCGACGAATCCAAGGAACTGCTCGACGACGTGTCGAGCCCGTCTTTGGGCGGATTGCATAAATATATTCGGTGTCAGGAAAAGCTATGCAATAAAGGAACGCCATGAGTCATTCTGGTATCTGAACACTTACGATTTCGCCAAGGGCTTGGCCCTGTGCGGCCACTCCACTTCGCCGTCGTCGGTGTTGGTGGAGTAGTCCGGAAGAAGGGTTTTCCCCTTCTTGGACCCTCCGGCCTCCCCAGTTGGGGCTGCCTTCCTTTTCTTTCCTCCCCCCGCTGGAGGGGGAGAGGCCTCTTCTTCCTCCTCCTCGTCTTCACGGGAGGAGTGCGTCTCGGAGCCGTCGGACGACGACTCCGACACCACCAGATGCCGGGAACTCTTTCGAGTTCCTGTGGCCTTCTTCTTGGCCTTCTTCTCCGGCACCACGTAGGGTGCCGGAACCAGCAGCCCCGTCAAGCGGGCCTCCGCTGGGTCTTCGGGCAAAGGAGCCGGACAGTTGATCTGTCCAGACGTCTCCTGCCAATCCTGCTAAAGGTAAGGGAGTTTAGATCTCGCATAAAGTCAAACTATGAAAAATAAATATCCTATAAAAGGTAAAAACAGCTTATCGCGCTGGCTTGACGCTGCGCGCTGAAACCGCGATCCTCAGTAGTGGATGCGGGAGCTTTGGCAGCATTGAATAGCACCTTCCAGGCATCTTCGTACATTGTGTCAAAGAGCCTGCTCAGGGTTTGGTGCCGGGCCGGATTGAACTCCCACAAGCTGAAAGCCCGTTGTTGGCATGGGAGTATCCGGCGGATGAGCATGACCTGGACTACATTGACAAGCTTGAGCTTCTTGTTCACCAGGGTTTGGACGCATGTTTGGAGTCTGGTCAGCTCTCCCTTTTTGCCCCATGATAGGCCCGTCTCCTTCCAGGAGGTGAGCCGCGTAGGAGCTCCGGATCGGAACTTGGGGGCTGCGACCCATTTAGGGTCACGCGGCTCGGTGATGTAGAACCACCCCGATTGCCACCCCTTTACACTACAAGAAATATGTCAACTTGTGACCACCACTATTGGTCACTGAAAGGTCACAAATTTCCATTTGCGACCTTTTTGTGACCAAAAACAGAAGGTCAAAAGCTGGCCGTCATAAACTGACTATAGCGACCTTTCTTCTGGAATGGTCGAAGACGTTTACGACCAAAATACGTCTACTGTGGCGTTTTGGTCACTAGCAACCTCCCCAGGCCACGTAGGCATCCAGCATGGCAATCCGATGTGGCACAAGAATCAGCCCGGTCCAATTCAATTTTCTACATGGGCCTAGCCCAACAATACGGCCTTTTTAATGTTTTTTTCCTATGCTTTTATTAGCTACATGGGTCTGACCCGGTAATTCGGCCCATGTATTATTTTAGGCAAGCCCTTTTAATATATGTATATTATGTTAATTTCAGTTAGCTACATGGGCCTGGCCTATATTTGGCCTTTTTATTTTCTAACGCACAACATTTTGTAGTCAATTTATTTTTTATTTCCAGCTTTTTTTTCCCAGCTCCAGTTTACAGATGGGTCCCAAATGTCAGTTTTTTCACAGCTTATTAATAAGCAATATACATGTATATATCAAACAGACAGAAGGGAGAAAGCATATGAAAATCTTAAAATAATAGCTAACATAAGTTTCTTACAATATGCTATACAAAACAGAACACGTGAAACTACATACACTCATTCACATCACATCAACTAGTTTAACCATCAAATCTTGCATAGGCAGGAACTTCAAACTTCACCCAGATCCACACAATCATAAATATTGGGATCTAAAAATAGACCGCTCTGCCAGTACAAAAGCTAGCTGCTCTTCAACATGGGTAGAAGTCGTCAACGGAGTTCCATTCACCTACAAGAACAGAATGGAATATCAAGTACTTGCATTCTTCAAGAAGATTACAACCAACATATATATGTAGAAGGACATCAGGAAAGCTGATGGAGCAAAATCAAACAATAGATAAATCAAGTAAACAGACCATTTGGAAAAAAAATATACTACCAGCCTTGAACATGAGCATAGAAAAGAAAAGATGATTTCAGTGAAATTAAAACTGCCAATGAAAGCTGAATAACAGTGCAGCTGATTAGCACCTAGTATGGAGGAATATCACAAAATTAAACAAGATGGCCATGCAAGTTTCTATACAAGTATTCGTGATTACAGTTTGTTATCATCGTCTAAATTCTCCAACATGCACAAAATTAATTAATATATCTGAATGTGCTACCAATGAAGCAAATTCTAAAAGATACACGAACAGGGCTTAATTAGCCAACCATGTCATTCTATAAACACACAGCAAACTCAACGATAACGTGTATAGTTATTACCATATAGTTTCTATATGAGTATTCATGATTTCAGTTTGTCATCGTCGTTTAAATAGCTTGGCAAACATTGACAGCAAAGAAACAAAAAATTTAAGTCAATAGCTTTGTGAGCATGTAGAAGATTGTTCACATCCTAATGAAATACATGGCAAAGAAGCTTTACCATGTAGACAAACACCCACTAACTCAGACGCTACAGGTGCTTGTTTCATCATGTTACAAAGGAGAAGCACAAACCACAAATTTACTCCACACACACACACACACATTAAATACATGGCAAATATTTAATGAGAATGTACGTATGTGTTAGTATCATTTTGAACTACTCTCAACCTTGTAAAAGAGAATAATTAAGGAAGGCCCTTTCAGTTAGCTAGCATCTTCCTAAGAGATGAGACCATTAGGACTAACTAAATAGGGCACAAAATTCAAATATAAAACAAAACCAGATGCATATGCTGACAATCAAGCAGGTGCATAACAGGGACCAATCAGCATGAACAGGACTGTAGTTGCTGCTACGAATCTTAAGAACACACACTTTACAAACTATCCTACAGTATTTTCTTCCGAACATAGTTTAGTCTCTATAAACAGAAATTAAGTCTGTATGTACGTGGATCAGTGGATGCATCTATCAACCTTTCTGATGCCAAATGTGTAACATGAGAGTGAGGCAAGTCATGATCCACAAAAGGGACTCACCCCTTTCTGCTTCCTACACTAACTTACATTTCTGGTTCCTCTTTTGGGGAAAAGCGAAGCAAGTAACAACAACTATCCAGATTCGTTGGGTTCTCAAAAGCGAAATCCTGGCCTTTTCTGAAGACAAAAATACAGTATATACCTCCGGAAGCAGCTCAAGGTTGCGGATCCGAGCACCAGGTTGTGGACACCGGACTCCGCCGCGTACCTGGCCAGCGCCTCTGCGACGCTGTGCCCCTCTAGAACCACCGTCTCCACCTGCACGCACGCACGCATGCTGGAATTCAGACACGATCTAGGCGGCTAGCAGGCGCCCCGAAGGCGCCCCGAAGAAGGGAAGATGGTCGAGGACTTACGGTTTTGCTGCCGAAGAGGCGACGGATCAGTAGGATAGCAATCAACGAGCTCTCAATAGGATGATTTTGCTCTGCTCAAGCAAGCAACGAACAACACGATAGCAATCAGATACATCCAGATTGTGTCAGACTGAACCAAACCAAAGCAATCAACATCTCCAAGTTGTGTCCCGAAGAATCGCGTGTGTTTATGTGCACATCAATCAAATCAAATATAATCAGATGTGCAGGGGGGCGGGTAGAACACCACTTGAGATGGGGAGGCGCTCACCACTTGAGATGTGCAGCAGCCACGTCCGTCAGGGGGGGTTGCTTCTTCTGGTTCCACCTGCAGCAGCAACAGCAGCTTCTACAGATCAGATCGGATACAAAACAAATCACACGCAGGTAGACAGAAGGAATCAGAGGGAGGGAGGAAACAGACAAGACAAGGGAGGAGGGATTCACGCTCACCCACCATGGCCGGAGAGGAGATGCACGTCGTGGAAGGTCGAGGAAGAACCGGCCTTGGTCGGAGACAAGACCACCGCATCAGGATGCTCCGGCCCCCACCGAGAGATGGTGGATGCGGATCCGGCACCGCTACCGTCGTCCCCGTCCATCCATCCATCTGGGGAGGGAGGAAGGTCGCCGGTGGTGATGGGGTTGGTGGAGACGGTCGCCGGTGGGGGTGGGGTTGGGGGTCGACGACGGCGATGGCGACGGGATTGGAGGAGAGAAGCTCGAGTGGATCTCCAGCCAGTGAAGGGAGGGGAGGTGGCGCCGGCAGCGGAGTGGAGGCGGTCGCTGGCGGCTGGTTCACCGGAGGGGGATCCAAATCGAATCGCGGGGAGACGAGGAGGAGGAGGAGAAGGTTGGTTAGTCGGCCGGCAGGTATGAAATAGAGGATGTTGCCGGGCAGTCGAGGAGTGGGGGAGGAGGTCGCCGGCGGGGCTGGGGCTCGGTTTGGGTGAGTGGCGATTGGCGGCGTGGCCGGGTTTGGGGTTGCGGGAGAGGAGAGGATGGATCTGGGGGACCGAGGGGAGTGAGGAAGTGGGTGAGTGGGGGTGGCGGCGGGTGAGGATCTGGGGATCGAGGGAAGGGTGGGTGGGTGGATTAGGGTTTTTATTCTCGGGAGTAGCTCCACCGTTGGATGGATGCCTGATGGATGGCTCAGATTGCGTCCAATTTGGTGATCCGCGTGAAAGTAGTTCCTCGCGTCTCATTGGCCGGCTATCTCGCACTTGAATCTTAACATTTTGGACCCAAAACTTTGAATTTTTGTAAACATAACAATGTCATAGTTGGTCAAAATGATCTCGTTTTTTTCATAAGTGTGCATCTTAGAATGGCAAACGATGCCATAGCTCGACGGCTTTCATTTTCTTAGCACAAAAAGATGATTTTCCATTTTTCGAGTGCATAAAATGGTTTTTTCTGTGATGAAGCTACCAAATATTTGTTCCAAAATAGCACAACTCCATTTTTCAAAAATATTAGACCACATTTTATGTAAAATTGACCATTTTTAAAGTGTCCAAAATGAGTTTTTTTGTGAAGGACATACTATATATTTGTTGCAAAATTATACCAAATCAATTTTCTAAAATACTAGGTCATATTTAATGCACAATTGACTAAATGGTTGGGTGTCAAAAGTTATGATCCACCTCTGGTGAAAAAGACAAATTCCCGCCGATTCAGCTGGAAACGGGTCAAATTTGAACTGTAGCTGCCTCATAGTTTGCTCTTTATTTTTTCCAAAAATCATTTCTAGGTACATAAGTATCTATTTAATCAGAGAAACACCAAAAAAATTCCAAGATTCAACCACTAGCTAGGAACGGTCAAGCCCGCCATTTTGACCGCATTTTGAAACGGGCATAAAAAATTCAAAAAAAATCAAAAAATTGGAAAACCTTCGCATTGTGTGATTATATGTGACCAAGTTTCTAGGAAAAATAATAAAGTTGTAATACGGTAATTATTTTAAAAAAGTGTTCTCATAAATGAGCTATCATGTGTGGAGATTCATGTATTTCAACCCAAACGATCAATCTTATGGCCACATTCATGGCATAGTTTGTTCAAATGATCTCCTATTGTGCACAAGGGTGCATCTTGGAATTCCAAACAATGTTACCAAAGAGAGTTTTCATTTTCTTTGCACGGAAAATTCATTTTCCATTTTTCGAGTGCCCGAAATGAGGTTTTTTGTGAAGGACATACTATATATTTGTTGCAAAATTGTACCAAATCAATTTTCTAAAATACTAGGCCATATTTAATGCACAATTGACCAAATGGTTGGATGTCAAAAGTTTTTATCCACCTCTGGTGAAAAAGATAAATTGCCGTCGATTCAATTGGAAACAGGTCAAATTTGAACTGTAGCTGCCCCATAGTTTGCTCTTTATTTTTTCCAAAAATCATTTCTAGGTACATAAGTATCTATTTAATCAGAGAAAGACCAAAAAAAATTCCAAGATTCAACCACTAGCTAGGAACGGTCAAACCCGCCGTTTTGACCGCATTTTGAAACGGGCATAAAAAATTCAAAAAAAATAAAAAAAATCAAAAAAATGGAAAACCTTCGCATTGTGTCATCATATGTGGCCAAGTTCCTAGGAAAAATAACAAACTTGTAATACGGCAAATATTTTAAAAAAGTGTTCTCAGAAACGAGCTATCATGTGTGGAGATCAATGGCTTTCAAGCTAAATGATCAACCTTATGGCCACATTCATAGCATAGTTTGTTCAAATGATCTCATATTGTGTAAAAGAGTGCATATTGGAATGGCAAACAATGTTGCCTAAGGAAGTTTTCATTTTCGTTGGACGAAAAAACCATTTTCCATTTTTCGAGTGCCCGAAAGGAGGTTTTTTTGTGAAGGAACTACCAAATAATTGTTGCAAAATTGGACCAAATCATTTTTATAAAATACTAGACCATATTTAATGCACAATTGACAAAATGGTTGGGTGTAAAATTTTTTGATCCACCTCTCGCGAAAAAGACAAATTTTCGCCGATTCAGCTGGAAGCGGGTCAAATTTGAACTGCAGCTGCCTCATAGTTTGCTATTTATTTTTTCCAAAAATCATTTCTAGGTACATAAGTATCTTTTTAATCAGAGAAACACCAACAAAATTCCAAGATTCAACCACTAGCTAGGAACGGTCATTCCCGCCGTTTTGACCGCATTTTGAAACGGGCATAAAAAATTCAAAAAAAATCAAAAAATTGGGAAACCTTCGCATTGTGTCATTATATGTGGCCAAGTTCCTAGGAAAAATAACAAACTTGTAATACGGCAATTATTTTAAAAAAGTGTTCTCAGAAACGAGCTATCATGTGTGGAGATCAATGGCTTTCAAGCCAAATGATCAATCTTATGGCCACATTCATGGCATAGTTTGTTCAAATGATCTCATATTGTGCACAAGAGTGCATATTGGAATGGCAAACAATGTTGCCTAAGGAAGTTTTCATTTTCGTTGGACGAAAAAACCATTTTCCATTTTTCGAGTGCCCGAAAGGAGGTTTTTTTGTGAAGGAACTACCAAATAATTGTTGCAAAATTGGACCAAACCATTTTTATAAAATACTAGGCCATATTTAATGCACAATTGACAAAATGGTATGGTGTAAAAAATTTTGATCCACCTCTCGTGAAAAAGACAAATTTCCGCCGATTCAGCTGGAAGCGGGTCAAATTTGAACTGTAGCTGCCTTGTAGTTTGCTCTTTATTTTTTACAAAAATCATTTCTAGGTACATAAGTATCTATTTAATCAGAGAAACACCAAAAAAATTCCAATATTCAACCACTAGCTAGGAACGGTCAAGCCCGCCGTTTTGACCGCATTTTGAAACGGGCATAAAAAATTCAAAAAAAATCAAAAAATTGGGAAACCTTTGCATTGTGTCATTATATGTGGCCAAGTTCCCAATAAAAATAACAAACTTGTAATACAGCATTTATTTTAAAAAAATGTTCTCAGAAATGAGCTATCATCTCTAAAGATTCATGGCTTTCAAGCCAAATGATGAATCTTATGGCCACATTCATGGCATAGTTTGTTCAAATGATCTCATATTGTGCACAAGGGTGCATATTGGAATGGCAAACAATGTTGCCTAAGGAAGTTTTCATTTTCGTTGGACGAAAAAACCATTTTCCGTTTTTCGAGTGCCCGAAAGGAGGTTTTTTTGTGAAGGAACTACCAAATAATTGTTGCAAAATTGGACCAAATCATTTTTATAAAATACTAGGCCATATTTAATGCACAATTGACAAAATGGTCTGGTGTAAAATTTTTTGATCCACCTCTCGTGAAAAAGACAAATTTCCGCCGATTCAGCTGGAAGCAGGTCAAATTTGAACTGCAGCTGCCTCATAGTTTGCTATTTATTTTTTCCAAAAATCATTTCTAGTTACATAAGGACCTATTTAATCATAAATACATGGTTTGGTGGCGATACGTCGAGGTTTGGGCGGTGGCCGAGGGCCCCAACTCTAGAGCGCGTAAACTCGCATGCCCGCCGCGTGGTCACCGCGTGACCGTGGCGTTGCCATGTGTTCTGGGCGGCCTAGGCATGTCTAGTGGGTTGGGCACTCCCCAGGTTGGTGCTAGGAAGAAAATTACAACATAAGGTTCTCACGAGGAGACCAATTGATTCTCAAACATGAATTAGCAGCCAAGTGTTTGATTAGCGGTACGGGAAATGTACATGGCTAATGGGCGTGAGTTTTGGCTGAGGATGATCAATTACTAAGAAGACCGTTTTCACAAATTTTCAGCTCAAAAGGAGGAGCCTAGGTGGTACTTGCTTTGCAAACCACCACACTAGACATAAATACGAATGTTGAAGCTCGGCTCAAAATAATGAATGGATTGAGCTGGCATTTGGTGGAGGATGGTTATTTGGGCATAGGAAAGCACTGTAGAAAATGGATACTATTTGGACATGCCAAAGTGGTACTTCCTTCACAAACTGTTACTCTGAACAGAATAGGAAAATGAACATTTTTGAATTATTTTTGAACTAGGCAAGGAAGGTTTTTACATATTTGACGAAGATATGACCCAGAGAATTTATGAGATTTTTTTGGGAATTTTGGGAATGACAGAAATATAGGTTGCTTCACAACCTAGGGCAAAAACTGCCACATGGACATGCCACATAGGCAAAACTGATGAGGTGGCGCCTAGTCATAGCAACCCACCATAATTTACAAGGCTATGACCATCTATATTGGTCGTTAACAACTAGAAATAAGGCAGCGGACTAGCGCTGTTTGCTTTATGACCTTTTTGTGTGAGGAAATTACGACCTTTCTGACCAAAATGGTCGCAATGGTTTAGGGTTTGGAGCCCCCCGAACAGCTTTTGACCAATTGGTCTGAAATGGTCATAAATTTATGACCAATTCTTCGAGGGTCACTGACAGAAGGTCATAAGTTGACATATTTCTTGTAGTGTTAGGGTCTCCACGAAAGAGCCCTCGAGCCATAGGACGTTGGGCATTTTTTCCACCATGGCACCTCCGCACTCCGCCTGGTAGCCGCGCACTACCTTTGGCTTGACGTTAAAGGTCTTCAGCCATAAACCGAAGTGGGGTGGGATGCAGAGGAAGGCCTCGCACACGACGATGAACGCCGAGATGTTGAGGATAAAGTTTGGGGCAAGATCGTGGAAATCTAGGCCGTAGTAGAACATGAGACCCCGGACAAATGGGTGGAGAGGAAAACCTAGTCCGCGGAGGAAATGGGTGAGGAACACCACCCTCTCATGGGGCCTTGGGGTGGGAAGGAGCTGCCCCTTTTCGGGAAGCCGGTGCGTGATGTCGTCGGACAAGTATCCGGCCTTCCTCAGCTTTTTGATGTGTCCCTCCGTTACAGAGGAGACCATCCACTTGCCTCCCGCTCCGAACATGGCTGGAGAAGGTTGAGGTGGGGAGTGCGAACTTGGGCGCTGGAGCTCGAGTATGCGAAAATGGATGAGCAAAGGAGGAAGAAGGCATAGGTGAAAAGGTGGATCCTTATCCCCTTATATGGGCGGACAAAACTGCGTGCCCCCACCAGCCTGGTAAAACTCGCTTATCTGCCAAGCGCCGTAATCAATGGCGCGGTTGGGTTACCCACGCCCGTATTGATGAGAATCCCGGAATAAGGGGACATGATCTCTGCTTAGACAAGACGTGCCAAGGAAACCGCCTCACTAAACACGCTGAGGTGGGACAACAAAACGAACAAAGACTTGGCCGTGGTGTGATGTTACACTACGGGGTACGTCAGCAGATTAGATTTGTGTAAATGTTATTCTCTCTATGGCAATATGTGGAACTTATTTTGTAGAGCCGGACACTATCCTTGTGTTCGCAATCTTCTACGAGGTATTCGGAGGAGGAACCCGCCTTGCAATGCCGAAGACAATTTGCGCGCCGGACTCGTCGTCATTGAAGCCTGGTTCAGGGGCTACTGAGGGAGTCCTGGATTAGGGGGTGTCCAGATAGCCGGACTATAACCGTTGGCCGGACTCCTGGACTATGAAGATACAAGATTGAAGACTTTGTCCCGTGTCCGGATGGGACTTTCCTTGGCGTGGAAGGCAAGCTTGGCGATACAGATATGTAGATTTCCTTCCGTTGTAACCGACTCTATGTAACCCTAACCCTCTCAGGTGTCTATATAAACCGGAGGGTTTTAGTCCATAGGACGAACAACAATCATACCATAGGCTAGCTTCTAGGGTTTAGCCTCTCTGATCTCGTGGTAGATCTACTCTTGTACTACCCATATCATCAATATAAATCAAGCAGGAGTAGGGTTTTACCTCCATCGAGAGGGCCCGAACCTGGGTAAAAATATCGTGTCCCTTGTCTCCTGTTACCATCCGCCTAGACGCACAGTTCGGGACCCCCTACCCGAGATCCGCCGGTTTTGACACCGACATACGCTCTTACGAAAGAAGAGAAAAAAATCTTCTTTGAATGCCTGCTCAGTATGAAGGTCCCGACTGGCTTCTCGTCGAATATAAAGGGAATAATAAATATGCCAGAGAAAAAGTTCCAGAACCTAAAGTCTCATGACTGCCACGTGATTATGACGCAACTGCTTCCGGTTGCATTGAGGGGGCTTCTACTAGAAAACGTCCGATTAGCCATTATGAAGCTATGTGCATTCCTCAATGCAATATCTCAGAAGGTGATCGATCCAGAAATCGTACCAAGGCTAAGGAGTGATGTGGCGCAATGTCTTGTCAGTTTCGAGCTGGTGTTCCCACCATCCTTCTTCAATATCATGACACACGTCCTAGTTCATCTAGTCGACGAGATTGTCATTCTGGGGCCCGTATTTCTACACAATATGTTCCCCTTTGAGTGGTTCATGGGAGTCCTAAAGAAATATGTCCTTAACCGCGCTAGGCCAGAAGGAAGCATCTCCATGGGCCATCAAACAAAGGATGTCATTGGGTTTTGTGTTGACTTCATTCCTGGCCTTAAGAAGATAGGTCTCCCTAAATCGCGGTATGAGGGGAGACTGACTGGAAAAGGCACGCTAGGAGCAGACTCAATAATATGCAGGGACGAACATTCTTGGTCTCAAGCACACTACACAGTTCTACAGAACTCTACCTTGGTGACCCCGTATGTCGATGAACACAAGAACAGTCTGTGCTCCAAACACCCGGAGTAGTGCGACGATTGGATTACATGTGAACACATCAGGACTTTCAGAAGTTGGTTGGAAACACGTCTCAGAGGTGACAACACTGTTTGTGATGAGCTGTACTTGTTGTCTAGGGGACCATCTTTGACTGTATTGATTTACAAAGGATACGAGATAAATGGGAATACATTTTACACGATTGACCAAGATCAAAAGAGCACCAACCAAAATAGCGGTGTCCGCTTTGATGCAACAACCGAGAAGGGAAAGGACACATATTATGGTTACATAGTGGACATATGGGAACTTGACTACGGACATGATTTTAAGTCCCTTTGTTTAAGTGCAAATGGGTCAATCTGTCAGGAGGCGGGGTACAGGTAGACCCATAGTACGGAATGACAACAGTGGATCTGAAAAATCTTGGGTACACTGACAAACCGTTCGTCCTAGCCAATGATGTGGCATAGGTCATCTATGTGAAGGACATGTCTACCAGACCGAGAAAAAGAAAAGATAAGGAAGTGAATACATCATACGATGAGCCAAAGCGCCACATAGTTCTTTCAGGAAAAAGGGACATCCTGGGAGTGGAGGGCAAGATAGACATGTCTGAAGATTATGAAAAGTTTGATGAAATTCCTCCCTTCAAAGTCAAGGCTGACCCAAGCATCCTGATAAACGATGAAGATTATCCATGGTTACGGCGCAATAAGCAAATGACACAAGCGAAGAAAAAGTGAAGACTTTCTCCCGTAATTATTATGATGATACCATGCCAACTTTGTAACAGACGAGTATGATACCATTGTCCGTTTTGTACATGCACATGCTATGCCAATTTTTTCAGAGTTCATTTGAAATGTTTTAATGTCTTATGGTTTGGCCCTCGTAATACCATTAATCACAAACTTGTGATTCACACAAATTTCAAAGAATTCAAATTTTAACTATTCAAATTTGAAAACTAATGGCACTAAAAGAAAGTTTATAATTTTTCTAAAATTAATGGCACTAGCAGAAAGTTTATAATTTTTCTAAAACTGAAGGCAAAAAGAATTTTAAAAAAGCAAAAAACAAAAGAAAATAAATAATGCAAAAAACAAAACAAAAATGAAAAAAAAACTATATTTGTAGTAAAGTTAATCACAAACTTGTGATTCACACAAATTTCAAAAAATTCAAATTTTAACTATTCAAATTTTAACAATTTAAAGAATTCAAATTTTAACTATTCAAATTTGAAACATAATGGCACTAACAGAAAGTTTATAATGTTTCTGACCTAAAAGAAAAAAGAACTAAAAAATAAAGCAAAAAACAAAAGAAAATAAATAATGCAGAAAACAAAGCAAATAAACTGGAAAAAAAATAAAAATAGCAACAATAAGACTAGAAACCCTACCATGGGCCAGGATTCAGGCCCACAGGAGGCCCAGTAGGCCCGCACGCACATAGTGACAGATTAGGCCCGAAAGCCTGCAGTTGAGAGGAGCTCGAGTTGGTGGGCGCAGCAGCGCTTATAAACCACTCTCGAGCCCTCCAACTAGCGAGGTGGGACTAAACTTTTGGGCGCGAGGCAGCACAAGGCCTTTGGTCCCGGTTTGTGGGACGAACCGGGACCAAAGGTGGGCATTAGTCCCGGTTCGTGCCACCAACCGGGACCAAAGGCCACCGCTTCCCGCCCTTTGGGCTGCTGAAAGAGGCCTTTGGTCCCGGTTGGTGGCACCAACCGGGACTAAAGTGGGGCATTGGTCCCGATTTGTGCCACGAACCGGGACCAATGGCTTTGCTATATAAGCAAAGACTTAGCGTTTTTCATTTCATCCCTGCAGTTGCTCGCACCACGACGCCGCCAGGCTGCCCGATTCACACCCCGCCGACGCCATCGCCACCCCCGTCGCCGCCCCCGCCAATGGTTGTGTTGACTAGCTAATTGGTGCATTCATTGTTTTGGTATGTACACATATTAATTAACTCTCATCTTTGTTCTTTTTTCTAGCCCTCCGGATCGAGCACAACTTTGGTAAAGAGACGAGGCCCGAAGAAAAAGTTGAGCTCAGATGAAAGGTTTGAGATCATAGAAATCGCGCGCGACGGCCAAACGATTGAACCCATCCAGACAAAGAACGCATTTATTGCTCAGTGCGGGGTTCTGGTTAGGGACAAGATCCTGATCAGCATCCAACAATGGTTAAAGCCGGCTAAAGAAGACCCTGAGGTGTCTTATGTCAATGATATGCAGAAAAATGATCTTTGGACTGAGCTGAAGTCAAATTTCACCCTACCGCCAGAGGATGATTCGGAGAAGCCAGTTAAAGAGTAATTAATCAAGTCTTTTTCTCTTAAGAAGATGGCAGACCTATTCAGGAGGTGGAAGAAAGACCTGAATAGGTTTGTCGATAAAAAAGAGACACCAGAATTGAAGGGCAAATATGAGAAGATCAGAGATGACTGGCCCGCATTTGTGGCCCACAAGACATCGGAAAAGAGTAAGAAGATGTCGGCGACAAACAAGCAAATTGCTGTGAAGAAGAAGCTTCACCATCGCATGGGGTCAGGTGGCTACCTCGTAGCCCGGCCTAAGTGGACCAAGACTGAGACTGATCTGCTTGATAAAGCGATCAAACCAGAGACAATGAACTGGCCAGACCGTTGCCGGACTTGGTTCTTCGAGGCTGGCGGAACCTTGGACCCTATATCAGGGAAGTGCATTTGGACGAACGATCAATTGGAAATACCAGTCAAGAGGCTTCAGCAATATATCGATGAAGCGCTGCAAGGGACGTTCGTTCCAGACAGAGAGAACGACGAGCTCACAATGGCCCTCGGGAATCCTGAGCACCCTGGACGGACACGAGGCACGCCAGGCTCCGTTCCGTGGAAGGCTGGGTTTCCGGACGCAGGCGGTTACAAATGCCAGAAGAGGAGGAAGAAAGTGCAGCAGACCGAACTGCAGGCGCTGCACGCAAGGGTACAAGCGATACACGAACGAGAAGCAAATCGCAGCAAACGAACTGCCGAAGCTTCCCCCGAAGCTACCCCGCCATCTCAGCGGAGAAACAGCGTGGCTTCCACCGAGCTGCTTCAGCCGGAGCATGTATTGATGGCTCCTGCCAGCTATCCCGTGGATGCTATCACGGATTCTCAAAATTGCCACCTTATGACACAATGGATTAATATGAAGGTCAAGGCGGCTGTTGGCTCTGTTTTTCCTACTAAACCCGGTGCAACTTTTCACTGCCGGCCGATTCCAGAAGGATATGCTAGGGTAATGGTGGATGAAATAACGGAGGGATTTGAGGACCTCCAGCTTGACCACCCTACCGTTGAAGGGGAGACTCGACTAGGTTCTGCTCTGAAGACTCCATGCCTATGGCGGAAGGAGCTCATCAACCTTCCGAACTGGACGCCTCCGACTCCTCCTCCTCCTCCGACGAGTCAGGGCAATCCGCCTCCTCCACCGCCTCCTCCACCGCCTCCTCCTCCGGCGAGTGACGATCAGGGCACTCGGCCGGCTCCTTCTCCGACGCGTGGCGGCACTCTGCCTCCTTCTCCGCCTGCGCCGGCGCGCCCGAGCAGCCAGCCTCCTCCTTCTCTGCCTCGTCAGCAAGGGCGGAAGAGACCCGCCGCCGCTCCGGCTGCTCCGGCGTGTCGTAGTCCTTCTCCTCCGCCTCGTAAGAAGACAGCCGCTCCGTCTGCTCTGTCGGCGTCTAGCAGTACAGCCAGAGGCAGGAGGAAATAAAGATCTGGTCCTTCTCTGAAGACTCCAGAGAAGTTACCATACGAGATGACCCCGGAGGATAACGCGAAGATCGCGCGAACCGAAGTGAAGGACTGGTTTCAAGGGTTGAAAGCACAGAGACATCCACCTCCGGAGGAGAAGGTAGATCCGGTGAAAGCGAAGTGCACTCTGGCTGCCCTGACAAAACCACCCAAGTCTCCGCCGAAAGGCAACTATGAGCGCATTATTGGAAAGACATTTGTCGAAGCGAAGCGGTCGGGAAGTACTGTCAGTGGTCAAAGGATGAAAGAACGACGAGCTGGGAAACAAATTGCCCAGCTCGGCGAACAAGCGAAGCAATCGTGCCCCCCGCTCAAGGTGCCTTCTAGCGACATCGTCGATCCGAGGATGGTGCCCGGTTATAGCAATCTTGGAGATTACCTGCCAGACGATGTACATTATGATTTCTTGGAGGTGCAGATACACAGATACGAGTACGGGAAGCCTCTTGTCAAAGATGAAAGATCTCTAACAACGATGATGCGAAGATTGCATGATTGATACATGAAAACCTGCAGAGAGTCTGGGGGAGGAATACTTTGTATCTGAGAGTTAAAAAGGAGCATGACCTCGTTGGAATTGAACCGTTGCATGTTCCATTTGAGGAGTTATTTCAGTTTTTCAATCAATTGGCCCTCGATAAAGCAACGGTCACCTGCTACTGTCTGTAAGTAGTACTACATACTTCTGTCATTAAGTCTCTCTCTCTATATATATAGGTCAGCTCTTTCATTGCATGTATTTATAATTACCCTCACTATATTATGCAGATTGAAGATCATCGAATTGAAGAAAAGACAAGCTGGTGATATTGGGTTCATTAACACAAATCTCATAGATGGAACTGAGGTTAAATTTCATGCCAAAAATACCGAGGCCTACTTGCTACGATCGTTGGTAATAAATGAAAACAATGATATAATACTCTTTCCTTACAACTTCAAGTGAGTGTTTCTGTCTTGTGCATATTCGGTTTCCCTTATATATTAGTCCAGGTTATAGTAATGTAATTGATGAGTTATGCATGCGTGCGCAGGTTCCACTATATTCTCCTAGAGATTAAGCTTGAGCAGGGAGTAGTAACTCTCTTAGACTCAAAACGAAAAGATCCCCAGGAGTATGCGGACATGACTCAAATGCTCGAGAAGTAAGTTAAATCGATCATTATCCACCATATCAGCAACTTTGTTCATTTCTGATATCAAGTAATTGTTTCCTTTGTCTGGCAGGGTTTGGAGAAAATTCACCAAAAAAGCTCCGGGACTGCCGAAGAAGCCGGAATTTAGACACCCGAAAGAAAGTACTATATATAGTAGCATGTTCCGCACATCTCCTAGTGATTCAAGCGCTAGTTTCATCAATACCGTTTGGCATTCTTGCTTATCAGTTTGATTGACCTCTGTTTCTTGTAATTAAAGTGGTTGTGGCAGGAACAAGGGAATGATTTCTATGGATACTACGTTTGCGAGTCCATCCGCCACACGACCTGTGAGCGGGGCTACTCTGACGAACAATATGAAGTGCGTAAATAACAATATTCACAATTTTATTTTATTACCATCATTTGTGTTGAGTTTCATTCATTCATATATATATATATATGTGTATATATATATATATATATATATATATATATATGTATTGACCCCCTTCTTCAAATTAGATGTTTCGGATGCGGGATGAACTCCTAGCACCAGATCGCATGCGAGCAATTCAAGAGGAATTGGCAGCATTCTTTCTTCACCACGTGATCGTTGAAGACGGAGAATACTATGTGGACCATGCGTCCATATGTTAGGAGATTATATTTGTAAGAGATAATTATTGTATATATGTAGCCGGTAGTGTCGGATAGATATACGAGAACTTGTTGTTCGACCAATCTCTCGGAGAAGGAGAGGTGGTCGATATCACTTCTCTCTGTATATATGCATATATGTTCATCACGATCTTCTGTTTCCTTCGTTTGCTTACTATCTAGCTAGCGTGTCTAGTCCTCTCTATACGTATGTATAGTACGTAGCGTCGACCAAGCACGGACATAAGAGAGGACACTTCTCTCTATTAACTAGCTAGCTAACACAATATATGAAACACCTAAATTAACCCCCCAAGACCCCCAACCCCCCCCCCCACCCCCTTTCAAAAAAACAAAAACCCCAGCAACAAAAATGCTGACGCGTGGATGCCTATTGGTCCCGGTTGGTGCCACCAACCGGGACCACAGGCCCTCCTGCCTGGGCTCGGCGCACAGGCCACATGGAGGCCCACCTATCCCGGTTCTGGACTGAACCAGCACTAAAGGGCAAGGGCATTAGTAACGACACTTTATCCCCGGTTTAGGAACCGGGACAAAAGGCCCTTACCAACAGGGACAAATGGGCCATTTTCTACTAGTGAGGGGTGACTCGGGAAAGAACTGCTGATGGAGGGAGGGGGAAGGGCGGGGAGAAGGGAAGGAAGGGGTGCGAGGGTCTCGGGCGAAATAACTGCCCCGCACCCTACCGCCAAGGTTTCCGGCAGTACGTTTACACAGCGTACCGCCAGGGTCCCTGGCGGTAGGGTGCGATGGAGGGGGACGGCGCCGTCTCCGTGAGCTGACGTGGATAAGTTTCCTACCGCCAGGGTCTGTGGCGGTAGGCTCTGTAACCCTACCGTCAGAGGCCCTGGCGGTAGGAAAAAGGGTCAAATCTCAAAAAACTTTCAAACAGGGGTCAGCTCCTGATATTGTATGTCAAAAGGGTCAAAACACGAAATTTTGCCGCCACACGGCGAGGCGCGCCCCCACCTGGAGTCCACCCCCATGCATGCAGTTCGGTGCTCCTCTATGTGTGGTTAATCGGAGCACCGGTTCCACTACCGTAGCTATTGTTGCAGTTTTGTTGCCATTTTTTTGCTGTTCCTGTAATTTGGACAGCGAGCCTCCCTCCGTGTGGTTTGCTGGCGGATCCATGTAGTACAATGCGTGTGTGTCTGAAGTACTGTTAGAACCTGGCGATTTGCTTTGTAGAAAAGGATGGAGCAGTCCACTTGGCTGTAGTGGATAAAAAATGAAAGACAAAAATTTATACAAATTAAAAAATGCAGTTCACTAGAGTCAACACAGCGGCCCAACTCCTCGTGTAATGCAGTTCGTTGACGCACAACTTGTATAGGCCAGATGCTTGGTCAACACATGTTTATATAAATAAAGTTAGAAAAAACAAAATCATAATGATGTGGTTCACTTCTTTTTAGAAGTAAAATGTGAGTGTGACTGAAAAAAATGAGGAATGGATATGCACTTTATTCTGTCACGCAGTTCACTATAAAACTCCTTTGAGGTTCACTTGGTACTTCGAAACAAAAATACCTCAGAAGAAGCTCGCTACTCATTACATGTAGTGTGTTTGGTCCTCAAATGTGGTTCACTTTTCAGAGTGATGCCGTTCACTTGCGACTAGCATGAAAAATAGCGATCAACAAAAAAAGTAAAGCGGTTCACTTCGATATATGATGTGGTTCACTTGCCCTAGTCTCTGCGGTCCACTCTCGTTCATAAAAAAAGTAAAAAAACAAAAACTTGTTCGACAAAAGAAATTATGCAGCTCGCTTGCCCATACGATGCAGTGCGGTTTTCATTCTGAAGCAGTGCGGTCGGCCGTATGATGTTGTTCATCCCCTAAGTGCAATTTTTTTTTATGAAAGCGAAAAAAAAGTAATGCGGTTCACTTCTTGATAGTGTTGTGGTTCATTTACACCCGATGTGAATTGCACTCTACTTTCTCGTCCTTGAAAAAAATTACGTTTGAATAAAATAAACCATGCAGTTCTCTAACACGTCTGATGCACTGCGGTTTTCAGTCGGATGAAGTACCCACGTCGATTTGGGTGTCGCGAAAAAACAGTGTCTGCATTTCGATAAATTTAAAACTGCTCTTGAATCGTAAGGAATTAGAAAGAGTGTTCTACATGAAAAAGTTGCGTCTCGTCGATATCTTTCCAACGGCATATCATATGAATCATTTCGACAACCGATTTGTAAAAATTTCATGAAAAACGACCGCTGTCACTCGTCGTCCATTGTATGAGTTTTAAAATTAACTTAAAACCGTGAGGAATCTCAAAAACATTTCAACATATGAAAGTTGCGCCTCATCCATAGATTTTCAACGGTATATTACACGCCTCGTTTCGACAAACGGTTAAAAAACTAGAGCGAAAACAGTACCGAAAATTTGAAAAAAAAAACAGAATTCCGTGATTTAGTAAATTTGAAACTGCTCTTAAACCATAATGAATTCGAGAAAACAATAGTTATGAAAAAGATGTGCCTCGATGATATCTATCCAACGGTGTATCATTTGCCTCATTCCAACGAGCAGTTTAAAAAAAGCGAAAAAACGCTCGCTGCCACTCTTTGTGGGCCGCATCGTTTTTGAAACTGCTCTTAAACCGTGGGGAAGCTCGAAAAGTGTTCAACATGACGAAGTTGCGCCTAATCCGTAGCTTTCCAACGATATATTATACGCCTTGTTCCAACAAACGGTTAAAAAATTAGAGCGGAAACAGTACCGAAAAAACACTACGCGCAGTTTTTTCCGACGCGAAGTTCACTAGTCTCTGTAATGCAGTGCTCTTGCTAAAGAAAGTGCAGTGCCCTCGCGTTGAGCATGCAGTGCGGAAGTGTTATCAGAATAACTATTCTGATAATATTATCAGAATAGACGGGCTATATATACTCGAGCTCCTCTCATCTGCGTGCATTATATATAATTAAGTGTCCAAATTAATAGAAGTTCATCATCACATTAAAACCAAAGTACATACATAGTTCTCATCTAACAACATATAGCTCTCTAGATCATCTAATTAATTAAACCATACATTGAAACTATGTAAAACATTTCAATGCGAAAACAAATGCGATCATAATCGCAACCAAGGTAACAATTGATCCAACGACATAATGATACCAAGCCTCTGTATGAATGGCATATTTTCTAATCTTTCTAATCTTCAAGCGCATTGCATCTATCTTGATCTTGTGATCGACGACATCCGCAACATGCAACTCCAATATCATCTTCTCCTCCTCAATTTTTTTTATTTTTTCCTACAAGAATTTTTTTCTTCTTCAACTAAATTTAGCCTCTCGACAATAGGGTCGGTTCGAATTTCCGGTTCACATACCTGTAGTTGAGAGGAGCTCGAGAGGGTGGGCGCAGCAGCACTTAAAAACCACTCTCGAGCCCTCTCAACTAGCGAGGTGGGACTAAACTTTTGGGCGCGGGGCAGCACAAGGCCTTTGGTCTCGGTTTGTGGGACGAACCGGGACCAAAGGTGGGCATTAGTCCCGGTTCGTGCCACCAACCGGGACCAAAGGCCGCCGCTTCCCGCCCTTTGGGCTGCTGAAAGAGGCCTTTGGTCCCGGTTGGTGGCACCAACCGGGACTAAAGGGGGGCATTGGTCCCGGTTTGTGCCACGAACCAGGACCAATGGCTTTGCTATATAAGCAAATACTTAGTGTTTTTCATTTCATCCCTGCAGTTGCCCGCACCGACGCCGCCGCCAGGCTGCCCGATTCACACCCCGCCGACGCCGTTGCCGCCCCCGTCGCCGCCCCCGCCAATGGTTGTGCTGACTAGCTAATTGATGCATTCATTGTTTTGGTATGTACACATATTAATTAACTCTCATATTTGTTCTTTTTTCTAGCCCTCCGGATCGAGCACAACTTCGGTAAAGAGACGAGGCCCGAAGAAAAAGTTGAGCTCGGATGAAAGGTTTGATATCATACAAATCGCGCGCGACGGCCAACCGATTGAACCCATCCGGACAAAGAACGCATTTGTTGCTCAGTGCGGGGTTCTGGTTAGGGAGAAGATCCCGGTCAGCATCCAACAATGGTTAAAGCCGGCTAAAGAAGACCCTGAGGTGTCTTATGTCAATGATATGCAGAAAAATGATCTTTGGACTGAGCTGAAGTCAAATTTCACCCTACCGCCAGAGGATGATCCGTAGAAGCCAGTTAAAGAGCAATTAATCAAGTATTTTTCTCTTAAGAAGATGGCAGACCTATTCAGGAGGTGGAAGAAAGACCTGAATAGGTTTGCCGATAAAAAAGAGACACCAGAATTGAAGGGCAAATATGAGAAGATCAGAGATGACTGGCCCGCATTTGTGGCCCACAAGACATCGGAAAAGAGTAAGAAGATGTCGGCGACAAACAAGCAAAATGCTACGAAGAAGAAGTTTCACCATCGCACGGGGTCAGGTGGCTACCTTGTAGCCCGGCCTAAGTGGGCCAAGGCTGAGAATGATCTGCTTGATAAAGGGATCGAACGAGAGACAATGAACTGGCCAGACCGTTGCCAGACTTGGTTCTTCGGGGCTGGCGGAACCTTGGACCCTGTATCAGGGAAGTGCATTTGGACGGACGATCAATTGGAAATACCAGTCAAGAGGCTTTAGCAATATATCGATGTAGCGCAGCAAGGAATGTTCGTTCCAGACAGAGAGAACGACGAGCTCACAATGGTCCTCGGGAATCCTGAGCACCCTGGACGGACACGAGGCACGCCAGGCTCCGTTCCGTGGAAGGCTGGGTTTCCGGACGCAGGCGGTTACAAATGCCAGGAGAGGAGGAAGAAAGTGCAGCAGACCAAACTGTAGGCACTGCACGCAAGGGTACAAGCGATAGAGGAACGAGAAGCAAATCACAGCAAACGAACTGCCGAAGCTTCCCCCGAAGCTACCCCGCCATCTCAACGGAGAAGCAGCGTGGCTTCCACCGAGCTGCTTCAGCCGGAGCATGTATTGAAGGCTCCTGCCAGCTATCCCATGGATGCTATCATGGAGTCTCAAAATTGCCACCTTATGACGCAATGGATTAATATGAAGGTCAAGGCGGCTGTTGGCTCTGTTTTTCCTACTGAACCCGGCGCAACTTTTCACTATCGGCCGATTCCAGAAGGATATGCTAGGGTGATGGTGGATGAAATAACGGAGGGATTTGAGGACCTCCAGCTTGACCACCCTACCGGTGAAGGGGAGACTCGACTGGGTTCTGCTCTGAAGACTCCATGCCTATGGCGGAAGGAGCTCATCAACCTTCCGAACTGGACGCCTCCGCCTCCTCCTCCTCCGACGAGTCAGGGCACTCCGCCTCCTCCACCGCCTCCTCCTCCAGCGAGTGACGATCAGGGCACTCGGCCGGCTCCTTCTCCGGCGCGTGGCGGCACTCCACCTCCTTCTCCGCCTGCGCCGGCGCGCCTGAGCAGCCAGCCTCCTCCTTCTCTGCCTCGTCAGCAAGGGTGGAAGAGACCCACCGCCGCTCAGGCTGCTCCAGCGCGTCCTAGCCCTTCTTCTCCGCCTCGTATGAAGACATCCGCTCCGTCTGCTATGTCGGCATCTTGCAGTACAGCCAGAGGCAGGAGGAAATACAGATTCGGTCCTTCTCTGAAGACTCCAGAGAAGTTACCATACGAGATGACCCCGGAGGATAACGCGAAGATCGCGCAAACCGAAGTGAAGGACTAGTTTCAAGGGTTGAAAGCACAGAGACATCCACCTCCGGAGGAGAAGGTAGATCCAGTGAAAGCGAAGCGCACTCTGGCTGCCCTGACAAAACCACCCAAGTCTCCGCCGAAAGGCAACTATGAGCGCATTATTGGAAAGACATTTGTCGAAGCAGAGCGGTCGGGAAGTACTGTCAGTGATCAAAGGATGAAAGAACGATGAGCTGGGAAACAAATTGCCCAGCTCGGCGAACAAGCGAAGCAATCGTGCCCCCCGCTCAAGGTGCCTTCTAGCGACATCGTCGATCCGTGGATGGTGCCCGGTTATAGCAATCTTGGAGATTACCTGCCCGACGATGTACATTATGATTTCTTGGAGGTGCAGATACACAGATACGAGTACGGGAAGCCTCTCGTCAAAGATGAAAGATCTCTAACAACGATGATGCGAAGATTGCATGATTGGTACATGAAAACCTACAGAGAGTCTGGGGGAGGAATACTTTGTATCTGAGAGTTAAAAAGGAGCATGACCTCGTTGGAATTGAACTGTTGCATGTTCCATTTGAGGAGTTCTTTCAGTTTTTCAATCAATTGTCCCTCGATAAAGCAACGGTCACCTGCTACTGTCTGTAAGTAGTACTACGTACTTCTGTCATTAAGTCTCTCTCTCTATATATATAGGTCAGCTCTTTCATTGCATGTATTTATAATTATCCTCACTATATTATGCAGATTGAAGATCGTCGAATTGAAGAAAAGACAAGTCGGTGATATTGGGTTCATTAACACAAATCCCATAGATGCAACTGAGGTTAAATTTCATGCCGAAAATACCGAGGCCAACTTGCTACGATCGTTGGTAATAAATGAAAACAAAGATATAATACTCTTTCCTTACAACTTCAAGTGAGTGTTACTTTCTTGTGCATATTCGGTTTCCCTTATATATTAGTTCAGGTTATAGTAATGTAATTGATGAGTTATGCATGCGTGCGCAGGTTCCACTATATTCTCCTAGAGATTAAGCTTGAGCAGGGAGTAGTAACTGTCTTAGACTCGAAATGAAAAGATCCCCAGGAGTATGCAGACTTGACTCAAATGCTCGAGAAGTAAGTTAAATCGATCATTATACACCATATCAGCAACTTTGTTCATTTCTGATATCAAGTAATTGTTTTCTTTGTCTGGCAGGGTTTGGAGAAAATTCACCAAAAAAGCTCCGGGACTGCCGAAGAAGCTGGAATTTAGACACCCGAAAGTAAGTACTATATATAGTAGCACGTTCCGCGCATCTCCTAGTGATTCAAGCGCTAGTTTCATCAATACTATTTGGCATTCTTGCTTATCAATTTGATTGACCTCTATTTCTTGTAATTAAAGTGGTTGTGGCAGGAACAAGGGAATGATTTCTGTGGATACTACGTTTGCGAGTCCATCCGCCACACGACCTGTGAGTGGGGCTACTTTGACGAACAATATGAAGTGCGTAAATAACAATATTCACAATTTTATTTTATTACCACCATTTGTGTTGAGTTTCATTCATTCATATACATATGTATTGACCCCCTTCTTCAAATTAGATGTTTCGGATGCGGGATGAACTCCTAGCACCAGATCGCATGCGAGCAATTCAAGAGGAATTGGCGGCATTCTTTCTTCACCACATGATCGCTGAAGACGAAGAATACTATGTGGACCATGCGTTCGTATGTTAGGAGATTATATTTGTAAGAGATAATTATTGTATATATGTAGCCGGTAGTGTCGGATAGATATACGAGAACTTGTTGTTCAACCAATCTCTCGGAGAAGGAGAGGTGGTCGATATCACTTCTCTCTGTATATATGCATATATGTTCATGACGATCTTCTGTTTCCTTCGTTTGCTTACTAGCTAGCTAGCGTGTCTAGTCCTCTCTATACGTATGTATAGTACGTAGCATCGACCAAGCACGAACATAAGAGAGGACACTTCTTTCTATTAATTAGCTAGCTAACACAATATATGAAACACCTAAATTAACCCCCCAAAACCCCCAACCCCCTCCCCCTTTAAAAAAACAAAAACCCCAACCACAGAAATGCTGACGCGTGGATGCCTATTGGTCCCGGTTGGTGCCACCAACCGGGACCAAAGGCCCTCCTGACTGGGCTCGGCGCACAGGCCACGTGGAGGCCCATCTATCCCGGTTCTGGACTGAACCGGGACTAAAGGGTCTGGGCATTAGTAACGACCCTTTAGTCCCAGTTCAAGAACCGGGACAAAAGGCCCTTACCAACAGGGACAAATGGGCCATTTTCTACTAGTGAGGGGTGACTTGGGAAAGAACTGCCGACGGGGGGAGGGGGAAGGGCGGGGAGAAGGGAAGGAAGGGGCGCGGGGGTCTCGGGCCAAATAACTGCCCCGCACCCTACCGCCAAGGTTTCCGGCGATACGTTTACACAGCGTACCGCCAGGGTCCCTGGCGGTAGGGTGCGACGGAGGGGGACGGCGCCGTCTCCGCGAGCTGGCGTGGATAAGTTTCCTACTGCCAGGGTTCGTGGCGGTAGGCTTTGTAACCCTACCGTCAGAGGCCCTGGCGGTAGGAAAAAGGGTCAAATCTCAAAAAACTTTCAAACAGGGGTCAGATCCTGAAATTGTATGTCAAAAGGGTCAAAACATGAAATTTTGCCACCACACGGCGACGCGCGCCCCCACCTGGAGTCCACCCCCATGCATGCAGTTCGGTGCTCCTTTATGTGTGGTTAATCGGAGCACCGGTTCCACCACCGTAGCTATTGTTGCAGTTTTGTTGCCATTTTTTGCAGTTCCTGTAATTTGGACAACGAGCCTCCCTCCGTGCGGTTTGCCGGCGGATCCATGTAGTACGGTGCGTGTGTGTCTGCAGTACTGTTAGAACCTGACGATTCGCTTTGTAGAAAAGGATGGAGCGGTCCACTTGGCTGTAGTGGATAAAAAATGAAAGACAAAAATTTATACAAATTAAAAAATGCAGTTCACTAGAGTCAACACAGCGGCCCAAGTCCTCGTGTAATGCAGTCCGTTGACGCACAACTTGTATAGGCCAGGTGCTTGGTCAACACATGTTTATATAAATAAAGTTAGAAAAAACAAAATCATAATGATGTGGTTCACTTCTTTTTAGAAGTAAAATGTGAGTGTGACTGAAAAAAATGAGGAATGGATATGCACTTTATTCTGTCACGCAGTTCACTATAAAACTCCTATGAGGTTCAGTTGGTACTTGGAAACAAAAATACCTCAGAAGAAGCTCGCTACTCATTACATGTAGTGTGTTTGGTCCTCATATGTGGTTCACTTTTCAGAGTGATGTCGTTCACTTGCGACTAGCATGAAAAATAGCGATCAACAAAAAAAGTAAAGAGGTTCACTTCGATATATGATGTGGTTCACTTGCCCTAGTCTCTGCGGTCCACTCTCGTTCATAAAAAAAGTTAAAAAAATAAAAACCTATTCGACAAAAGAAATTATGCAGCTCGCTTGCCCATATGATGCAGTGCGGTTTTCATTCTGAAGCAGTGCGGTCAGCCGTATAATGTTGTTCATCCCGTAAGTGCAAAAAAAAATTACGGAAGCGAAAAAAAAGTAATGTGGTTCACTTCTTGATAGTGTTGTGGTTCATTTACACCCGATGTGAATTGCACTCTACTTTCTCGTCCTTGAAAAAAATTACGTTTGAATAAAATAAACTATGCAGTTCTCTAACACGTCTGATGCAGTGCGGTCTTTCATTCGATGCAGTGCGGTTTTCAGTCGGATGAAGTACCCACGTCGATTTGGGTGTCGCGAAAAAACAGTGTCCGCATTTCGATAAATTTAAAACTGCTCTTAAACCGTAAGGAATTAGAAAGAGTGTTCTGCATGAAAAAGTTGCGTCTCGTCGATATCTTTCCATCGGCATATCATTTGAATCATTTTGACAACCGATTTGTAAAAATTTCGCGAAAAACGACCGGTGTCACTCGTCGTCCATCGTACGATTTTTAAAATTAACTTAAAACCGTGAGGAATCTCAAAAACATTTCAACATATGAAAGTTGCGCCTCGTCCATAGCTTTTCAACGGTATATTACACGCCTCGTTTCGGCAAACGGTTAAAAAACTGGAGCGAAAATAGTACCGAAAATTTAAAAAAATGAAAAACAGAATTTCGTGACTTGGTAAATTTGAAACTGCTCTTAAACCGTAATGAACTCGAGAAAACAATAGTTATGAAAAAGATATGCCTCGACGATATCTATCCAACGGTGTATCATTTGCCTCATTCCAACGAGCGGTTTAAAAAAAGCGAAAAAACGCTCGCTGCCACTCTTTGTGGGCCGCATCGTTTTTGAAACTGCTCTTAAATCGTGGTGAATCTCGAAAAGTGTTCAACATGACGAAGTTGTGCCTAATCCGTAGCTCTCCAACGGTATATTATACGCCTCGTTACAATAAACGGTTAAAAAATTAGAGCGAAAACAGTACCAAAAAACACTACGTGCAGTTTTTTCCGACGTGAAGTTCACTGGTCTCTAAAGAAAGTGCAGTGCCCTCGCGTTGAACATGCAGTGCGGAAGTGTTATCAGAATAACTATTCTGATAATATTATCAGAATAGACGGGCTATATATATATATATATATATATATATATATATATATATATATATATATAGAGAGAGAGAGAGAGAGAGAGAGAGAGGCTTTGAAGGTTCAAGCGGTAGGTAGGTGAGTGCCATGAATGAACGTGGAAGATGAAGTGTAGTAGATTGTTTGCATACCTCCATTGTTGTTGTTCATATGTGGATTACATTTTGTCCCTCCATTCACCTCATGCTCATATGTTCGATGCAAATCGACAATGGTGCTTCGGGGAACTCCTCCAATGGCAAGGAGGTAGTGACTGACAAGAAGGGCAAGGCGATGGTGGAGCTGGGCAGCACCCCCAAGAGGCCGAAGAAATACGACAATTTCCATGAGGATGATGGCCCAAGCCACTTCTGCAAGGTCATCCTTGCACCCATGATGGAGTGCCTGTAGATGCCAATTGAGTTCACCAAGCACTTGACCACCGTCTGTGCTGAGGAGGAATATCAGCTGCGCCTGGAGGGTGATGGTCCGAATGTTCAACGGCAGGCTCACCCTTGATAAGGATTGGGCCCCTTCGTCGTTGCTCACCAAAACGGATCAGGTACCTCTTCACCTGCAAGCTAACGACTCCCAACACCCTGAAGATGATCGTCTTCAACGGCGACAGTGTCGAGGTGGTGACTAACTGCAAGAGGCACGAGGAGGCATTTGTCATGAAGTTATCTCTACACCTTTAAGACTTTTGTGTAGTATGTTTAAGACTTTGCCGCAATTGTTTGTCGTTTAACTGCATGTGAGTGTGTGTTTAAGACTGGTTTATGGGTTTATATTATGCCTGTTTATCTATGCATGTGTCAAGCCACAGATGCAAAGTGCCCAAAATCCAAGCAATCCACCAAACGCGCCCTAGGAATCAGTGTGAAACTGAAACAAAAAATTGGGCAGGGATGTAAAGATTTGATAGCACTGTATTATCCTGTACCATTGTTTGCCACTGGGGGAATTCTGAATATACATTGAATAATGAGTACTATGTGCAGAACAAATAAAATTATGGGGAGAATTCTTAATTTAAATTTTTAGAATTGTATTTCTTTCCACAAGGAAAAAAATACTACTACTTAATTGGGCAGTAAAATCAAAATTATATATAGAGAATAATGTATAACTATAAAAAGAAGCATTTACAGGTAAGATCACAAGGTTTCATTCTTCATATCAAGCCAAAGAAGAAGCCTTCGAGGGCGCCCAAGATGCCTAGCCTGCTGGGCAGGCTCCTCACTTTCGTACACAAATCCACTCTTGATGTACAGCTTTTGTGCCGCCTCGTTGTTGATGGCAACATGGACATACAAATCCGTTATGCCTGCAAATATTTGTGTTCGTATCCAACATGAGAAATTGCATTAAGGGACAAGAATTTCAAAGGGGTTAAGAAGTGAAGTAATTGCCATACTTCTGTCGGTCTGCAAAAACTGCTGCGCAACAATCATATGATTCAACTAAACCGGAATAGATCATATATCTTGAGTAGCAACATACGGTTGTACAGTTGTCAGATTATGGTGAAAGAGCAAATTTGATAATAGATGTTTCGACCTGAACATAAGAAGCACGTTTTCGTACAATCAAAAACTTAATCTATCAGTATATATTGTCATGTTGCAGGTAATCTAACCACCAAGTACCAACTAAGGATAGGTCTAAAATCTGCTAAATACGTAAAAAGCACATTAAGGAAACCAAATGAAATGAACTCACCCCATTGACGAGCAAGCTTCTTAGACTTGTCAACCAATGCATAGCCCAGTCCGCATCTTTGGAGCTCCTTGGCAACACATACATTGCTCAGATATGCCCGTGTATGGCTTGATTCAGTTACCTATTAATACAGATCAAATATTAAAAGAAAAATAATATCTTTGAAAAAGCAAAACAAAAGGATTTAAAGTAAATTAAAATAAGCATTTGCATCTTGTTTGTACCAATATAATTAAATAGATACAGGAATAGATAAGGATATTTGACATGGCAACTACTGCTTTATAAAAATCATCATTTAATACAAATTTAGACAATAGAACTGCAAATGGTATCGGACCAACTATTCCAGAACTTCAGTTGCATCCAGTAAACCCTCACTCTGTTTGAAACTTACCCCTGGCCTCTTTCCAGTCAGTTCATCTGGTAGCCAGAGGCACTGATTCAGGTCTAAACTACCAACTACTATTCTCTCTTCCCCATCTTCCACAAACTGCATATGTCAGAATTCAGAGGTTAAACTTAACATTGACAGATTATTCCTGCTAGAAATGAATATAATCAACAATAGACTTAAAAACATGCACATCGGAAAATCATACGGGAACCAATAGAGGCTAAGTGCATTTTATTTTTTGGATGAGCAAAGGAAGTTGTATCTAGAAGAACAGGACATATTAGCATTTTATGCTTTCTGCACATGACAAAGTGAGATCATAAGATGAATCAAAGTGAACCAAGGAAAAATTCACTTTGCAATTATCATTCTTATTTAGGTTTTATGTCCAAGTGGAACACAGAGAATGTCAGGACAATTAAAGGATTCTGCTACCCAGATTTCTATGGTCTAGCTAGAAAATTTGGAACAGAGCAGAGCTGAAATAAGTGCCTATTCAAGGGCATCGCATCTATATTAATTATACCTTGCATGTTGAACAAAGCTCCTCTGCTGACATCACCGATGGCAACAGTGGCACTGTCCCATTTATACAAGAGACTCTCCGAAAATTAATCATATTCCCAGAAATCCGATTTTGTAATGCTTCATATTCCCTCTCTGCCAGACCTTTCCTGTGATCCTAATAGAACTTGACAATAAGTAAAGTTAAATTATTAATGCATCAATATCATGGTTCACTGAAGCATTCAGAGGAATGAAAAAGGAAGGAACTGCATGGAAAGTATAGAAGGAAAACACATATTATAAAGATAGAAGGAAAGCTTTTCTTGAACAAGGTTGCGCCATTTTGCAACTAGGTAAGTTCTTTATGCTAACTTTGGAATTTACTTTGCCAGAAAGCAGTGAATTCAACAAAACAAAAGTAGTGTGAACTATAAGAATAAAGACAGTCAACACCACATTTTTGACTGAAAGGAAAAACATGGAAATATCTGAATGAATTAGATTTCAAAACCTTATTCCATTCATCGCCTATTTTAAAAAGATTATCACGGAAACTATTGATACCTTGTTACTCCTAAATTCTCTCTCACAACCTGCAACATTTTATTTTTCTATGCAAAGGATGTTCCCGATCAGTTATACTAGTAGTAGCCTTTGTAGAACTGAAAGGAACAACCAACAGTACAGTAGAAAAATTCAAACTGTCCATTATAATCACAAACCGATCCATATACATCAACTTCCCAAGTATAGTCATCTACGAGGCCAGGATTAATTTTGCGCGCTTGCAAAAAGAGATCAATTCGGCAAACTATCGTTTAGCGAATCTTGCCACATTTTCGTTTCCAAGCGAAAACCCAGATCTTAGGTTGCTTCCTCGGCTATTAGTTAGTACAGTATATTTTTCTGAAAACTAAGAGAGCTCACATAGCAAACAAGCAGGAAAGAGATGGATCACCTCGGCGCCGACAGTGTCGCGGGCGTACTCGTAGAAGGTGCGAACGCGGAGGCGCACGGCGGCGTGGAGCTCATCGAGCGTGACAAACTCTCGGATGGACACCGCGCCGGCGCGGTCCTCGAGCAGCAGCGGCGCGCCAGCGTCAACGGCCGCTGGAGAGGAGGCGCGGCACCGGAGGCTCGGGATGGCGAGGCTGCAGCTGCGAGGGACGGCACGGAGAGTTGTGTGGCGAGATGTTGGGGCAGCTGGAGGGGGAAAGGGCGGCAGCAGCCGCGACGGCGACGCCGACGCCATGGATCGGCCTTGGGCGGCTGTTGGTTGGTTGGTTGGGAAATGGAGTTGTTTCCGCCACAGCTGCCTGCCAGTGCGCCCGAGTCGATGCGTCGACACAAGATGGAACGGGTTACGGGTACCCGTTAGCCCCGTTACTCTATCCCGACGGGTAATTACCCATTTGGGAACGGATTTGGATGAAATTTAGTACCCACAGATAAGGGTGTGCCTGGAACTCTGGTAGTCTGGTTGCAGTCATGTAATAGAATGTCATGAGTCGTACCCGTTCACAAGTAGGTCAACGCTAGACGCGAGTCGTTGTAGCGCCATAACTAATTAGTCGCCCACATCACCGTCTCCGGTGCGACACACCTAAACCGTTTGATTTTGCTTCTTCTCGCCTACTCCCTTTCAGCTCCGCCGTGTGACATAACTCCTTGTCACAGCAACTGCGGCGCCGCTCGGGAAACTTAGCGACATCTCCCATAGCAGGCTTCGGTGCCCCTCGCCGCTTGCCTCACAGCACGCATGGACGCCCTCACACCACCGTTGGCCTCATAGCAGGCGTCGGCGCCCTCCTTGGCATGGACAGTCGTTGTCGTAGCATGCAATAGGTATGTTGCCATCATATCGCCACCCTCATGTTGAGCTCGACATTGGTGGAGGGCTTTGCACCAACCCCTCGCAGCACCTGCAACACCTTGGAATCACCTGCGTACTCAGCGGGGTCTCCTGCCCTTGTAGCATGTCGGCGAGCAGCTCTCTTGGCAACATAGACGGTTACTCATTGAATCACCAGCGCCCGCCACCCTGTTGCATCATTGGTGTCTGATGGTTGCTCCTTTGTGTGGCATCGGTCGTTTGCAGCAGTAACCTACGACGACCCCTTTGCAACATGACTGGCGACGTTTGTCGCTTGTAGCCTCAGCGGTGGTGCATCCTTCTCCCCTTTTCGCAACATCCATTGTCGTGCCCGCCATCCACTCACAAAAAGTCACCACCGACTCACTTCTCCGCTTGTAGAACGGTGTTGCTCTCATAGAAGCAATAACAACATCGCTGCCACCTTTTGTAGGATCATCACCCGTCGATGCGGCGCTACGCAGGGTCTCACAATGACACTTGCAGGAGTTGGGACACCCTCGCAGCACCCACTTTCCAGTAAATCGACACTCGCATAAGCAGCCATTCCCATGACCGGTCTTTTGCAGCACCACCCGTTCTCTTCCCCGTGTTCTATAGGGAGTGCGTGTGGTGTTGGGTGGAAAGAGATGCATCCATGGTGGGCGAGAGGTGAGATACCAAGGTATATGAGAAGTAGAGAAAGATGGGAGAGGAGGCACGTGAGAATGTGTGCTAACATGTGGCTGAGACTAAGCCCGAGGTTGGATAAGGAAGGATGAGGAGAAAGAGTTTGTGCGGTCCATAGCGATGCACGCCACACAGACAAGGCAACTTACGCGAGCGTGTTTATAGTCAGGTGAAAATAAGTGATTCCCATAAGTAAATGGCCAAAGAAGCCTTTCCATCGGATAATATAATATGGGTATGTTCCTGCATTATCCACAAGTACCCTACAGTGGAGATCTGACATATGTGGGCCCCATCACACAACACCTAGCACATACCAAACCCATCCCACAACACAAAGCCCAGTCCCACTCACATTTAGACATGTGCCATCTAAAACAACTATTAAGAGTTGTGACTTGTGAGATGCGAGGGAGATTTGATATTGAACTACTTGATCTATGGTGTTACGATATGAAGTACTAATTATAATCTCGTGTTGTGCAATTATGTTACTGAATTGTTAGATGTTAGGGCGTTGATGTATTCGTGCTTGATGTTTTGCTAGGCGCATGTCACCAGAATGTTATGATTTCCAGTGATATGTTGCTGGTTTGCTAATTATTTGTGTTAATAGTTGTTTTCCATGGTTGGTGTAAACTCGTGTTGTTGGTTGGCATCACGGGCAACTATGCATGAAGGATTACCTGGTGGGTAACGGGTATGGGCGAAAATCAACCTCGTGATGGCATGACTATAGGTAATGGGCAAGTCCGCATGTCACAGGTGCTTTACTCGATCGGGTAATTACCCATTGCCATTATGTGTGTCGTGTACCCATGGATACCCTCTCATAGTAGGTAGGATAAACTTGTGATGGTTTTGCTATATGAATCGTGCATGATTATATTGCTTATGTTGCATATGATCTTGTCAACTTGTGTTGCTTGTCCTGCATGTTGACATTTTGTTCTTCTACATGGTTGATGAAGTGGTATGTGGTATACTCTGGGAGAGTTTCACGAACCCACGGTTCATTTCAGACATGCCATGAAAAAGTAAATGGTTATAAGAACAACTGCTATAGAGAGTTCAAGACTAGGGAGGGGGCAGAGGACAAGTACTCCAAGTACATAGTCAAATAGAAGATCAGTCATGTAGTAGGCAAGGGTGCATGTCAGATTGGGCTAAGTAGGCTGAATAACTTCATAATCTTCATTCGGTTCATCGTATTTGTGCGTTCATTGTTAACCTAACTCAATTGTGTATACTCATACTGGCATAAATGGTAGTTCATAAGCTCACCACATGAGTGTGCAAGCTAACCACAATACGCGCGATGTGCATCACCCCAGTCCAAAACCTTGAAACACATGCAACCAAACACTAGGGAAACGTTGATGCCCTGATTCAACCTGGGCTTTGTGGGCAACCAAACAGAGATTGTCAAATATGGCCCAAAGCTTATCCACACACACAGGCTTCACTTAGCCACATGATACGTCTCCAACGTATCTATAATTTTTTATTGTTCCATGTTGTTATATTATCATTCTTGGATGTTTTACCTTCATTTTATAGCAACTTTATATCATTTTTGGGGACTAACCTATTGACATAGTGCCCAGTGCCGGTTGTTTTTTGCTTGTTTTATTACTTCGCAGAATATCCATATCAAACGGAGTCCAAACGCAGCAAAACTTTTTGGAGATTTTTTCAGCCCATGGGGCCCACGACCCACTAGAGCCCATGGAGGCCTCCTCCACCGCCTCTTAGCTCTATAAATACTCAGATATTCCAAAAACCCTAGGGGAGTCGACAAAACACAATTCCAACCGCCGCAAGTTCCAGAACCATGAGATCCAATCTAGAGCCCTATTTTGGCACTCTGCTGGAGGGGAACATGGTCACGGAGGGGTTCATCATCCTCATTGGCGCTCCTCCGATGATGCGTGAGTAGTTCATCATAGACCTACGGGTCCAGAGGCAGTAGCTAGATGACTTCTTCTCTCTTTTTGATTCTCAATACAATGTTCTCCTCGATGTTCTTGGAGATCTATTGATGGAAATATGCCCTAGAGGCAATAATAAAGTTGTTATTATTATATTTCCTTATTCATGATAAAGGTGTATTGTTCATGCTAGAATTGTATTGACCGGAAACTTAAATACATGTGTGGATATATAAACAAATATCGTGTCCCTAGTGAGCCTCTACTAGACTAGCTCGTTGATCAAAAGATGGTTACGGTTTCCTAACCATAGACATGAGTTGTCATTTGATAACGGGATCACATCATTAGGAGAATGATGTGATGGACAAGATCCCGTTAGCATAGCATATGATCATTCAGTTTATTGCTACTGCTTTCTTAATGCATGTCAAATACATGTTTCTTCGACCATGAGATCATGCAACTCTCGGACTCCGGAGGAATGCCTTGTGTGCCATCAAACATCACAATGTAACTGGGTGATCATAAAGGTGCTCTACAGGTATCTCCGAAGGTGTATGTTGAGTTGGCATGGATCAAGACTAGGATTTGTCACTCCGTGTGACGGAGAGGTATCTCTGGGCCCTCTCAGTAATATAGCATCACAAGAAGCTTGCAAGCAAAGTGACTAAGGAGTTAGTTACGGTATGATGTATTACAGAACGAGTAAAGAGACTTGCCAGTAACGAGATTGAACTAGGTATGGAGATACCTGATGACCCACAAGTATAGGGGATCAACTGTAGCTCTTTTTGATAAGTAAGAGTGTCAAACCCAACGAGGAGCAGAAGGAAATGACAAGTGGTTTCCAGCAAGGTAATGTCTGCAAGTGCTGAAATTGTAAGTAGTAGAGTAGTTTGATAGCAAGATAATTCGTAACGAGCAAGTGACGATAATAGTAACAAAAGTGCAGCAAGGTAGCCCAATCCTTTTGAGGCAAAGGACAGGCCAAAATGGTCTCTTATACTCCCTCCATTCCTCTTTGTAGTGCGCCGTTGTGCGTAGCGCTTATACCAAGACGTGACCTGGCACTCTTATTTGGACAAGAATTACCCCTCCGTCTGCTCACTCTGCCACAGCACATGGATGCCTGCTGCTGCACTCCGTGAACTAGGGGAGGGCTATTGTGGTCCAAAGCAGCTTAGGCGCACTACATTTCGGAATCCAGCCTAAAAAACTATATGCATTAGAATATGGAATGGAGGGAGTAGTACGCAAAGCGTTCTTGAGGGTACACGGGAATTTCATCTAGTCACTTTCACCATGTTGGTTCGATTTGGGTTCGCTACTTTGATAGTTTGATATGTGAGTGGACCGGTGCTTAGGTGCAGTTCTTACTTGAACAAACCTCCTACTTATGATTAACCCTCTCGCAAGCATCCGCAACTATGAGAAAAGTATTAAGAATAAATTCTAACCATAGCATTAAACTTTTGGATCCAATCGGTACCTTACGGAATAGCGCATAAACTAGGGTTTAAGATTCTGTCACTCTCGCAACCGATCATCTAATAACTACCCCACAATGCATTCCCTTAGGCCCAAATATGGTGAAGTGTCATGTAGTCGACGTTCACATGACACCTGATTACTTGCAACATGATTCCTTGCAACATATCAAGTTCACATGATTACTTGCAACATGATTCCTCCCGTGACCTCAAGAACAAAAGTAACTACTCACAAATGATAATCATGATCAAGACCAGAGGGGTATTAAATAGCATATTGGATCTGAACATATAATCTTCCACCAAATAAACCATATAGTAATCAATTACAAGATGTAATCAACACTACTAGTCACCCACAAGCACCAATCTATAGTTCTGGTAAGAAGATTGAACACAAGAGATGAACTAGGGTTTGAGATGAGATGGTGTTGTTAAAGATGTTGATGGAGATAGCCCTCCCCAAGGGAGAGTTGCTTGTGATGATGATGACGATGATTCCCCCTCCGGGAGGGAAGTTCCCCCGGCAGAATCGCTCCGCCGGAGGGCAAAAGTGCTTCTGCCCAAGTTCCGCCTCGAGAAGGCGGCGCTTCGTCCCGAAAGTCCTCTCCTTCTTTTTTCTAGGTCAAAGTGACCTATATACCAGAAGATGGGCACCGGAGGTGAGCCTGGGTGAGCACAACCCACCAGGGCGCACCAGGGCTGCCTGACGCGCCCAGGTGGGTTGTACCCACCTGGTGGGCCCCCTCTGGTAGTTATTTGCTCCAATATTCTTCAAATATTCCATAAAAATTCTTCGTGAAGTTTCAACTTGTTTGGAGTTGTGCAGAATAGGTAGCCTGACGTAGCTTTTTCAGGTCCAGATTTCTAGCTGCCGGAATTCTCCCTCTTTGTGTGTACCTTGCATATTATGAGAGAAAATACATTAGAATTACTCCAAAAAGCATTATTATGGATAAAAACATCATAACTAACAGTAGGAAAACATGATGCAAAATGGACGTATCAACTCCCCCAAGCTTAGACCTCGTTTGTCCTCAAGCGAAAACCGAAATAAAAAAAATGTCCACATGCTTAGAGAGAGAGAGGTGTCGATAAAAACAAAATACGGACATAGAAGCATCCTGTAGATTATTATAGCAGTAACAAAATTAAACATAAGACTTCTATCATAGAACTTTTATCATAGACTTCTCATGCATAAGTAACAATTCATCACACAATTGAAGTATAAAGCATAAACTCTATTAAAAACTAACAAACTATGTTCTCAGTCAACTTTGCAATTATGATTCATCATCTTTTCAGGAAGGGTCACGTATCGGAGCCTTTAGGCAAGTCCACGTACTCAACCATCATATAGTCTTCTATGATTGCTAACACTCACCGCATACACATGAGCAAAACGTTTCAACCGGATACATAGAAATATAGGGGCTTATAGTTTCGCCTCCCAACGTATTGACCTCAAGGGTGATGTCAACAATAATAACTCATGCAACCCATATTCAACTGGACATATGTGCCTAGATCTTTCCTCACCACATGATGCTTGCCAAAGGAGAAAATAAAAAAAGAATTGAGAGAAAACTTTGACTCTGTGCATAAAAGTAAATACATAAAAGTAAAAGATAGGCCCTTCGCAGAGGGAAGCGGAGGTTGCCATGCGTTTATTTGTTTGTATGCTCAACCCCTTAATGCAAAAGAACGTCACGTTGCATTGCCCCTTGTGATAGTGACCTTTATTATCTGATGCTTCCAAAGACCACCTGGATAGTTGTGATGGTTGGGTTTTCAGGGGAAGAACTATTGAGCAAGCTGAATTGCTATTGAATAATATATTGAGTAATGATAATGATTGGGCACTTACTGAACCAACTCCTAAGCCAACTCCGAAGAAAAGGGGTATTCTATTTCTCAGTCCTGAAGATATGCAAGAGGCAAAGAAATTATGAAAGAAAAGGGTATTAAAGTTGAAGATGTTAAGAATTTACCACCTATTGAAGAAATACATGGTCTTGATAACCCGACACAGGTAGTAAAGGTAAATTCTCTCTGTATATTCGATGAAGGTGATATTCCTCGTAATAAGTCTGCTAGCCAGTGCTTAGATGAGTTTGATAATTTTATTGTTAAACAAGAAAACTTCAATGCTTATGTTGGTAGACAACTGAAACGTAACGCTTATATGATTGAACACTTGAGTGATTATATGTCTAGAGTTAAAGGTGACCTTAAACTTATTAGTAAACATGCTTCTATGGTTACCACCCAAGTAGAACAAGTGCTTCAAGCACAAAATGATTTGCTCAATGAATTAAATAATAAGAAAAATGATAATGTTGTTAGAGTTATGACTAGAGGGGGTAAAATGACTCAGGAACCTTTGTTTCCTGAGGGCCACCCTAAGAGAGTTGAGCAAGATTCTCAGAGAACTAATGTTGATGCACCTAGTCCTTCTAAGAAGAAGAAAAAGAAAAATGATAGGACTTTTGCATGCTTCTAGTGAACCTGATGTTGACCCACCTGAGAATCCCAATGATATTTCTATTTATGATGCTGAAACACAATCTGGTGATGAACATGAACCTAGTGATAATGTTAGTGATGATGTTCATGTTGATGCTCAACCTAGCAATGACAATGATGTAGAGATTGAACCTACTGTTGATCTTGATAACCCACAATCAAAGAATCAACATTATGATAAGAGAGACATCGTTGCTAGGAAGAACGATAAAGAAAGAGAACCATGGGTTCAAAAACACATGCCTTTTCCTCCTAAACCATCCAAGAAAAAAGATGATGAGGATTTTGAGCGCTTTGCTGAAATGATTAGACCTATCTTTTTGCGTATGCGTTTGACTGATATGCGTAAAATGAATCCTTATGCTAAGTATATGAAAGATATTATTACAAATAAAAGAAAGATACCGGAAGCTGAAATTTCCACCATGCTTGCCAATTATACTTTTAAAGGTGGAATACCTAAGAAACTAGGAGATCCAGGAGTACCGACTATACCATGCTCCATTAAAAGAAACTATGTTAAAACTGCTTTCTGTGATCTTGGAGCCGGTGTTAGTGTTATGCCTCTCTCTTCATATTGTAGACTTGATTTGAATAAGTTCACACCTACTGAAATATCTTTGCAAATGGCCAATAAATAAACTGCTATACCTGTTGGTATTTGTGAGGATGTGCCTGATGTGGTTGCAAACGTTACTATTTTAACGGACTTTATTATTTCTGATATTCCCGAGGATGATAGTATGTTGATTATCCTTGGTAGACCTTTTTTGAATATGCGGGGGTTGTTATTGATTGCAACAAAGGCATTGACACTTTTCATGTTAATGGTAATGAGCATACGGTACACTTTCTGAGGAAACAACCTCAAGTCCACAATATCAATTCTATTGGAAAATTTTCAACAATTACTATTGGAGGTTTTGAATTCCCTCTTCCTACTGTCTAGAAGAAACATGATATTCTTATTGTTGGGGACATACATATCCCCGTTGAGGTAACCTAGTGTTATTCGAAAATTCTCCGGTTTCATGTTATTCGGAAAGAGTTTGTTAACAAGACCCTATCAACCTTGTTAGTGGATTCCTTTTGATGAGCATGAGATGGATGAAGTTAGAAAGCACAACTCTCTATACCCTCCTTTTACTTTCTGTTATTTAGATTAAATAAAGAAAAAAATAGTATTTTCTGTCTATTTTCTGAATTATCCTTGTAATAAAAAAATACCCCGAAAATAAAAGTTCTCCAAACATCTTGAAAATGAAATATGATTTTCTATAGAATATTTAAGAATATCTGGCACTGAGAACATACCAGGGGGACCCGCCATTTGGCCATGAGGATGCAGGGCGCGCCCACCCCCCTGGGGCGCCCCCTGCCTCGTGGGCCCCACGTGGACCCCCTCCACTTACTCCTGCACCCACTCACTTCGTCTTCCTCCAGAAAAAATCCTCCCATAGCTCAAACCCGTGTTCTAGCTCATCTTGCTGCCATTTTCGATCTCCTTGCTCAAAGCTTCATTCACAAAACTGTTTTGAAGGATTGTTCTTCGGTATGTGACTCCTCCAATGGTCCAATTAGTTTTTGTCCTAGTGCTTTATTTATTGCAAATTTTTGCTGCTAAGGTGACCCTGTTCTTGAGCTTGCATGTCAAATTTATATGGTCCAGAGTAGTTTTAATGCATGATATAGCCTCTAGGCACTTGTGGGAGTATTTGCTATCAATCTTGTTGAGTTTGGTTCACTTTTATTTTGAGTCACTAAAATTTCAGAAATTTTTCAGAGAAAGAAAAATGTTTAGGAAAATGTACCAAGGTGGTTCCTCAAGGAAGCAAGGACCAAGGCTCGCGATACGTGAGCCGGACGATGAACCACCGAGGGAAGCTCAAGTGCGGCCTTATGAATGGCCGTCAGAGGAGTTTATGGTCCAAGCAGGCATCAAGCATGAATTTGACGCGTATGTGCGTAACGCTGATCTTGAGGGCTTCGTGTCAGATAAGTTCCCACAATACTACTACCTAACTGATTCCTTTGTGAGAAGGTTTAAATTTACATCCTCGCGCAATTCTCATATTGTTTTATTTGATCTTTATGATAAATCATATACCATGGTCCTAGAAGATTTTAATACTGCTTGTAAACTCCCTCAGTGGGGCACTGTTAGTGAGCCTCGCAAATATGAATATAAAGACTTTCTTGCTAGTATCACTGTGGGGGAATCTAGAGAAATCACACAAGCTACCATAGGGAGCATTCATTTTCCTTCCATACATTATTTTGCTCTATTTATAGGTAGATGCATTAACGGTAAAAATGATGCTTGTCATATGTGCGTTCCAGATCTTAGTGTCCTCAAGAGTGCGGTATTAGGTGATAAACAATATAACTTGGGGGCCATTGTTGCACGAAGGTTGCATCTTAAAGGTACTAGTGGAGATTTGTTTGGTGGAATTTATGCGACTCGTGTAGCTAATTATCTTGATGTACCCATACATGAAAATGATATGGAGTTACCTCGTGCCTATCTAGATTATAATGCTATGGTTCGCCATCAGTTTGTTGAGAGGAATGAATAGTTCCTCCAGTACTGACTAATCTTTGACAGACGTCGCACTGTCCATGTTGCTCTCCCTGCTCCTACTTTCTTTGACTTTTAGGCAAAAAGGAGATATGTTATAACCAGGGAGGAGGCGAACGAGTATGAAAGGAGGACGGAGCCAGCTCGCCTCCAAGCTGCAGCTCATCAGGCAGTAGCCGCTGCATCTCAGTACGACCCCAGTTACAACTTTGGATATCCGCCAGTCCAGTAGTGGCCATAGACCAACTTAGGCCAAGAACCTAAGCTTGGAGGAGTATATATTTCTCACCGACATAACATTCATGTTCACACACTCATGCCAGTTGTCGGTGCTCATACTTTTTCATTGTACTATTCATGCTAGTTTATTTTCTTTTCTAAGTCATTTTCTTGTGTGTTTGAAAAACCTTAAGAAAAAAAATTAGTTGTAGCTTTAGCTAGTTTACTTTCCATGCCTATAGTAGTAAATAAAATAAAACTCAAATAGATTTCTCGTTCTTCTTTTGTTTGTTGGGAGCTTTCCCGTGTAAATAGTTTTATTTTATTCCTTTTTTTGGGTCGAGAGGAGAAGACCATGATGAAAATGTTGAGTGGCTCTCATATGCATTATTGTTGATTTAATCAAGAGCCCATATTACCTTGTCTTCTCCCTTGTATTAAATGCTTGCAGATTCCAGCTTAGTCCAATGCACGTGCACTATTATTATTATCCACACCATTCGGTCATGCAAGTGAAAGGCAATAATGACGATATATGATGGACTGATTGAGATGAGAGAAGCTGGTATGAACTCGACCTATCTTGTTTTTCTAAATATGATTAGTTCATCGTTCCTGATTCAGCCTATTATGAATGAAACATGTTTGCAATGACAATTAGAGATCATAGTTGCTCATGCCATGCTTAATTAGCTACGAGTTTATAATGGTTTACCTTGCGTGCAAACATGCTATTAAAATGGTTGTGATGTGGTATGATAGGGTGGTATGCTCCTTTGAACGATTCGAGTGGCTTGACTTGGCACATGTTCACGCATGTAGCTGAAACAAAATCAACATAGCCTCCATGATATTTATGTTCATGGTGAATTATATCCTACTCATGCTTGCACTCAGTGTTGATTAATTTTAATGCATGTTCATGAATGTTGTCGCTCTCTTGTTGGTCGCTTCCCAGTATCTTTCTAGCCTTCACTTGTACTAAGAAGGAATTTTGCTTGTGCATCCACTTCCATAAACCTCAAAGTTATTCCATATGGGTCCACCATACCTTCCTATATGCAGTATCTACCTGTCGTTCCAAGTAAATTTGTATGTGCCAAACTCTAAACCTTCAAATGAAATTCTGTTTTGTATGCTCGAATAGCTCATGTATCAACTAGGGTTGTCTATATCTTCCATGCTAGGTGGGTTATTCTCATGATGAGTGGACTCCGCTCATCACTCACGAGAAAATGGCCGGTAACCGGGATGCCCAGTCCCATGCTCAAATCAAAATAATGGCAAACAAAACTCCTCCAGGACTGTTGTTAGTTGGAGGCACCCGTTGTTTCAGGCAAGCCATGGATTGATGCTTGTTGGTGGTGGGGGAGTATAAACTTTACCATTCTGTTTGGGAACCGCCTATAATGTATGTAGCATGGAAGATATCGAGATCTCTTGGTTGTTATGTTGACAACGAAAGTATGCCACTCAAAATATTATTTATTTCTATTTCAAAACTCGAGCTCTGGCACCTCTACAAATCCCTGCTTCCCTCTGTGAAGGGCCTTTCTATTTACTTTTATGTTGAGCCATCATCCTCTTATTAAAAAGCACCAGTTGGAGAGCACCGCTGCCATTTGCATGCATTACTATTAATTTACATTGAGTATGACTATGACTGGATCTCTTTTTACCATGAATTGCAATGTCTAGTCAGTCCTTGATCTTCACAGGTGCTCTGCATTTATGTTTTGCGGTCTCAGAAAGGGCTAGCGAGATACCATCTTGTTATATCATGTTATGATTCTTTTGAGAAAGTGTTGTTATCCGAGATTTATTATTACTGCTTGCTAGTTGATTACACCATTGATATGAGTAAACATGAGACCTAAATGTTATTGTGAATATGGTTAGTTCATAATCTTTGCTAAAAACTTTAATGCTGGCTTTACATATTTGCAACAACAAGATCAAACAGAGTTTGTAAAAGTTTTTCTTTATCACTTTCAGTTTGTCAACTGAATAGCTTGAGGACAAGCAAAGGTGTAAGCTTGGGGGACTTGATACGTCTCCAACGTATCTACTTTTCCAAACACTTTTGCCCTTGTTTTGGAATCTAACTTGCATGATTTGAATGGAACTAACCCGGACTGACGCTGTTTTCAGCACAATTGTCATGGTGTTATTTTTGTGCAGAAATAAAAGTTCTCGGAATGACCTAAAAATCATGGAGACTCGTTTTGGAAATAATAAAAAATAATGGCGAAAGAATCAGCATCAGGGGGCCCACACCCTGTTCACGAGGGTGCAGGGCACGCCCCCTGCCTCATGGGCCCCCTGATACTCCACCAACCTCAACTCCAACTTCATATATTCACGTTCGGGGAGAAAAAAAATCAAAGAGAAGGATTCATCACGTTTTACGATACGGAGCCGCCGCCAAGCCCTAATCTCTCTTGGGTGGGCTGATCTGGAGTCCGTTCGGGGCTCCGAAGAGGGGAATCCGTCGCCGTCGTCATCATCAACCTTCCTTCCTCACCAATCTCATGATGCTGACCGCCGTGCGTGAAATTCCATCATAGGCTTGCTGGAGAGTCATGGGTTGGATGAGATTTATCATGTAATCAAGTTAGTTTTGTTAGGGTTTGATCCCTAGTATCCATTATGTTATGAGATTGATGTTGCTATGACCTTGCTATGCTTAATGCTTGTCACTAGGGCCCGAGTGCCATGAATTCAGATCTGAACCTATTATGTTTTCATGAATATATGTGATTTCTTGATCCTATCTTGCAAGTCAATAGTCACCTACTATGTGTTATGATCCGGTAACCCCGAAGTGACAGTAATTGGGACCACTCCCGGTGATGACCGTAGTTTGAGGAGTTCATGTATTCACTAAGTGTTAATGCTTTGGTCGGTACTCTATTAAAAGGAGGCCTTAATATCCCTTAGTTTCCAATAGGACCCCGCTGCCACGGGAGGGTAGGAAAAACGATGTCATGCAAGTTCTTTTCCATAAGCATGTATGACTATATTCGGAATACATGCCTACATTACGTTGATGAATTGGAGCTAGTTCTGTGTCACCCTATGTTATAACTGTTGCATGAGGAATCGCGTCCGACATAATTATCCATCACCGATCCATGCCTACAAGCTTTTCACATATTGATCTTTGCTTAGTTACTTTTCCATTGCCACTGTTACAATTACTATAGAACTGCTATTGTTACTTTTACCACCGTTACCGTTACATCCATACTACTTTGCTACTAAATACTTTGTTGCAGATATTAAATCTTTCAAGTGTGGTTGAATTGACAACTCAGCTGCTAATACTTGAGAATATTCTTTGGCTCCCCTTGTGTCGAATCAATAAATTTTGGTTGAATACTCTACCCTTGAAAACTGTTGCGATCCCCTATACTTGTGGGTTATCATTGATTCTCTCGGTCTGTCCAGCTGCCTGCGGATGAATGGTTGTACTGAACTCTAGCCTGGTACCCAAAGTCTGGTGCAAAATGATTCCAAAACTTCGAAGTAAACTGTGTTCCTCTGTCTGATACGATGGTCCTCGGAACTCCATGCAGACATACGATCCTAGTCATATTTATCTTGGCCAACTTCACGCTCGTATAAGTGGTTTTCACGGGGATAAAGTGAGCCACTTTGGTCAAGCGATCTACTACTACCCAGATGGAGTCATATCCTGATCGGGTCCTGGGTAATACGGTGATAAAGTCAATGCCAAGTTTATCCCACTTCCATTCGGGTATCGACATAGGTTGAAGTAATCCTGCTGGCTTCTGATGTTCTGCCTTAACTCTCTGACATACATCACATACCACTACATACTCGGCAATATCCTTCTTCATACCTGTCCACCAGAAATGTTCCTTCAAATACAAATACATCTTGGTTTTTCTGGGGTGAATCGAGTATGGTGGGTCATGAGCTTCCTGAAGTATTAACTTCCTGATTTCTGCATCATTGGGTACATAAATACGGTCCTCAAACCATAAAGTTTCGTGGTCATCCTCACGAAAACCTTTGGCTTTTCCTTTACTCATCTTCTCCTTTATCTAAGCAATCTCCTATCAGCCTTCTGGGCTTCTCGAATCTTTCCCAATAACATAGACTGAACTTCCAAAGCTGCAACAAAACCTCTTGGAACTATCTCCAAACGAAGTTCCTTGAGATCGTCGGCCAATTCCTGCAGCAATCCTCCGGTTACGAGAGTATTTACATAACGCTTGCGGCTTAAAGCGTCTGCCACAACATTGACCTTTCCTGGATGATAGTGTAACTTCATATCATAATCCTTAATGAGCTCCAACCATCTCCTTTGCATGAGATTCTACTCCTTCTGCGTGAAAATGTACTTCAAACTCTTATGATCCGTGTATACATCACAACGGTTTCCAATAAGAAAATGTCTCCAGGTCTTGAGCACATGCACTACGGCTGCTAACTCCAAATCAACTCATGAGGTCGAAGCTGTCGTGAGGCATATGAAACAACTTTTCCATCTTGCATAAGTACACCTCCAAGTCCCAGGCGAGAAGCGTCGCAATAAACTTGGAAATCCTTGCGTATATCTGGAAGAATTAACATTGGGGTTGTAAATAAATGTTTCTCCAACTCCTGAAAATTGGCCTCAGATTCCTCGGTCCATTTGAGCTTCGTGTCCTTCTTCAATAACTCTGTCATGGGCTTCGCAATCTTGGAAAAATTCTCAATGAATCTCCTATAATATCCTGTGAGTCCAAGAAAACTGCGGATCTCTCCAACTGAGGTGGGTGCCAACCACTCAGTGACAGACTGAACCTTGGTAGGGTCTACTGCTATACCTTCTCCTGATATAACTGCTACCTCTTGAGCACTGCGTTGGTTTTCCTTGAAGAGGAAAGGATGATGCAGCAAAGTAGCGTAAGTATTTCCCTCAGTTTTTGAGAACCAAGGTATCAATCCAGTAGGAGGCTACGCGCGAGTCCCTCGTACCTAGACAAAACAAATAACTCCTCGCAACCAACGTGATAAGGGGTTGTCAATCCCGTCACGGTCACCTACGAGAGTGAGATCTGATAGATATGATAGGATAATATTTTTGGTATTTTTGTGATAAAGATGCAAAGTAAAATAAAAGTCAAAGTAAAAATCCAAGGAAATAACTAAGTGTCAGAAGATGAATATGATGAAGATAGACCCGGGGGCCATAGGTTTCACTAGTGGCTTCTGCCAAGAGCATAAGTATTTTACGGTGGGTGAACGAATTACTGTTGAGCAATTGACAGAATTGAGCATAGTTATGAGAATATCTAGGTATGATCATGTATATAGGCATCACGTCCGAGACAAGTAGACCGACTCCTGCCTGCATCTACTACTGTTACTCCACTCATCGACCGCTATCCAGCAAGCATCTAGAGTATTAAGTTCATGAAAACAGAGTAACGCCTTAAGCAAGATGACATGATGTAGAGTGATACATTCATGCAATATGATAAAAAAACCATCTTGTTATCCTCGATGGCAACAATACAATACGTGCCTTGCTGACCCTACTGTCACTGGGAAAGGACACCGCAAGATTGAACCCAAAGCTAAGCACTTCTCCCATTGCAAGAAAGATCAATCTAGTAGGCCAAACCAAACTGATAATTCAAAGAGACTTGCAAAGATAACCAATCATACATAAAAGAATTGAGAGAAGATTCAAATATTGTTCATAGATAATCTTGATCATAAACCCACAATTCATCAGTCTCAACAAACACACCGCAAAAAGAAGATTACATCGAATATATCTCCACAAGAGAGGGGGAGAACATTGTATCGAGATCCAAAAAGAGAGAAGAAGCCATCTAGCTACTAACTATGGACCCGAAGGTCTGAGGTAAACTACTCACACTTCATTGGAGAGGCTATGGTGATGATGTAGAAGCCCTCCGTGATGGATGCCCCCTCCGGCGGAGCTCCGGAACAGGCCCCAAGATGGGATCTCGTGGGTACAGAAGGTTGCGACGGTGGAATTAGGTTTTTGGCTCCTGTCTGATCGTTTGGGGGTACGTAGGTATATATAGGAGGAAGGAGTACGTCGGTGGAGCAACAGGGGGGCCACGAGGGTGGAGGGCGCGCCCTGGGGGGTGGGCGCGCCCCCCTACCTCGTGGCCTCCTCTTTTGTTTCTTGACGTAGGGTCCAAGTCTCCCCGATCATAATCTTCCTAAAAATCACGTTTCCGAAGGTTTCATTCCGTTTGGATTCCGTTTGATATTCCTTTTCTGCGAAACTCTGAAATAGGCAAAAAACAACAATTCTAGGCTGGGCCTCCGGTTAATAGGTTAGTCCCAAAAATAATATAAAAGTGGATAATAAAGCCCAATAATGTCCAAAACAGTAGATAATATAGCATGGAGCAATAAAAAATTATAGATACGTTGGAGACGTATCAATCACATGTCCAAGAAATCCAACTTCTTTCAACCAAAACTCACATTTGTTGAACTTGGCGTATAGCTGATGTTCCCTGAGTTTCTCGAGAACTAAGCGCAAATGTTCCTTGTGTTCTTCTTCATTCTTCGAGTACACCAATATGTCATCAATGAACACCACAATAAACTTATCCAAGAACTCCATGAACACCTTATTCGTCATACTCATAAAATAGGCAGGGGCGTTAGTCAATCCAAAAGACATGATCGTGTACTCATATAGCCCATACCTTGTGGTAAAAGCTGTCTTAGGTATATCCTGTTCTCGGATCTTCAACTGGTGATATCCCAATCGTAGATCGATCTTGGAGAATACTTTGGCTCCCTATAGCTGGTCAAACAAATCATTGATCATTGGTAGTGGGTACTTGTTCTTGATTGTCACCTCATTCAGTGCCCGATAATCCATTACCATCCTCAAAGATCCATCCTTCTTCTCAACTAAGAGCACTGGGGCTCCCCACGGTGATGAACTTGGTCGGATGTAACCTTTCTCCAATAACTCGTTAATTTGCTTCTTAATTTTCTCCAGATCATTCACGGGCATTCGAAACGGTCTCTTCGATATTGGTCCGGTGCCTAGCAACAGATCTATAAAAAATTATATATCTCGATCTGGTGGCATACCTGGTAGTTCCTCCGGGAATATGTCGGGATAATCCTTCACAACTGGCACTTCCTCCTGAACAACTCCCGAAAGTGAATTCACTTGAGTCCTCCTTGGCGCATACCTAGATACATACTTGATCCTTTTTCCCTCAGGGGTGGTGAGTAGTATTGACTTACTAGCACAGCTCCGTAGTTCGATAACCAATCCATACCTAGTATTATATACAATCCTTGTGACTCCAAAATTATTAGGTCTGAGGGGAAAACATGGCTTCCAATGGTTAATGGTAACTGATCACACCATCGGCTGGCCATATACTCCGCTCCTGGCGAGCTTACTAACATGGGTGACCTAAGGGCTAAGGTTGGAAATTTAAACTTGTACACAAATCCCATGGTATGTATGAATGTGATGCACCAGTGTCAAAAAGAACGAGAGCGGTCAATGACTTAGTCAAAACTTACCAATCACTGCATTAGTCTGCTCTTCAACTTCCTCCATGTTAACATGGTTCACCTGTCCTCTGGTGAAAGGGTTGGGCTTCTTCCCAGAGCTTCCATTTCCATTGCCATTCTTTATCTCAGGGCATTAATTGGCGCAATGTCCAGTCTTCCCGCACTTGAAATAGGTAACGTGACTCAAATCCTCCTTGGCGGGTGTTGCTGGGTTGGAACGGCTCTGACTGCTGCTTCCTCCATTCCCATTTCCGTTCTTAGGGACACTGTGGCTATGTGAACTCCCTCCATTGTGAGTGTGGCCTCCATGGTTATGATGGGTTTGTCATCCCGAGTTCGGGGTAAAACGAGGCTTCTGTTGAGCTCCAGAGTTGTACTACCCTTGTCCATAATTCCGTTTGCGATCCTCAATCTGCTGCTGCTTGCCTTCAATCATGAGGTCCCTATCTACCAACTCCTGGTAGTTGGCGAATGTTGCACCATCAACTGCATAATCAGCTCGTCATTCAACCCCTCCATAAACTTCTCCTGCTTTGCGGCATCTGTGGCCACATCATCTGGGGCATAGCGAGCTAACTTGCTGAACTCATCCACGTACTGTGCCACAATACGGTTCCCCTGGCGCAAGTTGCGAACTCACGCTTCTTCATACTCATAGCTCCAGCTGAGACATGTGCAGTGCGGAATGCTTGCTGAAACTGATCCCAAGTGACATTGGCCACAGGGAAAGTGGCTGTGTAATTCTCCCACCATGAGGTTGCGGGTCCATCCAGTTGGTGTGCGACAAAACACACCTTCTCAGCATCTGTGCAACCTACGGTGGCCAGCTCTCTTCCAATCTTGCGGAGCCAGTCATCAGCAACAATCGGCTCGGGGCTACTAGAGAACACCGGCGGATTCAACCTTAGAAAACGGGCTAAGTTGTCCACTAGAGGTGGTGGCGGTGGGTTGTTGTTGGTGTTGTTGTTGTTGTTGCCTTGTTTCTGAACTAGCAACTGCATCAAGGCATTCTGCTGTTGGATCAACTGAGTGAGTGACGACCCACAAGTATAGGGGATTTATCGTAGTCCTTTCGATAAGAGTGTCGAACCCAACGAGGAGTAGAAGGCAATGATAAGCGGTTTTCAGCAAGGTATTCTCTGCAAGCACCGAAATTATAGGTAACAGATAGTTTTGTGATAAGATAATTTGTTACGAGCAACAAGTAACAAAAGTAAATAAAGTGTAGCAAGGTGGCCCAATCCTTTTTGTAGCAAAGGAAAAGCCTGGACAAACTGTTATATAGAGAAAAGCGCTCCCGAGGACACATGGGAATTATTGTCAAGCTAGTTTTCATCACGTTCATATGATTCGCGTTCGGTACTTTGATAATTTGATATGTGGGTGGACCGGTGCTTGGGTGTTGTCCTTACTTGCACAAGCATCCCACTTATGATTAACCCCTATTGCAAGCATCTGCAACTACAAAAGAAGTATTAAGGTAAACCTAACCATAGCATGAAACATATGGATCCAAATCAGCCCCTTACGAAGCAACGCATAAACTAGGGTTTAAGCTTCTGTCACTCTAGCAACCCATCATCTACTTATTACTTCCCAATGCCTTCCTCTAGGCCCAAATAATGGTGAAGTGTCATGTAGTCGACGTTCACATAACACCACTAGAGGAGAGACAACATACATCTCATCAAAATATCGAACGAATACCAAATTCACATGACTACTAATAGCAAGACTTCTCCCATGTCCTCAGGAACAAATGTAACTACTCACAAAGCATATTCATGTTCATAATCAGAGGAGTATTAATAAGCATATAGGATCTGAACATATGATCTTCCACCAAATAAACCAACTAGCATCAACTACAAGGAGTAATCAACACTACTAGCAACCTACAGGTACCAATCCCAGACTTAGAGACAAGATTTGGATACAAGAGATGAACTAGGGTTTGAGAGGAGATGGTGCTGGTGAAGATGTTGATGGAGATTGGCCCCCTCCCGATGAGAGGAGCGTTGGTGATGACGATGGCGATGATTTCCCCCTCCTTGAGGGAAGTGTCCCCGGCAGAACAGCTCCGCCAGAGCCCTAGATTGGTTCCGCCAAGGTTCCGCCTCGTGTCGGTGGAGTCTCGTCCCGAAAGCTTGCTTCTTATTTTTCTTTGGACGAAAAACTTCATATAGCAGAAGATGGGCACCGGAGGGCCAACAGGGGGCCCACTAGGCAGGGGGGCGTGCCCAGGGGGTAGGGCGCGCCCCCACCCTCGTGGCCAGGGTGTGGGCCCCCTCTGGTATTTCTTCCGCTCAGTATTTTTATTACTTCCAAAAATAACTTTCTTGGAGTTTCAGGACTTTTGGAGTTGTGCAGAATAGGTCTCTAATATTTGCTCCTTTTCCAGCCCAGAATTTCAGCTGCCGGCATTCTCCCTCCTTATGTAAACCTTGTAAAATAAGAGAGAATAGGCATAAGTATTGTGACATAATGTGTAATAACAGCCCATAATGCAAGAAATAGTGATATAAAAGCATGATGCTAAATGGACATATCAACTCCCCCAAGCTTAGACCTCGCTTGTCCTCAAGCGGAAGCCGATAACGATAAATATGTCCACATGTTTAGAGGTAGAGGTGTCGATAAAATAAAATACGGACATGAGGGCATCATGATTAATCTTATAACAGCAACATATATGGATATTGTCATATGATTTCTTATGCTCAAGCAACAATCTATTCACAATGCAAAGTATGAATCAGAAACTTTATTAAGAACTAACAAACTATAATCTCAGTCATTGAAGCAATTGCAATTTATCATAATGTCAGAAAGAGTCTATGTCAGTGCTTATCAGCAAGTCCACATACTCAACGATCATTTAGTCTTTCATAATTGCTAACACTCACGCAATACTTGTGGTTATGGAGTTTTAATCGGACACAGAGAAAGATAGGGGCTTATAGTTTCGCATCCCAACCTCTTACCTCAAGGGTAATGTCAACAATAATAGCTCATGCTAACCTACATCCAATTATATATATATATATATATATATATATATATATATATATATATATATATATATATATATATATATATATATATATATATATATCAGGATCTTTCCAACACACTGTGCTTGCCAAAGGATAAAATGTAAAAAGGAAAGGTGAAGATCACCATGACTCTTGCATAAGGTAGAAGATAATAATAAAAGATAGGCCCTTCGCAGAGGGAAGCAGAGGTTGCCATGCGCTTTTATGGTTGGATGCACAAAATCTTAATGTGAAAGAACGTCACTTTATATTGCCACTTGTGATATGAACCTTTATTATGTAGTCCGTCGCTTTTATTTCTTCCACATCACAAGATCGTATAAAGCTTATTTCCTCCACACTAATCAATCATACATATTTAGGGAGCAATTTTTATTGCTTGCACCGATGACAACTCACTTGAAGGATCTTACTCAATCCATAGGTAGATATGGTGGACTCTCATGGAAAAACTGGGCTTAAGGATATTGGAAGCACAAGTAGTATCTCTACTTGGTGCGAAGAATTGGCTAGCATGAGGGGGAAAGGCAAGCTCAACATGTTGGATGATCCATGACAATATACTTTATCTCAGATATAAGAAACATAACCCATTACATTGTCTTCCTTGTCCAACATCAACTCTTTAGCATGTCATATTTTAATGAGTGCTCCCAATCATAAAAGATGTCCAAGATAGTATATTTATATGTGAAACCTCTCTTTCTTTATTACTTCCTATTAATTGCAAGGATGACCAAAGCTATGTTTGTCAACTCTCAACAACTTTTAATCATCATACTCTTTCTATGTAAAGTCATTACTCCCTCTAAGATCAATATGATCTCTTTGTTTATTTTTATTCTCTTTTTTCTTTCTTTTATTTACTCAAGATCATATCAAAATAATCAAGCCCTTGACTCAACACTAATCTTTATTATATAGCTCACAGACTCGATTACATAAAGGGATCATAAAGCAAAACTCAAAACTGGATCATGCTAAAAACTTTATTCTACTAGATCAAGATACTACCAAAAGGATCGAACTAAGAAAACGGTAAAGATAGGAGTGTGATGGTGATACGATACCGGGGAACCTCCCCCAAGCTTGGCAGTTGCCAAGGGGAGTGCCCATACTCATGTGATTATGTCTCCTTTGCTGGTGAAGAAGATGGAGGTGATGATGGATAGTCGCACATCGAGCGTAAGAGGTCCTCCAGCTTGCGGATAATGCCCTTGAGTGTGATGATGTGCTCCTTCAACAAAATATTTTCACGTGTGAGATACTTGTTTTGTATACGAGGTACCTCAATCATCTTGAAAGCTTCGATCTCAGTCGGGGTAAGAAGATTGTGATCAAGTTGAAGGATGTCTTCTGTTACCGGAACTTGGTCCTGTGTGGCCTTCTTGATCCCTTCATCCTTGTTGATCTCCACGGGTTCTTCCCTCTTCAGCTCTATCTTCATTAGCTAAGCATCGTTGTCACCATTGTTGGAGGAGGGGGACGACATGATGCTTGGCCTTGACAACCCTGACAGAAAACAGCTCGAAACAAGAACAGAGAACAACTGCGTGATACGGGAGTCAAAACCTTCAGGAGATTATATAATGAATATTTACCGACCAAAATACATATCGTGCAAGAAAACGGAGTCCGGAGAGCACACAAGGTGCCCACGAGGTAGGGGGCGTGCCCAGGGGGGTAGGGCGCGCCCTCCACCATCGTGGAGCCCTCATGTCCTTCCCGGACTGCTTCTTATTTTTCTATTTTTCTAAATATTCCAAAACAGAGAAAAATTGCCATTATAACTGTTTTGGAGTCGGTTTACTTACCATACCACATACCTATTCCTTTTCGAAGTCTGAAACATTCTGGAAAGTGTCCCTTATGTATTCCTCCGGGGTTACGGTTTCAATAACATTGGTTTCAACATTTATAGGATTACCTGAGATATAATGTTTGATTCTTTGACCATTCACCACCTTCGGATTTGTGCCTTCGAAGTTGTTGATTTTTATGGCACCAGAATGATAGACATCCTCGATAATGTAAGGACCTTCCCATTTAGAGAGAAGTTTTCCTGCAAAAAATCTTAAACGAGAGTTGTATAGCAATACATAATGACCTACATTAAACTCATGCTTTTGTATTCTTTTGTCATGCCATCTTTTAACTTTTTCTTTAAACAACTTGGCATTTTCATAGGCTTGGGTTCTCCATTCATCAAGTGAGCTAATGTCAAATAACCTCTTCTCACCGGCAAGTTTGAAATCATAGTTGAGCTCTTTAATAGCCCAATATGCCTTATGTCCTAGTTCGAGAGGTAAGTGACTTGCTTTTCCATAAACCATTTTATACGGAGACATACCCATAGGATTTTTATATGCAGTTCTATAGGCCCATAATGCATCATCGAGTTTCTTGGACCAATTCTTTCTAGATCTATTAACAGTCTGTTGCAAAATTAATTTGAGTTCTCTGTTACTCAATTCTAATTGACCACTAGACTGTGGGTGATATGGAGATGCAATTCTATGATTAACATCATACTTGGCAAGCATTTTATGGAAAGCACCATGAATAAAATGTGAACCACCTGTCGTGGTTCTAAGTCTGACAGTAGTGTAGGGGGGTATGTATGGAGAGGCAAGATCCTAGCTATGGAGTAGTTGTAGACACATGAGGTTTACGAGTTCAGGCCCTTCTCAGAGGAAGTAATAGCCCTATGTCTCGGAGCCCGGAGGCGGTCGACGGGATTATGTGTGTATGAATTACAGAGATGCGAACCCTTTACACTGAGGAGGGGGTGGCTTATATAGAGTTCGCCAGACCCCTCCGGTTCTCAGTTATGCAGGGTTTAAGGTACAATAAGGTCGGGCATTATTGGTAACGCTACTAATAAAGTGTTATGATGACCATAAAGACCACTTAATGCCCGTCCGTTAGCGTGCGGAGTGTCTTTAGATTTCCTAGCCGTCGAGTGGTTGGCTTTATGGTCGAGTGTCTTCGAGTCCGTCGAGTGGATCACCTCCAAGTCGATTTAAAGGTGATTTCTTCTAGGGATGTCCTTGGGGAGGGTAGTTTGGACAGGTCCATGACCCTACCCTAGGTACATAGCTTCATCATTATCCCCCGAATGGATCGAGGTTTGAGTGGGGAAGGAGTTCATCACTCTTCTGACCCATCCTTCGTGTCATGAGTATATCTTGTTTCGGATCAATGAACCTGGGCATCGTCACCAACTTCTTTTATGGTCGCCTTGATCCATTCATAATTTTCTTTAGTCCAGTGAATTTCTTTACTTGTAGATTCCCGAGTGGCCGCGTGGAGGAGACTCTCCGTCTGACGAGTTGTTCTGCTGCCCGCAGATTTCGCGGGATTCGAATTTCGGGCGCGCGGGACGGGGGAGGCCGCAGTAATCGGATGGGATATGGCGGAGCCGCCTCGATCTGCACGCCACCTTTTTCGCCACGTATCGCGTGCGCGACAGTTGCGGGATTTGACAGGATCGCCTGGGCCTACAAGTCAGCCACTCGGAAGTGACCCCATATAAGCTGCCGGCCCAAGGTTTTTGAATAGTGCTCCTTGATACGTCTCCAATGTATCTATAATTTTTGATTGCTCCATGCTACTTTATCTACTGTTTTGGACTATATTGGGCTTTATTTTCCACTTTTATATTATTTTTGGGACTAACCTATTAACCGGAGGCCCAGCCCAGAATTGCTATTTTTTTGCCTATTTTAGTATTTCGAGGAAACAGAATATCAAACGGAGTCCAAACGGAATGAAACCTTCGGGAACGTGATCTTCTCACCGAACGTGATCCAGGAGACTTGGACCCTACTCCAAGAAGTTTCTGGGGAGGTCACGAGGGTGGAGGGCGCGCCCCCTACCTCGTGGGCCCCTCGAAGCTCCACCGACGTGCTCCTTCCTCCTATATATACCTACGTACCCCCATTAGTCCAGAGACGGAGCCAAAAACCTAATTCCACCGCCGCAACTTCCTGTATCCACGAGATCCCATCTTGGGGCCTGTTCCGGAGCTCCACCGGAGAGGGCATCCATCACGGAGGGCTTCTACATCAATACCATAGCCCTTCCGATGAAGTGTGAGTAGTTTACTTCAGACCTTCGGGTCCATAGCAAGTAGCTAGATGGCTTCTTCTCTCTTTTTGGATCTCAATACAATGTTCTCCCCCTCTCTCGTGGAGATCTATTCGATGTAATCTTCTTTTTGCGGTGTGTTTGTTGAGACCGATGAATTGTGGGTTTATGATCCAACTTATCTATGAATAATATTTGAATCTTCTCTGAATTCTTTTATGTATGATTGAGTTATCTTTGCAAGTCTCTTCGAATTATCCGTTTGGTTTGGCCAACTAGATTGGTAGTTCTTGCAATGGGAGGAGTGCTTAGCTTTGGGTTCAATCTTGCGGTGTCCTTACTCAGTGACAGAAAGAGTTGCAAGGCACGTATTGTATTATTGCCATCAAGGATAACAAGATGGGGTATTTATCATATTTCATGAATTTATTCCTCTACATCATGTCATCTTGCTTAAGGCGTTACTCTGTTTTAACTTAATACTATAGATGCATGCTGGATAGCGGTTGATGAGTGGAGTAATAGTAGTAGATGCAGGCAGGAGTCGGTCTACTTGTCACAGACGTGATGCCTATATACATGATAATACCTAGATAACCTCATAACTATGCTCAATTCTATCAATTGCTCAACAGTAAGTTGTTCACCCACCGTAGAATATCTATGCTCTTCAGAGAAGCCACTAGTGAAACCTATGGCCCCCGGGTCTATTCTCATCATATCAATCTCCATTACTTTATTTTACTTGTTTTGCTTTTACTTTTCACTTTGCATCTTTATACCAAAAATACCAAAAATATTATCTCTATCAGATTTCACTCTCGTAAGTGACCGTGAAGGGGTTGACAACCCCTAAGCGTTGGTTGCGAGTTGCTACCGTTTTGTGCAGGTACGAGGGACTTGCGCGTGACCTCCTACTGGGTTGATACCTTGGTTCTCAAAAACTGAGGGAAATACTTACGCTACTGTGCTGCATCACCCCCTCCTCTTTAGGGAAAACCAATGCAAGCTCGAGACGTAGCAAGAAGGATTTCTGGCGCCGTTGCCGGGGAGGCCTACGCAAAAGTCAACATACCAAGTATCCATCACAATCTCTATCTCTCGCATTACATTATTTGCCATTTGCCTCTCGTTTTCCTGTCCCCCACTTCACCCTTGCCGTTTTATTCGCCCTCTCTTTCCCAATCTCCTCCTCTTTTTCCCTTTGCCTTTTGTTTGCTCGTGTGTTAGTTTGCTTGCTTGTCGTGATGGCCCAAGATGCTACCAAATTGTGTGACTTCACCAATAACAATAACAATGATTTCCTTAGCACTCCGATTGCTCCTCTTGCCAATACTGAATCTTGTGAAATCAATACTGCTTTGTTGAATCTTGTTATGAAAGATCAATTCGCCGGCCATCCTAGTGAAGATGTCGCTACTCATCTAAATGGCTTTGTTGATTTATGTGATATGCAAAAGAAAAAGGATGTCGAGAATGATGTCGTTAAATTGAAGCTATTTCCTTTTTCGCTTGGATATCGTGCTAAAGCATGGTTTTCATCTTTGCCTAAAAATAGTATTGATTCTTGGAACAAGTGCAAAGATGCTTTTATCTCTAAGTATTTTCCTCTCGCTAAGATTATCTCTCTTAGGAACTTGATCATGAACATGTTGCACAAGCTTGGGAGAGAATGAAATTAATGCTACGTAATTGTCCTACTCATGGTTTGAACTTATGGATGATTATACAAAAATTTTATGCTGGATTGAATTTTGCTTCTAGAAACCTTTTAGATTCGGCCGCGGGAGGCACTTTTATGGAAATCACTTTAGGAGATGCTACTAAACTCCTAGATAATATTATGGTCAATTATTCTCAATGGCATACTGAAAGATCTACTAATAACAAAGTGCATGCTATAGAAGAAATCAATGTTTTGAGTGAAAAGATGGATGAACTTAGGAACTTATTTGTTAAGAGTGTTTCTTCTGATCCCAATAATATGCCTTTATCTACTTTGCTTGAGAATAATAATGAATCTATGGATGTGAATTTTGTTGGTAGGAATAGTTTTGGTAACAACGCGTATAGAGGGAATTTTAATCCTAGGCCTTATCCTAGTAATCCTTCTAATAATTATGGAAATTCCTACAACAACTCTTATGGAAATTTTAATAAGATGCCCTCTGAATTTGAGAGTAGTGTTAAAGAGTTTATGAATTCGCAAAAGAATTTCAATGCTTTGCTTGAAGAGAAATTGCTTAAAGTTGATGATTTGGCTAGGAACGTTGATAGAATTTCTCTTGAGGTTGATTCTTTAAAGCTTAGATCTATTCCTCATAAGCATGATATCAATGAGTCTCTAAAATCCATGAGAATTTCCATTGATGAGTGCAAAGAAAGAACCGCTAGGATGCGTGCTTACAAAGATGCCTTTATTAAAGCGTGTTCTTCTAATTCCTATGAAAATCAAGATGAAGATCTAAAGGTTATTGATGTGTCCCCTATTAAATCTTTGTTTTGCAATATGAATCTTGATGAATCTGATTATGATCTTCCCTTACCTAGAAGGCGTTCTAAGAATTCTGAGTTTTTAGATCCTGATGATGAAACTGATAAAAAAGGGATTGAAAGAAATAAAAATCTAGATATTGCTAAACCCACTATTTTGGATCTCAAGGAATTTAACTATGAAAATTGCTCTTTAATTGATTGTATTTCCTTGTTGCAATCCGTGTTAAATTCTCCTCATGATTATAGTCGAAATAAGGCCTTTACCGAACACATTGTTGACGCCTTAATGCAATCTTATGAAGAAAAGCTTGAGTTGAAAGTTTCTATCCCTAGAAAACTCCATGATGAGTGGGAACCTACAATTAAGATTAAAATTAAAAATTACGAGTTTCATGCTTTGTGTGATTTGGGAGCTAGTGTCTCTACTATCCCCAAAGCTTTGTGTGATTTGCTAGATTTCCGTGACTTTGATGATTGCTCTCTAAACTTGCACCTCGCGGATTCCACTATTAAAAAGCCTATGGGAAGAATTAATGATGTTCTTATTGTTGCAAATAGGAATTATGTGCCCGTATATTTTATCGTTCTTGATATAGATTACAATCCTTCATGTCCTATTATTCTTGGTAGACCTTTCCTTAGAACGATTGGTGCAATTATTGATATGAAGGAAGGGAATATTAAATTACAATTTCCCTTAAAGAAGGGCATGGAACACTTTCCTAGAAAGAAAATAAAATTACCATATGAACCTATCATGAGAGCCACTTATGGATTGCCTACCAAACATGGCAATACCTAGATCTATCCTTGCTTTTATGCCTAGCTAGGGGCGTTAAACGATAGCGCTTGTTGGGAGGCAACCCAATTTTATTTTGTGTTTTTTGTTTTTGGTTCTGTTTAGGAATAAATAATCCATCTAGATTCTGTTTAGGTGTGTTTTTATCTTTTAATTAGTGTTTGTGCCAAGTTAAACCTATTAGATCTTCTTGGAAGATAGTTATTTGATCTTGCTGTAATTTCCTGAATCTTTGCGCTCAGTGCCCGAATTGTTAAAAATCACCAGAAAGTGATAAAATAGTGATTCTAATTTCTGCTAATCAATAAACAAATTTCCCAGATCGTCTAATTTTGGTAGAATTTTTCGGGTTCCAGAAGTTTACTACAGACTGTTCTGTTTTTGACAGATTCTGTTTTGCGTGTGTTGTTTGCTTATTTTGATGAATCTATGGCTAGTAAAATAGTTTATAAACCATAGATAAGTTGGAATACAGTAGGTTTAACACCAATACAAATAAAGAACAAGTTCACAACAGTACCTTAAAGTAGTATTTTGTTTTCTTTCTCTAACGGAGCTCACGAGATTTCTATTGAGTTTTGTGTTGTGAAGTTTTCAAGTTTTGGGTGAATTCTTTTGATGGATTATGGAACAAGGAGTGGCAAGAGCCTAAGCTTGGGGATGCCCATGGCACCCCCAAGATAATCCAAGGACACCAAAAATTCAAAGTTTGGGGATGCCCCGGAAGGCATCCCCTCTTTCGTCCACTTCCATCGGTAATTTACTTGGAGCTATATTTTTATTCACCACATGATATGTGTTTTCCTTGGAGCCTCTTGTATTATTTGTGTATTTGCTTGTTAGTCTACCACAATCATCCTTGATGTACACACCTTTTGAGAGATCCATGCATGAATTTAAATTTGTTAGAATACTCTATGTGCTTCACTTATATCTTTTGAGCTTGATAGTTTACTCTATGTGCTTCACTTATATCTTTTTGAGCATGATAATTTTTGCTCTAGTGCTTCACTTAGATCATTTAGAGCATGGTGGTGGATTGTTTTAAAGAAACTTGATCTCTCATGCTTCACTTAGATTATTTTGAGAGTCATTAATAGCATGGTAATTTGCTTAATGTTAATATACTTGGTATTCAAGATATGTGAAACTTTCTTTTTAGTGGGTTGAATACTAAGATAAGTTTGATGCTTGATAATTGTTTTGAGATATGGAGGTGATAATATCATAGCCGTGCTAGTTGAGTAGTTGTGAATTTGAGAAATACTTGTGTTGAAGTTAGCAAGTCCCGTAGCATGCACGTATGGTTAAAGTTGTGTAACAAATTTGAAGCATGAAGTGTACATGGCTTGTGCATCCTTATGAGTGGCGGTCGGGGACGAGCGATGGTCTTTTCCTACCAATCTATCCCCCTAGGAGCATGCGCGTAGTACTTGATTTTTGATGACTTATAAATTTTTGCAATAAGTATATGAGTTCTTTTGACTAATGTTGAGTCCATGGATTATACGCACTTTTACCTTTCCGCCATTTGCTAGCCTCTTTGGTACCATGCATTGCCCTTTCTCACATTGAGAGTTGGTGCAAACTTCGCCGGTGCATCCAAACCCCGTGATATGATACGCTCTTTCACACATAAACCTCCCTATATCTTCCTCAAAATAGCCACCATACCTACCTATCATGGCATTTCCATAGCCATTCCGAGATATATTGCCATGCAACTTCCATCATCATCATCATCATCATCATCATCATCATCATGACATGCTTTACTTTTGTCATATTGCCATTGCATGGTCTTGTAGTTGACATCGTATTTGTGGCAAAGCCACCATGAATTATTTTTCATACATGTCACTCTTGATTCATTGCACCATCCCGGTACACCGCCGGAGGCATTCATAATAGAGTCATATCTTTTTCTAGTATCGAGTTGTAATCATTATGTTGTAATCAATAGAAGTGTGATGATCATCATTATTAGAGCATTGCCCAATCAAAAAAAAGAGAAAGGCCAAGAAAAAGAAAGGCCCAAAAAAAAGAGAAAATAAAAAGGGAAATGCTACTATCTCTTTTTCCACACTTGTGCTTCAAAGTAGCACCTTGTTCTTCATGTAGTGAGTCTCATATATTGTGCTTCAAAGTAGCACCTTGTTCTTCATGTAGTGAGTCTCATATATTGTGCTTCAAAGTAGCACCATGATTTTCATATAGTGAGTCTCATAAGTTTTCTTGTTCATACTACTGGGAATTTTTCATTATAGAACTTGGCTTGTATATTCCAACGATGGGCTTCCTCAAAATGCCCTAGGTCTTCATGAGCAAGCAAGTTGGATGCACACCCACTAGTTTTCTTTTGTTGAGCATTCTTAGCTCTAGTGCATCCGTTGCATGGCAATCCCTACTCCTTGCATTAACATCAATCGATGGGCATCTCCATAGCTCATAGATTAGCCTCGTTGATGTGAGACTTTCTCCTTTTTTGTCTTCTCCACACAATCCCCATCATCATATTCTATACCACCAATAGTGCTATGTCCATGGCTCGCGCTCATGTATTGCGTGAAGGTTGAAAAAGTTTGAGATTATTTGAGTATGAAACAATTGCTTGGCTTGTCATCAGGGGTATAGAAGTTGGGAACATCTTTGTGTGACGAAAATGAAGCATAGCTTAACTATATGATTTTGTAGGGATGAACTTCCTTTGGCCATGTTATTTTGAGATGACATAATTGTTTGATTAGTATGCTTGAAGTATTATCATTTTTATGTCAATATGAACTTTTGTCTTGAACCTTTCGGATCTGAATATTCATACCATGATTAAGAAGATTTACATTGAAATTATGCCAAAGTATCACTCCGCATCAAAAATTCTCTTTTTATCATTTACCTACTCGAGGACGAGCAGGAATTAAGCTTGGGGATGCCTGATAGTAGTAGATGCAGGCAGGAGTCGGTCTACTTGTCACGGACGTGATGCCTATATACATGATCATACCTAGATAACCTCATAACTATGCTCAATCCTATTAATTGCTCAACAGTAATTTGTTCACCCACCATAGAATATCTATGCTCTTCAGAGAAGCCACTAGTGAAACCTATGGCCCCCGGGTCTATTCTCATCATATCAATCTCCATTACTTTATTTTACTTGTTTTGCTTTTACTTTTCACTTTGCATCTTTATACCAAAAATACCAAAAATATTATCTCTATCAGATCTCACTCTCGTAAGTGACCGTGAAGGGATTGACAACCCCTAAGCGTTGGTTGCGAGTTGCTACCGTTTTGTGCAGGTACGAGGGACTTGCGCTTGACCTCCTACTGGATTGATACCTTGGTTCTCAAAAACTAAGGGAAATACTTACGCTACTGTGCTGCATCACCCCCTCCTCTTCGGGGAAAACCAACGCAAGCTCGAGACGTAGCACACCTTCAGTTTCCCCTTTCCTCTCGAATTCTTCTGCCACCTCTACCCTCGTCTCAGCGCCACCGGCCCGTTCGAGCTTCGTCTGCGGTGATGGTGAAGGAGAAGACGGCAGCTCTGGAGCGCGCGAAGAAAGCGACGGTGTAGGCGAAGGGGAAGAAGTCCGGTCGAGGCGGATCTTCTTCGAGGTCCGCTCTGCCAAAGGGCTGGATCCAGGGCGATTGGATGCCTTCGGCGATCCGGCAGGATGACATCGATGATCTGATCGATGGGGGATTCATTCCTCACCAATCTGCGCCTCTTCCGGGGAATGAGATCGAACAGCAGCCTCGCGAGGGTGAGTGCGTCCTCATCGCTACTCAAGTCGATCGCGGATTTTCTCTGCCTCCTCATTCTTTTTTCCGGAGCTTCTTGAACTTTTTCGGAGCGCAGCTCCATCACTTTACTCCAAATTCCATCGTGTATCTTACTGCCTTTGTATCTTTATGCGAGAACTTCTTGGGTTGTCGTCCCCATTGGGGCCTTGTCGGTGTCAAAACCGGCGGATGTCGGGTAGGGGGTCCCGAACTGTGCGTCAAGGTCGGATGGTAACAGGAGACAAGGTACACTTTATTTTACCCAGGTTCGGGCCCTCTCGATGGAGGTAAAACCCTACTCCTGCTAGATTAATATTGATGATATGGGTAGTACAAGAGTGGATCTACCACGAGATCAAGGAGGCTAAACCCTAGAAGCTAGCCTATGGTATGACTGTGTATGATGATGGTTGTTCTACGGACTACAACCCTCCTGTTTATATAGACACCGGATAGGGTTAGGGTTACACAAAGTCGGTTACGATGGTAGGATATCTCGAATATCCGCACGCCTAGCTTGCCTTCCACGCCAAGAAAAGATCCTTCCGGACACGGGACGAAGTCTTCAATCTTGTATCTTCATAGTCCTGGAGTCCGGCTGAAGGTATAGTCCGGCTATCCGAACACCCCCTAATCCAGGACTCCCTCAGTAGCCCCTGAACCAGGCTTCAATGACGACGAGTCCGGCGCGCAGATTGTCTTCGGCATTGCAAGGCGGGTTCCTCCTCCAAGTCCTTCAAGAAGATTATAAACACCAAAAATAGTGTCCGGCTCTGCAAAATAAGTTTCCACATATTGCCATATAGAGAATAATGTTAACACAAATCAAATCCGCTGACGTATTCCGCAGTGCGTCATAACACTGCGACCAAGCCTTCTATATAAATTGCTTTCATTTGTTCTACCTCCGCGCGTTTAGCGAGGCGGTTTCCTTGGCACGTCTTGTCAAAGCGGAGATCATGTGCCCCCTTTAACGGGATTATCATTAATACGAACATGGGTAACCCAACCACGACGTTCGGGAGGCAAGTGAGTTTTATTAGGTAGGTGGGGACGCCTAACCATACCTGCTTATATAAAGGGATAAGGATTCACCTTTTTAACCTACGCCTTCTTCCTCCTCTGCCAATCCATCTCTTGCGAACTCAAGCTCCAGCGCCCAAGTCCGCTCTTCTTTCCTCAACCTTCTCCAACAATGTCCGGAGCGGGAGGCAAGTGGATGGTCTCCTCCGTTATGGAGGCCCAAGTAAAAAAGTTAAGGAAAGCCGGATACTTGTCCAAGGACATCCCGCATCGGCTTCCTGATAAGGGGCAACTTCTTCCTACCCCAAGGCCCCATGAGAGGGTAGTTTTTCTTCCCCACTTCCTCCGCGGACTGGGCTTTCCACTTCACCCATTTGTCCGGGGGCTCATGTTCTACTACGGCCTGGATTTCCACGATCTGGCCCCGAACTTTGTCCTCAATATCTCGGCGTTTATCGTCGTGTGTGAGGCCTTTCTCCGCGTTCGCCCCCACTTCGGCCTCTGGCTCAAGACCTTCAACGTCAAGCCCAAGGTGGTGTCCGACACCCAGGCGGAGTGCGGAGGCGCTATGGTTGGCAAGATAGCCAACGTCCTCTGGTTCGATGGCTCCTTCGTGGAGACCCTAAAGGGGTGGCAGGCCGGGTGGTTTTACATCACCGAGCCCCGTGATCCGAAATGGGTCGCGACCCCCGAGTTCAGATCCGGACCCCCCACGCGGCACATGTCCTAGAAAGAGACGGGCCTGTCGTGGGGCAACGAGGAAGAAGTGACTGGGCTGCAAACGTGCATCCAATCCCTGGTGAACAAGCCAATCTGGCTTGTCAATATAGTCCAGGTCATGCTCGTTCGCCCGATCCTCCCGTGCCAAGAACGGGATTTTACTTTGTGGGAATTCGACCCGGCGCAGCACCAAACCCTCAGTAGGCTCTTCGACACGACGTATGAAGACGTCTGGAAGGTGCTGACCAAAGGCGCCGAGTCCCCCACATCCGCCTCCGAGGATCGCGAATACAGCTCGCAGCGTAACGCTAGCGAGGTAAGCTATCTATACCTTTGACAGGTTCGTTAAGCTCTTCTCCATAGATTAACTCTATGCGGGATCTAAACCCCCTTTACCTTTGACAGGCTTGGCAGGAGGTATCCGGACCAATTAACTGTTCGGCTCCTCTGCCCGAAGACCCGGCCCCAGCTCTCTTGGTGAAGCTAATGGCTCCGGCACCTTACGTGGTGCCGAAAAGGAAGGCCAAGAAGAAGAAAACCACCGGGACTCGAAAAAGTTCCCGTAACACGGTGGTACCAGACTCGTCATCTGATGAGTCCGCAACGCTCTCCTCTCGTGAAAACGAGGAGGAGGAACAAGGAAGCTCTCCCCCACTAGTGAGGGGAGCAAAGAGGAAGAAGGCCGCCCCAACAGGGGAGGCCGAGGGGTCGAGGAAAAGAAAAACCCCTCCGCCGGACTACTCCCACGACGCCGAAGAGGGCGGAGAGGAGTGGCCGGACCGAGCCAAGCCCCCGGCGGCATCGTAAGTGTTTACACACCAGAGTGATTCATGATATTCTTTTAATGCGCGGCTTTCCCTAATATCGAACGTAATTTATGCAGCCCGCCCCGGGCCGAACTCGACGATTCGTCGAGCGGCTCCCTGGATTCGTCGGACGTGAACTCTGTTCCGCCCGCGGTCTCCCCCTGCCGGGCGGACGACGCTGAAGTGGCGCCCCGCCAAGCCTCGGGGCAGGAGGAGATGGTCCTGGAGGAGCCACAAGGCAATCCTCCGGACCCCAGAAGTAAAGGGGATAAAACCCCCCTGGGCTCCGAGTCCGGCTTTGTGCCGGACACCGCGCCGGACTCGACAGTCCCAGTCCGCGGTGGGCGAACTCCTTCCAAGAGGAGTAAGCCGTCTGAGTCGGCGACCTCCGTCCAACCGGAGACGCCGGACAATCTGCTGGAGGCGCTTAAGGGCGCCGCCATCGATGAGGAGCAGCGTACTGTTATGAGTACGGTGATCCAAAGGGTTCAGTCCGCCCAGAGCGGACTGAATGAAGCTTGCGCTAGCCTTCTAACAGGCTTCGAGGTAAGTAAAAATATGTCAAATTATTTACTGCATAGACAGTAGCCCCTGATGCTCTGTTCGGTGTTCGAAAAGAAAAACCGGATAGAGGATCTAGTAATTTTCGCAGGAGTCTAACAAAAAAGGTCAAATATGCGTATGCAGGCTTCCCTGCTGTCCACCGCCGCATTGACTGCGCAGGTGGGTGTCCTTAAAAAGGACCTCGGGCGGACCGAGCAAGAGCTCGGCCTTGCCAAACGGCAGCTCGAGGAGAAGGAAGGTAAGAAATACCTAGAAAAGAAAAAAGAAAAAGGTGCCTATAGAGAGGCTTGATTGCCGAAAGAAATAACAGGATTGTACTGCTTATTGTAGGGGCCGCAACCGAGGTGGCAACCCTGAAGCAGGCGCTCGCAGAGGCCAATAAGAAAACGGCCGAGGAGCGCGCCGAGCGAGAAAGGCTTGGGGTTCAGGTCGACGAGGTGCAGCAAGAGCTGCAAGCTCTCATGAAAAAACATGAGGGTTTGGAGCTTGAGTCAAAAGCGCAAGCATCCGAGCTCGCGTCGGCCCTCGAAACCGCCAAGAGTGCCAAGGCCGAAGCCCAAAAGGCCCTCCAAGAGTTGGAGGAGGTGAAAAAGATAGCAACGGGTAAGGCATTCTCAATGCAAAGTAGGAATATAAAAGTAAACTACCTATTACTTACCCGAATCCGGAGTTCTCCAGGGGCGTTCGCCGATCTTCCCCGTAGCGTATCCGACGCCGCCGCGTTCTACCGAGTTGAAGAGGGCAACTCGACGGAGAGTGTGTTCTGGTCTCAGTATTCTGAGGCCGGACACCCTGTGCCCTTAAGCGATCAACTGAAACAGCTGGTCGAGCTCCACAAGGCGGCCGAACAGGCCATGAAGGGCTTACTAGTTCGGATGTGGCCTGGAGAGGCCCTGCCTGGGAGCTACTTCGGGCTGGTGCGGCGGCTGGTGGAGGCCTGTCCACGGCTTGAGGTCATCAAGCGCTCCGTCTGCATTGAAGGTGCCCGGAGGGCCCTTGCCCGTGTAAGGGTACACTGGCTTAAGCTGGACAGAGAGAAGCTGGTGAAGGACGGGCTGCCGCAGGGGAAGGAGCATCGCAAGCCCGAGAACTACTACAAGGACGTTCTTGCCGGAGCCCGCCTTGTCGCGGATGAATGTACTAAAGATGTAGTATTTGAATGAACTCGCTCGTTTATATCCTGTGCGCTAAAAACTGGTTCATATGCGCAAAGCAATGCTTATTTAATTTAAAATATTATTTTCTGTGCGGCCGTTTATCAAAAATTTGAGAGATGGCCAGTCGTCGGCTTCTGCCCCCATGCCACTAGTGCTGGGGTGTTCGGGATAAACCTGAGGGCTCTTGTTCCCATAGTTGGGTCCTTCGAGGGAGGCGCTGAGCACAGCGAACCAGGCAATCGGACTATAATACTTTAACACTCTCACTTAGCCATAGAACGTTATAATTTTAAATTTCGGCGAAGCCCCTAGTTCGGAAGGCCGAATTCGGGGCGCTATCCACGCCTTTGGCCGGACATAGCCAGCTCCTCGCTCAAAGCGGCATAAGCCTTTAAGGACTCGAAAAACCTCTCGAATAGCGACCGGTCTCACGCCTTATCATGACAGTCTGTTTTAGCTTTCTCCACTGAGGTGCTCAACCCACCTGATCTGGGGCACAATCGCAGTGGTTCTCCTAGTGCTACCTTAGCCAATAAAGCGGAACGTAAGGCACCAAGACATAGGAGCCGGGCAAACCCAACATGTGACCAAAATCATGACTCGGAGCCGATGCATATAATGCTATAAGTTCGGGGTGCCGCACTTGTGAAAGTGTACGGACTTCTCACACCAGATAAAAGGGTAATGAAGCCCCTGGTGTGGTTTGCCGTACCATGGTGTACGGGTGCTATCATGTTGTGTAATATATATATATATATATATATATATATATATATATATATATATATATATATATATATATATATAAAAGAGGATAATGCAAAAAATAGACAAAAAACTATGCATTGTTTTATAAAGAGGCTATCTGTCAAAGCCAAACGATACAAGTATTGCGATGAGCAAAGAAGATATTAGACTATTTAACATGTCCTGACCCGGCACAGGCCGCGGAATTTAGAAACAGATATATCGCTCGAAATAGAGACCACCTGAGAGTTCCGGAATGCGGCGTAGTTTTGTCTGCATTCCTAGATCTTGCATCGTCTGTGCGGAAACAATGCCGAACAGGTTATCCAGAGTATGGAGTCCTGAAAGTAAAAAAAATGTAAAAAAGAAAAATCCGGCAGCCCCTAGTACGTTTGACGCCGTGTTGTAGGCATGCCGTTGATGTGCCCCTCCCCCTGTGCCCATGGAATTTCAAGGGCGTAATTGTGTACTCGAGGTACTTGCTCCGCTATGTTGTGATGGCTGGGGTCGGGGCCGTATTGCTACGCTTGCTCTGATCGTGCCAGGTGGTCTTGTTGCAGGTTACTCCGGGCGCGCTTTGCATTGTCCGGTTTTTTATCGGCCGGACTGGAGAGTTGCCTTGAAAGGCTGCTTTGTACTTCCGCTGCAAGGGCCGCCGTGTGCTCCTCCGTACGGATGGAGCGTTCTGTGTTTCCGCTGACCGTAATTACTCCTCGAGGGCCTGGCATCTTGAGCTTGAGATATGCGTAGTGCGGCACCGCATTGAATTTAGCGAATGCGGTTCGTCCGAGCAGGGCGTGATAGCCACTGCGGAACGGCACTATATCGAAGATTAACTCTTCGCTTCGGAAGTTATCCGAAGATCCGAAGACCACATCAAGTGTTATGGAGCCTGTGCAATTGGCCTCTACACCTGGTATGACGCCTTTAAAGGTCGTCCTTGTGGGCTTGATCCTTAAAGTATCTATGCCCATTTTCCGCACTGTATCTTGATAAAGCAGGTTCAGGCTACTGCCGCCGTCCATGAGGACTCTTGTGAGATGAAATCCGTCCACGATTGGGTCGAGGACTAGTGCGGCAAAACCGCCGTGGCGGATGCTAGTGGGGTGGTCCCTTCGATCGAAAGTGATCGGGCAGGAGGACCATGGGTTGAACTTTGGGGCGACTAGCTCCATCGCGTATACGTCCCGTAGCGCACGCTTCCTTTCCCGTTTGGGAATGTGGGTCGCGTATATCATGTTCACCGTTCGCACTTGTGGGGGAAACCCTTTCTGTCCATTGTTGTTCGGCGGCCTGGGCTCCTCGTCGTCGTCGCTGTGCCGCCCCTTGTCCTTGTGTTCGGCTCTTAACTTGCCTGCCTGCTTGAACACCCAACAATCCCTGTTGGTGTGATTGGCTGGCCTTTCGGGGGTGCCATGAATCTGGCACGAGCGGTCGAGTATCCGGTCCAAACTGGACGGGCCCTGGGTATTCTTTTTAAATGGCTTTTTCCGCTGACCGGATTTATAGCCTCTGAATCCGGCATTAACTGCCGTATCTTCATTGCTGTCGCTGCTAACGCGGCGCTTTTGATTATTTCGACGTGACGTGCCACTTTTGTCCTTGGTATCCGAATTACCGGGCTTCTTCGATAAGTTGTTGCTGCAAGCTAGCCAGCTATCTTCGCCCGCGCAAAAGCGGGTCATGAGTGTCGTGAGGGCTGCCATGGTTTTCGGCTTTTCCTGTCCCAGGTGCGGGGCAAGCCACTCGTCGCGGATGTTATGTTTGAAGGCTGCTAGGGCCTCTGCGTCCGGACAATCGACTATCTGATTTTTCTTTGTTAGGAACCGTGTCCAGAATTGTCTGGCCGATTCTTCTGGCTGCTGAATTATGTGGCTTAGGTCGTCGGCGTCCGGTGGCCGCACATAGGTCCCCTGAAAGTTGTCGAGGAATGCGGCTTCCAGGTCCTCCCAAGAACTGATTGAGTCTGCTGGTAGGCTGTTAAGCCAGTGCCGGGCTGGTCCTTTAAGCTTAAGGGGTAGGTATTTGATGGCGTGCAGATCATCGCCACGTGCCATGTGGATGTGAAGGAGATAATCCTCAATCCATACTGCCGGATCTGTCGTACCATCGTACGACTCGATATTGACGGGTTTAAAACCCTCTAGGATTTTATGATCCATTACTTCGTCTATGAAGCATAGTGGGTGTGAGGCGCCCCTGTACTGGGCTATGTCACTACGCAGCTCGGAAGAGCTGTGCCTGCTGTGTTCGGCCCGGCCGGATTTATTGTGTCCGGAGTGAAGATCATCACGTATTGTGTCCGCGCGATCCATAGATCGATCTTGTATGCTTTGCTTTATCCTCTAGTATGTCTCGCAGGTCTGGATCGTATTCCCGTGCCTTGTTTGAATGGCACCGGGGCACGGCTTCCTTTAGGGTTCGACAGGCCTCTCTGTCGCAGCCACAGGGTGGCCGGTCTGCCATGTCATATGCTTCCCCCTCTGATTGGGGTAGCGGCCTGCGCTTAGGGTAATTTTTGGAGGGGCATCCGAGTTCATACTCTTCGGCCGCAAGGACTTCAGTCCATCTATCAGCTAGCAAATCTTGATCAGCTCTAAGCTGCTGCTGCTTTTTCTTTAGGCTGTTGGCCATGGCTAGAAGCCTGCGTTGGAAACGCTCTTGTTCGGCGGGTTCTGATGGTACGACGAATTCGTCGTCGCCGAGGCTTGCCTTGTCTTCGGAGGGAGGCATGTAGTTATCATCCTCAACCTCTTGCTCTGCTGCTCTCTCCTGAGGGCTGGCTTTTCCATCTTCCTGCGCCGAATCTTGCTGGTTCTGGTGTTCTTCGGCGTTGTCCGGGGTAGTATTATCTCCCGTGCCGGAATCACCATTTCTGTTGTGGCGGGATTTAGAACGGCGCCGTTGGCGCCAACGTTTTCGCGGTTTATTCGAGTTGTCGTCTTCCGCTGTTCCATCGCCATCCGCATTCTTTGGAGCATCCACCATATATATGTCATATGACGAGGTGGCGGTCCAGCGCCCTACAGGTGCTGGTTCTTCTTTGTTTCCTCCTTCGTCGTCCATACCGTCGAAGTCTTCGGATCCAAAGTCAAGCATGTCGGTTAAATCGTCGACAGTGGCTATTAAGTGGGTGGTGGGTGGGCTTTGAATTTCTTCGTTGTCCGAATCCCAACCTCGCAGACCATAGTCCGGTCTGGGATCTCCTGATAAAGAGAGAGATTTGAGAGAATTCAGGATATCACCGAAAGGTGAGCACTGAAAGATGTCCGCGGCGGCGAACTCCATTACAGGCGCCCAGTCAGATTCGATCGGCGGGGGCACAGAAATCCCGGAGTTCGGAGAAGAGTCCGGCTCCTTGGAGTCCTGGGCCATGCGGAGTACGGGGCTGGCGTTTGGCTCGATCGCCTTTGAGATCGCAGCCCCCGGGGTGACGTCCAACCATTCATCCTCGGAGAACGCAGTGGGCTCCGAGTCAAGGATCGGGGCCGGAGCGTGTGCGGCCTCCAGGGTAGTATTAGGAGGCAGAGCTATATCATGCCCCTCGAAATAGTGTGGCACGCTTGGCTGTGGCTCGAACCCGTCGAAGATCAAGTCTCCGCGGACATCAGCCGTGTAGTTTAAGATTCCAAACCTGACTTGATGGCCAGGGGCGTAGCTTTCGATCTGCTCCAGATGACCAAGCGAATTGGCCCGCAAAGCGAAGCCGCCGAAGACGAAGATTTTTCCGGGGAGGAAAGTCTCACCCTGGACCTCATCTTTGTTGATGATCAAAGGAGCCATCGGGCCTAAAAGCGACGACACAGAGGAACTCTCAATGAAAGCACCAATGTCGGTGTCAAAACCGGCGGATCTCGGGTAGGGGGTCCCGAACTATGCGTCAAGGTCGGATGGTAACAGGAGACAAGGGACACTTTATTTTACCCATGTTCGGGCCCTCTCGATGGAGGTAAAACCCTACTCCTGCTAGATTAATATTGATGATATGGGTAGTACAAGAGTGGATCTACCACGAGATCAAGGAGGCTAAACCCTAGAAGCTAGCCTATGGTATGGTTGTGTATGATGATGGTTGTTCTACGGACTACAACCGTCCAGTTTATATAGACACCAGATAGGGTTAGGGTTACACAGAGTCGGTTACGATGGTAGGAGATGTCGAATATCCGCACGCCTAGCTTGCCTTCCACGCCAAGAAAAGATCCTTCCGGACACAGGACGAAGTCTTCAATCTTGTATCTTCATAGTCCTGGAGTCCGGCTGAAGGTATAGTCTGGCTATCCGAACACCCCCTAATCCAGGACTCCCTCAGGCCTCTTCAAGCACATTTTCACTTGTCGTTCTCAGTCGGTTAAGAAAGCCAAGTCGAGTGACGATAGGACGCAAGTGATTCAGATGTGCGGGGGTCTTGGGACCCAAATGAGAAGTAAAAGTTCTTTTCCAGCTATGACTCATCCCGAGTCAGTCCGCGGGTGGCAGTCGACCTGGTTCTACTGCAAACACCAGGCGACTCCAGGACAGGCGACGGGTCTTCCTCGTTTTTCTCTGAACCGAGTAGAAAAACCTTCCTCTTTGAAAGTGACGCCAGAAGAAAGGGTGCAAGTCAAAGTGCTGGTCGGTCGAGTGGTTCAGCTCGTCCGCGACGAGGTGACTGGTATGTATTTATTAGAGGTCTTCCTCCGTAGGCGCATCCAACTGCTCCAAGCTCGTGACCATCCGATGTGGATGTACTCGGGCCTTGATGACACCACTCGGATTCATCCGGAGGAGGTCGACGATGCGATGTTGGAAGGGTGGTTGTCGAGTATCACGGGGAACAAGGACAACCCCCGAGGAGCCAGGAGGATTCCTCCACTCGACCAAACGTACGGAGTAGACCAGGTCCAATTCTGCATCTCTGACTGCGACCTCGCTTTCTTCATTCTGTTTGCTCAAAATCAGTCGATTGACTCTTGTCTTGTTTGTTGTCCTCCATACCATTACTGATATGTATTCGGTGCCCAACGGGGCGCAAGAGCAGGCCGAGGAGGGGGAGGCGAGCGGGGCCGAAAGTGGGGAGGAGTGGCAATCTGACGGAGAAGGAGAGGAGGATGATGACAACGACTCCAGTGGAGAGGAGGAGGAAGAAGTCGATCCTCCCTGCATGGAAAGGCGATCCAAGCTCACCCACGACCCTGTGCGCGAACATGGCAAGGCGACTGTGCCTGTTGGGCAGTCATCCAAACGCCCTCGGACGTCTTCTCCAGCGCCGACTGAAAAAGCGCCAAAGCATCCACGAGCAGCGGCATCAAAGCTGCTGAAGGCCCTGCCCAAGATGAAGATGACCATTCCCACCATTTCCAGGTAACAGCAGAACTTGCGTTTTTTCGTTGAGCATGGATAGACTCTTGGTCGATTCATTGGTTGAACTGACTGGTTTCTGAAATCTGCAGTGCTGCTACCACCGAGATCTCTTCCAGGAACGATGACCAAGAAATGGAAGACGCTGTTACCTCCAACCTTGGTACGTTTTCTGATGTTTCACTCTTGGTCGATTGACGGTCTTTTCTGGTCGATTGGATTTTCTTCTTCAACTTTGGATTTTTCTTATAGCTCCTCCTCATGTCATTGATCTCCCTGATGACGATGACGAAGTGCCGCTGAGGGCGAGGAAGAATAGGAAGGCGTCAACTGGCAAGACACCACAAACTGCATCAGCGCCTGGGACAGTGGTTCAGGAGGGTGGTAATACCACTCGGACTTCTGTGTGCTTTGCTGTGCCGCTGACGAGTGTTCAGCCTTCATCGTCGACTGCTGATCCGCCCTCCCTTTTCGCCACACACCACGTCCTAGAGGACTAGGTGGGTGCTTGTAACATCCCAAATTTTCAATTTGGAATGTTATACATTAGATCATCATGCATATCATATTTTCTTGCATTTTGGTCGATCCTAGAAATTTCACGCAACTCAAGGACCCTCGGAGAGAGTTGGAGATTTTGTTATTTTCATATTTGAGTTCTCTCAAATTTTGAAAGAAAGGGATCATTGGTTTTGTCAGAGTTATTTGCATTTTATTTGGATAGGGAAAAATGTGCGTTTCAAAAATTTCATTTTTGGCCCGGAGAAAAGTTCATTTTGTTCGACTCATTTTTAGGAGTCGGGGAAAATTTATTTTATTAATTTTGGAGTCCGGTAGATTTATTTTTCTGTGTTTTTCCGCGCGCGGAACCAATTTAAAAAAAATCTGCAGCGCCTTGGGCCAAAGGCCCAAGCCAGCCGGCCGGCCAAGGCCATCGCCGCGCGCGCGCGCCCCAGGCGCAGGGAGGCCGCCGCCTCTTTCTTTTGGGAAGTCCTAGTAGGACTTTTGTCCTACTTCCGTTATTCCGTTTTTGTTTCTAGATCTTTCCTTCCCTTTTTCCTTTCCTATTCCTAGTCTAATTCTTGATCCCTCCTCCAAGTAAACCCCCCTCCCCAATATAAATACACCCACACCCCCCCTCTAAATCATCAAACCCAAAGCCCCAAGCCTCACAGCGCGCCTCACACCCGCGCCCCTCACCCGCCGCCGCCGCCGTTCGCCGCCATCGCCAGCGCCGCGCCACCCGCCGCCGCCGCCGTTCGCCGTTGCCCCGCGCCGCCGCCGAACCTTGCCACCGCCGCCGCCGCACCTCGCCGCCGCCGCCCAACGCCGCCGTTCGCCGGAGGTAGACGCGCCGCGTCTCTTTCTCTTTTCATCGGATCGTTTTCTTCTAATCGTTCCGATTCTTCTCTTCCAATTTGTTTTTCTTCCGGTTCTTCGCTAAACCGTTCCGGATTTCTAGATCGGCTTTTTGTTCGGTTTTCTTTTCCAAAACCCTAGATCGGATTAGTTTTCTTCTCCGATTTAGTTGCCTCGACACCGTTCGCCGGACCGTTCGTCCTAACGAACGTGATCACCGGATTCTTCTAGGTTAACGAACGTCCGTTCGTTCAACCGTTCTTCTTTTTCTTCTCGTCGGATTTATTCCGCGATTGCGATCTCAGATCCGATCTTCGTTCTAGTTTATCTTTTCGCTCGTTTATCGGAATCAGGTGATTCAAGCGCCTGGAGTTTCGTTTCGAAACCACCGTTCCGAATAATCAACTTAAACAAAGTTTTGCTATGGTAAAATTTGACCTAGTTTCACTTTGCTAGAACCAAGTTGTTTCTTCCGCCGTTTGTTTTCCGTTCGTTTTCGTTTTCTTTTGCAACCGGAGTTCTTAAGTTGAACTTTCTGGTTCAATCTTTTATTCGAGTTTTACCTGTGCATTAGATGAGTACTTATTGTATGCTTGTTGTTTGTCTGCGATAGATCACCCGGAGTGCGCCGCCTGTTATTTTGAAGCTCTAGGTTTCGCGGATCCTCAGCAAGGCAAGTAACACTTTGATCATACCTTTTCTACTACCCAGTTTTATTGCATTAGATCAATCCTCAAACACTGCATGATTAGGATCTAATTAAATTGTGGGATGGGAAGTAGATGAGGTAGTACCTATCACCTGTTTTACTTATGAAACCTTTGGGAGTTACTTCTACGTTTGCTTATTATGCCATGCTATGCTAGCAGACGTGGATTGGGTGAGTGATATCCATGACAGATGTGAGTATTGTTAATTAATGGTTTTATCTAAGGTGGCAACTTAAACACACATCTGGGTGGATTGAGGCACCTGGTTTCTATCAGGACTTGCCTATTTTTTTCGGACCGCCACCCAGGCTCAAAGGGATCATAAGATCATTCATGCTAGTAACTTCCGTGTGCAGCCACAAGCCATTATGGGCTCTGGCATAGCTGACTAAGTCGTGCGAACTCTTATAGTGGTAGACTAGCAGATGTAGGGGATGTAGGTTGGTATGGTCTATCACAACGTAAGGTGTGAGCACTTCTGAAAGACTATGTCTCGGTCATCCGTCTCTCAAACATCATGTAGTGCGATAAACAAACGGAGGCGATCGAGTCTTGTGGGGAAAAGTGCGCAAACCTCTGCAGAGTGTACAAACTAATCATGATTAGCCGTGTCCCCGGTTATGGACATCTTGAGTATCTAGTACTTGAATATCATGTGAATCTCATCATGTTACTTTAATTAATATTGTTGGGTTTATAATTGTTCACTTAATTGGGATCGGAATGCTGTCAACCATTCTCGATGTTTTAACCACCATGATAGTTAAATAAAATTTATTCCTTTGCAGTAGGGAAAAACTGGCTTTATGCAAAATTGTAACCATAGAGCTTTTCCACCAGCCTTATACGCATGTACTATAGGCTTATTCATTCATTATTCTCTATGTGTTACATTGCCAGCATATTCCATGTGCTGACCCGTTTTCGGGCTGCAACTTTCATGTTGCAAACTTTTCAGACGACGAGTAAGGTGCTTTTAGGTCGTGGTTCTATACTCAGTGATGCCATTGGAGTTGATGGACTCACTTATCTTTCAAGTCTTCCGCTGTTATCGTTATTAGATGGCCTTAAGCCATATTTATTGTAATAAGTTCTCTTTGAGACATCGATGTAATAAGTGTGTGATTGCTACTCTGCTATAAATCCTTCGAAGTACTGTGTGGTGTCAGCATTACTGATCCAGGGATGACACCGGAGCACAGAGACTTGACCATCTGAGGTCGGGTCGCTACAGAGATGGTATCAGAGCACACGCTGACTTTAGGACACGACCACTAAGTTAAAGCCATAGGTCACTATTCTCCTCTCATTTTCTAACTCCTCATCTTTTCTACTCTTTTAGGATGACGGTCGCGAAGATCAAGTATGCTCAACCGGATGAAGGCACACCTTTTGGATTTCACTTGAAGGAAGTCACCAAGTACCTGAACATTGGACTACCAAGCTTCACCGGGACCTTCAACGCCACTCTGCCTGAAGAGGAGCGCTGGAAGATTCAAGCTCACGTTCCGGGAAGGACATTCGCGCCAATCACAAAGCCCATAGATAGTGTTTTCAGTGCACCAACCTGGAGTCCGGGAAAGAGCATGGCAGCTCACATCACCATGGGACGCATTGGAGAAGTTTATCAAGAAGACCTCAAGGACACTAGCTACCAGATTTGCGGACGCCGAGATGAAGAATGGGAGATAGTCAGCATCAAGAAGGATAGATCCATTGCAGCTTTCATCCAGGAGTTAAACCAGCACATTCAACGCCAAGAGAACCAGATGTGCAATGATATGATAGAGTTGAGGAATGCAAAGGCAAGGATCATCGAGCTAGAAGGAGAACTGAAGGGTACACACAAGGACTACATGGACGAGATCGTAGCTCTAGCAAGGCACAATGTTGATCTCAAGCAGGAGATTGAAGAACTCAAGGAGAGATTAGCATCCAAGAATGAAGACAAGTACGTTGCATGCCCAAGCAACTACATCATCATCGGCGACACCGATTCGGATCCAAGTGAGCCCGACTTTGAAGACGAAGCTGGAGCAGACATCATGGAGTCTTCCACCAATTCAAATTAATAGATGACCACCATATATTAGTAGCATTATTTCCTCCATGTAAACATTATAGTCCACGCACTTTTGCGATAGTTCTAGACCGTTTGTAAGCCCTTGTTTGATTGAATGAAGTGACTTTGTGTGAATTTGTCTCAGGTGCATTTGGGTAGTGTTTTCTCTTAGACCTCATTCTATTCTTAATTCTCATCTTTTCTAAAACCCTCAGATGCCTCCGAGACGTGACAATGGACTCCCACTGAAGCTCACTCAGTTGATCCAGCAGCAGAACCAACTGATGCAATTGCTAGTCCAGAACTAGCAGAACAACAACAACAACAACAACAACAACCCTCCGCCGCTGCCCCCTGTTGATCACCTAGCCCGTTTCCTTAGGCTAAATCCGCCGGTGTTTTCCAGTAGCACCGAGCCGATAGTAGCAGACGATTGGCTCCGCAAGATAGGAAGGGAGTTGACCAATGCAGGATGCACAGATGTTGAGAAAGTGAAGTTTGCCGCACACCAGCTTGACGGACCCGCGGCAGCATGGTGGGAGAATTTCACAGCCACTTACCCAGTTGACACCATCACATGGGATCAGTTTTAGCAAGCTTTCCGCACTGCCCATGTTTCAACATGAGCTATGGCCATGAAGAAGCGTGAGTCTCGCAACTTACGCCAAGGAGGAAGGACAGTTGGCCAGTACGTTGACGACTTCAGCAAGTTAGCACGTTATGCCCCAGATGACGTTGCTACGGATGCCGCTAAGCAGGAGAAGTTTCTAGAAGGCCTGAATGATGAGCTAAGCATGCAGTTGATGGTAGCAAGTTTCAACAACTACCAGGAGTTGGTAGATCGTGCCATCATGATTGAAGGGAAGCAACAACAGATTGAGAACCGCAAGAGGAAGTATGGACAGGGGAAGTATAACTCTGGAGCCCAGCAGAAGCCCCGTTTTACCCCTAAACCGGGAGTTCAGTTTCAGCATACCCATGGAGGAAGTGGTTCGCACAACCATAATGGCCACAAGAATGGTAATGGGAATGGAGGAAGCAACGGCCAGAACCGTACCACCCCATCAACCCCAGCCAAGAGAGATCTGAGTCAAGTCACCTGTTTCAAGTGTTCCAAGACCGGACATTACGCCAATGAATGTCCTGAAGGCCAGAACGGCAATGGAAGCTCTGGAAAGAAGCCAAACCCTTTCAACAGGGGACAGGTGAACCACGTTAGCGTGGAGGAGGTTGAAGCTCAGCCTGATGCAGTAATCGGTAAGTTTTTGGTTAAGTCATTTACTGCACTCGTTCTTTTTTATACTGGTGCATCACATTCATACATATCAAGGGGATTTGTGGACAAGTATAACCTGCCAACCCAAGCCCTTAGGTCACCCATGCTAGTAACCTCGCCTGGAGCAGAATATATGGCTAATCGATGGTGTGATCGGTTACCATTAAGGATTGGTAACTATGTGTTTCCCTCAGACCTAATAGTATTGGAATCTCAAGGATTGGATGTGATATTTGGCATGGATTGGTTGTCAAAGTATGAAGGGAACATTGAATGTGCCAGTAAGACAATTTTGCTCACAACGCCCAAAGGAAGAAGAATCAAGTATGTATCTCGACATGCGCCCAACAGGACACAATTAAATTCTTTATCAGGAGTCGTATAGGAGGAAGTACCAGTGGTTAAGGATTTTCCTGATGTATTTCCTGAGGAATTGCCAGGCATGCCACCGGATAGAGACATTGAGTTTTTGATTGAGCTTATGCCAGGCACTGGGCCAATATCAAAGAGACCGTACAGGATGCCAGCACAGGATCTGGTGGAAATTAAGAAGCAGATCAAGGAGTTATTGGATAAAGGTTACATTCGCCCAAGTTCTTCGCCTTGGGGATCACCCGTACTTCTAGTGGAGAAGAAGGATGGATCATTAAGGATGGTTGTTGATTACCGTGGATTGAATGCAGTAACCATCAAGAACAAGTACCCACTGCCAATGATTAATGATATGTTTGATCGTTTGCAAGGAGCTAAAGTGTTTTCCAAGATCGATTTGCGATCAGGGTACCATCAGTTGAAGATTCGAGAGCAGGACATACCCAAGACAGCTTTTTCCACGAGATACGAATTGTATGAGTATACCGTTATGTCATTTGGACTGACTAACGCACCTGCCTATTTCATGAACCTGATGAACAAAGTATTTATGGAGTTTTTGGATAAGTTCGTCGTAGTGTTCATTGATGACATACTGATTTTCTCGAAGAATGAAGAAGAGCATAAGGAACATTTGCGTTTGGTTTTGGAGAAACTAAGGGAACATCAGTTATATGCCAAATTCAGCAAATGTGAGTTTTGGTTAAAGGAAGTTGGATTTTCGGACATGTTATATCCGGAGAAGGTATAGCAGTTGACCCCACCAAGGTTGAGACCGTAACCGAATGGGAAGCGCCAACAACAGTTGGAGAGATCCGGAGTTTCCTTGGACTCGCAGGATACTACCGGAGATTCATTGAGAATTTCTCAAAGATCGCAAAGCCTATGACTGAATTGTTGAAGAAGGATACTAAGTTCAATTGGACTGAGGAATGTGAGGCCAGTTTTCAGGAGTTGAAGAAACGATTGGTTTCCTCACCAGTGTTGATTTTGCCCGATTAGACCAAGGATTATGAGGTGTATTGCGACGCTTCACGACGAGGACTTGGAGCAGTACTTATGCAGGAAGGAAGAGTTGTTTCGTATGCCTCACGACAACTGAAACCTCACAAATTGAATTATGCTACGCATGATTTGGAGTTAGCAGCCGTAGTGCATGCGTTGAAGACATGGAGACATTTCCTCATTGGAAATCATTGTGAGGTGTACACGGATCACAAGAGTTTGAAGTATATTTTCATGCAGAAGGAGTTGAACCTCAGACAAAGGAGATGGTTGGAGCTCATCAAGGATTATGATATGATATTGCATTACCATCCAGGAAAGGCTAATGTAGTAGCTGACGCTTTGAGCCGTAAGAGCCATGTCAATACATTGATGACGGGAGAAATACCAAGGGAGTTAGCCGAGGATCTTCAAGAGCTATGTTTGGAAATAGTTCCGAGAGGCTATGTAGCAGCGTTGGAGATTCGATCAACATTGATGGATAAAATCAGAGAAGCTCAGAAATCTGATAAGGAGATTGCAGGCATAAAGACGAGAATGAGCGAAGGAAAAGCAAAGGGATTTAGTGAGGATGAGCACGATACCCTATGGTTTGAGGACCGTGTTTATGTGCCCAATGACCCGGAGATCAGGAAGTTGATTCTGCAAGAGGCACATGATTCACCCTATTCGATTCACCCAGGAAATACCAAGATGTATTTGGATTTGAAGGAAACATTTTGGTGGACCGGAATGAAGAAGGATATTGCAGCATATGTAGTAGTTTGTGATGTGTGTCATAGAGTGAAAGCAGAACATCAGAAGCCAGCCGGATTGTTACAACCATTGCCGATACCCGAATGGAAGTGGGATAAGATAGGCATGGACTTTATCACAGGACTACCCAGGACAAAAGCAGGCTATGACTCGATATGGGTAGTAGTTGATCGTTTGACGAAGGTAGCACATTTCATCCTAGTTAAGACCACTTACACCAGTGCTAAGTTGGCAAAGATATACATGACCAGGATCATTTGTTTGCATGGAGTTCCGAGGAGTATCGTATCAGATAGAGGAACCCAATTTACCTCAAAGTTTTGGAATCAGTTGCATGAAACTTTGGGAACCAGACTAGAGTTTAGTACAACTTTTCACCCACAGACGGATGGACAGACTGAGAGAGTCAATCAGATTTTGGAAGATATGCTGAGAGCTTGTGCACTAGATTATGGATCTAGTTGGGACGATAACTTGCCGTATGCGGAGTTTTCTTATAACAACAGTTACCAAACCAGTTTGAAGATGGCACCTTTCGAAGCTTTATACGGAAGGAGGTGCAGGACACCGTTGTCATGGGACGAAGTTGGAGACCGTCAGTTCTTTGGACCCGATCTGATCAAGGAGTCTGAACGGAAAGTTAAGTTCATTCACGATAGGCTCAAGGTAGCCCAATCCAGGCAGAAGAGCTACGCAGATTCTAAACGCAAGGAGACAGTTTACGAAAATGGAGACAGAGTTTATCTTCGAGTATCCCCACTTCGAGGAGTAAAGCGCTTTGGAGTTAAGGGAAACTTAGCACCGCGTTTCGTTGGACCGTACAAGATTTTGCAACGCATGGGAGAAGTCGCTTATAAGTTGGAATTACCAGAAGGACTGTCAGGAGTTTATGATGTATTCCATGTTTCTCAGCTGAAGAAATGTCACGCCGAAATGGCGGAGGTACCGCTAAGAGATACAGTGCCGCTTGAAGCGATTCAGTTAAAGGATGACTTAACGTATCAAGAGAAACCAGTCAAGATTCTCGAGTATGCCAGCAGAGTTACCCGCAGCAAGGTTATCAAGTTTTGCAAAGTTCAGTGGAACCACCACTCAGAGGATGAAGCCACCTGGGAGAGAGAAGAAGGTTTGCTCAAGGACCACCCTCACCTATTTTCTAGCCAACCCGAATCTCGAGGACGAGATTCATCTTAAGGGGGGTAGGTTTGTAACATCCCAAATTATCAATTTGGAATGTTATACATTAGATCATCATGCATATCATATTTTCTTGCATTTTGGTCGATCCTAGAAATTTCACGCAACTCAAGGACCCTCGGAGAGAGTTGGAGATTTCGTTATTTTCACATTTGAGTTCTCTCAAATTTTGAAAGAAAGGGATCATTGGTTTTGTCGGAGTTATTTGCATTTTATTTGGATAGGAAAAAATGCGCGTTTTCAAAAATTTCATTTTTGGCCCGGAGAAAAGTTCATTTTGTTCGACTCATTTTTAGGAGTCGGGGAAAATTTATTTTATTAATTTTGGAGTCCGGTAGATTTATTTTTCTGTGTTTTTCCGCGCGCGAAACCAATTTAAAAAACATCTGCAGCGCCTTGGGCCAAAGGCCCAAGCCAGCCGGCCGGCCAAGGCCATCGCCGCGCGCGCACGCCCCAGGCGCAGGGAGGCCGCCGCCTCTTTCTTTTGGGAAGTCCTAGTAGGACTTTTGTCCTACTTCCGTTATTCCGTTTTTGTTTCTAGATCTTTCCTTCCCTTTTTCCTTTCCTATTCCTAGTCTAATTCTTGATCCCTCCTCCAATTAAACCCCCCCTCCCCAATATAAATACCCCCACACACCCCCCTCTAAATCATCAAACCCAAAGCCCCAAGCCTCACACCGCGCCTCACACCCGCCGCCGCCGCCGTTCGCCGCCGCCGCCGTCGCCCGCCGCCGCCGTTCGCCGTTGCCCCGCGCCGCCGCCGCACCTTGCCACCGCCGCCGCCGCACCTCGCCGCCGCCGCCCAACGCCGCCGTTCGCCGGAGGTAGCCATGCCGCGTCTCTTTCTCTTTTCATCAGATCGTTTTCTTCTAATCGTTCCGATTCTTCTCTTCCGATTCGTTTTTCTTCCGGTTCTTCACTAAACCGTTCCGGATTTCTAGATCGGTTTTTCGTTCGGTTTTCTTTTCCGAAACCCTAGATCGGATTAGTTTTCTTCTCCGATTTAGTTGCCTCGAGACCGTTCGCCGGACCGTTCGTCCTAACGAACGTGATCACCAGATTCTTCTAGGTTAACGAACGTCCGTTCGTTCAACCGTTCATCTTTTTCTTCTCGTCAAATTTATTCCGCGATCGCGATCTCAGATCCGATCTTCGTTCTAGTTTATCTTTTTGCTCGTTTATCGGAATGAGGTGATTCAAGCGCCTGGAGTTTCGTTTCGAAACCACCGTTCCGAATAATCAACTTAAACAAAGTTTTGCTATGGTAAAATTTGACCTAGTTTCACTTTGCTAGAACCAAGTTGTTTCTTCCGCCGTTTGTTTTCCGTTCGTTTTCGTTTTCTTTTGCAACCGGAGTTCTTAAGTTGAACTTTCTGGTTTGATCTTTTATTCGAGTTTTACCTGTGCATTAGATGAGTACTTATTGTATGCTTGTTGTTTGTCTGCGATAGATCACCCGGAGTGCGCCGCGTGTTATTTCGAAGCTCTCGGTTTCGCGGATCCTCAGCAAGGCAAGTAACACTTTGATCATACCTTTTCTACTACCCAGTTTTATTGCATTAGATCAATCCTCAAACACTGCATGATTAGGATCTAATTAAATTGTGGGATGGGAAGTAGATGAGGTAGTACCTATCACCTGTTTTACTTATGAAACCTTTGGGAGTTACTTCTACGTTTGCTTATTATGCCATGCTATGCTAGTAGACGTGGATTGGGTGAGTGATATCCATGACATATGTGAGTATTGTTAATTAATGGTTTTATCTAAGGTGGCAACTTAAACACACATCTGGGTGGATTGAGGCACCTGGTTTCTATCAGGACTTGCCTGTTTTTTTTTCGGACCGCCACCCAGGCTCAAAGGGATCATAAGATCATTCATGCTAGTAACTTCCGTGTGCAGCCACAAGCCATTATGGGCTCTGGCATAGCTGACTAAGTCGTGCGAACTCTTACAGTGCTAGACTAGCAGATGTAGGGGATGTAGGTTGGTACGGTCTATCACAACGTAAGGTGTGAGCGCTTCTGAAAGACTATGTCTCGGTCATCCATCTCTCAAACATCATGTAGTGCGAGAAACAAAGGGAGGCGATCGAGTCTTGTGGGGAAAAGTGCGCAACCTCTGCAGAGTGTACAAACTAATCATGATTAGCCGTGTCCCCGGTTATGGACATCTTGAGTATCTAGTACTTGAATATCATGTGAATCTCATCATGTTACTTTAATTAATATTGTTGGGTTTATAATTGTTCACTTAATTGGGATCGGAATGCTGTCAACCATTCTCGATGTTTCAACCACCATGATAGTTAAATAAAATTTATTCCTTTGCAGTAGGGAAAAACTGGCTTTACGCAAAATTGTAACCATAGAGCTTTTCCACCAGCCTTATACGCATGTACTATAGGCTTATTCATTCATTATTCTCTATGTGTTACATTGCCAGCATATTCCATGTGCTGACCCGTTTTCGGGCTACAACTTTCATGTTGTAGACTTTTCAGACGACCAGTAAGGTGCTTTTAGGTCGTGGTTCTATACTCAGTGATGCCGTTGGAGTTGATGGACTCACTTATCTTCCAAGTCTTCCGCTGTTATCGTAATTAGATGGCCTTAAGCCATATTTATTGTAATAAGTTCTCTTTGAGACATCGATGTAATAAGTGTGTGATTGCTACTCTGCTATAAATCCTTCGAAGTACTGTGTGGTGTCAGCATTACTGATCCAGGGATGACACCGGAGCACAGAGACTTGACCATCTGAGGTCGGGTCGCTACAGAGATGGTATCAGAGCACACGCTGACTTTAGGACACGACCACTAAGTTAAAGCCATAGGTCACTATTCTCCTCTCATTTTCTAGCTCCTCATCTTTTATACTCTTTTAGGATGACGGTCGCGAAGATCAAGTACGCTCAACCGGATGAAGGCACACCTTTTGGATTTCACTTGAAGTAAGTCACCAAGTACCTGAACATTGGACTACCAAGCTTCACCGGGACCTTCAACGCCACTCTGCCTGAAGAGGAGCGCTGGAAGATTCAAGCTCACGTTCCGGGAAGGACATTCGCGCCAATCACGAAGCCCATAGATAGTGTTTTCAGTGCACCAACCTGGAGTCCGGGAAAGAGCATGGCAGCTCACATCACCATGGGACGCTAAGGAGGCTATACGCCAGGCGGGGATCATGATGGAGCAGGTGAAGGTGGTCCGGGAAGCCAGCCAAGCAGCCTATGACGCAAGTTCAGCTCTTCAGAGTAATGTCCAGGTTAGTTGATCATCGCTTGTTCTGTTAGGATATCTTATCTGAAGACTCTTTTTCCTAAGGCTTTCATACCTGTACACCAACTGGGTGTGTCGATTGAATGTTTTGTACTAGTGGGGGCACGCTGAGTGCACCCACTGGGTGTAGTCCCCGAGACTATGGTGGACTGCTGGCAGTCGACCTTAGTCTTTATATTCTGAGTTGCTGCGCTTTAACTTTTTCACTCGGTCTGGCCGAGCCATATCGAATGGAATCTTGGAACCAGTGGGGGCACGCTGAGTGCACCCACTGGGTGTAGTCCCTGAGACCATGGTCGACTGCTGGCAGTCGACTAAGGTCTGAAGAACCTTGTTTTTTTTTGAGACCATGGCTGACTGCTGGCACTTAGCCGTGGTCTAGGATCATAACCTATTTGTCTCTTTCGGTCGACTGATCGAGCCGAGTCGGTCAAACCAGTGGGGGCACGCTGAGTGCACCCACTGGGTGTAGTCCCCGAGACTACTGTCGGATATTTTTGATTCGGCTGTAGTCTTAGGAATGTTATGATTTTACTCTTAGTCGCTCGGAAGCAACCTATCTTTGATGTCTGTCGACTGACTCTTTGCAGAAATCCTGCGAGCTTGTGGCTCGATATACTGAATTGCAAAAAAAACAAATCCAGCTCAACCTTGGCTTGAAACTTGCTTAGGAGAACTTGCAGAAGGCGTGAGACGAGGCAGAAGGTATGGCTGGTGAGAATTTCACGACTGTCTTTATCTTTCTGCCCATCCTTGACTCTGACCTCATCGTCACTTTGTAGGTAAAATGGAGGAAGCTCTGAAGAAGAAGGACCTTGACCTTGCTGAGGCGCAGAAGTCAGCCTCGGAAAAAATGAAGCTTGCGGAAGAAAAATTGACTTCAGTCGGTAAACTGGAAGAAGAGAACGCCAAACTGAAAGCTGCTCTCGACGCGGCCAACAAAGAGGCCAGCCGTCTGAAGAATGACAAGATAGCCCTGAATGACAAGGCAAGTGAATTGGCGGGGAAGAGGAACGATCTGGAGGCTTATCTGGGTGGGCTCGCCAAGAAGTTATTCGTCATGCTTGAGGGTAATCACTCCTACCTAACTGACTTGTTGTCATCAATCCAATGTAGAGCCACTGACTTATCTTTGAATTGTGTTTACAGAATTCTGCCAGAACTTCGAGGAGGAGACTAGCCGAGTAGAGACAAGCTTGGACCCTGAGGAAGTCCTGGATTAGGGGGTGTCTGGATAGCCGGACTATACCTTCAGCCGGACTCCTGGACTATGAAGATACAAGATTGAAGACTTCGTCCCGTGTCCGGAAGGGACTTTCCTTGGCGTGGAAGGCAAGCTTGGCGATACGGATATGTGTATCTCCTACCATTGTAACCGACTCTATGTAACCCTAACCCTCTCCGGTGTCTATATAAACTGGAGGGTTTTAGTCCGTAGGACAGAACAACAACCATACCATAGGCTAGCTTCTAGGGTTTAGCCTCCTTGATCTCGTGGTAGATCTACTCTTGTATTACCCATATCATCAATATTAATCAAGCAGGACGTAGGGTTTTACCTCCATCAAGAGGGCCCGAACCTGGGTAAAACATCGTGTCCCCTGCCTCCTGTTACCATCCGCCTAGACGCACAGTTCGGGACCCCCTACACATCAAGGCACGGTGCTCCTCTGAGATAGACGCTCGCCCTAGCAGATCTTTCAGCTCCTCCAACCGCGCATCGGATGGTGCCGGACTCGTTCGATGGCCCTCTTCGAAGGCCGGACGCGGAGGGCTTTGGGGGCCCAAATGACTATCGTCCGGCCCTGCCGAATTCGGAGAAACCCTCCGCGACGATACCTCAGGGTCGCCCGCCTCGCTAGGCGGTATGGTAGGGGAAGGCGTTCCGCTCTCCATTATCTCCGGAAGAAGGCCCCCCGAAGACGAGCCCTGCTGAGAAGGGCTGAGGTCCGAGCTACAAGGTAAAATTTTGGTTACTTTTCTCAGATATAAAGCAAGGATTTCTCTTATCTCTTAAAAAGAAAACCTCTCTCTACTTATGGCTCGGTGGAGGGCTGATCCCCTCGAGGGCATAATTCGGCTGAGGTATCCCCCGGCGCAGGACCCTCTGACAAGGATTTCTTCCCCCGCTTTGAGGCCATGGTCTCCGGGTCTTCAGAGGTGGTCCTCTTCTTCCCCTGAGGAGAGGAATCTTTGATTCCTCCCTTCCGAACAGCCTCCTTCGAGGAGGCCATTGTTTCCTTGTCCCCTCCCTTGCTTTCCTCCACAGGCACAATCTTCAACATCCCGACCAGCACGGGATCCGGCGTGGTCTCGGGGAGGGGAGCCGGACACCTGATAAGCTTTGCTTTTGCAATCCACTCCTGTTTAAAGGACATCTCTTTTAGGGGCAAGCTTATGACAAATATACTAATAGCGAGTCCGGGCACAAGGCTACTTCCTTGAGTATCCGGGCGATCGCAGCTCAGACCTGCGTCCTCGGTCAAGTCTGGACACGTTGCTTTGGATCCAAAGAACAATTCATACATCTCCACGGGCATTGCGCCCATGAAATGCTGGAGAGCTCGCGGTCCCTCCGGATTAAGCTCCCACAGGCGAAGGGGGCGATGTTTGCCGGGCAGGGTTCGGTGAATCAGCATGATCTGTGTCACCTTGACCAGGCTGAGGTCTCTCTCTAAGAGATCCCTGATGCGGCCCTGCAACAAGGGCATGTCCTTGGATGACCCCCAGTCTAGTCCTTTATTGACCCATGATGCTAGCTGTGGTGGGGGACCTGAGCGAAAGGCGGGTGGTGCCACCCACTTGGTGCCCCTAGGAGCGGTGATATAGAACCACTCTCGTTGCCATGAGCCGAGCCCTCGAACCATGGAGCATCGGCAATCTTTCTTATAACAGCGCCGCCGCACTCCGCGTGTCATCCCTCGATCATCTTCGGTTCAACTTTGAAGGTCTTGAGCCATAGTCCGAAGTGAGGAGTAACACGGAGGAAGGCTTCACACACGACGATGAATGAGGAAATGTGGAGGATGGACTCTGGAGCTAAGTCGTGAAATTCCAACCCATAATAAAACATGAGCCCCCTCATGAAGGGATCCGTCTGGAAGCCTAACCCCCGACGGAAGTGAGACATGAACACCATGCTCTCACCAGGCTTGGGAGTGGGAATGGCCTGCCCTTGAGTGGGCAACCTATGTGAGATTTCGCCGGTCAAAAACCTGGCCTCTCTCAGCCTTAGCACGTCCTCCTCCGTAACAGAGGAGGGCATCCATCGGCCTCGAAGGTCAGAACCGGACATTGTCGAAGATCTGAAGCACCTGAAATTTGGAGCCTTGGGTGTTGGAACTCGAGGCGAAGGGCGAACTCGTTTGAGATTTAAAAGAAGGAGCAAGGCCTTGGTCTCTTTATAAGAGGTTGAATACCAAGGGCCCTCCCCGTAACCGTTTGGGACTCGCATTTAATCGAGAAAACATGCCAACGGGCACGATTGGGTTACCCACGTCCGTATTGATGAGAATCCCATAAATAAAGGGGACACGATCTCTGCTTTGACAAGACGTGCCAAGGAAACCGCCTCGCGAAACGCGCTGAGGTGGGGGAGTAAAAACGATTCAAATAAAGGCTTGGCCGTAGTGTGATGTCACGCTACGGAATACGTCAGCAGATTAGATTTGTGTAAATGTTATTCTCTCTATGGCAATATGTGGAAACTTATTTTGCAGAGCCGGAAACTATCCTTTGTGTTCAAAATCTTCTATGAAGTACTTGGAGGAGGAACCCGCCTTGCAATGCCGAAGACAATCTGCACACCGGACTCGTCGTCATCGAAGCCTGGTTCAGGGGCTACTGAGGGAGTCCTGGATTAGGGGGTGTCCGAATAGCCGGACTATACCTACAGCCAGACTCCTGGACTATGAAGATACAAGATTGAAGACTTCGTCCTGTGTCCGGAAGGGGCTTTCCTTGGCGTGGAAGGCAAGCTTGGCGATACGGATATGTAGATCTCCTACCATTGTAACCGACTCTATGTAACCCTAACCCTGTCCGGTGTCTATATAAACCGGAGGGTTTTAGTCCGTAGGACAGAACAACAGCCATACCATAGGCTAGCTTCTAGGGTTTAGCCTCCTTGATCTCGTGGTAGATCTAGTCTTGTACTACCCATATCATCAATATTAATCAAGCAGGACGTAGGGTTTTACCTCCATCAAGAGGGCCCATACCTGTGTAAAACATCGTGTCCCCTGCCTCCTGTTACCATCCGCCTAGACGCATAGTTCGGGACCCCCTACCCGAGATCCGCCGGTTTTGACACCGACAGACCCCATTAATTCTCCGGTGAAGGATGAGGCTGCTATGAACATGCTCCGACTAGAGTCTCGTGTTGCTGGTGCGGTTGATGACCTCGCTCGACTGAAGGTTGCGGTGTCGCGGATCGACACGGTGCTTTGGCCTGGAATGACGCTTCAGAATGACCTCGAGTCTCTGATGACTCGACTGAATGAGGTTCCAGGTCGAGTGCAGGAATGGAAGAAGTCCTCTGCTAGGTGCGGTGCTGACGTCGCTATGTCCTTGGTCCGCGTTCACTTCAAGGAAGTGCGAGAGGAAAAGCTGGCGGATATCCAAGTTGCCAATACCAGGAAGCACAATTTTCAGTCTTTCGTGGAGTCCTTCGTTGCTGCTGCCACACGGATCGCTGACGGGATTGAATTGGACCAGTTTGTCGCACCCTCCAGCCCTCCACCTGAGGAGTAAAACTTCTATGCTTCGCTTTAAATTATCCTCGGAATGCCGAGTGATGGTGTAATCGTTAAACTTCTTCGGGCTTGATGCTCGAATACTTTTGATCTGCCGTTTGGAACCTTGGGATTTATCCGAACTTGGTTTGTTTCTGAATATGCTGGTGCTTGCTTTCGACTGGAATTTGTTTTCACTTGGAATACTCTTTGTGCTTGGAATGCAGCTCTGAGGCGTAGAAAGCTTAGGCGAGTACTGGACTGCAGCTAAGCCCCCGAGTGAGAGGATTGCTCACCACTCAGTAGGATTTTTCAAACTTAGGCGAGCACTTGGGCTGCAGCTAAGCCCCCGAGTGGGAGGGTTGCTCGCCACTCGGTAGGATTTTTTAAACTTAGGCGAGCACTTGGGCTGCAGCTAAGCCCCCGTGTGGGAGGATTACTCGCCACTCGGTAGGATTTTTTAAACTTAGGAGAGCACTTGGGCTGCAGCTAAGCCCCTGAGTGGGAGGATTGCTCGCCACTCGGTAGGATTTTTCAAACTTAGGCGAGCACTTGGGCTGCAGCTAAGCCTCCGAGTGGGAGCATTGCTCGCCACTCGGTAGGATTTATTAAACTTAGGCGAGCACTTGGGCTGCAGCTAAGCCCCCGAGTGGGAGGATTGCTCACCACTCGGTAGGATTTTTCGAACTTAGGCGAGCACTTGGGCTGCAGCTAAGCCCCCGAGTGGGAGAATTGCTCACCACTCGGTAGGATTTTTCAAACTTAGGCGAGCACTTGGGCTGCAGCTAAGCCCCCGAGTGGGAGGATTGCTCGCCACTCGGTAGGATTTTTTAAACTTAGGCGAGCACTTGGGCTGCAGCTAAGCCCCCCGAGTGGGAGGATTGCTCACCACTCGGTAGGATTTTTCGAACTTAGGCGAGCACTTGGGCTGCAGCTAAGCCCCTGAGTGGGAGGATTGCTCACCACTCGGTAGGATTTTTTAAACTTAGGCGAGTACTGAGACTGCAGCTAAGCCCCCGAGTGGGAGGATTGCTCACCACTCGGTAGGATTTTTTAAACTTAGGCGAGTACTGGGACTGCAGCTAAGCCCCCGAGTGGGAGGATTGCTCACCACTCGGTAGGATTTTTCAAACTTAGGCGATCACTTGGGCTGCAGCTAAGCCCCCGAGTGGGAGGATTGCTCGCCACTCGGTAGGATTTTTCAAACTTAGGCGAGCACTTGGGCTGCAGCTAAGCCCCCGAGTGGGAGGCTGGCTCACCACTCGGTGGGATTTTTTTGAACTTAGGCGAAACAGATTCGCAGCTAAGCCCCCGAGTGGAAGGCTGGCTCGCCACTCGGTGGGATTTTTGAACTTAGGCGAAACGGATTCGCAACTAAGCCCCTGAGTGGAAGGCTGGCTCGCCACTCGGTGGGATTTTGGAGCTTAGGCGAAATGGATTCGCAACTAAGCCACCCGCTGGGGGATTTCTCATGTAAACAAAAGCAACAACAAACACTGGGAAAATTATAACACTTTTGCCTTTGATAAATAAACTATAGAGGTATCTCTTATTACATCTCATCCGAGTAAGTACTTAAGTGTAAAAGGGGCGGAGCAGCTCTGCATTCCAAGCTCGTGGCTCATCGATCTGGCGATCGACATTGTAAAGGTGGTACGCTCCATTGTGGAGGACTCTGGTGACGATGAAGGGACCTTCCCAAGTAGGAGCGAGCTTGTGTGGTTTCTGTTGATCCACTCAGAGGACCAAGTCTCCTTCTTGGAAGGCTCGACTCTTCACATTTCTGGCATGGAATCGACGCAAGTCTTGCTGATAGATAGTTGGTCGGATCATGGCCATCTCTCTTTCTTCTTCCAGGAGGTCGACTGCATCCTGCCGGGCTTGTTCTGCTTCATCTTCAGAGTAGAGCTCGACTCGGGGTGCATTGTGAAGCAAGTCACTCGGCAAAACTGCTTCAGCCCCATAGACCAGAAAGAATGGAGTTCGTCCGGTCGACCGGTTCGGGGTGGTCCTCAATCTCCAAAGAACTGATGGAAGCTCGTCGACCCATGCACCAGCAGCGTGTTTGAGGACGCGCATCAGCCGGGGTTTCAGTCCTTTGAGAATCAAGCCATTTGCTCTTTCTGCTTGTCCATTCGACTGGGGGTGGGGCGACTGAAGCATAGTCGACTCATGTGCCTTGGGAGGCGCAAAAGGCTCTGAACTTGTCAGAATCAAAGTTTGACCCATTGTCAGTGATGATGCTATGTGGAACTCCATATCTGAATATCAACTCTCTGATGAAACTGATAGCAGTGCAGACATCAAGATTCTTGATAGGCTTAGCTTCAATCCATTTGGTAAACTTGTCGACTGCCACTAGCACATGAGTGAAGCCGCTCCTGCCCGTTCTCAGAGGTCCAACCATATCCAATCCCCAAACAGCAAACGGCCAGACGAGTGGGATGGTCTTCAGGGTTGACGCGGGCTTGTGCGACATATTGGAGCAAAACTGGCATCCTTCACATTTGTCAACTATCTCTTTCGCCATTTCATTTGCTCTTGGCCAGTAAAATCCCGCTCGGTATGCTTTAGCCACAATGGTCCGAGAGGACGCATGATGGCCACATGTCCCCGAGTGGATATCATCAAGAATTATTTGACCTTCTTCTGGCGTTATACACTTCTGGCTGACTCCAGTCGTGCTTTCTCTATACAACTGTCCCTTTATGATGGTAAAGGCCTTGGATAGATGGATGATCCGTCGAGCCTCTTCTTCGTCTTCCGGGAGCTCTTTCCTTAGGATGTACGCGATGTACGGCACCGTCCAGTCAGGAGTGATGACCAAAACCTCCATGATCAGGTCAACCACTGCTGGAATCTCAACTTCGGTTGGATCCGTGGCACTTTTTGGCCGCGGGGCTTCTTCAGTGAAAGGATCCTCTTGAACCGATGGTGTGTGGATGTGTTCCAAAAACACATTGCTGGGAATGGCTTCTCTCTTGGAACCTATTTTTGCCAAGTCGTCAGCTGCTTGATTTTTCAGTTGGGGTATGTGATGAAGCTTTAACCCCTCGAATCTCTTCTCTAGATTTCTCACTGCATTGCAATAACCAGTCATGGCTGGACTTCTGAGTCGCCATAGACCTTGAGGCAACGGACGCCGAGAGAAATGGCCATGTGCAACCCATACAAAAGTGCTTCATATTCTGCTTCGTTATTGGAGGAATCAAAGTGGATTTGGAGAACATATCTGAGCTTATCTCCTCAGGGGGAAAACAATACTACCCCATCACCGGAACCATTCAGCATCTTGGAACCGTCGAAGAACATGGTCTAGTGCTCCGAGTGAACTTGAGTCGACAGTTGCTGTTCAATCCACTCGGCGATGAAATCTGCTATTGCTTGGGACTTGATAGCTTTCTTTGCCTCAAACTTGATATCTAGGGGAAGGAGTTCAATCGCCCATTTTGCCACTCGACCAGTTGCATCTCTGTTGTGCAGAATCTCTGACAATGGAGCGTCGCTGACGACTGTAATGGAATGATCAGAGAAGTAGTGAGCAACCTTCTTTGTGGTCATATAAATCCCATAGACAAGCTTCTGATAATGAGGGTATCTTTGCTTTGATGGAGTCAAAACTTCAGAAACATAATATACTGGGCACTGAACTTTAAAGGCCTTTCCTTCTTCTTCCCGCTCGACCGTAAGTACTGTACTGACAACTTGTCTTGTGGCTGCAATGTAAAGCAGTAAAGGCTCTTTGCTGATTGGGGCAGCAAGCACCGGCTGGGTGGAGAGCAGGGCTTTAACTCTGCAAACGCTGCATCAGCTTCGGGAGTCCACTCGAACTTGTCGGACTCCTTCATCAATCGGTAAAGAGGCAACGCCTTTTCACCGAGACGAGAAATGAATCGACTTAAAGCGGCCAAGCAACCAGTAAGCTTCTGGACATCATGCACGCGCACAGGGCGCTTCATTCGGAGTATAGTACCAACTTTTTCTGGGTTGGCATCGATTCCTCGTTCAAAAACGAGAAAACCGAGTAACTTCCCACCAGGAACTCCGAATGTGCACTTGGATGGATTGAGCTTGATATAATACCTCCTGAGGTTGGCAAAGGTTTCAGCAAGATCAGTCAGTAGGTCGGAACCCTTCCGTGACTTGACCACAATATCATCCATGTATGCTTCCACATTCCGACTGATTTGAGTGAGCAAACACTTCTGAATCATCCTCATGAACGTGGCTCCGGCATTCTTGAGGCCGAATGGCATGGTAACATAACAGAAGCACCCGAATGGAGTGATAAAAGTTGTTTTGATCTCGTCGGGTCCATACAGACGAATCTGATGGTACCCGGAATAGGCGTCTAAAAAAGACAGACGCTCACATCCCACAGTCGAGTCGACTATCTGGTCGATGTGGGGGAGAGGAAAGTGATCTTTCGGGCAGGCCCGATTGATATGTTTAAAGTCAATGCACATGTGGAGTGACTTGTCCTTCTTGGGGACCATGACAGCATTGTCGAGACACTCGGAGTGGTAAATTTCTCGGATAAACTCTGCCGCTAAGAGCCAAGCCACCTCCTCGCCAATGGCCTTTCTCTTCTAGACGGCGGACCGTCGAAGATGCTCTTTAACAGGTTTCACTTTTGGGTCGACTCATAGACGGTGCTCAGCCAGCCCCCTGGGAACACCTGGCATGCCAGAAGGTTTCCATGCGAAGATGTTCCAGTTCTCACGGAGGAACTGGATGAGCGCTTCTTCCTATTTGGAGTCGAGCGTTGTTGAAATATGAGTCGGAGCAGCACTAGGATCGGTCGGGTGAATGTGAATCGGCTTTGTCTCACCGGACGACTAAAATGATGAATCCATTGCAGGCTTCTTATCTCGCAACAAATCACTCGGATCTGCAGTTTTCTAATATTACTGCAATTCTACTACTGTCATCTGAGCATCGGCGATCTTTGAGCCTTTCTGAAAGCACTCTTCCGCCTTCTTCCGATTGCCAGTTATAGTGATCACACCTCTGGGACCAGGCATCTTTAATTTGAGTTACACATAGCATGGTCGAGCCATGAAACGCGCATAAGCTGGTCTGCCCAGAATAGCGTGGTAAGCACTCTGAAAATGTACAACTTCAAATGTCAACTTTTCTTTGCGGTAATTCTTGGAATCACCGAAAACCACATCAAGAGCAATTTGGCCGAGTGACTCAGCCTTCTTTCCAGGAATGACTCCATGGAAGCTCATGTTGCTGGCGCTGAGTCTGGACATCGGAATGCCCGTCCCTTTCAATGTTTCTGCATACAGTATATTCAGGCCGCTGCCTCCGTCCATCAAAACCTTGGTCAATCGAGTGCCCTCGACAACTGGGTCGACCACCAGCGCCTGCCTCCCAGGGGTGGCTATGTGCGTCGGGTGATCGTACTGGTCGAATGTGATGGCAGTCTGAGACCATTTCAAATAACTGGGTGTTGTCGGGGCGACCATATTCACCTCTCTGTTGATTACTTCCAGTCGACTTTTGCTTTCAACATCAGCAAAAATCATCAGGGTGGAATTGACCTGGGGATAACCATCATCACTATCTTCTTTGTCCTCAACTTTGTCCGACTCCTTTTCCTTATCTTTGGGCTGCTTCCCTTGGAATTGCTGGATCAAGAGTCGACACTGTCGAGTGGTATGTTTCGGGTAAATGAGTTTACCCTCTTCACCTTTCTTTGTGTGAATGTGGCATGGTAGGTCCAACACGTCATTTCCATCTTGGTCCTTCACTTTCTTAGGGTTCCAAGGCCCTTTGGGCTTCCCCTTAAACTTCCCTTGAGTCACAGCCAAGGCTTCTCCCGGAGTAGCTGGCTCGGCTTTCCGCTTTTGCTTCCAACTGGAATTACCTCCTCCGGTTTCGTGGGCAACTGACTTGTGCTTGCCACTCCGGAGTCGATCCTCTTATTCACCATTGGCATACTTGGTGGCAATCTCCATCATCCGACTCAGAGACATGTCTCCGGTTCGACCGAATTTCATGTTCATCTCTCTGTACTTAACGGCTTCCTTGAAGGCACAAACTGCTTGGTGATCAGAAACATTCTCTACCATGTGATGCAACGTGATCCATCTCTGGATGTAATCCCTCAAAGTTTCATTCGGCTTCTGCACACAAGATTGTAATTCTATCAATCATGTGGGTCGCTTGCAAGTTCCTTCAAATGTTCTGACAAACACTCGGGCAAGATCTTCCCAAGTGTAAATGCTGCTGGGTGCTAACTGATTCAACCATGCTCTGGCCGAACCCTCCAACATAAGAGGCAGGTGTTTCATGGCCACTTCATCATTGCTGCCACCAATCTAAATAGCCACTCGGTAGTCCTCGAGCCAAGTATCGGGCTTGGACTCACCGGTGAACTTACTGACCCCAGTCGCCAACCTGAAGTTGGGAGGGATCACCGCGGCCCTGATAGCCCTGCTGAAGCACTCTGGTCTTGAGACGTGTACTCTGCTGCTGGTGGGTACATCTCTGTCATGACCTTCTCGGTGAGCTCTGTTCTTGTCGACCAAGCCCCGAACGAGAATGGATCTCGCATCAAAGCCTGGTTCCCTGGGGTCGACTGGAATCCTTCGCCCAACACTGTGAGGGCGTCTATCATTCTGCTGCCGAGGCACGTATGATCCACTCCTCGGGGGAGGGGTGGGCACTCGACGTCGATCATCACGATCGAGTCGGTCATCATACTGCTCGCGGTTCCTGTACTGATCACGCCGGTCTCCACGTCCTTCACGCCTCGGGGGTGATCTTGGGCTGTGGGCCGACTGAACTGTATCTGCAGCAAAGGATCTGTTGTGGATCCTATTCCGCGACTGTGACATAGCTGAATTCTGATCTCCTGCCGCCCGGAGTAATGCTCTGATCTATAACAGGCCTCTGCCAGCCTCTAACTGAGAGGGCTGAATGGACTCTGCTATACGGGCTGCAGCTGCTAAATTCTGAATCGGAGTTCGGTATACCTGAGTTGGTGGAGGAAAGAGCTGACGTCGACTGGATTCTGGAACCCATTGCCGTGCGCGCTCGTCGAGTGCTCGGTGGAGGTTTTCCAGTCGAGTGTGCTCAGCCAAGTTGGCCAAGCGTGCGTCTTCTAAGGCACGGGCCTCGGGGGTTTCTCCAGCGATAGGAGTGTGCAGCGCATCCATGTTCCGGCGGCAAAGTTCTTCCCTCTGCAGCGACGTGAGGGGCTCGGGGCGATACTTGTCATGGTCATGCGACTGATCGCCTCCGCCGGCGCCGCTGTCGGTGCGGGGAAAACCGGGAGGACTGCACGGTCCATCGACCATCAGAACCTCCGCCGCTGGATCACTGCTGTCGCACTCGGATGCAGTCTCTGCGGAGCCAGTCGACAGGTCGAACAGGCCATAGAGAGATTCGTCGGGCTCAATCGCCGCGACTTGAGGGGTGGCCGACAGGCGAGCCACCGCGTGCCTCACCCACCGCTGAAGCCTCGACCGACCGGAGTGCTTGCGCCGACGAGAGACTGACAGGGAGGACGGCATAGGCGCCGACCGATACTGGGTCGACGGTTGCCGTAGGAGGACGCCGCGGACGCACGCACGAAAGTGTGTTGCCCCGCGGACAGGGAGCGTGTTGACATCGAGCGGAGCCTCCTGGAGCCAAGCAGAGTCACCGACGATGAACGTGAGCGCGCCGAGATGGATCTCGCGGCCCTCAACCAAAAATACGCCTGAAACCATGATGAAGGGAACCGGAAAAATCGCAACTTCTCCAACAAGTCGCTAAGACACCTGCCCCGCGGTGGGCGCCAACTGTCGTGGTTCTAAGTCTGACAGTAGTGTAGGGGGTAGGTATGGAGAGGCAAGATCCTATCTATGGAGTAGTTGTAGACACACGAGGTTTACGAGTTCAGGCCCTTCTCGGAGGAAGTAATAGCCCTACGTCTCGGAGCCCGGAGGCGGTCGACTGGATTATGTGTGTATGAATTACAGAGATAAGAACCCTTTACACTAAGGAGGGGTGTGGCTTATATAGAGTTCGCTAGACCCCTCCGGTCCTTAGTTATGCAGGGTTTAAGGTACTTTAAGGTCGGGCATTACTGGTAACGCTACTAATAAAGTGTTATGATGACCATGAAGACCACTTAATGCCCGTCCGTTAGCGTGCGGAGTGTCTTTAGATTTCCTAGTCGTCGAGTGGTTGGCTTTATGGTCGAGTGTCTACGAGTCCGTTGATTGGATCACCTCCAAGTCGATTGAAAGGTGATTTCTTCTAGGGATGTCCTTGGGGAGGGTAGTTTGTACAGGTCCATGACCCTACCCTAGGTACATAGCTTCATCACCACCATCAGTCATTAAATATCTAGGGACTCCAAACCTCGGAAAAATAACTTCTTTAAGCATTTTGATAGAAGTGTTATGATCAGCACTACTAGTTGGAATGGCTTCTACCCACTTAGTGACATAATCAACAGCAACTAAAATATGTGTATATCCATTAGAGGCAGGAAAGGTCCCATATAATCAAAGCCCCAAACATCAAATGGTTCAATAACAAGTGAATAATTCATAGGCATTTCTTGACGTCTACTAATATTACCAATTCTTTGACATTCATCACAAGATAAGACAAACTTACGGGCATCCTTGACAAGAGTAGGCCAATAAAAACCGGATTGCAATACCTTATGTGCAGTTCTATCTCCAGTGTGGTGCCCTCCATAAGCCTCGGAGTAACACTTGCGTAGGATCTGTTCCTATTCATGCTCAGGTACACAACGTCTAATAAAACCATCTACTCCTTCTTTATAAAGATGTGGGACATCCCAAAAGTAATGTCTCAAATCATAGAAAAACTTTTACTTTTGCTCGTATGTGAAACTAGGTGGTATAAATTTAGCAACAATGTAACTAGCATAATCAGCATACCATGGAGCAGTACGAGAAGCATTTATGACATTTAATTGCTCATCAGGAAAGCTATCATCAATAGGTAGTGGCTCATCAAGGATATTTTCTAACCTAGACAAATTGTCTGCAACGGGGTTCTCGGCTCCCTTTCTATCAATAATATGCAAATCAAATTCTTGTAGCAAGAGAACCCATCTAATAAGTCTAGGTTTAGCATCTTTCTTTTCCATAAGGTATTTAATAGCAGCATGATCAGCATGGATAGTTACTTTAGAATAAACAATATAAGGTCTGAACTTATCACAAGCAAATACAACTTCTAAGAATTCTTTTTCAGTAGTAGCATAATTTCTCTAGGCATTGTCTAGAGTTTTACTAGCATATTGAATAACATTTAATTTCTTATCGACTCTTTGCCCTAGAACAACACCTACAACATAATCACTAGCATCACACATAATTTCAAAAGGTAAGTTCCAATTAGGTGGCTGAACAATAGGTGCAGAGATCAATGTTTTCTTAAGTATTTCAAATGCTTCTACACAATCTTCGTCAAAGACAAATGGTATATCTTTTTGGAATAGATTATTCAGAGGCCCAGAGATTTTTGAGAAGTCCTTAATGAACCTCCTATAAAACCCAGCATGACCAAGGGAACTTCTTATACCTTTGATGTCCTTGGGGCATGGCATCTTTTCAATAGCATCAACTTTAGCTTTATCAACTTCAATACCTCTTTCAGAAATTTTATGCCCCAAGACAATACCTTCATTAACCATAAAGTGGCACTTTTCCCAATTCAAGACAAGATTAGTTTCTTCACATCTCTGCAAAACTCGATCAAGGTTGCTCAAGCAATCATCAAAAGAGGATCCATAAACAGAGAAATCGTCCATGAAAACCTCACAAATCTTTTCACAAAAGTCAGAGAATATAGCCATCATGCATCTTTGAAAGGTAGCAGGTGCATTACATAAACCAAAAGGCATATGTCTATAAGTGGAAGTACCGAAAGGGGAAGTAAAAGTGGTCTTAGCTTGATCATCAGCTGACACGGGTATATGAGAGAAACCATAATAATCATCTAGAAAGCAAAAGTGTGTATATTTGGATAATCTTTCTAGCATTTGATCAATAAAAGGTAAGGGGTAATGATCTTTTTTAGTAGCTTTATTTAATTTGCAGAAATCAATTACCATCATATAACCTGTAATAATTCCTTGCGGAATCAATTCATCTTTATCATTAGGAACGACAGTAATACCACCCTTCTTAGGAACACAATGGACAGGACTTACCCACTGACTATCGGCAACGGGATAAATTATACCTGCCTCAAGGAGCTTTAGTATTTCCTTTCTTACCACTTCTTTCATTTTAGGATTTAATCGCCGTTGACGATCAATAACTGGTTTAGCATCTTTCTCCAAATTTATTTTGTGTTGACATAGAGTGGGGCTAATGCCCTTAAGATCATCAAGAGTATATCCAATAGCAACACTGTTCTTCTTCAGAGTTTTCAATAATTTTTCTTCCTCCTTCTCTGAAAGGTTAGCACTAATAATAACAGGATATATCTTCTTTTCATTAAGATAAGCATATTTAAGAGTATCAGGCAATGGTTTAAGCTCAAACACGGGATCACACTTGGGTGGAGGAGGATCCCCTAAGATTTCAACAGGCAAGTTGTTTTTTAGAATAGGTCCTTGTTTAAAGAACACTTCATCTATTTCCCTTCTTTCATTCATAAACATATCATTTTCATGGTCTAGCAAATATTGTTCTAAAGGATCACTAGGGGGTACGGCAATAGAAGCAAGACCAATAATTTCATCTTTACTAGGCAATTCCTCTTCACGGTGTTGTCTAAAAAATTTAGAGAAATTAAACTCATGAGACATATCACCCAAACCAATAGTAACAACATCATTTTCGCAGTCTATCCTAGCATTAACAATGTTCAAGAAGGGTCTACCAAATATAATGGGACAAAAGCTATCTTGTGGGGAACCAAGAACAAGAAAATCAGCAGGATATTTAGTTTTCCCACACAAGACATAGTATTTCTATTGGCAAGTTTAATTGTGACATCAATTTCTTCTAACTCGGTACGTGCAATATCATGCATAATTTCTTTGTATAAGTCAATAGGTATTGCACTAGCACTAGCACCCATATCGCATAAGCCATGATAACAATGATCCCCTATTTTAACGGAAATAACAGGCATGCCTACCACAGGTCTATGTTTATCTTTAGCACACGGTTTAGCAATTCTAGCAGTTTCATCACAGAAATAAATAACATGCCCATCAATATTATCAGCCAAGAGATCTTTAACAATAGCAATATTAGGTTCAACTTTAACTTTCTCAGGAGGTGTATAAGTTCTAATATTGCTTTTACGAACCACGGTTGAAGCTTTAGCATGATCCTTTATTCTAATAGGGAAAGGTGGTTTCTCAACATAAGCAGTAGGAACAATAGGATCATTATAAGTGATAGTCTTTTCTTCAACTTTAATAGGTGCAGGTACTTTTACTTCTATGGGAGAATGATATTTGAACCACTTCTCCTTAGGGAGATCAACATGAGTAGCAAAAGATTCGCAGAAAGAAGCTACTATCTCAGAGTCAAGTCCATATTTAGTGCTAAATTTACGGAAAATATCGGTGTCCATAAAAGATTTAACACAATCAAACTTAGGTGTCATACCTGACTCCTTACCTTCGTCGAGGTCCCAATCTTCAGAGTTGCGTTTAATTCTTTCCAATAAATCCCATTTGAATTCAATAGTCTTCATCATAAAAGAGCCAACAGAAGAAGTATCGAGCATGGTGCGATTGTTATCAGAAAGCTGAGCATAACAATTTTGAATAATCATTTCTCTTGAGAGATCATGATTGGGGCATGAATATAGCATTGACTTAAGCCTCTCCCAAACTTGAGCGATGCTTTCTCCTTCGCGAGGCCAATATATATATATATATATATATATATATATATATATATATATATATATATATATATATATATAATATATATATATATATATATATATATATATATATATATTGTAGTTCCATGATCCCATATCATCACATAGCCTATACCATGTCAATCATGCTCCCTTCAAAGATAAAGGGAAGACCTTCTTCTTAATAACATCATCGGGCATACCTACAAGCTTAAATAATCCACAAACTTTATCCACATATATTAGGTGTTCATCAGGATGTAATGTTCCATCTCCTACAAAAGGATTAGCTAGCAGTTTTTCTACCATACCCGAAGGAATTTCAAAGTAGACATTTTCATTTTCAGTAGGTTCAGTAGGTTGAGGAGCAACTCTTTGCTCTACTGGTCGGGGTGAAGATACCCCGAACAAGCCCCTCAGAGGATTACTTTCCATAGTAACAAGTGACAGTAAATTTCAGCACACTATATATATATTTTTCCTTACCAAATTCCACCTACCAAAGGCGCTTCAGTCCCCGGCAACGGCGCCAGAAAAGAGTCTTGATGACCCACAAGTATAGGGGATCTGTTGTAGTCCTTTCGATAAGTAAGAGTGTCGAACCCAACGAGGAGCAGAAGGAAATGATAAGCGGTTTTCAGCAAGGTATTCTCTACAAGCACTGAAATTATAGGTAACAGATAGTTTTGTGATAAGATAATTTGTAACGAGCAACAAGTAACAAAAGTAAATAAAGTGCAGCAAGGTGGCCTAATCCTTTTGCTAGCAAAGGACAAGCCTAGACAAACTCTTATATAGAGAAAAGCGCTCCCGAGGACACGTGGGAATTATCGTCAAGCTAGTTTTCATCACGTTCATATGATTCGCGTTCGGTACTTTGATAATTTGATATGTGGGTGGACCGGTGCTTGGGTGTTGTCCTTACTTGTACAAGGATCCCACTTATGACTAACCCCTATTGCAAGCATCTGGAACTACGAAAGAAGTATTAAGGTAAACCTAACCTTAGCATGAAAAATATGGATCCAAATCGACCCCTTACGAAGCAACGCATAAACTAGGGTTTAAGCTTCTGCCACTCTAGCAACCCATCATCTACTTATTACTTCCCAACGCCATCCTCTAGGCCCAAATAATGGTGAAGTGTCATGTAGTCGACGTTCACATAACACCACTAGAGGAGAGACAACATACATCTCATCAAAATATCAAACGAATACCAAATTCACATTACTACTAATAGCAAGACTTCTCCAATGTCCTCAGGAACAAATGTAACTACTCACAAAGCATATTCATGTTCATAATCAGAGGAGTATTAATATGCATATAGGATCTGAACATATGATCTTCCACCAAATAAACAAACTAGAATCAACTACAAGGAGTAATCAACACTACTAGCAACCTACAGGTACCAATCCCAGACTTAGAGACAAGACTTGGATACAAGAGATGAACTAGGGTTTGAGAGGAGATGGTGCTGGTGAAGATGTTGATGGATATTGGCCCCCTCCCGATGAGAGGAGCGTTGGTGATGACGATGGCGATTGATTTCCCCCTCCCGGAGGGAAGTGTCCCCGGCAGAACAGCTTCGCCAGAGCCCTAGATTGGTTCTACCTCATGGCGGCGGAGTCTCGTCCCGAAAGCTTGCTTCTTATTTTTCTTCAGACGAAAGACTTCATATAGCAGAAGATGGGCACCGGAGGGCCAACAGGGGGCCCATGAGGCAGGGGCGCACCCAGGGGGTAGGGCGCGCCCCCACTGATACGTCCATTTAGCAGCATGCTTTTATATCGATATTTATTGCATTATGGGCTGTTATTATACATTATGTCACAATACTTATGCCTATTCTCTCTTATTTTACAAGGTTTACATAAGAAGGGAGAATGCCGGCAGCTGGAATTCTGGGCTGGAAAAGGAGCAAATATTAGGGACCTATTCTTCACAGCTCCAAAAGTCCTGAAACTCCATGGAAGTTATTTTCAGAATATATAAAAAATACTGAGCAGAAGAAATACGTCAGGGGGCCCCCACCTGTCCACGAGGGTGGGGGCGGCCCCCAGGGCGCGCCCCCTGCCTCGTGGGCCCCCTGTTGGCTCTCCGGTGGCCGTCTTTTGCTATACGAAGTCTTTCGTCGAGGGAAAAATCAGAAGCAACCTTTCGGGATGAGACTCCGCCGCCACGAGGCGGAACCTTGGAGGAACCAATCTAGGGCTCCTGCAGGGCTGTTCTGCCGAGGACACTTCCCTCCGGGAGGGGGAAATCATCGCCATCATCATCACCAACGCTCCTCTCATCGGGAGAGGGCAATCTCCATCAACATCTTCACCAGCACCATCTCCTCTCAAAACCCTAGTTCATCTCTTGTATCCACTTCTTGTCTCCAAGTCCGGGATTGGTACTAGTAGGTTGCTGGTAGTGTTGATTACTCCTTGTAGTTGATGCTAGTTGGTTTATTTGGTGGAAGATCATATGTTCAGATCCTTTATGCATATTAATACCCCTCTGATTATGAACATGAATATGCTTTGTGAGTAGTTACGTTTGTTCCTGAGGACATGGGAGAAGTCTTGCTATTAGTAGTCATGTGAATTTGGTATTCGTTCGATATTTTGATGAGATGTATGTTGTCTATCCTCTAGAGGTGCTATGCGAACGTCAACTACATAACACTTCACCATTATTTGGGCCTAGAGGAAGGCATTGGGAAGTAATAAGTAGATGATGGGTTGCTAGAGTGGCAGAAGCTTAAACCCTAGTTTATGCGTTGCTTCGTAAGGGGCTGATTTGCATCCATATGTTTCATGCTATGGTTAGGTTTACCTTAATACTTTTGTTGTAGTTGCGGATCCTTGCAATAGAGGTTAATCATAAGTGGGATGCTTGTTCAATTAATAACATCACCCAAGCACCGGCCCACCCACATATCAAATTATCAAAGTACCGAACGCGAATCATATGAACGTGATGAAAACTAGCTTGACGATATTCCCATGTGTCCACGGGAGCGCTTTTCTTTATATAAGAGTATGTCCAGGCTTGTCCTTTGCTATAAAAAGGATTGGGCCACCTTTGCTGCACTTTATTTACTTTTGTTACTTGTTGCTCGTTACAAATTATCTTATCACAAAACTATCTGTTACCATTTATTTCAGTACTAGCAGAAAATACCTTGCTGAGAACCGCTTATCATTTCCTTCTGCTCCTCGTTGGGTTCGACACTCTTACTTATCGAAAGGACCATGATAGATCCCATATACTTGTGGGTCATCAAGACTCTTTTCTGGCGCCATTGCCGGTTAGTGAAGCGCCTTTGGTAGGTGGAATTTGGTAAGGAAAAATTTATATAGTGTGCTGAAATTTACTGTCACTTGTTAATATGGAAAGTAATCCTCTGAGGGGCTTGTTCGAGGTATCTTCACCCCGACCAGTAGAGCAAAGAGTTGCTCCTCAACCTACTGAACCTACTGAAAATGAAAATGTCTACTTTGAAATTCCTTCGGGTATGTTAGAAAAACTGCTAGCTAATCCTTTTGCGGGAGATGGAACAAAGCATCCTGATGAGCACCTAATTTATGTTGATGAAGTTTGTGGATTATTTAAGCTTGGAGGTATACCCGATGATGTTATTAAGAAGAAGGTCTTCCCTTTATCTTTGGAGGTAGATGCATCGACATGGTATAGGCTATGTGATGATACGGGGTCATGAAACTACAAACGATTGAAATTGGAATTTCATCAGAAGTTTTATCCTATGCATCTTGTTCATCGTGATCGCAATTATATATATAATTTTTGTCCTCGCAAAGGATAAAGCATCGCTCAAGCTTGGGGGAGGCTTAAATCAATGTTATATTCATGCCCCAATCATGAGCTCTCAAGAGAAATAATTATTCAAAGTTTTTATGCTCGGCTTTCTGATAACAATCGCACCATGCTCGATACTTGTTGTGCTGGCTCTTTTATGATGAAGACTATGGAATTCAAATGGAATTTATTGGATAGAATTAAATGCAACTCTGAAGATTGGTATCTCGATGAAGGTAAGGAGTCAGGTATGTGATACTTCTCCAACGTATCTGTAATTTATGAAGTATTCATGCTATTGTGTTATCCATCTTGGACTTTATTGGGCTTTATTATTCACTTTTATATTATTTTTGGGACTAACCTATTGACCCAGAGCCCAGTGCCAGTTCTTGTTTTTTCCCTTGTTTCAGTGTTTCGAAGAAAAGGAATATCAAACGGAGTCGAAACGGAATGAAACCTTCTGGAGAAGTTATTTTTGGAAGGAAAGCAACCTGATAGACTTAGAGTGCACGTCAGGAAAGAAACGAGGGAGCCACGAGGTAGGGGGGCACGCCCTCCACCCTTGTGGGCCCCTCGTGGCTCCCCTGACATACTTCTTCCTCCTATATATACCCATATACCCTAAAACGATCGGGGAACAGAATAGATCGGCAGTTCCGCCGCCGCAAGCCTCTGTAGCCCGCAAAACCCAATCGGGACCCTGTTCCGGTACCCTGCCGGAGGGGGGAACCCTCACCGGTGGCCCTCTTCATCATCCCGGTGCTCTCCATGACGAGGAGGGAGTAGTTCACCCTCGGGGCTGAGGGTATGTACCAGTAGCTATGTGTTTGATCTCTCTCTCTCTCTCTCTCTCTCTCTCTCTCTCTCGTGTTCTTGAGGTGATACGTTCCTGATGTATCGCGAGCTTTGCCATTATAGTTGGATCTTATGTTGCTTCTCCCCCTCTACTCTCTTGTAATGGATTGAGTTTTCCCTTTGAAGTTATGTTATCGGATTGAGTCTTTAATGATTTGAGAACACTTGATGTATGTCTTGTCGTGCGTATCTGTGGTGACAATGGGATATCACGTGATTCACTTGATGTATGTTTTGGTGATCAACTTGCGGGTTCCACCCATGAACCTATGCATAGGGGTTGGAACACGTTTTCGTCTTGACTCTCTGGTAGAAACTTTGGGGCACTCTTTGAAGTACTTTGTGTTGGTTTGAATAGATGAATCTGAGATTGTGTGATGCATATCGTATAATCATACCCACAAATACTTGAGGTGACATTGGAGTATCTAGGTGACATTAGGGTTTTGGTTGATTTCTGTCTTAAGGTGTTATTCTAGTACGAACTCTAGGGCTGTTTGTGACACTTATAGGAATAGCCCAATGGATTGATTGGAAAGAATAACTTTGAGGTGGTTTCATTCCCTACCATAATCTCTTCGTTTGTTCTCCGCTATTAGTGACTTTGGAGTGACTCTCTGTTGCATGTTGAGGGATGATATGTCTCTGTTGTATCTACTTTTCCAAACACTTTTGCCCTTGTTTTGGACTCTAACTTGTATGATTTGAATGGAACTAACCCGGACTGACGCTGTTTTTAGCAGAATTGCCATGGTGTTGTTTTATGCGCAGAAAACAAAAGTTCTCGGAATGACCTGAAACTCCACGGAATATCTTAAAATAAATAATAAAAAATCCTCGCCAAAGATGAAGACCAGGGGGCCCACACCCTGTCCACGAGGGTGGGGGGCGCGCCCCCTCCCCCTGGGCGCGCCCCCCTACCTCGTGGGCCCCCTGGATGTCCTCCGACGCCAACTCCAACTCTATATATTGGCTTTCAGGGAGAAAAAAATCAGAGAGAAAGTTTCATCGCGTTTTACGATACGGAGCCGCCGCCAAACCCTAATCTCTCTCGGGAGGGCTGATCTGTAGTCCGTTCGGGGCTCCGGAGAGGGGGGTTCGTCGCCGTCGTCATCATCAACCATCCTCCATCACCAATTTCATGATGCTCACCGCCGTGCGTGAGTAATTGCATCGTAGGCTTGCTGGACGGTGATGGGTTGGATGAGATTTATCATGTACTCGAGTTAGTTTTGTTAGGGTTTGATCCCTAGTATCCACTATGTTTTGAGATTGATGTTGCTATGACTTTGCTATGCTTAATGCTTGTCACTAGGGCCCGAGCGCCATGATTTCAGATCTGAACCTATTATGTTTTCATGAATATATGTGAGTTCTAGATCCTATCTTGCAAGTCTATAGTCACCTACTATGTGTTATGATCCGGCAACCCCGACGTGACAATAATCGGGACCACTCCCGGTGATGACCATAGTTTGAGGAGTTCATGTATTCACTATGTGTTAATGCTTTGTTCCGGTTCTCTATTAAAAGGAGGCCTTAATATCCCTTAGTTTCCAATAGGACCCCGCTGCCACGGGAGGGTAGGACAAAAGATGTCATGCAAGTTCTTTTCCATAAGCACGTATGACTATTTACGGAATACATGCCTACATTATATTGATGAACTGGAGCTAGTTCTGTGTCACCCTATGTTATGACTGTTACATGATGAACCACGTCCGGCATAATTATCCATCATTGGTCCGGTGCCTACGAGTTTTCCATATACTGGTTTACGCTTATTTACTTTTCCGTTGCTACTGTTACAATCACTACAAAAATACCAAAAACATTACTTTTGATGTCTTTACTTTTGTTACCATTACCACCACTATCATATTACTTTGCTACAAAACACTTTGTTGCAGATATTAAGTTTCCAGGTGTGGTTGAATTGACAACTCAGCTGCTAATACTTGAGAATATTCTTTGGCTACCCTTGTGTCGAATCAACAAATTTGGGTTGAAAACTCTACCCTCGAAAACTGTTGCGATCCCCTATACTTGTGGGTTATCAAGACCTTTTTCTGGCGCCGTTGCCGGGGAGCATAGCTCTATTCTTTGAGTCACTTGGGATTTATATCTGCTGGACACTATGAAGAACTTGAAAGACGCTAAGACAAAAATTTATCCCTCAACTACGAGGGGAGGTAAGGAACTGCCATCTAGCTCTGCACTTGATTCACCTTCTGTTATGAGTAAGCTAGCGACACCTAAACCTACTACTGCTATGAATTCTGATATGTCGCATGTTATTGATGATGCCACTTCTGCTATGCATGATACTTATGATGAAACTACTTCTATGCTTGATACTACTGTGCCACTTGGTGAATTTCTAGATGAGCAAATTTCTAAATCTAGAGAAAGAGAAATTAGTGAACCTGAACACGAGGATGTTAGTGATGATGAACCTATGCCTGTTATTCCTGAGGGTTATCTTTTTAATAATGAATCTTATGAAGATATTCTTGCTTGTCCGGATAAACCTGAACGTAAGAGGTTACTAATTAAGTGGAGTAAGGAATCTTTTAGAGGTAGGATGAGACCCGACCCTGCTTTTGCTACTTCACCAATCTGTGTTCCTAATTAGGATTATTATGATATTACTGTTGATCCAGATATAATTACTTTGGTTGAATCTGATCCTTTTTATGGCTATGAATCGGAAACTGTTGTGGCACATCTTCGTAAGTTAGATGAAATAGCTGCCCTGTTTACTAATAATCTGAGATCGCGCCAGTTTTATATACTCAAAATATTTCCATTCTCATTAAAGGGTCATGCTAAGAAATGGTTTAATTCTCTTGATCCTGCCTGTGTTCAAAGTCCCCAGGATATGATTTATTACTTCTCTGCTAAATATTTCCCTGCTCATAAGAAACAAGCTGCTTTGAGGGAAATATACAATTTTGTGCAAATTGAAGAAGAGAGTCTTCCACAAGCTTGGGGGAGGCTTCTCAAGTTACTTAATGCTTTGCCTGATCATCCTCTTAAGAAACCTGAAATATTTGATATCTTTTATAATGGACTAACTGATGCTTCCAGAGATTACCTGGATAGTTGCGCTGGTTCTCTTTTCAGGGAAAGAACACCGGATGACACTGAAATTTTATTGAATAATATGTTGGAAAATGAAAATAATTGGGCACCTCCTGAGCCACCTCCCGAGCCAACTCCTAAGCCAGCTCCTGAGCCAATTACTGAGCCTATTCCTAAACCAACTCCGAAGAAGAGAGGTGTTCTATTTCTCAGTCTCGAAGATATGCAAGAGGCAAAGAAATCTATGAAAGAAAAAGGTATTAAAGCTGAAGATGTTAAGAATTTACCTCCTATTGAAGAAATACATGGTCTTAATTTACCGCCTGTTGAAGAAGTATATGATCTCAATTACTTATTTACTGAAGAACCTCCCGATATCCCGACACAGGTAGTAAAGGTAAATTCTCTCTATAGATATGATAAAGTTGAAGTCCCTCCTACTAAAATTGCTAGTCAGTGCTTGGATGAGTTTGATGACTTTATGTTTAAGCAAGATGACTTTAGTGCTTATTTTGGTAGACAATTAAAGCAGAATACCTTTATGATTAAACGCTTGAGTGATTATATGGATAATATTAGAGGTGAACTTAAACTTGTTAGCAAACATGCTTCTATGGTTACCACTCAAGTAGAACAAGTACTTAAAGCTCAGAAAGAAATGCTTGATGAAATGAATAGTAAGAAAAATGATTATGCTGTTAGAGTGGCTACTAGAACTGGAAGAATGACTCAGGAACCTTTGGATCCTGAAGGCCACCCTAAGAGAATCGAGCAAGATTATCAAAGAAATAATATTGATGCACCTAGTTCTTCTAAAAGGAAGAAAAAGAAAAATGATAGAACTGTGCAAACTTCTAGTGAACCTATTGCTGAACCACCTGATAATCCAAATGATATCTCTATGTCTGATGCTGAAACACAATCTGGTAATGAACATGAACCTGGTGAAGATGTTAATGATGATGTTCATGATGATGCTCAACCTAGTAATGATAATGATGTAGAAGTTGAACCTGTTGTTAATCTTGATAGGATATGAGATTGAGATGAACCTGTTGTTAATCTTGATAGAACATGAACCTGTTGAACATGCTATTGAGATGATTATGATGTTGTATGATAGGATGGTATCCTCCATTAAATGAATTGAGTGACTCGACTTGGCACATGTTCACGCATGTAGTTGAATCAAATCAACATAGCCTTCGTGATATTTATCTTCATGGTGGATTATATCCTACTCATGCTTATATTCGGTGTGAATTAACTTTAATGCATGTTTACGACTGTTGTCCCTCTCTCAGTTGGTCGCTTCCCAGTCTTTTGCTAGCCTTCACCTGTACTAAGCGGGAATATTGTTTGTGCATCCAAACTCCTTAAACTCCAAAGTTGTTCCATATGATTCCACTATACCTTCCTATATGCGGTATCTACCTGCCGTTCCAAGTAAATTTGTATGTGCCAAACTCCAAACCTTCAAATGAAATTTTGTTTTGTATGCTCGAGCAGCTCATGTGCAACTATGGCTGCCTATATCTTCCATGCTAGGTGGGTTATTCTCAAGAGGAGTGGACTCCGCTCCTCATTCACGAGAAAGGGCCGATAACCGGGATGCCCAGTCCCATGATCCAAAAAGATCAAAGCAAATCAAAATAATTAAACAAAACTCCCCATGGGACCCGTTGAATGTTGGAGGCACTCGTTGTTTCGAGCAAGCCATGGATTGATGCTTGTGGAGGAGGGGGAGTATAAACCTTTATTATTCTGTTTGGGAACTGCCTATAATGCATGTAGTATGGAAGATACAGCCATCTCATAGTTGTTGCGTTGATAGTGAAAGTATGCCGCTCAAAATATTATTTATCTCTATTTAAAAAATCGAGCTCTGGCACCTCTACAAATCCCTGCTTCCCTCTGCGAAGGGCCTATCTATTTACTTTTATGTTGAGTCATCACCCATCTTATTAAAAAGCACCCGCTGGAGAGCACGCTGTCGTTTGCATTCATTATGATTGGTTTATATTGGGTATGACTTGACTGGATCTCTTTTACCATGAATTACAATGTTTAGTCAGTCCTTGATCTTTAAAGGTGCTCTGCATTTATGTTTTGCGGTCTCAGAAAGGGCTAGCGAGATACCATTTTGTTATATCATGTTATGATTATTTTGAGAAAGTGTTGTCATCCGAGTTTTATTATTATGGCTCGCTAGCTGATTATGCTATTGATATGAGTAATTGTGAGACCTACGTGTTATTGTGAGTATGGTTAGTTCATAATAATTGCTGAAACTTGAATGCTAGCTTTTCATGTTTACAACAACAAGAGCAAGAGCAAACAGAGTTTGTAAAAGTTTTTCTTTTTCTCTTTCAGTTTGTCAACTGAATTGCTTGAGGACAAGCAAGGGTTTAAGCTTGGGGGAGTTGATACGTCTCCGTCGTATCTACTTTTCCAAACACTTTTGCCCTTGTTTTGGACTCTAACTTGTATGATTTGAATGGAACTAACCCGGACTGACGCTGTTTTCAGCAGAATTGCCATGGTGTTGTTTTATGTGCAGAAAACAAAAGTTCTCGGAATGACCTGAAACTCCATGGAATATCTTAGAATAAATAATAAAAATCCTCGCCAAAGATGAAGACCAACGGGCCCACACCCTGTCCACGAGGGTGGGGGGGCGCCCCCCTACCTCGTGGGCCCCCTGGATGCCCTCCGACGCAAACTCCAACTCTATATATTGGCTTTCGGGGAGAAAAAAATCAGAGAGAAAGTTTCATCGCGTTTTACGATACGGAGCCGCCGCCAAACCCTAATCTCTCTCGGGAGGGCTGATCTGTAGTCCGTTCGGGGCTCCGGAGAGGGGGGTTCGTCGCCGTCGTCATCATCAACCATCCTCCATCACCAATTTCATGATGCTCACCGCTGTGCGTGAGTAATTGCATCGTAGGCTTGCTGGACGGTGATGGGTTGGATGAGATTTATCATGTAATCTAGTTAGTTTTGTTAGGGTTTGATCCCTAGTATCCACTATGTTCTAAGATTGATGTTGCTATGACTTTGCTATGCTTATTGCTTGTCACTAGGGCCCGAGTGCCATGATTTCATATCTGAACCTATTATGTTTTCATGAATATATGTGAGTCCTAGATCCTATCTTGCAAGTCTATAGTCACCTACTATGTGTTATGATCTGGCAACCCCGAAGTGACAATAATCGGGACCACTCCCGGTGATATTCACTTATATCTTTTTGGAGTAGTTTATCATTTACTCATGTGCTTCACTTATATCCTATGAGTAAATAGTTGAATGGTTTGAATGTCATAAATCTGAAATTATCTATGTTTCATATGCCTTTCCCATGGGGAGTAATGCCTTCACATATAATAAGTAGAGTTGGTAATTTTTTTGAAGGTTAGCAAACATTGTATTGGTCACTTGAACAATTCATGAAAGAATATTGAAGGAAGAGAGATTTCACATATAATACTATCTTGGAAATCTTCTATGATTGTAATCCCCATTAATTATTTTCAAACCTAAGCAAATTAGTTGAAGTTGGACAAGGAAGACAACATAATGAGTTATCGTTGGGTATATTTGTATAAGTTATATTGTTATGGATCCTCTAACATGTGGTGCTTGCTATTTAGAATCCTTTGCTAGCCAAAATTTTTGTACTAAGCAGGAATACTGCTTGTGCATCCAAATCCCTTGAACCAAGTTTCTTCCATGAGTGTCCACCATACCTACCTATATGCGGTATTTACCTGCCGTTCCAAGTAAATTTGCATGTGCCAAACTCTAAACCTTCAAATAATAATCTGTTTTGTATGCCCGAATCGCTCATGTAGCGACTACGGGTTAGCAGTATCCTCCATGCTAGGTGGGTTATTCTCACGATGAGTGGACTCCGCTCATCATTCACGAGAAAATGGCTGGTAACTAGGATGCCTAGTCCCATGATCAAAATATTGAAATCAAATAAAAAATAATTGCAAACAAAACTCCCCCAGGTTTGATGTTAGTTGGAGGCACCCGTTGTTTCGGTAAAGCCATGGATTGATGATTGTTGGTGGAGGGGGAGTAAAATCTTTACCTTTCTGTTTGGGAACAGCCTATAATGTATGTAGTATGGAAGATATTGGGAACTCTTGGTCGTTATGTTGACAATGAAAGCAGACCTCTCAAAATTATTTTCATCTCCGTTTTTGCTTCGAGCTCTGGCACCTCTAAAAATCCCTTCTTCCCTCTGCGAAGGGCCTATCTTTTACTTTTATGCAAGAGTCAGTAGTATTCCTTCTCATTCCAACCTACTCTTTAGTTGGCAAGCATCATGTGATGGAAAGATCTAAGCATATATGGCCATTCAAATATATTTGAGCATGAATTATTACTGGTGACATTACCCCTGAGGTAAAAAGTTGGGAGGCGAAACATTAAGCCCCTATCTTTCTCTGTGTTCGATGAATACTATTTTTTCTAAAAATATGCTTTGAGTGGTAGCAATCATGGAAGACTAAATGATAGTTGAGTCTGTGAAGTTTGCAGAATCAAAGCTCTGACATAGACTCTTCCTGAAAATAAGATGAATTGTAATTGTTTGATGACTCATAACACGGTTTGTTAGTTTTCAAGAAAGTTCATGTTCTATACTTTAACATGGGAATAGTTTATTACTTGATCATGCAAGGTTCTATGAGTTGAGCCACTGTTATGACATATAATGATGCTAGAAAAGGTGATTGAAATTATCATTGATCAAACTTATGCACCTGCTAGCATTCACACTTCATAAATTCTTTCTTTTATCATTTACCAACTCGAGGACGAGCAGGAATTAAGATTGGGGATGCTGATACGTCTCCAACATATCTATAATTTATGAAGTATTCATGCTATTATATTATCCATCTTGGACATTGTTGGGCTTTATTATTCACTTTTATATTATTTTTGGGACTAACCTATTGACCCAGAGCCCAGTGCCAGTTCCTGTTTTTTCCCTTGTTTCAATGTTTCAAAGAAAAGGAATATCAAACGGAGTCGAAACGGAATGAAACCTTCTGGAGAAGTTACTTTTGGAAGGAAAGCAACCTGATAGACTTGGAGTGCACGTAAGGAAAGAAACGAGGGAGCCACGAGGTAGGGGGCGCGCCCACCACCCTAGGGCGCGCCCTCCACCCTCGTGGGCCCCTCGTGGCTCCCCTGACGTACTTCTTCCTCCTATATATACCCATATACCCTAAAATGATCGGGGAACAGAATAGATCGGCAGTTCTGCTGCCGCAAGCCTCTGTAGCCACCAAAACCCAATCGGGACCCTGTTCCGGTACCCTGCCGGAGGGTGGGAACCCTCACCGGTGGCCATCTTCGTCATCCCGACGCTCTCCATAATGAGCAGGGAGTAGTTCATCCTCGGGGCTGAGGGTATGTACCAGTAGCTATGTGTTTGATCTCTCTCTCTCTCTCTCTCTCTCTCTCTCTCTCGTGTTCTTGAGGTGATACGATCTTGATGTACCGTGAGCTTTGCTATTATAGTTGGATCTTATGTTGCTTCTCCCCCTCCACTCTCTTGTAATGGATTGAGTTTTCCCTTTGAAGTTATCTTATCAGATTGAGTCTTTAATGATTTGAGAACACTTGATGTATGTCTTGCCGTGCGTATCTGTGGTGACAATGGGATATCACGTGATTCACTTGATGTATGTTTTGGTGATCAACTTGCGGGTTCCGCCCATGAACCTATGCATAGGGGTTGGCACACGTTTTTGTCTTGACTCTCCGGTAGAAACTATGGGGCACTCTTTGAAGTACTTTGTGTTGGTTTGAATAGATGAATCTGAGATTGTGTGATGCATATCGTATAATCATACCCACGGATACTTGAGGTGACATTGGAGTATCTAGGTGACATTAGGGTTTTGGTTGATTTCTGTCTTAAGGTGTTATTCTAGTACGAACTCTAGGGCTATTTGTGACACTTATAGGAATAGCCCAATGGATTGATTGGAAAGAATAACTTTGAGGTGGTTTCGTACCCTACCATAATCTCTTCGTTTGTTATCCGCTATTGGTGAGTTTGGAGTGACTCTTTGTCGCATGTTGAGGGATAGTTATATGATCCAATTATGTTATTATTGTTGAGAGAACTTGCACTAGTGAAAGTATGAACCCTAGGTCTTGTTTCCTAGCATTGCAATACCGTTTACGCTCACTTTTATCATTAGTTACCTTGCTGTTTTTATATTTTCATATTACAAAAACCTATATCTACCATCCATATTGCACTTGTATCACCATCTCTTCGCCGAACTAGTGCACCTATACAATTTACCATTGTATTGGGTGTGTTGGGGACACAAGAGACTCTTTGCTATTTAGTTGCAGGGTTGCTTGAGAGAGACCATCTTCGTCCTACGCCTCCCACGGATTGATAAACCTTAGATCATCCACTTGAGGGAAATTTGCTACTGTTCTACAAACCTCTGCACTTGGAGGCCCAACAACGTCTACAAGGAGAAGGTTGCGTAGTAGACAGCAGTATGACACCTAAGTTTGATTGTGTTAAATCTTTTATGGATACCAATGTTTTCCGTAAATTTAGCACTAAATATGGACTTGACTCTGAGATAGTAGCTTCTTTCTGTGAATCTTTTGCTACTTATGTTGATCTCCCCAAGGAGAAGTGGTTTAAATATCATCCTCCCATAGAAGTAAAAGTAGCTGCACCTACTAAAGTTGAAGAAAAGACTATCATTTATAATGATCCTATTGTTCCTACTTCTTATATTGAGAAACCACCTTTTCCTGTTAGAATAAAGGATCATGCTAAAGCTTCAACTGTGGTTCGTAAAAGCAATATTAGAACTTATACACCTCCTGAGCAAGTTAAAGTTTAACCTAATATTGCTATTGTTAAAGATCTCTTTGCTCATAATATTGATGGGCATGTTATTTATTTCTGCGGTGAAACTGCTAGAATTGCCAAACCTTGTGCTAAAGATAAACATAGACCTTTCATAGGCATGCCTGTTATTTCTGTCAAAATAGGAGATCATTGTTATCATGGCTTATGTGATATGGGTGCTAGTGCTAGTGTTATACCTCATGACTTATACAAAGAAATTAAGCATGAGATTGCACTCGCTGAGTTAGAATATATTGGTGTTACAATTAAAGTTGCCAATAGGGATACTATATCACCAATTGGAATTGTTAGAGATGTTGAAGTCTTGTGTGAGAAAACTAAATATCCTGCTGATTTTCTTGTTCTTGGTTCCCCACAAGATAGCTTTTGTCCCATTATATTTGGTAGACCCTTCTTGAACACAGTTAATGCTAGGATAGACTGCGAAAAGAATGTTGTTACTATTGGCTTCGGAGATACGTCTCATGAGTTTAATTTCTCTAAATTTAGTAAACAACACTGTGAAGAAGAATTGTCTAGTAAGGATGAAATTATTGGTCTAGCTTCTATTGTCGTACCTCCTAGTGATCCATTAGAACAATATTTGCTAGACCATGAAAATGATATGATTATGAATGAAAGGAGGGAAATAGATGAGGTATTCTTTAAACAGGAACCTATCCTGAAACACAATTTGCCTGTTGAACTCCACCCAAGGGTGATCCCGTGTTGAGCTTAAACCATTGCCTGATACTCTTAGATATGCTTATCTTGATGAAAAGAAGATATATCCTGTTATTATTAGTGCTAACCTTTCAGAGCATGAAGAAGAGAGATTATTGAAAACTCTGAAGAAGCACCGTGCTGCTATTGGATATACTCTTGATGATCTTAAGGGCATTAGTCCCACTCTATGTCAAGATAAAATAAATTTGGAGGAAGATGCAAACCAGTTCATGATCATCAACGACGGTTGAATCCTAAGATGAAAGAAGTGGTAAGAAAGGAAATACTAAAGCTCCTTGAGGCAAATATAATTTATCCCGTTGCTGATAGTCAGTGGGTAAGTCATGTCCATTGTGTCCCTAAGAAGGGAGGTATTACTGTCATTCCTAATGATAAAGATGAATTGATTCTGCAAAGAATTATTACAGGTTATAGGATGGTAATTGATTTCCACAAATTAAATAAGGCTACTAAAAAAGATCATTACCCCTTACCTTTTATCGATCAAATGCTAGAAAGATTATCCAAACATACACATTTTTGCTTTCTAGATGGTTATTCTGGTTTCTCTCAAATACCTTTGTCAGCCAATGATCAATCAAAAACTACTTTTACCTGCCCTTTTGGTACGTTTGCTTATAGATGTATGCCTTTTGGTTTATGTAATGCACCTGCTACCTTTCAAAGATGCATGATGGCTATATTCTCTGACTTTTGTGAAAAGATTTGTGAGGTGTTCATGGATGATTTTTCCGTCTATGGATCCTTTTGATGATTGCTTGAGCAACCTTGATCGAGTTTTGCAGAGATGTGAAGAAACTAATCTTGTCTTGAATTGGGAAAAGTGCCACTTTATGGTTAATGAAGGTATCGTCTTGGGGCATAAAGTTTCCAAAAGAGGTATTGAGGTTGATAAAGCCAAGGTTGATGCTATTGAAAAGATGCCATGTCCCAAGGACATCAAAGGTATAAGAAGTTTTCTTGGTCACGCCGGATTTTATAGGAGGTTCATTAAGGACTTCTCAAAAATTTCTCAGCCTCTGACTAATTTATTACAAAAAGATATACCATTTGTCTTTGATGATGATTGTGTAGAAGCATTTGAAATACTTAAGAAAGCATTGATCTCTGCACCTATTGTTCAGCCACCTGATTGGAACTTACCTTTTGAAATTATGTGTGATGCTAGTGATTATGCTGTAAGTGTTGTTCTAGGGCAAAGAGTTGATAAGAAATTAAACGTTATTCAATATGCTAGTAAAACTCTAGACAATGCTCAAAGAAATTATGCTAATACTGAAAAAGAATTCTTAGTTGTTGTATTTGCTTGTGATAAGTTCAGACCTTACATTGTTGATTCTAAAGTAACTATTCACACTGATCATGCTGCTATTAAATATCTTATGGAAAAGAAAGATGCTAAGCCTAGACTTATTAGATGGGTTCTCTTGCTACAAGAATTTGATTTGCATATTGTTGATAGAAAGGGAGCTGAGAACCCCGTTGCAGACAACTTGTCTAGGTTAGAAAATGTTCTTGATGACCCACTACCTATTGATGATAGCTTTCCTGATGAGCAATTAAATGTCATAAATGCTTCGCGTACTGCTCCATGGTATGCTGATTATGCTAATTATATCATTGCGAAATTTATACCACCTAGTTTCACATACCAACAAAAGAAAAAGTTTTTCTATGATTTGAGACACTACTTTTGGGATGACCCACATCTTTATAAAGAAGGAGTAGATGGTGTTATTAGATGTTGTGTACCTGAGCATGAACAGGAACAGATCTTATGCAAGTGTCATTCCGAAGCTTACGGAGGACGCACGCTGGAGATAGAACTGCACATAAGGTATTGCAATCCGGTTTTTATTGGCCTACTCTCTTCAAGGATGCCCATAAGTTTGTCTTATCTTGTGATGAATGTCAAAGAATTGGTAATATTAGTAGACGTCAAGAAATGCCTATGAATTATTCACTTGTTATTGAACCATTTGATGTTTGGGGCTTTGATTATATGGGACCTTTTCCTGCCTCTAATGGTTATACACATATTTTATTTGCTGTTGATTACATTACTAAGTGGGTAGAAGCTATTCCAACTAGTGTGCTGATCATAACACCTCTATTAAGATGCTTAAAGAAGTCACTTTTCCGAGGTTTGGAGTCCCTATATATTTAATGACTGATGGTGGTTCACATTTTATTCATGGTGCTTTCCGTAAAATGTTTGCTAAGTATGATGTTAATCATAGAATTGCATCTCCTTATCACCCATAGTCTAGTGGTCAAGTAGAATTGAGTAATAGTGAGCTCAAATTAATTTTGCAAAAGACTGTCAAGAGATCTAGAAAGAATTGGTCCAAGAAACTAGTTGATGCATTATGGGCCTATAGAACTGCATACAAAAATCCTATGGGTATGTCTCCGTATAAAATGCTCTATGGAAAAGCATGTCACATACCTCTCGAATTAGAACATAAGGCTTATTAGGCTATTAAAGAGCTCAACTATGATTTCAAACTTGCCGGTGAGAAGAGGTTATTTGACATTAGCTCACTTGATGAATGGAGAACCCAAGCCTACGAAAATGCCAAGTTGTTTAAAGAAAAAGTTAAAAGATGGCATGACAAAATAATACAAAAGCGTGAGTTTAATGTAGGTGATTATGTATTGCTATACAACTCTCGTTTAAGATTTTTTGCAGGAAAACTCCTCTCTAAATGGGAAGGCCCCTACGTTATCGAGGAGGTCTATCATTCCGGTGCCATAAAAATCAACAACTTCGAAGGCACAAATCCGAAGGTGGTGAACGGTCAAAGAATTAAACATTTAGGTAATCCTATAAATGTTGAAACCAACGTTATTGAAACTATAACCCCGAAGGAATACATAAGGCACACTTTCCGGAACATTTCAGACTCCAAAAAGGAATAGGTATGTGGTACGGTAAGTAAACCGACTCCAAAACAGTTTTTATAGCAATATTTCTCCATTTTGGAATATTTAGAAAAATAGAAAAATAAGAAGCAGTGCGCGAAGGACACGCGGCCTCCATGAGGGTGGAGGGCGCGCCCTACCCTACTAGGTGCGCCCCCTACCTTGTGGGCACCTCGTGTGCTATCCGGACTCCGTTTTCTTGCACGATACGCATTTTGGTCGGTAAAAAATCATTATATATTCTCCCGAAGGTTTTTACTCCTGTATCATGCAAATATCCTCTGTTTTCGTTTCGAGCTGTTTTTTTGTCAGATCTAGATTATTATGACGTCTCCAAGTGCCCCCAAGGACAAGTTCTTTGAGAAGGTCATCAACCCTTACCTCACGGAGGTGCTTCGACACCCTCAAACCATTGAGATGCATGATGGGTTGCTGCACATCCGCGATGTTGAGGGGCCGAAGGGGACCGGAAGCGTGGAGACGCGGCTCGAAGCAATGGAGCAACAAGTTTTCAAGTGCCAGGGGATGGTGGAACGTGGACTCAACTCCAACCACATGATGATCGCGGAGTTCACCAACAACCACAAGCTGGATGCCAAGAATATTGGGGAGACCATCTTCAAGCTTCACGAGAAGATCGAGCACCTTCAAGCCCAAATCTATGACCTGCAAAACCAATAATGTGAGTATGAGTATAGATTCAAAAGGATGAGTTTGGCTGCAGATTTGAGGATCCCGGAGACTCGATCATCCTTCTATGATGGTGAGCCTATGCCTTCGAAGATGGACGACAAGCCCACATCATCAACAACTCCATCATCATCACCTCCGAAGAAGGAGACATAACCACATGGGTATGGGCACTCCCCTTGGCAACTGCCAAACTTGGGGGAGGTGCCCCGGTATCGTATCACCATCACACCTCCTATCTTTACCCTTTTTCTTAGTTCGATCCTATTAGTAGTATCTTGATTTAGTAGAATAAAGTTTTTGGTATGATCTAGTTTTGAGTTTTGCTTTATGATCTCTCTATGTAATCGAGTCCGTGAGCTATATATAATAAAGATTAGTGTTGAGTCAAGGGCTTGATTATTTTGCTATGATCTTGAGTGAAGAAAAGAAAAGAATAAAAAGAAACAAAGGGTTCATATTGATCTTATTGAGAGTAATGACTTCACATAGAAAGAGTATGATGATTAAAAATTGTTGGGAGTTGGCAAACATAGTGTCGGTGTCAAAACCGGCGGATCTCGGGTAGGGGGTCCCGAACTATGCGTCTAGGAGGATGGTAACAGGAGACAAGGGACACGAAGTTTTACCCAGGTTCGGGCCCTCTTGATGGAGGTAAAACCCTACGTCCTGCTTGATTAATATTGATGATATGGGTAGTACAAGAGTAGATCTACCACGATATCAAAGAGGCTAAACCCTAGAAGCTAGCCTATGGTATGATTGTTGTATATTCTGTTGTCCTACGGACTAAAACCCTCCGGTTTATATAGACACCGGAGAGGGTTAGGGTTACACAAAGTCGGTTACAATGGTAGGAGATCTAAATATCCGCATCGCCAAGCTTGCCTTCCACGCCAAGGAAAGTCCCCTCCGGACACGGGACGAAGTCTTCAATCTTGTATCTTCATAGTCCAGGAGTCCGACTGAAGGTATAGTCCGGCTATCCGAACACCCCCTAGTCCAGGACTCCCTCAGTAGCCCCCGAACCAGGCTTCAATGACGACGAGTCCGGCGCGCAGATTGTCTTCGGCATTGCAAGGCGGGTTCTCTTCCAGATTCCGTGTACCTGTTGGATAATGTCATGTTTCTTGTGAATGTAGCGCTCCTTGGCTTCTACGCCCAATAATGGCCACCTTCCACGTGTCGAACGAATACGAAAAGTCTGGGTGTCTTTACATTCACACCCCTAGCCGCGTAAATGAGCCGCCTATTTAAAGGAATGGGGATTTAGATCCAAACCACACCTTCTCCCCTCCGCGAGTAGTCATCAGAGCGCATCCAACGAAGATCCATTCCACCATGGCCAGCCGTCGCGACTCCTTCTCTCGCCCTTCCAGTCCTAAGCCTAGAGACTGGGAGAGGTGCTCCATCTCGCATAGCGAGCTAGTATCGCTTCAGACCAAGGGATTCCTCCCTCAGGCCTACATGGTCCCGGTTCGAGCCGGACTCGCCACCTATAATGGCGGAGAGCAGGCGGAGAGCGCCCCCACTCCCTCTAAAGGAGAGAGGGTATGCCTTCTCCCTTATCTAATAAGGGGACTCGGATTTCCAATTCATCCGTTTCTCCGGGGGCTTCTGGAGTTCTATGGCCTCCAGCTGCACAACCTCACGCCTGCCTCTATCTTGCATATCGCGGCCTTCGTTGCCCTTTGCGAGCTGTTCTTGGGTGTTGAGGCTCACTTCGCGCTGTGGAAGAGGCTATTCTGCCTGGTGCCCCGCTCTCAGAGGGGGGCAGTATATCAAGTGGGCGGAGCCGAAGTGTGGCGCATTGCCGGGACCGGATATTTATCCAGAACCCCAAAGAAGGCGTCCGAGGACTCGCCTTCGGAATGGTTTTATATAGAGGATGTCCCGCTGCCGGATCCTGTTCGGATCGGCCTCCCTGAGTTCAACAGTGCTCCCCTGAAGAAGCGCCTAAGCTGGCGCCCACGGAGCTCTCAGAAAGAAAGTGACAGGGACGTCCTTTACCTGATGGGCCGGATAAGACTGCTAGCTCACTCCGGACTAACAATGATCGGAGTCATGGCCGCATGCATCATGCGGGGGGTGCAACCGCTTCAGTATAGAAGCCACCCCATGTGGGACTTCAACGGGGAGGATGACGCTACCCGTTACGACCGCAAGGGGCCGGACTCGGCTGCCGCTCTAATAAAGATCTTATCCGCTTTGTACAAGGGAGAAGAGGAGGAATTTCTCCGCATCAACCCTCAAGGTGGATTTACTATGTACAATCCTCCGAGTTGGGTAAGTGGACAATTTTACTTGCCCATCCGTTTTATGTTCCCATCATTAGTTATATAGTCTGATGATTTCAACGTAGGAACTGCGCCAGGAAGTAAAGGAAATAAATAGCCCTCCCCCGCAGCCCAAGGATCCAGAACGGTCCCTCGATCCGACCTCCGAAGAGGATCCGGACCTGTCCGTGGAGCTGATTGACGGGGTGTTTTATCAGCTGAGTAGGGACAATGCCCTGGTGGCCATTACGGCCGATTACCCGGGGCTGCTCCCGGTCTCCCAGGTAACCGAGACCGGAGTCCCAGCACCTCGAAAAGGAATCCGTCCTTGCGTGTTTCCAGTTTCCTGACAACAACCGTATTTTGCAGGGAAGATTCTCGAGGCGGGAAGCTGAGCCTGCGGCGACTAGCCAACAAGGGGCAGCAGGGCCCCATGGGATGAAAAGAAGTGAAGTCCGGACTGAGGCGCCGGTGCAAAGGTATAGCGCGCCCTCTTATTACCAGGTGTTATTCCTTCAAGGCATATTAACACTCGTGCTGTTCAGGACAAAGAGACCTCGCCGGACTATATCCGGAGAGGTGGCCAATCGTGCCTCCACCAGGCAGGCTCCAAAGCCCGGACCGGAGGCGGAGGCGAACACGAGGCGCGCACCAGACGCTCCTCCCACAGAGGATGCGGACAGGATGTCTGCCACCCCTTCCGAGGTGGAAAGTACCATGAACCACGGGCGTAGCCGGACAGTTCTTCGCGACGCCTGTTTCTCCCAAGAGGCGTTGGACGCCTTCAATTTGGGAGATGCATATCTCCGTGCCGCTCAAAATGGTTTAGCCAGAGCCACGGAGCAATATGTAAAAGACATACGGGTGAGAAAATTTTAATGGTTGTATATACCAGTAGCCCCCGAGACTTAAGCAGTGAGAATAACCGATTTAAGGATCATGTAATATGCAGGTTCTTTCAGAGAAGAATACCCAGTTGTCTCAGGAGTTAAAAGAGTGCCAAGCCCAACTTGAGGCCGCACTGGCCGCGATAGGGGAGCCTAAGGAGACCCCCTCTGGTAATATATGCTTCAAAAGAGAAGTGTAAAATGCGGCATATGTGCAAATCTGACAAATAAAATTGCAGATGGCGCCGGACTAGATCCGGACAGGCAACAACTCCTACGCCGGCTAAAGGCTGGCGAGAGCGTGTTGACAAAGGTGAGGCGGGAGAAGAATGATCTTCAGGATGCCAACACCAAGCTGGGTGTTGAACTGAAAGATGTTCGTGCCCAGCTGTCGGACTCCGTTAAGGAGAATCAGCGGCTTCGATGCAGCATATTTAGTAAGTGCTTGAACGAACTTTGAAAAAAGAGTTCGACGAGGAAGTCGACTAATAGAGTGATGTCTGTAGGTATGCTAACAGGTCGTCCTGCAGAGGAGATGCCCGGTTCTACGGGTGACCTTCTTCCCGAGCTCTCGCAACTGCACGAGCGAGTTCGGCAGGCGATGCAAGGTGTTGCCCAAGCCTTATGGCCGTCCCTCTCCATGCCCGAGGGCCTTGGAGAGCTTGCAGAGAAGCTGAAGGGAGCGCGGCGGCGCTTCCGATTGTGGAAGATATCGGCCTGCCGTCAAGGCGCTCAGGAGGCCTGGGCCATGGTGAAGACGCGGTACACAAAGGCTGACCCAAACCACATGACCGAGGTCGGACCTGTGGGGCCCGATGGGAAGGAGATCCCTGTAAGCTTAGTATACTGCCAAGTAGAATTAGCCGCAAAGTATTCCCAGCAGGACTGTAAATTAGACAGCCTGTTAGATGGCATTGAAGAGGAATACAATCAGTCAAAGTGACTATGTAAATTAATTGACATTTATAATGCCTTCTAGCCGGATTGTAGATCGTTTGGCATTGCCGACCTTTTCGCTTCGACCTCGGGACCTGACGGTCCAGAGTGTGTCCGAATACCCTTGCGGTTATATAAGAAACGGGGTATGCATGGAGACCAAGCGTAGGGGTAATTAGTGCTTTATCACACAAGTGCCCAACTAGTTATGTTATATTACATGGTTAGTAAGAAACATCTTCCAGGGAGAATAGTTCCGTTAGGGGTTCCTTTCTCTGGGAGGCATGCCCTAAAGTGCATGTTTGGACTGCGAACGCAGAAAAAGCATCTGGGGGCACATAAGTAAATAAGTAAAAAGGTCATCTTTAGTTCACCGACCGAATATTCCCTTAAGAATGCTAGCTTTCGGCTTCACCCAGTCTAAGGTACACATCCGGCTGACCCGGCAGTAACAATCGCAGAGGTGCTCCCTTTACCACCTAGCCGAACAATCGGGAACATAGGGGTAAGCACAGGAGCCAGGCAACCCAGCTTGGCCAAAACTTAAGTCATATTGATGCATATAATGGTGAATAAAAGGTACATGCGGAAGTTTGACACATGTGTTGGGCATGAAGCCCGTATAAATAAGCTTCTGTTTAAAGAAGCCCCCAGGTTTAGTGAGCGCGGGTAGCGCGTCACTTGATGAGCCTTTAAGGGCTATAAGAGCGAAAATATAAAAAATGGACGGAGGAAGGAGACGAACACAGAGTCCAGCGCTAGGCATAGAATCTTCGAAGACGGGCTGCGTTCCATGGGTTCGGCTCGAGTCGGTTATCCGATGCATCTCGCAGGCGGTACGCTCCACCAGTCAGGACCTGGTCGATTATGAAGGGACCTTCCCACTTGGGCTTCAGTTTGTCCTTTTTCTTGTCCGGCAGACGTAGAACTAGTTCGCCAATATTGTAATTTTTGGCCCGTACTTCTCTGCTTTGATATCTTCGAGCCTGCTGTTGATAGAATGCGGAACGGGCTTTTGCCACGTCACGCTCCTCCTCCAAGGTGTCCAAACTGGTCCTGCCGATCGATTTCGGCTTCTCTTTCTTTGTACATGCGCACTCGAGGTGAGTCATGAATTATGTCGCAAGGCAAAACGGCCTCTGCGCCGTACACCATGAACAATGGTGTGCATCCGGTGGTGCGATTTGGCGTGGTCCGCAGCCCCCAGAGTACGGAGTCGAGCTCCTCTACCTAGTGCGTGTTGGATTCCTTGAGGGATCGCACCAATCTGGGTTTGATGCCGCTCATAACAAGACCATTTGCACGTTCGACCTGGCCGTTAGTTTGTGGATGATAGACCGAGGCATAATCGAGCTTGATGCCCATGTTTTTGCACCAGAGTTTTACCTCGTCGGCCGTAAAGTTCGTGCCGTTATCAGTGATGATGCTGTGGGGGATGCCGTAACGGTATACGACCCCGGATATGAAGTCTATCACTGGTCTGGATTCGGCCGTCTTAACAGGCTTGGCTTCTATCCATTTGGTGAACTTATCCACCATGACCAGTAAGTATTTTTTCTTGTGGGTTCCACCTTTAAGGGGTCCCACCATGGCAAGCCCCCAGACCGCAAAGGGCCATGTTATGGGGATAGTTTGGAGGGCGGTGGGTGGCATATGGCTTTGGTTTGCGAAAAGCTGGCAACCGACGCATCGTTGGACTAAGTCCTGAGCGTCTGGCCGGGCCGTTGGCCAATAAAAGCCTGTATGAAAAGCCTTGCTTACAAGGGACCGAGCTGCAACGTGATGACCGCCGAGTCCGGCGTGAATTTCAGCCAGCAAGTTCCGCCCTTCCTCTTCGGAGATGCACCTTTGAAGGACTACGGTAGTGCTTTTCTTATAAAGCTCTCCCTCATGGACTTTATAGGCTTTAGATCTCCGCACTATGCAGCGTGCCTCGTTTTGGTCCTATGGGAGTTCCTCCCTAGTAAGGTAAGCTAGGAATGGTTCTGTCCACGGGGCGATAACGGCCATTATTACATGGGCTGAAGGTGTGACTTCATTGGCGGAGCCTCCGATTGTGTCAGATTGTTCGTTATCGGGCAGTGCGGTTGAGTCCCATACTACGGATGGCTTGAACAGCCGTTCCAAGAAGATGTTGGGTGGGACTGTGTCGCGTTTTGCGCCAATGCGTGCCAGGACGTCTGCCGCCTGATTGTTCTCCCGGGCTATATGATGAAATTCGAGCCCTTCGAACCGAGCTGACATTTTTAGGATGGCGTTGCGATAAGCTGCCATTTTTGGATCCTTGGCGTCGAAGTCTCCATTTATTTGGGATATTGTGAGTTCGAATCCCCTCGCACCTCTAGGCATTGAATGCCCATGGATACTGCCATCCGGAGACCGTGTAAAAGGGCCTCATATTCGGCTGCATTGTTGGAGTCTGTGTACATAATCTGGAGTACGTATTGGACTGTGTCTCCCGTGGGGGACGTCAAAACGACGCCAGCCCCCAGACCAGCCAACATTTTAGAGCCGTCAAAATGCATGATCCAGTTTGAGTATGTGTCGTACTCTTTAGGGAGTTCGGCCTCCGTCCATTCTGCGACGAAGTCGGCCAAAACTTTTGACTTAATAGCTCGTCGTGACTTATAAGTTATATCGAATGGGAGGAGCTCGATGGCCCATTTTGCAATCCATCCCGTTGCTTCGCGGTTGTTTATAATATCATTAATTGGTACTTCGGAGGCTACTGTTACCGAACACTCTTGAAAGTAGTGTCGCAGCTTCCGGGATGCCATGAATACCGCGTATGCAGTCTTTTGATAATGCGGGTACCGTGATTTGCATGGAGTGAGGACAGTGGACACATAGTAGACCGGCTTTTGAAGGGGGAATTTGTGTCCGTCCGTTTCTCGTTCAACGACGAGCACTGCGCTAACAACCTGGTGGGTTGCTGCAATGTACAATAGCATTGGTTCGCCGATATTTGGCGCGGCTAGGACTGGGTTTGTTGCCAATATGGCTTTTATTTCGTCGAGTCCGGCCATGGTGGCATCCGTCCACTCGAAGTGTTCGGTGCGCCGAAGGAGGCGATAAAGGGGTAGTGCCTTTTCCCCCAAGCGGGAGATGAAGCAGCTTAGGGCCACCATGCATCCGGTCAATTTTTGTATTTGTTTGAGGTCCTTTGGGATATCCAATTGCGACAAAGCTCGGATCTTTTTTGGATTTGCTTCAATTCCTCTGCCGGATACGATGAAGCCCAAGAGCTTTCTGGCTGGAACGCCGAAAACGCATTTTTCCGGGTTGAGCTTGATGTCGTATGTTCGGAGGTTATCAAATGTAAGCCTCAAGTCGTCTACTAGAGATTCAACATGTCTTGTTTTTACGCCCACATCATCCACGTATGCCTCCACTGTTTTGCCGATCTGGTTTGCCAGACATGTCTGAATCATGCGCTGATATGTCGCGCCGGCATTTTTGAGCCCGAAGGGCATTGTGTTGAAGCAGAATGGGCCGTATGGTGTGATGAATGCCGTTGCGGCTTGGTCTGACTCTGCCATCTTGATTTGATGGTAGCCGGAGTATGCGTCGAGGAAACACAACGAATCGTGTCCTGCAGTGGCGTCGATAATTTGATCGATGCGGGGGAGGGGGAAGGGATCCTTTGGGCAAGCCTTGTTAAGGTCTTTAAAATCAACGCACAGGCGCCAGGATTTGTCCTTCTTTGGTACCATCACCAAGTTTGCTAGCCAGTCCGGATGTTTTATATCTCTGATGAATCCGGCCTCCAATAGCTTGGCTAGCTCCTCTCCCATGGCCTGTCTCTTAGGTTCGGAGAAATGCCGAAGGGCTTGTTTTACAGGTTTGAATCCATTTAGGATATTTAAGCTGTGTTCGGCCAGCCTGCGTGGGATTCCTGGCATGTCTGAAGGGTGCCAGGCGAAGATGTCCCAATTTTCACGTAGGAATTCTCGCAGTGCGGCGTCTACATCAGGGTTAAATTGCGCCCCGATGGAAGCTGTCTTATTGGGGTCCATTGGATGGACCTGGAATTTGATTATTTCATCTGCTGGTTTAAAGGAGGTGGACTTGGATCTCTTGTCGAGTATCACATCGTCCCTGTTCACCGTGGAGCGCAGCGCAGTCAGCTCCTCAGCCGCTAGGGCTTCGGATAGTGCCTCAAGGGCCAGTGCGGCTGTCTTATTTTCGGCGCGGAGTGCTGTGTCCGGATCACTAGCGAGAGTGATGATTCCATTTGGCCCAGGCATCTTGAGCTTCATATACCCGTAATGGGGTATTGCTTGGAAGATTGTAAATGCTTGCCGCCCGAGCAAAGCATGGTATCCGCTACTAAACGGGGCCACATGGAACGTGACCTCTTCGGACCTGTAATTATCCGGCGTGCCGAACACCACATCTAGTGTGATTTTTCCTGTACAGCGCGCTTCCCGACAGGGGATTATTCCTCTAAAGGTTGTGCTGCTTCGCTCAATGCGGTTCTAATCTATTTCCATTTTTTGAAGGGTTTCCTCGTAAATGAGGTTCAATCCGCTGCCTCCATCCATGAGTACCTTGGTGAGGCGAAAGCCGTTCACTATTGGACTGAGGACCAGTGCGGCTGGTGCTCGGGCTGTTCGGAATTTAGGTTCATCACTGGCATTAAAAGTAATAGCCATGTCACTCCATGGGTTTATTGTTGCTACTTGGTAGACTTCAGCGAGGCTGCGGAGTGTTCTTTTTCGCATATTATTTGATGCGAAAGTCTCGAAGACTGTTAAGACTGTACTGGTGACCCTGGGGTGGCTTTCTGCGGCCTCCGGAATTAGGAGATCTTCGCCGATTTTGGCCACCTGCCGGAGTATCCAACATGCTCTAAGGCTATGAGTTGACGTGGCGCCCTCTGTACTGTGAATTTTACAGGGTCCATTAAGCCATCCTTCCAGTACGGTTCCATGCCCTGTAGAGGGGTTTTTTTTTGGTGTTTAACCCGGGTGTCTGTCGATGATGCACCCTTTTGTTCCGGACGGGGTTTCTATTTAGGGACGGATTATCCCAAAATTTTATTTCGGTTTTCCAGGCGCTTTCCATCGCACAGTACTTTTGTACTATGGACGCCAAGTCAGAAAGGCGTGTAATATCACGACGACTTATGGCGTTAAGGATTCCCTTGTCCGTGCAATTATTGCAGAAGATTGAGATTGCGTCTTCCTCGCGGCAGTCCTTTATCCTGTTCATAACTAGGAGGAATCTGGCCCAGTAATGGTGTACTGTTTCTTCGGGCTTTTGCCTGATTTTGGATAGATCGCTTATGTTCGGGTGGGTGGGTGGGATTAAATCCGAAACCTCACCCGATCTGAGACTCAGAGGCCAAGGAGTTTCCGAACTCTGAAGTTTAGGTTCTTGGATGTTATCCAATGAGTCTAGCCCGTTGCCTGATTCTAAATTCAGGTCTTGAGTTATATCCTCCCCTCCGCGGGTATCCGTCCTGGAGGGATCGGGAATCCAGACATAATTAGTCCTTAAGATAGATGAAGGATCGACGTACTGTGCCTCGACCACGGCAACGTGATGGGTGGCTTGGGGAGAGTTAATTTCTCTTAGATCGGGTTTAAGCCCAACATGGTCGTAATCCGTAGCGACCCCCAAGGCGGCGATGCGATCCAAGAGCTCGTTTACGGAAGAGAGCTCCATTGGATCTAACTGCTCAACGAGTTCCGAGCTGACGTGAAGATTGCTTTTGATGACCCGAGAGGTCACTGTCGGCGCAACAGCCGAACAGGCGGTTATAAGAAAACCACCTAGCCGAAGAGTTTGGCCGACAGCCAAGGCTCCCTTAGTAACGACGCCGTCTTTAAAGACGGGAAGAGGCATCCTTCCTGATTGCGACGACACAGAGGAACTCTTAATGAAAGCACCAATGTCGGTGTCAAAACCGGCGGATCTCGGGTAGGGGGTCCCGAACTGTGCGTCTAGGCGGATGGTAACAAGAGACAAGGGACACGAAGTTTTACCCAGGTTCGGGCCCTCTTGATGGAGGTAAAACCCTACGTCCTGCTTGATTAATATTGATGATATGGGTAGTACAAGAGTTGATCTACCACGAGATCAAAGAGGCTAAACCTTAGAAGCTAGCCTATGGTCTGATTGTTCTATATTCTGTTGTCCTACGGACTAAAACCCTCCAGTTTATATAGACACCGGAGAGGGTTAGGGTTACACAAAGTCGGTTACAATGGTAGGAGATCTAAATATCCGCATCGCCAAGCTTGCCTTCCATGCCAAGGAAAGTCCCCTCCGGACACGGGACGAAGTCTTCAATCTTGTATCTTCATAGTCCAGGAGTCTGGCTGAAGGTATAGTCCGGCTATACGAGCACCCCCTAGTCCAGGACTCCCTCACATAGCTTGGTCATCGTTGCAATTAATAGGAAGTAATAAAGAAAGAGAGGTCTAACATATAAATATACTATCATGGATATCTTTTATGATTGGGAGCACTCATTAAAATATGACATGCTAAAGAGTTGATGTTGGACAAGGAAGACAACGTAATGGGTTATATTTTCTTATATCTGAGATAAAGTATATTGTCATGGATCATCCAACATGTTGAGCTTGCCTTTCCCCCTTATGCTAGCCAAATTCTTAGCACCAAGTAGACATACTACTTGTGCTTCCAAATACCCTTAAACCAGTTTTGCCATGAGAGTCCACCATATCTACCGATGGATTGAGTAAGATCCTTCAAGTAAGTTGTCATCGGTGCAAGTAATAAAAATTGCTCTTTAAATATGTATGATTGATTGGTGTGGAGGAAATAAGCTTTATACGATCTTGTGATGTGGAAGAAATAAAAGCGACAGACTGCATAATAAAGGTTCATATCACAAGTGGCAATATAAAGTGATGTTCTTTCGCATCGAGATTTTGTGCATCCAACCCTGAAAGCGCATGGCAACCTCTGCTTCCCTCTATGAAGGGCGTATATTTTATTATTATCTTCTACCTTATGCAAGAGTCATGGTGATCTTCACCTTTACTTTTTACATTTTATCCTTTGGCAAGCACAATGTGTTGGAAAGATCGTGATAGATATATCTAATTGGATGTAGGGGAGCATGAGTTATTATTGTTGACATTACCCTTGAGGTAAAAGGTTGGGAGGCGAAACTATAAGCCCCTATCTTTCTCTGTATCCGATTAAAACTCCATAACCACAAGTATTGCATGAGTGTTAGCAATTATGAAAGACTAAATGATAGTTGAGTATGTGGACTTGCTATAGGGCTCTGACATTGACTCTTTCTGATGTTACGATAAATTGCAATTGCCTCAATGACTGAGATTATAGTTTGTTAGTTTTCAATGAAGTTTCTTATTCATACTTTGCGTTGTGAATATATTATTACTTGAGCATAAGAAATCATATGACAATATCCATCTATGTTGCTGTTATGAGAATAATCATGATGCCCTCATGTCCGTATTTTATTTTATCGACACCTCTACCTCTAAACATGTGGACATATTTATCGTTATCGGCTTCCGCTTGAGGACAAGCGAGGTCTAAGCTTGGGGGAGTTGATACGTCCATTTAACATCATGCTTTTATATCGATATTTATTGCATTATGGGTTGTTATTATACATTATGTCACAATACTTATGCCTATTCTCTCTTATTTTACAAGGTTTACATAAGGAGGGAGAATGCCGGCAGCTGGAATTCTGGGCTGGAAAAGGAGCAAATATTAGAGACCTATTCTGCACAGCTCCAAAAGTCCTGAAACTCCACGGAAGTTATTTTCAAAATATATAAAAAATACTGAGTGGAAGAAATACGTCAGGGGGGCCACCACCTATCCACGAGGGTGGGGTGCCCCCCAGGGCGCGCCCCCCTGCCTCATGGGCCCCCTGTTGGCTCTCCGGTGGCCATCTTCTGCTATATGAAGTATTTTGTCGAGGGAAAAATCAGAAGCAACCTTTCGGGACGAGACTCCGCCGCCACGAGGCGGAACCTTGGCGGAACCAATCTAGCGCTCCAGCAGAGCTGTTCTGCCGGGGACACTTTGTATGATCGAAAGTATGTCTAGAGGGGGGTGATTAGACTACTTGACCAGATAAAAATCTAGCTTTTTCCCAATTTTAGTTCTTGGCAGATTTTAGCTATCTTAGCACAAGTCAAGCAATCTCCACACAATTCAAGCAAGCATGCAAAAGAGTATATGAGCAGCGGAAAGTAAAGCATGCAACTTGCAAGAATGTAAAGGGAAGGGTTTGGAGGATTCAAACGCAATTGGAGACATGGATGTTTTTAGCGTGGTTCCGATAGGTGGTGCTATCGTACATCCACGTTGATGGAGACTTCAACCCACAGAGGGTAAAGGTTGCGCGAGTCCACGGAGGGCTCCACCCACGAAGGGTCCATGAAGAAGCAACCTTGTCTATTCCATCATGGCCGTCGCCCACGAAGGACTTGCCTCACTAGCGGTAGATCTTCACGAAGTAGGCGATCTCCTTGCCCTTACAAACTCCTTGGTTCAACTCCACAATCTTGTCGGAGGCTCCCAAGTGACACCTAGCCAATCTAGGAGACACCACTCTCCAAGAAGTACCAAATGGTGTGTTGATGATGAACTCCTTGCTCTTGTGCTTCAAATGATAGTCTCCCCAACACTCAACTCTCTCTCACAGGATTTAGATTTGGTGGAAAGAAGATTTGAGTGGAAAGCAACTTGGGGAAGGCTAGAGATCAAGATTCATATGGTAGGAATGGAATATCTTGAGCTCAACACAAGTGTAGATGGTTCTCTCTCAGAACATGTGTATTGGAAGTGTAGATGTGTTCTGATGGCTTTCTCCACGAATGAAGAGTGGGTGGAGGGGTATATATAGCCTCCACACAAAATCTAACCGTTACACACAATTTGCCAAACTTGGTGGGACCGAATCGTTAAACTCAGTTGGACCGATTTAGCAAACCTAGTGACCGTTAGGATTTTCGGTGGGACTGAGATGCAACTCGGTAGGACCGATATGGTTAGGGTTTTGGGCATAACATAATCTCGGTGTGACCGATTACACAAACTTGGTGGGACCGATTTTGGTAATAAGTTAACCAGAGAGTTGGTCAGGTAAACTCGGTGGGACCGATTCGCTCTTTTCAGTGAGACCGAAATGTTACGAAAGGGAAACAGAGAGTTTACATTGCAATCTCGGTGGGACCGATCGCTCACTTCGGTTAGACCGAAAAGTTACGAAGGGAAACAGAGAAATTGCAATCCCATCTCGGTGAAACCGAATTGCTAGGGTTTGTGGCAGTGGTTATGACATGTGAAACTCGATGGCGCCGGATGGAAAGAATCGGTGGGGCCGAGTTTGACTTTTGGTTTAGGTCAAATGTGGATGTGGGAAGATAGTTGAGGGTTTTGGAGCATATCACTAAGCACATAAAGCAAGAGGCTCATTAAGCAACACCTCATCCCTCCTTAATAGTATTGGCTTTTCCTATAGACTCAATGTGATCTTGGATCACTAAAATATAAAATGTAGAGTCTTGATCTTGAAGTTTGAGCCAATCCTTTGTCCTTATAATTTTGAGGGATCCACTTTCCTCATCCATGCCATGCCATCCATTGAGCTTTTCCTGAAATATTCATCTTGGAATAATGTTAGCTCAATGAGCTATATGTTGTTAGAAATTACCAAAACCACCCAGGGATAGTTGCACTTTCACACTTCCCTCCAGGAGGGGGAAATCATCGCCATCATCATCACCAACGCTCCTCTCATCAGGAGAGGGAAATCTCCATCAACATCTTCACCAGCACCATGTCCTCTCAAAACCCTAGTTCATCTCTTGTATCCAATTCTTGTCTCCAAGTCCGGGATTGATACTAGTAGGTTGCCAGTAGTGTTGATTACTCCTTGTAGTTGATGCTAGTTGGTTTATTTGGTGGAAGATCATATGTTCAGATCCTTTATGCATAAAAATACCCCTCTGATTATGAACATGAATATGCTTTTTGAGTAGTTACGTTTGTTCCTGAGGACATGGGAGAAGTCTTGCTATTAGTAGTCATGCGAATTTGGTATCCGTTCGATATTTTGATGAGATGTATGGTGTCTATCCTCTAGTGGTGCTATGTGAACGTCGACTACATAACACTTCACCATTATTTGGGCCCAGAGGAAGGCATTGGGAAGTAATAAGTAGATGATGGGTTGCTAGAGTGGCAGAAGCTTAAACCCTAGTTTATGCGTTGCTTCGTAAGGGGCTGATTTGGATCCATATGTTTCATGCTATGGTTAGGTTTACCTTAATACTTTTGTTGTAGTTGCGGATGCTTGCAATAGAGGTTAATCATAAGTGGGATGCTTGTTCAAGTAAGAACAGCACCCAAGCACCGGTCCACCCACATATCAAATTATCAAAGTACCGAACGCGAATCATATGAACGTGATGAAAACTAGCTTGACGATATTCCCATGTGTCCTCGGGAGAGCTTTTCTTTATATAAGAGTTTGTCCAGGGTTGTCCTTTGCTACAAAAAGGATTGGGCCACCTTGCTACACTTTATTTACTTTTGTTACTTGTTGCTCGTTACAAATTATCTTATCACAAAACTAGCTGTTACCATTTATTTCAGTACTTGCAGAAAATACCTTGCTGAAAACCGCTTATCATTTTCTTCTGCTCCTCGTTGGGTTTGACACTCTTACTTATTGAAAGGACCACGATAGATCCCCTATACTTGTGGGTCATCACCCACTCTCGTGGCCAGGGTGTGCGCCCCCTCTGGTATTTCTTCCGCTCAATATTTTTTATTATTTCCAAAAATAACCTTCGTGGAGTTTCAGGACTTTTGGAGTTGTGCAGAATAGGTCTCTAATATTTGCTCCTTTTCCAGCCCAGAATTCCAGCTGCCGGCATTCTCCCTCCTTATGTAAACCTTGTAAAATAAGAGAGAATAGGCATACATATTGTGACATAATGTGTAATAACAGCCCATAATGCAATAAATATCGATATAAAAGATGATGCAAAATGGACGTATCAGTGAGCTCCGGTGAGAAGACAAATCTGGGGTCACGTCTCGGAGGCATCTGATAGGTTTAGAGGGGTGAGAACGTAATAGAGTGAGGTCTAAAGAGATATCACTACCCATATGCACATGAGACAAACACATTCATTTCACACCACTCAATTCAAACAAGATCGTACAATCAATCTAAGCTACCGTTACAAAAGCTCGCGAGCTATTACTATATACATGGGATAATACTAATGAGAATATGGTGGTCGACTAGAAATTTTGATCGATGGATGACTCTATGATATGTGCTCCAGCTTCGTCTTCATAATCATCATCGCTGTCGGGGTCGGAGTCGGTGTAGTCTTCAGAACGAATGTCCTCTCCTGGTGTAGGATCACCCATGAATATTCCTAGCTTCTTCTTCGGGTCTTCATTCTTCTCCAGTAGTACCGCAATTTCTTCTTCATATCCATCGCGTGTAGACTTGAGTTCCTCTTCTAGCTCCATGTTCCGGGTCATCACCTTCTTCATGTCTATCATGTTGGCGCACATTTTGTTCTCCTGACGACGAATGTGTTGATTTAATTCCTGTATGTAGGCTGCAATGGATTTGTCCTTCCTGGTGCAGATCATCTCCCATTGCTCATCTCGGCGTCCACATATCTGGTAGATTGTGTCCTTAAGATCCTTGTTGTATACCTCGCCGATGCGTCCAATGGCGATGTGGGCAGCCATGCTCTTTCCAAGACTCCAAGTTGGTGCATCGAAGGAAACCTTGATGGGCTCGATAATTGGTGTGAACGTCCTTCCTGGAACATGAACCCGTATCATCCAGCACTCCTCTTTAGGTAGGATGGTGGTGTAGGTCCCAGTGAAGCTTGGTATGCCGATGCTCAGGTACCTAGTGACTTTTTTCAAGTGTCATCCGAAAGGGGTGTCATCATCCGGTTGAGTGAATTTGTTCCTTGGATCCGCCATCTATAGAGTAGAAATGGAGAAGAGTCAGAAATGAGTAGAGAAGAGTATCCTGTGGCTTTTCCTAGTGGTCGCGTCCTACAGTCAGCGTGTGCTCTGATACCATCTTGTAGCGACCCGACCTCAGACGGTCAAGTCTCTGTGCTTAAGTGTCATCTCCTTGGATCAGTATTGCTGACACACACACAGTACTCGAGGATTTATTGCAGAGTTCAATCACACACTTATTACATCGAGTGTCTCAAAATAGAGTACTTATTACAATAATATGGCCGAAGGCCATCTAAAAAGATAACTGTGGAAGCTTCGAAGATAAATGAGTCCATCCAACTCCACGGCAAAACTGAGTGCACGAAATGACCTAGTGCACCTTACTCTTCGTCTGAAAATTCTGCAACATGATACGTTGCAGTCGTGTAGGTCAGCACATGGAATATGCTGGCAAGATAACACTATAGAGCAATGAACAGAATAACAACTATCACTACATGCATATATGGCTGGTGGATGCTCTATGGTTATCATTTGCATAAAGCTAGTTTTTTCCTACAACAAAGGAATATATTTTATTTAACTACAAAGTTTGTTGAAAATATTGAGAAGGTAACCCCAACTCAATCCCAAAATTAAAAATTAACAACTAGACAAATTAATTAAGTAAAGTGATGAGATCAACATAATAATTCAAGTACCAGATACTCAAGATGTCCATAACCAGGGACACGACTAACCATGATTAGTTTATACACTCTGCAGAGGTTTGCACACTTTTCCCCACAAGACTCGATCTCCTCCGTTGAATTTCTTGCAGTACATGATGTTTGAGAAACGGATGACCGAGACACAGTCTTTCAGAAGCATTAACTCTTTACGATGGGTAGACAGTACCACCTACATCCCCTACATCTGCTAGTCTACCACTGAAAGAGGTCACACAATATACTCAACTACGCGAGAGCCCATAATGGTTTGTGGCTGCACACGGAAGTTTCCAGCTTGAATAGCATTATGTTCCCTTTGAGCCTGGCTGGCAAACCATAGGATGATCACACGGGTTCCCCGGGATCTCCTTGGACAATACTGGTATATCCCAGGTGCCCACAACCAATCCACCCATATGTGTATTAAAGTAGCCATCTTATGCTAAACCTTAGTTAACAATAACTCTCACATCTTTCATGAATTCTCTCAAACCAATCCACGTCTACGAGCATAGCATAGCGGTATAAGCATAACGTAGTAACACCCAAAGTTTGAATATAAGACAATAGGTTCTACCTCATCAACTACTTCCCAATACCCACATTTTATCAATTCCTATTCATGCAATGTTTGAGGGTTGAAACTAATGCATAAAAACTGGGTAATAAAGGGATATGATCAAAGTGTTACTTGCCTTGCCGATGATCGGAAAACCCTAGAGATTCATAGGAGCAAGCCTCGCACTCCGGAAACTCTATTGTGATCAAACAAGAGCATACATAAGCACTCAAGCATAAGATGCAAAGGTAAAACCCAAAAGAAAATATCTAAACTGAAAGTTCAATTGAAGAGCTTCGATTTGCAAAAAGAATCAATCAAATCGGAGTTACGAAACTCAAACTACGATCAGAAGAAGTTCGAAATCAAATCTGCTTGAAAAACAAATTTTAAATTTCCAGAATCATGTTCAAGTTGATTATATGGACAGAGGAGAATAAGACGAAGATTTTGGCGTTGGTTTCACTGGATTTGGACAAACGAGCAAAAAGTAGCGAAGGTTTGAAGATCAGGGACTAACCTGTGATAAAAGTAATTATAGATATGTCCCTGGACGAAAATAAAACTAAAAGGAAGAATCTATAGGACGAACGTCCGCTAACAGAGAATAACGAACGAAATCGTTCGCTAACACAGAAGATCGGGTGAACGTTCGCTAATTAGCGAACCCTAAAAATAAAACCGATCTAAACTAATAAATCAAAAAAACCGGGGCGGCGGTCCGGTTTTATACCGGTTCGGGGTGGGAAAACCGACGGCGGCGCGTCTTGCTCTGGCGAGTGGCTGCAGCGGCGTCGGTGGCAGCGGCCGCAGACGGCGTTGGCGGCGGAGTGGCGCAGGGAGCGGCGCGGGTGCGGGCGGCGATGTGGCAGGCGGTGGCGCGACGCAAGCGGCGGGCTGAGGAGAGAGGGGGGGTGCGACGGCTTATAAAGGAGGAGGGGCGGGTCGACTTGGGTGAGGGGGCGACGGAGGCGGGGCGGCGGCGACTGGGCCTTCGGCCCGGTCGGTCTGAAAGATTTTGTTAAATAATTTCGCCAAATCAGAAAAATTAAAAATAAAATAAATAAAAATACTAAAATCCCCAAAACAATTTTCTCTGTCCTCTAATAATATTTAGGACTACATGAACATTTTTCTGGGCTAAAATGCAATTTTCCCTAATTTACTAGAATAAAAACTCAAATAAAAATCGACTAAAATATATTTTTATTTAAAAAATTAAATTTCCATTATTTCCTTTGTTTTGAAGAAGTCATATTATCTTTTCTCATTATTTTATTTATTTTGAAATAATTGGAAAAGTAATTTTAAATAAAAATCACCTTGATCCAATTTACCACTTTTGAAAATTCAAAAATGAATTTTTTGTAAACTTCCAACTCTCTCATATGGTCCTTGAGTTGCTTAAGGTCTATAGGATCAAAATGTCCAAATAAAACCAATTCAAAATGCAAGAATCATGGATGCATATGATGACCTAATGATTAACATCCAAATTGAAAATTGGGATGTTATAATTTGTCATGAAATCACATTCCTAAAAGGCGTGGCAAAAAAATCGGTACTCTGAAAATGTTGCTTTCAAAAGCATTTTGGAGCATTGAATTTGTTTTTTGCCACGCCTTACAGGAATGTGATTCCATGACAAATTTTTGCAAGAACTTTTTTCAATGTTTCTAAAAAAAAATTAGATTTTTTTTAGTTTTTTAATCTTACTGTTCACCAAGCTCATTTGAGTTTGGGAGCAGAAAGGCACTTTCGATAGATTAGTACTCACTTCGTTTCAAAATAAGTGGGTGTTATAAAGATCATGGCGCCTAGTGCATGGTTAACAGCCAACTGTAGGCTATAAGAAGTTGCCATGTCATCTACAATCAACCTTTTAGCCGGCATGTACAATAGTATGTTTTAAATATGTATTCTCTCCGTCCCATAATATAAGAACGTTTTTTACATTAGTGTAGTGTTAAAAATGTTCTTATATTTTGGGACAGAGGGAGTACTAGTTTATCAATAATCGGCCCACTTTACATCCTCACAAAGCGTTTACCGAAATAGGCTTACGCCCCGCTATATTGATATAGCAACCACCCGATACAACAATCCGATCCACGCTAGGGCAAACAGCACAAGCACGCCCAAAAGAAATAACAAGAGAAAATAAGAGAAGAAATGCCAACAACGCCGGATCAACGAAAGCTACGGCACACCATGATCGCTACGCCCACCGAGGGTAACCACCACGCTCCAAAGCCACCGAGTTGCCGTGTACAAAGCACCACCTTCAAGAAGGAATGCGACGATGACGACGCTGCTGCCCGGACAAATCCTAGGATTTCTCCCGGTACACGGAGGGTAGAGGGGGGAGAGGGTCACCCGACGCCCTTCAAGAAGGATGGCGCCGCAGGCGTCACCGCGTTGGTGCCGGCAAGACCCGACATGGATTTCTCCCGACCTCTCGCGCCCACCACCCAGGACCAACCTTCGGCTCCACCACACCCGCCGCACACCAACATACGCCAACAGTCACGAGGACACCGCCATCGTCTCACCACGGCCAACAAAGCGAGGCCGGCCGGATCCAAACGAGACACCCAAAGACAAGGACCGGCAGCACCGCAGCCACGAGGGAGGGAACAACCTCCACCGGCTTAGGCGGTAGCAGATCGGGCATAGCAGTAGAGGCACGCCAGACCCCCTGTCCGGCCAGGCCCAGCGTGGGCCCGTGAAGCTCCGCCGTCGTGTTGCAGCAGTCGCGGCACAGCAGCCGCCATCCCTGTCGCGAGGAGCTCGCCGAAAACCACCGGAGAACAGCTCACTGCGGCCATCCAGCAGGCCCGCCCCGACCCAGATCGGGCCCGTAGGGCCTAGATCTGGGCCAGCCGGGCGCCGCCGGCCGCTGCAAGCCATGGGCCGTCACCGCCGCCAAGGGGCAACGCCTCCGCACCGCCGCCGTCCAGATCCGCGCCGGAACGTCGCCGGCCGAAGGGCTCCGCCGCTAGGACCGCTCGCCCGAGCCGGGGTCCAGCGACGGAGGAAGAAGGAGGGGCGCCACCGCCGGACTGCGGGGTGCCGCGCGGGCAACGCCCGGCCGCGCCCGCCGGCAGCAGCGGTGAGGGGGAAGGGGGACGGGGACTCGCGGGGAGGGGGAGGGTGGGGAACCGCCCCGGTCGCCTCGCTCGGGGAGGGCGACGCGGGGGGCACGGGGGAGGGGGTGAAGCGGAATCTGGCGCCTCACAAAGCGTTTTGGGTCTCGTGTTGCAGCTGGCTACTAACCAAGAGCCCGCTTCTCTTCTCTCACCTCTTCTCTTTCCTCCAACTAAGTAAAGATATATTATTCTATTTCTTACTGTATGCTTATGTCAATTTATTGTACTTGCTTCAAAATGTGTGTCGATGGGCTATCATCCATCTTCATTGATGACCAGCGACCATGGGGCGTACAGATGTCCAAAATTTCAACGTTATTCATACCGTGAGGTCGAACCTGGGGTGGGCAACTTGTTTCCCAAGAATGGAACAAGGAACTGAAAGTGAGGTCGAAACTGGGTGAACAACTTGTTTCACAAGAAAGGAAAACAGGAACTGAAAGCTTTGTCATTTTCAGCACAAAAATATTCAAGAGCGTTGGGCTAACGTGTAGCTTCAGACTTTGCCTCCCTCGCTCAAATGGAGGAATACAATATTGCAGGAACCACGTGAGGATGGATCGGGCATCGGAGCTTGCCTCAGGCCAGGGAAGTTAGGTTAGTACTACTCCCTTAGTTTCATAAATATGCGTGCAGTTTCTATTGAAAGAAAAAAACATTGTAAACTTTTGGTCAAAATTGTCAAAAAACTGACAAAAACAATACTAAATAAATACAATCTAAAAATTTGTATCATCATGTACCTAATGATATCGATTTGATATTATATACTGAAACAATTTATTCTACATATTTGGTCAAATTTTATAAAGTTTGAATTTCTAGAAAATATATGTGCACTACATTATGAAATAAATGGAGTAGTATAAGCAACATGTCACACGTGTCTTTCATTTCATCTCGATGGGACAATATGCCATTTGAGATTTCAAGCCAATGTACCATTCGGCATGAAGGGCGAGGTATATAAAAAACAATGAAAAAAGAGGCTTCAAGACAATATTCATGAGATCACCTACGTGATATTTCAGCAGTGGCTACGGTACAAAAGATGTTATTATACTATAGCACTATGATGGATATGTGGCTTATACAGACAAAAAAGAAATAAAGCATATTCTAAATGGATGATAATTTTCTTGTAAGTATATTCAAATGTTTTTTCACAAGTCATTTTAGTAAAGATAAATTCTTGCCTTGGATTATCTTGTTGCGATCCTATGAATCGGTTCAATTAAAACCTTGGATTCATAATAGAGCCACGATGATTCAGTCTCAAGTTAAAAAAAGCAAAAAAAAAGAAAACTTTTTTAGGGCCCCAATAGTTGTCGAATGTTCGCTATGAGGGGTGGCATTTGCGAACGTTTTTGCTAACAATTTCTTCAACGACGCATGGCAGTTTCTTGGAAGAAGGAACCTTTTTTGAGGCAAAAATGGGAAATTGCCAACGTTTGATCTACTAAAACAGTCAGGAAAATGCGTTCGCTTGCCATCCCCCTCCAAGGAATGTTTGCCAGATAGCATTTCCGCCCTTTTTTTTAATGTGAGCTGACATATTATAGCAAGTTATATAGGTGTCGATTTATTGGACATTTCGAAGTACACAAGTGCACTTATAAGCATAGGTGTAAGTGTAAGCCCATCCAAGCAACAATTTTTTTCCTGAGACGCACACAACTAAATTCTAGGTGGACATAATCATGTTGATACCTCTACTTACTTAAAAAGGCGATGTTCTTTTTTCGGCCACGTGGGGTGCTTCACCCAACCTTTCATCCTTTAAATCGTCTTAATTATCCAAACTTTTATCGACTTACTAAATAAACTTATGTTTTCTTTGGTAAGCCAATAATCTCTACTATTTATACTTACTTAAAAAACAACATCGCTTCCTTTTTTTGCTAGGACGAGTGCTTCGTCCAATCTTCCATCTTTTTTCTAGGCATCATTCCTTGAGAACAGTCTTAATTGTCTCACATTTTATTGACTTACCAAATAAAGTTATGTTTTCTTTGGTAAGCCAATAAGTTATTATCAAAAATATATTCTAAAATGTATTGTATTTAGCTAGGTATGTTACAGATAGTATTTGGTAGACATTTGTTTACACCGCCACATCAACACGGGCAAGTAAATCACGGTGTAACATACTGTACTAGAATATTTATATTTCGATGTACCGCCAATTATCTAGTGTGTACAAAAGAAGATTTGGCAAATTCTTCCCATGTGCCTGACCATACCAATTGCCTCTCCAACCTCTCACGGAGCCAAAAAGCAAAGACAAAGAATAGGAAACACGAAAAGGCAAAGGGAACATTTGCACCTCACATATGGTATGACAGAAAGCGGCAGCGTGGACGCAATAGGGATTGGCCGGACCTTCTTGGAGCAGTGGATCTCGACACTTTCTGAGAGCAAAAGGCCGAGCCGAGACGAAACCGCGGCTGAGGACGGCGGCGCCCGCGGGCCCACCCGCAATCCCGCGGCTTCCCCCCGCTTTCCATTCCTGCGTCCCTTCCTGTGGGTGAACACCTCTCACCTCCTCCGCCACGCCCCTGCTTGTTTTGTTTCCATCCTCCTCCCGATCTCTCCCTTCTTTATAAGCACATCGCCTTCCTTTCTCCCTTCCGAGTCGCCACAAAACCGAGGAAAGAGAGAGACGGGCAGGATATACTCGCTGCTCTGCCGCCCCCTTCGCCTTTAGTTGATCTCGCCATGGCTGCCACCGTCGCCGTGGACAACCTCAACCCCAAGGTGAGCGGCGCTTCTCCTGTCTGTTTCTTGCTCTCTTTTCTTGGGCGGTCCCGGCGAGGCGGGGCCGGGTTGCTGATTTGATCTGTGAGTTGGGTGGTCGGGCGTCTACTTCATCGAATTCTTCTTAGTTTTTGTTTCTGATTCAGTCGTGCACTTGTGGTACTAGTTGATACACTTGGTTATTCCGCTTGTGTTCTGGATCTGATAGCCCGAACTTGAAAGCGAGGATTTTTTTGTTATGCAAACTTATCATCTGAAGATGCTTTGATTTTAATGTGGCCCCTAAACTGATGAACTCTTGGTCCGCAAATTAGAGTTATTCAGCAGTTGATTACAAGTTATTAGAAGTGTAGTCTGTACTGTAGTGTAGTGTTTTTACCTTGATGCTGCCAGTTTCCGCAAAAAAGAGGGGAACCTAGCCAGCAGGTAGATCTCAGTACTATTGAGCTGCTGGCATGCTGTTTTTTGTGTCACGGTGCCAGTCAGCATCCTTTTTTTGTTTGGCACTATAAAACAATGTCATCTTTGATGCTGAAGCACGAATACTGTTGTTTAAATGGTAGCATAGATGCTGCTCAGTTGCCAATCTGTCACTTGTGAAGATTTTCACATGTTGTAGTTTGGTCACAGAGGATATAAAACATGTGAATTTTTTAACATGTTGTAGTTGGTGACAGGGCATCTGGTGAACTGACCACTTGTCTCTCTGCACATATTCTTTCACCTGGAATTCTTATTATCGTTACATGGTCATATGACAGCATAGCATTCCGTCCACATCTCTGACATGATTATAAGTTCATTATATTTCCACTTTCAAGAATTTACTGGCATTCTGTGTTTTATTTATTTGAGTCACTGATTAAATTATTTTTTTACGGGGGAGTTGCTGATTAATTTTGACCATCATTTGATCAACTATGTGCATTTTCTAAAAACTAGCCACTTCGTTAATTAATTATCTTATGACTGTTGCAGGTTTTAAAATGTGAGTATGCTGTGCGTGGAGAGATTGTCATCCATGCTCAGGTATTTCAACTGACCAACAAATGTTATGTCAGTAATTTGAAATCTCCTGTATTCAGAGTTTAGCTAACTCTTTACTCATGTTTTTAGATAATCACCAAGTCTAATAAAAGTTTAGTAGGATGCACTTTTTATTCTGAATTTTGACAAGGAATTGTTTGGTATTAGTAACAGTTTGATACGCTTTAAAAACAGAGGGTGTTACCTGGCATTTCCTGAAAGACGCCAGTTCATGTGCCATTAAGTATTTAGAAATTGATTAACCAGGTAATTTTGTTTTTGCAGCGCTTGCAGCAACAGCTGCAAACTCAACCAGGATCTCTACCTTTTGATGAGGTACTTAAGCATAGATTCTGAAGGTTAATGTTATAGATAGTTTTCTTGTTATGTTGTACAGTTTCTTAGCTCATTCAACTTTTCCCCTTGCAGATCCTCTATTGTAACATTGGGAACCCACAATCTCTTGGTCAGCAACCAGTTACATTCTTCAGGGAGGTATGTGAATTTTGTACCTGCAGAGTTTAAAGTTTGTTCCGCTGGATTCTTACATGGTATATCGCAGGTTCTTGCACTTTGTGATCATCCAGACCTGTTGAAAAAGGAGGAAATCAAAACATTGTTCAGGTGAATATCGGCATCATTGTAACTCATCAGCACAAAACAAATGCAAGGAAAACTTAGTATGGGAGGATATTTTGATGGATACCCTTAACCAAGTGCTATCATGCTACTTTTTTGAGATTCAAATGAACTTGAATAATTGCAAAAACACAATTGTGGAGTAAAAGTATTCCATAGGGTGTGATGCACCAATCTGCAACATTTTAAGCCTATACTTTATACTCCCTCTGTAAAGAAATATAAGAGCATTTAGATCACTAAAGTAGTGATCTAAACGCTCTTACATTTCTTTACGGACGGAGTAAGTGCTAAAAAAATCGATACGTGCTGTGTGTTGCCACTTCTGATTGATTATGAAAAATACCTAGAACTAATTCATTTGTCTTAGCATGAACTTGTTGCATATGATACCTGATGCTTCATCTTGTTGCAGTGCTGATTCTATTTCTCGAGCAAAGCAGATTCTTGCCTTGATACCTGGAAGAGCAACAGGAGCATACAGTCATAGCCAGGTAATCATCTTATTGCACAATTTATTACTTGCTGCAAGGAGAAAAATATGGAATCTTGGATTGACTTTGTTTTTTTTTTTTTCATTCTCCTAGGGTATAAAAGGACTTCGTGATGCAATTGCTTCTGGGATCGCTTCACGAGATGGATTCCCTGCTAATGCTGATGACATTTTTCTTACAGATGGAGCAAGCCCTGGGGTATGAAATTTACCTCTTCCTTCGATTGCTAGACAATGTATGAACAAACATAAAGTAGTTAACTCTTATATCATGTTACTCTTCCCTTGTTAGGTGCACCTGATGATGCAATTACTGATAAGGAATGAGAAAGATGGCATTCTTGTCCCGATTCCTCAGTACCCTTTGTACTCGGCTTCTATAGCTCTTCATGGCGGATCTCTTGTATGTACCCTCCCTGTTTGCCTGGCAAAAGAAGTTTAAGTTTAGTATAGTTATATTTCATGCGGTGCCAAATCCTGAATTGAGAGCATATCTTTCAGGTCCCATACTATCTCAATGAATCGACGGGCTGGGGTTTGGAAATCTCCGATGTTAAGAAGCAACTTGAAGATGCTCGCTCAAGAGGCATCGACGTTAGGGCTTTGGTGGTTATCAATCCAGGAAATCCTACTGGACAGGTTTATACTCATCTTTTTCCTTCTGGTCCAGAAAACCTTCTTGGTTTGCTGCAACTATGGTGTCCACACCATATGTTTACTTAATGAATGCATTTCTCGTATTCTTGAATTGAGTATATTTCTCCATTCTTTTGTAGGATAGCTTAGGAAATAATTATTTTTTGCTTGGGCTGCAATATGTATAAAATATTCTGAACTAAGATAACTAAAAAGGAGAAAAGATCAATAATTGAGATGGTCCATTTATTTATAGGTACTTGCTGAGGAAAACCAATATGACATAGTGAAGTTCTGCAAAAATGAGGGTCTTGTTCTTCTGGCTGATGAGGTGAGGGATAATGGTTCTCAAAGCATCACAACACACTTTGAGCTGCTCAATTCTATTGCTTTCCTTGTGTGTAACATTCATGACATTTATCTATTGGTAGGTATACCAAGAGAACATCTACGCTGACAACAAGAAATTCCACTCTTTCAAGAAGATAGTGAGATCCTTGGGATACGGCGAGGAGGATCTCCCTCTAGTATCATATCAATCTGTTTCCAAGGGTAAGCAGAAAGATCCACATGCTTATTCTTCTATTCACAGTGTTGCTGGTTTGCCAAAACTATTTTGTTGCTACCACCAGGATATTATGGTGAGTGTGGTAAAAGAGGTGGTTACATGGAGATTACTGGCTTCAGTGCTCCAGTAAGAGAGCAGATCTACAAAATAGCATCAGTGAACCTATGTTCCAATATCACCGGCCAGATCCTTGCTAGTCTTGTCATGAACCCACCAAAGGTCAGTGACATGACACTCCTTAAATTTCTACACCTAAATGAGAATACAAAGTTCTTCAGATAAATACCATTAATGGCTTCTGCAGGCTAGTGATGAATCATATGCTTCATACAAGGCAGAGAAAGATGGAATCCTTGCATCGTTAGCTCGTCGTGCGAAGGTGCACCCTGGTTCTATATCTCATACCCCTAAATGCATTGTTGAAAACATGCTAAAATTTGTTACTGCTGCTTTCTTGATCACAGGCATTGGAGGTTGCATTCAGTAAACTCGAGGGAATTACTTGCAACAAGGCTGAAGGAGCAATGTACCTGTTCCCTCAAATCTGTCTGCCACAGAAGGCGATTGAGGCCGCTAAAGCTGCTAACAAAGCACCTGATGCATTCTATGCTCTTCGTCTCCTTGAGTCGACCGGAATCGTCGTTGTCCCTGGATCTGGATTTGGCCAGGTGAGCAGATTCAGTCTTGATAGAAAGATTATGCTATTTTTATGCCTGTAGTCGCTGATACTATTGGTCTGGACATATAAATCTAGCACTATTTTAACCACCAGGTAACAATCATATCGTTATCACAAAAAAAAACAATCATATAGATATGAAACTAACATGCCCGAACTGAACTGAAACGTTTAGTCCATTGTTAGTGAAAGCATTTATGGACTCTGGGTTTTGAACAATACAGGAGTACATTACATCTACTTTCCCTTTCATTGTTTTTACCCTAAGCCATAACATTGCCATTGATACTCTGTACTCGACAGGTTCCTGGCACATGGCACTTCAGGTGCACGATCCTTCCGCAGGAGGAGAAGATCCCGGCAATCATCTCCCGCTTCACGGTGTTCCATGAGACGTTCATGGCAGAGTACCGTGACTAAACTGGTGTAACATGTGTGGGATTACATGCAGGTCTCATGGATTTTCCCTAGGCGTTTTTGCCCCCGTTGACAGCAGTATCCTGTAGATGAGACAAAATAAAGCAAATCCATGGCTTGTGTGTGTGTGATACTATATCAGATTCTGAAACAGATTACCTGTCTGATGCCTTTGATGGCAAATTGGCAACTGAGAATTTTTATTTCCACCTTTAGTTTGCTCGATATCTGTGGCGGAATACCTTCGCGTTCTTGGCATTTTCTGAATTATGACGAGCAAGGCGCCAAACCTTGGGATGCATCTGTATGAGTGGGAGTATAGGTCTGGGAGTGTAGGTCTTCCAAGCGTTGCAAAACTATGACGTAGCGAGGACACTGAAGAAATGAATGAAGCGTGGTTTCTCGGTGGAGATTTACTCTCGCGATTGGACTTTGGCGCCCGCAGCATGAGCTAGGCAAGGACTTTGACCTTGTTTGGAGCGCGAGGTGTCAGATGTAATGTGCGCTCACGTCCTTGATGTCTTCTTGCATGAGGAATAGGTGGGCATGCTTGGTGGAGAAGGGTAAGTACAGAAGCGACTGCAACTTTGTAGACTCGAAATTTGTTAGGCGATTTCAAAGGCTAAATTGCATACCGATCAAAATGACCGAGCAAACTACTCTCTCTAAAGTTGGTATAAAGTTGAGACACTTATTTTAGGATGAAGGAAGTATAATATTTAGATCAGTGGAGTGGGTGAACAGACTAGGGAAGCCGTTAGCGAGTGCATGATGGTGGACCCAGGTGTCTAGCCAGAAGAATGCGGAAGCTCCATTTTATGTTAGGACGAAGGAGATCTAGCGAAGGGGTATATGTTGGTTGACGATGTTGGATAGGAACGAATTAGGAGTTTATGATCTTTGGATGACATTAGGATGATGGAGGAGAGCCAAGAAAACCAAAGAGTATCGGAGGGTAAGTGGAAATTTGACGGCAACTTTCATTAGCAAGCGCACATTATGGATGACGATGCTTTTGAGCCCTTCTAATGAATAAAGCTTGAACTTTCTTAAAAAAATGCTTTGGAGCCCTAAACCGTCAAACTCTTTTGGCTTACAAACATTTTCTCAAGCTATTAGACATTGAGCACCTACACAAGACAGATGTGCAACCCAAAAGAAGGCACAACTTATAGTATAAAATTTTTCAGCTGCATTTTTGGGTAGGCGGAAAACTGACATACTAACCCTTAGAAAGAAGAAGGGCATGCCAACCTGCGAGAAACCAAAGGCGCCTATCTAAGATGGGGCCGAAGACAGAATATGGTAGTTTATAGGGAGAGGTGTAGTTTGAGGTACGTTTGTGGAAAGGAGGATATGGAACAACCTAGTATGTTAATGATATTGATGTCATTCTTGAGTTGTTCCCATGAAAGGGGGGTGAAAGTTGTTTTTGGAAGATGATGGAGAGGTCAATGGGTAGAGCAAACTCGTCTAGGATTTTTTTTAGGATTTCAACGCCGCCTGAGATGCGGTCTTAGCTAAGATGAAAGTGGCATCGACGTGTTGTCGCATTCTTGGTGATAGGTGGCCGTAGATGGGGTGGCAGAGAGTGGCTGGATCGTGTTTTTCGTTGTTTAGTTGTTTTAGAATGTTGGCGGAGATAATAAATATATAGGTAGGGTGAAAGGCGATTGATGGTGCAACACACCGAGGGTGGTCCATCAGCCAGGAAGCCCGGTGTTGGGCTGACCTCGGGACCCGGGAGGCTTGGTGGCAGCACGGCACCAGGATGCAACCCAGGGCCCGGCCGGGGATCCGTAGATCATCTTAGCATACAAGCCAAGATGCCATCGGCATGAAGCTGGTTAGGAACCCTCTGAACCCTAGCTCTCGCCCCCCAATATAGGGCGACGCTAGGGGTCATACGTTGGGAAACATAGTAGAAAACAAAAAAAAATTGCTCTACGAACACCCATGAACAATATGAAGATGCATATAGGGTTTGGATCAACGATCCTTACCGACTCCAGAGTGCAGCGGAAGTAGACGAGTCGGTGTAGATCGTACTTGGAGTCCCTCGAACCGTTGATAATGATCTCGCGAACCGCCCTCGAACAGAAGACCGAAAGCACATCTTCTCTACTTGGTTGCAAGCGTATGGTCTTCACAATCCGGCAGTGCTTCTCTATCTAGAGCTAATTGTCGCCGGATAATTAGAGGAAGAAGATTAGAACCACACTGGGCTTCTAATTATGAGGACTAGAGAATCTAGGTCAAGCTCTAATTGATCAACTAGGATCAACTTAAACTAGAGGAGCTAGAGGAGGCTCCAAAACTTGTGTGACTATTCTGGCCAATACCTCAAGTATACCAGCCGGCCGCCCCACCCTCCCCTTAACCGCCACCCATCGCCGTGCTTCCTCCGCCCACTGCCGTCCCTTTAACCCAGGCAGACCTCGAAGTCTGAAGCTGCCGAACCTGCACCCCCCGCCACCCCTAAGATAGACAAGGAGGCTCATGCTCTGCCTGCACCCGTTGCATCCCTAAGATAGATGAAGAGGCTACTCCGCTGTGGTTGCGGCCGCCTCCGCCGGTAGCCTCGGTGCTCCTCCACAGCTGCTGCTTCCTCTCCACCTAATTGACTGAAGCAAATTTGAATTTCAGGTGACTGGCGTCCAGCAAAACTGTTAATTTATCTTGGTTCTACTTATTATTACAGGGATGTGAGGCATACGAGAGATTCTTGGATGACACCAAGAATCTCCCGAGTGTGAGACCTTGGTATCGTATCAAGTGTGCTGCATCTCCTAAGGAGAGGAATGGTATAAAGAGGCTGCCTGTATCCGCGTTTTCATTTACGGTATAGTTCATTGTTTTTTAAATATTTTTCTTGTGAATCTACGTAACTGCCTACAGTGAAGAATATTTACGATCCATTAATTAGTCACCTAAATTTGTTGAATAAAGGAATATTTCGGTCCTCACCAAAATATCAAATATTTAGAAAATATGTGAGAACTATTTAAAAAAAGCATTAAATCGATCAATTTTTGACCAAATTTGAATCTGCTTTAGTTTAGTCCGAAAATCCAAAGGTACATCCGCATCCTCTTCCCTTGTCCCAGATTCGCTAGAGATAATTTCATTATTCGCATTCTCTTCGACCATGTCATTTAATCCTCTTAGCTCTTTCTTGCCACTCCCATTGGCTCTGACAATCCTTCCGGCTGTGAAATTGGCCCTTTAATCTTGCTTCCCTTATAAATTACATCAATCTTTTTCAGTTGAATGACGAAATTATTTTTGCAAAAAAAATTAACACATGAAACAAACAATCAAATGAAAATTTTATATTTTCTATATATGTCATTTAGTGGCATGAAGCAATTGCAATCAGTACATACACATGGATGTTCTCTCTAGCAATCAGAAAATACTAAAGAAAATCTAGCAATCAGTAATCAGTAGCATTAGGCAATCAGCCCTGCGTATAAACTGCCACACAACCCAGTGTAATCAGGCCATGTTTAATCAGCATTAGCATCTCAATTTATCTCTCTCTCTCTCTCTCTCTCTCTCGCTCTCTCTCTCTCTCTCTCTCTCTCTCTCTCTCTCTCTTCCTCTCCTGACACCACACACAGTAACAACAGCATATCCACATAGAGGCAGCCGCTCAATCTTTCTCGCTTTCTTTCTACTACTCTCTTATTCATCACTCGAACTCTATCTCTGTTGTTCACCCCTGATTTTCTTCTTTTAATTGAAGGGATAAGAAAAGTGGACGTTTTGTTGTGGTGATCTTTTTTTATAAGATGTTGAGAATACCTCTTTGCAAACAAAACCTAATCATGTTCATTCTTCTGAAACGTCAGTGTGTACCACAACATGTACATCCACGGATAACAAAAATATGTGACCAAAACAGAAGTTAATTTCCAATACCATTACCAAACAACTGAATTGGAGTATTTCCAAAGAAATACAATTACCCATATCCTCTTACCCAATCAAAACTGGATTCAACATAAGACACATGCACATAAGCCCTCCTATTAACTGAACCATGAAAATTGACCAACTTGTTGCTGATAGTTACATACCAGACAATTGCACAAGCGCATCAAGCCACATGCAGACAGAGCTGTCGGCACTCCTCGCCTTCGGTTGCCCTCACCACCTTGTCACATTCAAACAAGAGCAGAGACAACCACATCGCACATACCTATAGCCAGTACGCGCACCGTTATGTGAGGAGATGATGACCACGTCAGGCCCCTCCAGTGCCACCACGGAATGGTCATCCCCCATGAATCGTTGCTGAGAGAAAATATTAAAGTGTCATTTAAATTTCTTAAACCATGAAGTAAACAAATGGCCGCCCAACACAGTTCTATGTGATATGATAACCAACTTTTGCAATTCTCAGGCGTCTGGTTGATGTACCTGAACCCATGGAATTCTTTAGCAACTCGCAAGTAGTGGCGGTGGTGTCATGTGGACGAAGCTCTAGGTGGAAGGACACTGGGATTCAGGTGACCTCCACCAGATCGATGAGCTGGACATCCTAGCAATATCCTGAGTGAACCATGAGGGAAAATATAACAATTTTAAAAACAACGCGGCCGAAAAAATTCCTGACAAACTCGAGGATATGGCCGCACCGTTGGACCCAATCTCATGCTACGCGCAGATCGGGTCGTCGCCCTGGATCTCACGCCCCACGCCTATCCTGCATGTCCACTCCGCCATGCGAAAATAAATCAGAGGTGAGAGAAGAGACAAAAAATCAGATGAAGGTGGGAGGTCAGGTGAGACAAAAAAACCAGAAGGTGAAAGGTGAAATAAAAAAATAGTGAAACAGAAGTTACCAAGTCATCTTTTAGGAGTAGAGATTTCGAATGCAAAATGCAATACGTTCGCTCAATCTAAAACCTTTTATCAACCAGTCACTCCATGTTGCGCGCGCCTGTCACCGCAGCATGCCGTTTGTGTCGTTCATTGGCACCAGAATAGGCACAACTACAGTCACCTGGAATTCCATGGCATCTCAGGACGGTTTAGTGTCATATGTAGGATAACATGCATGCCTTATATTACATCTTTAAATTGTTTGTAGCATTTCATATTTATGTTTGACAACTGAGGAGACTCCTGACCTTTTTTCTAGGGGGGGGGGGGGGGGCAATGCCCCCTTTGGCCCTAGAGAAGTTACCCCGCACCTCCTTGGAGGATTGTAACTCAACTTCTACCTTTTCAGTGAAAACAAACACAAAAGTGATGGCCCTACCTAATTAACCCTAACTAGTGATGTTCCACGACATCTCGGGCCTTCCCGTTTATCACCTAGGCTGGCTTCGTCCGACCTACTGGAGTGCACCCGCCAGGCACCTTGGTGGTGTCACTGGATGGGAATGGGCACTCCCGGCACTGTCCAAGGCGTCGTGGACATGGTAACTGATGGCAACAGAGAATGTGTGAAGATCATGATCATGTCGTGCACGTACAAGTAATATCTCACTTCTATGGTTCTACCTATCTTTCAAAGAAAAACATGTGTTTATTTAACCACTTCTCAGTACAATGCAATGCAGGGAGAGGGTTGGTGTGCCGAAAAACAAACCATTTGTGCCGTTCATCGGCAGTGGAATAGGCACCAGTACAATTACCTAGAATTCCACGGCATCTCAGTCCGGTTCAACATACTAATCCTTTTCAGACGCTATTGATGCCGAGTACTTCTGTGCGTGCAACATCACATTCGAGGTAAGCATGTTCTAGCAGTTATGCCTTCATAAGAAAAGTTTGCTCGGAGCGCCTGGTTGGAACATGGATGGTCTAGAACGGTAGCTTCTTGATGTACAGTGGACCAGAAAACTGGTTGGATTTCATGCACGGTGCTAGGGGCAAAAGCGGGTGATGGGCTCATGGGGAAAAAGAGTGTCTGGTTGATCTTTGGCGGCTGCGAGTGAACGAAGGAGGGCAAGCAAACATAGTTCTAAAGAAAAAGCAACAAAGTTCTCGACAGGGGCAGGTTTTGAGCTCACCTTTGTGTTCTGATAGCAACAAAGAGAGGGTGGGGATCATCATCATGCCGGACATCTACAACTAAGATCTCACTTTTATGGTCCTACCTATCTTTCTGACAAAAGCTATGTTTATTTTATCACCCGTCCGTATGATGAAGTGTAGGGAGAGGGTTGTTGTGCCAAGGGAAATGTCATTTTGTCGTTCATTGATAGCGGAACAGGCACGACTACAACCACCTGGAATTCCACGGCATCTCATGCCGGTTCATTGTCATATGTTGGATAACATGCATGCGTTATATTACATGTTTAAATTTTGAGTAACATTTCAGATTTAAGCTTGACAATTGAGGAGATTCCTTATAATTTTTGGGGTTGGGGGGGGGGGGGGGCATGGCCCATTTTGTCCCGAGAAGTTTCGTTTCTGCCCACATATCAAGTATGTTATGCCCTTTATGTCTCACTCTAAATATTATTTTCCATTTTGTCATATAGTGTGTCCTGCCTTCTTACTATGCTACACTACATTGCACAACATGTGTAGCTGCCGCAAAGGGGCAATGCCACGGGTAAATATCCTATGATACTTTTATATTTTTAAAAATAAATAACGTGTAGTGCAGCCCATTTAAGTGATAAAATGCATAGAACCACCACTTTAGCGTTATACCTCTTGAAAAACCACCACTTTACAAAACGTGACACTTTGCACCACACCGAAATTTTGACAGTGACAAAAAACACGATGGTAGATGCTAAGAGTTTTGATGACGTCACTAATCGGCCAGGCCCACTGGTCAGGCTGAGTTGGAGAAAGGAAATTCCATGTAGGGAAATATATGTAGCGTCTTCTTCCTCCGCCTATCTCTCTAAGGCATTTCGTTAAACACCTCGTATGCATAGTGGGGTGGAACTCCTGGAATCACCACGAACAGCTGCCTGCCGCCTCCGCCCTCATGCTCGATCCCCATCGCCCCGTCCCCGCGCTCCACCCCGTCGCCTAGCCGCCATCCAGCTTCACCCCGACGCCCAGTCATCATCGCACTCACCCCGACGCCCAGCTGCACCGGAGCTCCAACCCGACATCGACCCGCCATCCTCGCGTCCAGTACCGACATCTAGTCGAGCTGCCTCACCCCGTCCCGAGCGTCGTCCAGTTGGTCGTCGTCTGCTTCTCCCCTGCCGCCCCCTCCCCTCGTCCATGCTTGCAGTCAGCCCCAATCCCCGTCGCTGCTACTACCGGACCTTCATCCCCGGGCTGCTGCTGTTGCGGGAGACGCCGGAGCCGGTCCGCTCCATCCTTGCCGCTGACGCCGCTGTTGGGTGACATGTACGTCCTCATCCCCGGCTCCTCCTTCATATGCAGCAGCAGCTGCTGGCTGTACTCCTGCGCGCGTAGACGACGGAGCTAAGCGTGTCCAGTGCGCCTGCGAGCGAGACACCGAGGCCGGGGAGGAAGAGGCAGTGGTGGCGGAGGACGTGAGGGTTCCGTGCGAGGTGAGCTAAAGCTCTAGCCCGTTTTGCACTATCTTTATATCTATTTCCATCAGCTTGAAGAGACTCATCCAATGGTGATATGAAATCATATATTTAACCTCATCTTGCTACAGCCTCAAGTCACTCTTTGCAACCATGTCATTTTTTAGCGTCAACAGGTCCTCACCAAAATATCAAATATTCAGAAAATCTGTTAGAACTATTTAAAAAAACATTAAATAAATCATTTTTTTGACCAAATTTGAATCTGCTTCAGTTTAGTCCAAAAATCCAAAGGTACATCCGCATTCTCTTCCCCTATCCCAGATTTGCTAGCCTTGCACTGGTCGGCGCCTGTTGGTTGATGGTGGTCGCGTCACTATATATGCCACCCTATGCGGCTTCATCGCTCTCCCTCTTCAAGCTCATGACGCTCTTAGGATGGGTGTTTCACTCAATCCCCAATAGCTACGCCGTCTGGACATAGGCCTCGTGGGGGAGGGGAGGGGGGGGGGGTGCTCGGCGTAGTGTTGGATGTTCTTGCTCCTGTCGATCCAACTTGGCACGTGATTGGTCATGCCGGCAACTGCTGTTGCTTGCCTGTTCTATCGTGTCAGTTGGGACCTCCTCGCTCGGGTGACCTGGCATGGGGGTTTGGGGCATCTAGAGGGTATGAAGGGCTAGAGAAAACTGTGATCGCGGCCAACATCCACAACGACAACACATGCAGGCTCCGCGTCCCACCATGGTGGAAATGCCTCCTCCTCCTCCACGCGGGATTTGGAGAAGGAGAATATCCCTGGCGGTCTGTCTGGCCATGACAGTGGCGGTGCATTCATGCCATGCCTTAATGTTGATGACACTGTCTTCATCCCCTACTCATCTGCTCGCTCTATTTCTCTACATTATGTGTGAGCACCCTTCAAAATCTCCACTCTGGCGCCATTGGGATGCCAAGTTGTCGTCTCTCTCAATGTTGTGTAGTGCCCTTCATTTACACTCAACTTTGGGCAATGATCAGCCTTCGCCGGAGATAATTTCATTATTCGCATTCTCTTCGATCATGTCATTTAATCCTCTTAGCTCTCTCTTGCCACTCCCATGGACTCTCACAATCCTTCCGGCGGTGAAATTGGCCCTTTGATCTCGCTTCCCTTATAAACTGGATCAATCCTTTTTTAGATCATATTCAGGACTTCAGGTGAGCCTACCCCCCCCCCCCCACACACACACAAACACTTTCAAAAACAAAAAGTCACTGAGATTTGGGTAAGAAAATTAAGGGATAAGTATATTTTTCGTCCCTCAATTATTTCAGAAGTCTACAAATGATCCTTCAATTTCAAAACCAGCTAATCCTAGTCCCTCAACTTTCAAAACCGGATAAGTTTAGTCCTTTGTACCGTTTAGGGTGGTTTGGTGCTGACGTGGACATAGTTTTAACTAAAATTAGATATCTCATGTATGTTTGACCGCCATGTCACACAGGTTTGACTGCTACATCAGTATCCACAAACTCACCGTGGCCACTGTCATCGAGCCACTGCTCCTGTAGCCTGTAGGAACTCGCGACAACATACGGGTGCCGCCCAGGGGGAGTTGTGCTGCAGCAGCAGCACCTCCTTGGCAGCTCATCAGGAGGCGCCGCTGGGCTGCTCTACAAGATTGCATATGGGTATGTATGCACCGAAGCTGGCTTGGGTTCCACCAGAAGACAATACACACATACAGTAGAGCTGTTGGATGCCTAGACTGACTCACAGGAGACTAGCTAGCTACATACTAGATGGATTTTCGCCGGATTGGAAAACGCTTTGACTCTCACCCGGAGAGGAGCTCGTGCGTCCGCCGCGTACAACCGGAGCTTGAGAAGCACCTCAACATGTCCATGAGCAACCTCGATCGACAGTGTGCATGAAGATGGGCTATCGCAGTCGAGCCTGGACGTGGATTCGTACGTATCAGCCGGTAGGGCCGTGCACAAGGTCGCCCATGGACATCCTTCGCTCGCCCCAGGACGCATTGGTGACCCTTGAGTGGCGACGGCCACAAATTGCAACGCTTCTTCTTTTAGCCTGCTGCACAAAACCGCTCATCAGAGGCACTAGGACGTTCGGCGGGCTGCTGGGTTGTTAGGACCCGGACAGTAATTTGGGATCTATCTATGAATTTGTAAAGGAAAATTGGTAGGATCTCGTGTAGGTAAGAGGAACGCTAGGGTTCCAGTATATTAGCCATGACGGCGTTGAGGAAATTCATCAAAAAGCATATTCATTCCAGCCACAACCCGGCTAGTTATAGGGAAGGGTTTTAACCCAAACGGTAAGAACAGTAACTCTCTGTTACTATTGTTACAACGGTAATAACGCTCAACGGTCGAGATGAGCCATCCTCCACCTATTTGATCCTAGCCGTTGGATAACTGAGTCGTTACCAGCGACTTAACTAAACTTATGACGTGTATATATCGAGGCCTGACATTGCTCCCCCCTTAAGACACAATGTGTCCTCACATTGTTCTTTCTGCCGCACGCCAAGCTTGAGTTGTTTCCTTGAAGAACTCCGGAAATGCATATTTGATGAAATCTGCATCTTTCCATGTTGCTTCTGCTGGAGATAAGTTTTTCCACTGAATGAACCAATGAACCACTGGAATGTTGTGTCGAGGCACTTGCCTAACTTGCAAAACTTCAGCCGGCCCAGTTTTTATAGTGCCATCTTCATTGACCATTGGGAGATAAGGGCTGGGGATTGATTTTGGTCCAATGTGCTTCTTGAGCTGGCTCACATGGAATACTGGATGTATTTTTACTTCCTCCGAGAATTGCAACTTGTAAGCATATTTGCCAATTTTCTGAGTGATCATGAATGGCCCATAGAACTTGTTTTGCAGTTTGAGAGCTCCTCTGAACCCAAATGCAGCTAACCTGTATGGTGCCATTTTCAGATAGACCATGTCTCCCACTTCAAATGTTCTTTCCACTCTCTTCATGTCAGCATAGTGCTTCATTCTATGATGTGCCTTGTGCAAGTTTTCCTTTATTTGCTCCAACATGTGTTGCTTAGAGGAGAGGAATTCTTGAGCCTCTATGTCTTCCAGACCAGGAATTGCTAGCTCACTAATTAGAGGAGGAGAGAATCCATAGAGAGCTTGAAAGGGGGACATTTTCAAAGCAGTGTGATATGTAGAATTGTACCAGTACTCTGCCAGGGGCTGCCAAGACATCCACTTCTTTGGTTCATTTGTGGTCATGCACCTCAAATATGTTTCAAGACACTGGTTTACTCTTTCTGTCTGCCCATCAGTTTGTGGATGGTAGGATGTGTTGTACCTCAGCTCCACTTTCAAGGCCTGAAAGATGTCTCTCCATAGTTTACTTGTGAATATTCTGTCTTTGTCTGAGATGATCAACTTAGGAGGCCCATGCAATCTAATGATCTGATCCACAAATGCCTGGGCAACAATTAAGACAGAATAGGGGTGTGCCAGTGGAATGAAATGAGCATATTTACTAAACCTATCCACCACCACCATTATGACCTCCTTTCCTTGGGAATTGGGCAAACCTTCAATGAAATCCATTGTGACATGCTGCCAGGCCTATCAGCCACAGGTGATGGATCCAAGAGACCAGGTTGTAAGCAGTGTTCATGCTTTGCTCTCTAGCAGATAGGGCATGCAGCAGTGAACTTTTCCACCTCTTGCTTGAGACCAGGCCAATAAAATATATTCTTGATCCTCTGGTATGTGGCTCTCACTCCTGAGTGTCCTCCCACAGGTGAACTATGTAATGCTTGAATTAACTTAGTTCTTGAGGCAGCATTATTGCCAACCAGTATTTTTCCCTTGTACCTGATAATTCCAGCATGGATGGTATACTCAGAGTCAGCAGATGGTTGTTTGAGAAGCAATTGTTCCATTAATTGTTGAGAAACTGGATCATTTTGGTAACTGAAAATTAGATCTCTGCCCAAACAGGTGTGACAGCAGACATAGCTAAACAACTTGGGAGTACTCTTGAAAGAGCATCTGCAACTCTGTTTTCACTTCCTTTCTTGTACTGAATTTCGAAATTAAATTCCAAGAGTTTCATCATTAGTTTGTGTTGTACTCCTTCTATAATCTTTTGACCAATAATGAACTTTAATGATTGCTGATCTGTTTTAATGATTAACTCAATTCCAAGTAGATAGTGCCTCCACTTCTTCAATGCTTCCAAGATAGCAAGAGCTTCTTTTTCATAGGTGGACAATGCTGCATTTCTAGGGCAAAGAGAAGAACTGTAGTATGCAATTGGTCTGCCCTGCTGCATTAAAACTGCTCCTATTCCTTTTCCTGAAGCATCTGTCTCCAATACAAATGGAAGAGAGAAGTTTGGTAGGGCTAGTACATGGGCTGTTGTTAGTTCTTTTTGCAGGTGTGCAAATGCTTGATCATGTTCCTGTTTCCATGAGAATTGCCCTTTCTTGAGAAGATCATGTAATGGTCTGTAGATCATACCGTACCCTTTTATAAATCTTCTATAGTAGCCTGCTAGGCCCAAGAAACTTCTCAATTTAGTAACAGAGTCTGGTGTTGGCCACTCAGCAATAGCCAGTATTTTCTTAGGATCAGTTGCTACTCCTTTCACAGAAATGATGTGTCCCAGATACTCCACTTGCTGCACAACAAAAACACATTTGGACATTTTAGCAAACAGTTGGTGCTCTTTCAGTAATTGCAACACTATTTGCAGATGTTCCTTGTGCTCTTGTAGGCTCTTGCTGTATACTAATATATCATCAAAGAAGACAAGCACAAATTTCCTGAGATAGGGTCCAAATATACTGTTCATCAGTGCTTGGAATGTTCCAGGAGCATTTGACAACCAAAAAGGCATCACTAAATATTCAAAGTGCCCCAAATAAGTCCTGAATGCAGTTTTCTGTATATCTTCAGGATGCATTCTTATTTGGTGGTAACCTGATCTCAGATCTATCTTTGAGAAATATGTTGCTCCATGTAATTCATCCAGTAGGTCCTCAATAACTGGTATTGGAAACTTATTCTTTACTGTGATAGAATTTAATTTCCTAAAGTCAGTGCACAGCCTCATGGAGCTGTCTTTTTTCTTGACTAACATAACTGGGCTGCACAGGGGCTTTGACTGTGCCTTATGAGGTGTGCAGCTAACAATTTTCGAATTTGATCTTCCATTTCTTACTTCTGATGTTGGGGAACTCTATATGGTCTCACTTGAGGAGGAGTGGCACCAGGGACTAATGGAATAGTGTGGTCTAGAGCTCTTTTGGGTGGTAGTTCTTTAGGTTCCTCAAATAGATCAGCATACTGTAATAGTAGTTTCTGTATTTGAGGAGGTGTTGGTGTTCCTTCAGGTGCTTCCGTCAGTATATTATGCACTTGTAACAAAAACCCTTCTACTCCCTTATCCAACAACTTATTCATTTCCTCAGCTGGCACTTCTTTTATGTTGTCAGAATTGTTGAAAACTGCAGTAGTTACAGTCTGTTTTCCTTCCATAGTAAAATTGAATTGTTTCTCGGGTATGTTGAATGAGACAGGACTGACTATAGTCATCCAGTCATAGCCCAGGATGACATCATGACTTGGTAGTGATAGCACTCTGAAGTTGTGAGTTAACTTCAATTTTGCCATATGGAATTCACAGTTTGGAACCACTGCTGTAGATAGTAATTTTACTCCTCCTGCTACTGCTATTGTTCTGCCCTTGACAGGTAACAATTGGCAGTTGGCCTTGACAGCAAAATCCCGGTTAATGAAAGAGGATGTATTACCAGAATCGAGTAAGGCTACTGCTCTTTTGCCATTAATGTATATTATAGCAGTAGGAGTTGGAACTGCTAATTGATGTCCAATTGCATGAGCAGAAATGAACATTGCTTGTTCTCCTTCCTCTGTAATCTCTTGCTGGTCTTGTTGTATTTCTTCTTGATCTATTATAATTTGTTCTGGATCATCCTATTGCAGCAAGTGAATGTTGGGAATTAACTTGCATTTGTGTCCATGCACCCATTTATCTCCACACCTCCAACACTCTCCCACTTTCCTAATTTTTTGTGTAGTGTTAGCTGTTGTTTCAGCTTGTTTCACTAGAATTTGTTGTTGTGTTTCCACTGCACTGAACTTGTTCTGCATTGTTCCATTGGATTTCTGGTAGAAATTGTTGTAGGAGGTGCCTTGTTTCTTAACAACAGCTGCTACATGTGGGTGGTTTGGTTCTATATCCTTGGCCATGCAATAAGCATCTGTTAATGTTTGTGGTCTGAGAGGTCTAATCTGAAACTTAATTCCATCTCTTAGTCCATTGACATAACATCTGACAAACCAGAGCTCTCCTAGCTCAGGGTTTTCCTCTTGCACATCAGCCATCAAATCCTCAAAGATTTTTGTATATTCAGAGACAATATTGTGTAACTGTTTGACTGAATTAAATTTTTCTGTCAAGTCATAAGAGCCCTTGTCAGAAAATCTTTTAATCACTTCAGCTCCAAACTGTTTCCAATTGAATTGTTTCTTCAGTAGACCAGATCTCCTAAGCCACACATCTGCTTCATCGACTATATACATTTGAGCTAGTGAGACTTTGTACTCTTCTGGAGCTCCAGCCATTTGAAAATACTTGTTACATTGCCTTATCCAACCTACTGGGTCTGTTCCAGCAAATCTAGGAAAATCCATCCTGGGGCCTTTGGTCATTGATTTCATAAACTGGGCTTGCATATCCTGCTCATAGGTCCTGTAATAACCCTGCCATAATTGCCTGTCTCTATTCTGATGAAAATACTGATTAAATGCAGGTGTGTTTGCCCTATCTCTGGCAGTAACTGGAGTTCCTATTCCACTGGCATTTTCAACTCTTCCTTGCTGACCATAACCAGGAGGTACAATTGCTCTGTTTGTTCTGATAGGAGGTAGGTTCTGCAACTGAATCTCTTCCAACTGCTTAGTGTTTTCCTTCTCTGTCGCTAACTGCTGTTTCAGTTGCTCAATCCTAGCTGTTTGTTCCTCTTTCTGCTCCCTATGCAGAGTAGGAGATTTGGCCACTTGTGTTGAACTAGATGGCATGTCTTGCTGGGCTGCAGGTTGAGTTGTTTTCACCAAAGTTGTCAGAACAGTGCTGATCGTCGCCAATTGCTTGCTCAAATCACGCACAACTTGCTCAACTGTACCCACTGTTTCAGAGATCTGCCCCTGCTTGGCTCCAATAACTTGTACGTCCTCTTGCAGTTTTGACACCTGGTTCTGCATCTGGATGTTATCTTGCTGCAGAACTCCGAAATCCTCGCGCAAAGAGAGAACCTCCTGAAGATCCGCCTCATCAATTGTCTTCGCGCGCCCCATCTCCTGATCTGAAGCGAGCAAGAGGAATTTTACCACTGGATGGACCAGCAACCCGAATCTCACCTCAGATCCTGCCGCCGCCGCGATCCACGCCTCCTTGACACACGGATCGGAGCTGGAACGCGGGATTTTACCGACTGAGCGATGTGCTCAACCAACCGCTCCTGCTCGGCCGATCTGTGCCCGAATGATCGCCGCCTCCAACGCCGCCCCGGTACCGCTCGCCGCCGCCTATGCTCAATTCGATCCCGATCGACACTTAGGGAGGGAATTGGGTGGGATTACTCTCTCTCTGGAAAAATTGCTTGGCCGAGGAAGAAACCTATGCTCTGAATACCAATTTGTTAGGACCCGGACAATAATTTGGGATCTATCTATGAATTTGTAAAGGAAAATTGGTAGGATCTCGTGTAGGTAAGAGGAACGCTAGGGTTCCAGTATATTAGCCATGACGGCGTTGAGGGAATTCATCAAAAAGCATATTCGTTCCAGCCACAACCCGGCTAGTTATAGGGAAGGGTTTTAACCCAAACGGTAAGAACAGTAATTCTCTGTTACTACTGTTACAACGGTAATAACGCTCAACGGTCGAGATGAGCCATCCTCCACCTATTTGATCCTAGCCGTTGGATAACTGAATCGTTACCAGCGACTTAACTGAACTTATGACATGTATATATCGAGGCCTGACATGGGTATGGCCTCGGTGTTGAAGAAGGGCATGATGTAGACCTATTGTGCGGCCCTCGACGCCACCGTCCGAAAATATAGCAGGCGCACGACATGTGTTTGATAAAATGCCAAGAAAAACCATGCCACGTCATCAACAAAACCACTCAAAGCGATATGAGGGACTAAACATATCCGGTTTAAGAAGTTGGGGGACTAAGGTTTGCTGAGTTTTGGAGTTGAAGGACCATTTCTATACTTTGGAAAAAATTAAGGGATGAAAAATATACTTATCCCAAAAATTAACCCTTGCCCCACCTGGGGCAAACTCACTTTTTTTGGCAGATAGTGGGACATTATTTTTTCTGGTTGTACTTTAATTTTGTGGTTTGCCAAATTTTAGCATGCAAACTGTGGCAAAATTTCCTATATATGAACCGAATTGCCGCATATTCTTGTCTAATATACACCCTTTACTTATTTTGCCGCATACGTACCCAGCATAATTTGACCCCAAAAAATGGGAACCAAATAGGTTCCAGTAAAATGTCTTCCCTGCTGAATCCAGGAACCGGTTATTTTAGGCAGTAGAAAAATATCATATACTCAAACCTTAAACATCAGGAATATTTGTAGAGTCATTTAAATTAGTGCACCAAAATCAACATACCAAAAGGGAGATTTATCCTATATATAGATCATTACTATGCCATTTACATTTCCCTGAGATAATGATGAGAAACATTTATCCGCTGAAGAATGGCAGCAAAAGAAAGGGCAATTAATGTCTGAGGAGTTGAGACGGAAAACATCAATATACTACTACCTGTAGTGACTTGCTGAAAAACTAGGATACTTTATAGAAATGATGAGGCTCCTCACTTGGAACTGGGCAGGTCGGAAGAACTGAAGAAGTATAGTATCATGCTACTAATGTTGATCTGGCTCAAGCATATGCTGTATGATCTGGGCTGCATTTCTAATAGAAAATGAAGGGGCCTGCAGATTACTAAGGCCCCAAATAAAAACCCAGGGTAAGAAACACACTGGGGCTTAGCCAAATTCCAAGTTTTACAGTAGGAAATAAATCACTTTCTGATTTTGTAAGGAAAATGAACACACTGTGCACGCTGTAACTAGAAGGTCTTCAAATGTAGTACTAACATTTGTGTGTGAGATCAGAAAGCAAATAAAAATATGAATGTGATTGTTAGTGACATTGGAATGACATATATCAATAGTAGCAGGTTGACCATTCGCTGCAATGAAAAAGTAGCACTTAAGGTGGATACTTTTGTGTATAGAAGGATAGTTGAGTTTTCAAAACAAGCACAAATTGTTGACTGAAACAGAAGTAACTTTTCAGCACAAACACTGCATTGTTGACTGAAACTGGAACGACATCCATATTTTCTCAGAGAAAACATAATGCAACTGGAACAATCTAGGTAGCATCCACAATCTTTCCCAGTTACATGTTTTGGCAATTAACTATTTTTGCATGACATACATTGCATGTTCGGAATCACAAAGGAATAGTAGACCATAAATGTAGCGGCACATCCAATTGAAGGACCAGACAAAATACAGTGCGATCTTCGAGCAGCAACCTAAGTAAAAGACATTAGATTCCTCAGGTATATAATCAACCTTGTCTGCAAAGTCACAGATAAACCATTGGCATACTTATTCTGAAAGATCGTCATCTACTCATCTTCATTTACAAAATAACAGTTAAAAGGGATCGGCAGTTGACAAATCATGGGCATCCAAAGACGACACATCATCATTTTTGTATGAATTCCAATTGAGCGCCTCGAGAAGCTCTATTTTCCATTTCTAGCAGCCTGTATTGATCAGCCACCCATTGTTTGTTGATCCTATGACTGACTCCAAATTTGAGTTCCTTCAGCACTTTTGCGTTCAAAATAAAGAACTTGGCAAAGCCAACATCTTGCTCACTGCCCTCATAATTTTTCAATACCAGTTTTTTTAGATGGGTATCAAGGCCTTTGACTGGATCTAGTGGGTCATACTGACGTGCATTTTTCGTACCTATCTTCAAGTATTTCTCCCACTGGAAAAGTAAAGAAGAGGCATGTTAAAGTAAATCTTAACTAGACTAGATTATATATCCAACAGATTATTGTCTCTGCAGAATCAAATATTTATTTTGACATTTAAAAGAAAGCAAGGATGAGTATACTCACAATGACATGAAGCTTTCCCAAGCAGGGGAAGCATCTTAAGACGTCAATAACAGCATTCAAATCAGGGACCGGGAACTCGAGAGCCAGAACCTTCACTGTGGCTATTGTATTATTCAAGCTTGTTGGGGTTAAACTCTGAACAAAAGAATGGGCATAAAACAGAAGAATGAATATTAAAATGTAATGATGCTGCATGTAAGAGTTAAGATGATTATGTTGTTGCTACCTGGAAGACTACATTAGCAATCTCAGTTTCGGAGATGCGGGGAGACAAAAGGCCCAGTATCTCCAGTTTAGGTGCCTTGATTATCCGAATAGTCTCACGCCCTTCGCGCGGACAAGGTAGTAGCAGCCTTTCAAGGAGAGGGGCGTCTTCAATGAACAATTCTCCTTTGGCTGCAAAACAAGCGCAGAGGCTCACACTCCTAAGAGTTGCCGAGCTAATGCGCAAGCAATTCGTATCACGAATTTCCTTCAATTCAAGTGACTCCAACAGATGGCAGGCAGAGAGCACCCCACGGAAGACATCCTCACAGATGGAAACGCGCCGCAGGATGAGTTGCTTGAGCAACGGAAAACTAAGCGAATGAGTAATCTCCTTGGGGAATTCGCAGACACTGATTCTGGCCACGAGGAGAGTTGGTGCTAAGCGGAACACTGATGGGGGCAGCGGATAAAGCTTCTCATGTACATAGTCCAAGAGGTCGAAGCTGATATCGAGCTCCTTGAGGTTTCTGAGGGCTCGGGAGTGGAACCAGTTCTCGATCTGAGCGGCTTCCTCGGCGTGCCTTTTTTTCGCTTTGTGGAGGCGGACGAGGCGGAAGACGAAACGGCGGGCAGGTCCAGGGTGGTCGGAGAGGATCCTGGAGACGACGGAGAGGCGCTTGAATTGTTTGGAGCAGAGGTGGTAGGAGGCGTGGAGGTTGAGAGGCGCTGAGCGCCAGAGAGGGCGCCATCTGCGAGCGATGGCCTGCGTTCGGGCGCCGTCTTTGGTGGGGAGGAGGGAGATGATGGTGCCGAGGATGTCGTCGGGGAGTTTGCTGATGAGATCGCCATGGCTGATGAGATCCCCGTCGCTGACAAGCTTATCCTCGCGGATCCGCTTCCGTGGCCTGCGCCCGGCGCTTCCGGCGGACGCGCGCCTCTTGGGTGCGGGCGCCGCGGCCTGAGCCTCCGCCTCCGTCTTCCTGACCGCGGGCATCGCCGCCACCGTCCTGTTCATGTCCGGCCGCGGGAACAGGGGATTTGGGTGGTGCGGCTCTGCTGGGACGGAATGGGGGAAATGGGAACGAAACGCAGGAAAGGGCCCTCTCCTGCTCACCTTGTTGGGCTGGACTGGGCCTGGTTGGTACTTAACCAAAATTGGCAGTATTTTTAATTCGGCTATATGGCCATCGTTTAGGATTAAAATTGTGATTTCGTTCAAATTACACTCTAGTTTTCCCCCCTTATTTGCGGGGGAAATAGATTCGATTTCAGATAGCACTGATACTGATAACACATATTGTATTTTGGTGCGAACAAGGGATTTACCAGAATCCTTGAAATTATGGTTGCCCATCTAAAAAAAGTGTTACCAAAAACTGCGTGAAAATCAGAGAGTTTAGCGGGTCCGGCTCTCCTGCTGGGAACCCTGCACGTAGTATTGTGCAGGGCCAACCAATTTGCGACACGTGTACTGATGGGCCCCACATCTGAAAAAATTTCAGTTTGGATACTCAAATTCATTTAGCGCTCCTCATCCTCACGGTCGCGAACGATTTGAAAAGCCGTTAGTGCCTTCATGAGATAATTCCTGGGAACTATGTGAGCTACGACCGGTCGTAGAGTACATGCCGCTGTGGCCATGGCGGGCTGCTATTGCATCCATTACGAAGTGCCAGACGTAGCCCGGCCGGGCGGCCGCCGTGTCGCGCTCATTCACTTCACGTTCAGGTAGTGATCAGGACCAGCGCCGCCGGTGAAGACGACCTGCAATCCACTTGCCCACGTCCAGCCCGACCTTGTGTGCCTGGCGCCCTCATGGTGGTTCGAGCAAATCTGCAGAGGGAAGGACTCCACGGGCGAAACAAGCGAACACGGTAGATGTGTCACTGGCGCGGGCGCAGGCGCCGCCAAGCTGCCGACCATGAATACTGCCCCACGCGTTGTACGCTACGAGCTCACGGAGGCACTAATGGCTGCTCAAAGAGTCCCTGGGAAGGAGATAGTAAGAAAAAGGAAAAGATTTTAAGATGTGGGGCCTGTCAGTACACACGTGTCACACGTTGGTTGGCCCTGCACAATAATGCGTGCAGGGTTCCCAGCAGGAGAGCCGGACCCGAGTTTAGCTAGTGTTTGAATTTTTCCTAGTGATTGTGTTATTGCATCTATAATTTTTTTTGGGTTTTTTGTGCGTACTAGCTGCAAACCTCGTCCCGTGCATACCCTCTTCTAGATGACGCCACGTGTCCCTCCACGGCATCTGCGTTCTCCTCTCCTCTACCCGGCTCCCGGTTACGCAGGAGCTCCTAAGAGCAACTCCAATGCAGGTATCCATTTCGCCCGCCGCCGTCCGTTTGGGTCGACGCGGACAAAAGTGGAGGCCCAATGCGTCGGCCCATTCGTAAAACGAGTCCGCTTCGCGTCCACGCGGGCCTATTTGCGGCCCAAATTTGTGCTAGAAATGCGTCGCACGGACGTGAAGCGGACGCCTCGCGCTCCTTCCGCCACGTCCCCACCTGGCGGTCGTCCAACTACTGTGATCAACTTTATTAATGACGACCGTCCACCTCAGACCCACGTGTCAGCGATGGCGGTCGGCCTTTTTTAATCCGAGCGTGTAGGGGGGGCATCCTCATCCACTTCTAGAAGCCCCCCGTCCCCATCTCGCCACCCCTCTGCTTCCCCGTCGGCGGCAACCCTAGCCAGCAAGAATGGGTTTCTTCTCTAGCAAAGGCAAAGGCAAGGCCCCCGCCACCCCTCTCCCCCGCCTCCGCCGGCAGGACGCGTGAACGTCCTAGTGCACCATGCGAAGTGGCACTGGGAGAACCGCATCCCTCTCCCTACCCCGACGTCACCCTACCACACGACTGGCACTTGGATCCGGAGAGGGCAGTGCCGGCGGTGCCGCAGTCGGCGAGGGCGCACGCGGAGGAGCGGCGACGGCGGGCGCTGCTGACACGGGAGCAGCGCCGCGACTCCGCCTACGACGTCGACTCTGCCCACTTGGGGGAGTTGGTTCACCTTCGAGCACGAGGAGGCCAGGTGGCGCGGCGTCCGCGACGTCTCGCATGTCTCCCTGCCGCCGCCCCTAGTCGTTCGCGATGAGGACCAGACAGTGGAGGCCGCTGCTACCTCTTGAGCACTGCGTTGGTTTTTCCCTTGAAGAGGAAAGGATGATGCGGCAAAGTAGCATAAGTATTTCCCTCAGTTTTTGAGAACCAAGGTATCAATCCAGTAGGAGACTACACGCAAGTCGCCTCGTACCTACACAAACAAATAAGAACCTTGCAACCAACATGATAAAGGGGTTGTCAATCCCTTCACGGCCACTTGCAAAAGTGAGATCTGATAGAGATAATAAGATAAATATTTTTGGTATTTTTATGATAAAGATTCAAAGTAAAGATTGCAAAGTAAAATAGATTGGAAACTTATATGATGGAGAATAGACCCGGGGGCCATAGGTTTCACTAGTGGCTTCTCTCAAGATAGCATAAGTATTACGGTGGGTGAACAAATTACTGTCGAGCAATTGATAGAAAAGTGCATAGTTATGAGAATATCTAGGCATGATCATGTATATAGGCATCACGTTCGCGACAAGTAGACCGAAACGATTCTACATCTACTACTATTACTCCACACATCGACCACTATCCAGCATGCATCTAGAGTATTAAGTTCATAAGAACAGAATAACGCATTAGGCAAGATGACATGATGTAGAGGGATAAACTCAAGCAATATGATATAAACCCCATCTTTTTACCCTCGATGGCAACACACTACTAGAAAAAGGGCTACAGATGGGATTGACACTAATGGCGCACCAGACAAGCGGTGCGCCATTAGTATATACTAATGACGCACCACCTTCAGTTACGCCATTAGAGTTGAAACTACTAATGGCGCACCTAGTCCAGGATGCGCCATTAGTATCAAACAATTTTTTTTTGAACTAGTGCGCCTGTCCAAACATACTAATGGCGCATCCAGATAAAGTGCGCCATTACTAGTTGTAACTAGTAATGGCGCACCTGTCGGAAAGTGTGCCACTAATGTTGTTTTTTTATTATATTTTTTATTCTTTTTTTGCAAAACTACTAATGGCGCACTGTTCCACCGTGTGCCATTACTAGTTTAAACTAGTAATGGCGCACTGTGGAACAGTGCGCCATTAGTATGTTTTTTTTGCAAAACTACTAATGGCGCACCAGCAGAAGGTGCGCCATTAGTAACCTGGATTACTAATGGCGCATTTGGTGTTGGTGCGCCATTAGTAAGTGGGCAGCAACAAGATATTTTGGACAGCCTCTCCTACCCACACTCACTTTCTCCCCACTTCATTCTCTCCACCTCCTCCTTGTCTCGGGTGCCTCCTCTTTTTCACCTCATTTCCACCATAGATTCATTCAAATTAAGTGGTTAAATTACCTTGTTTTGATAGGTAAGTAAGGGGGAAGCTATATTTATGTTGTTCTCCCTACAACAATGTGCACATGCACTTTTTATGGCCTAACTAGATCTATGTATGTTCGTGGTGTTGCATATGTTTGTGGTGTTGCATATGTGTTTGTGTTTGGAGGTGTACCGGTATTTGAAATGCGATAGTTGCCAATATTTTGCCGGAATGTTGATTCATTTCCGTTTCGGCGATAATTTTGGCATTAAGCATTCTTTTTGGTCCTATTTCTAGGGAAAGTCATGCCGAAATTTTTCTTGATTCTAAAATATCGTTTTGCTCTACCCCGCAGGCGACCATGGTCCGCATGATGACCGAAGGCATCGTGAATAGGTTTTTGGGGTCCGCGAAGGCCGAGATGCTTCAAAAGAACGAGACGGAGATAAGATGTCCGTGTCGAAGATGCAAGCTGAAGAGCCTTATTGCGGACCCGGATTCCGGGCAGGTGCGGGACCACCTGCTCTTGCGTGGTTTCATGGATGGCTATCGGTGGCAAGGTGATGAAGATGACTACGAAGTCGTCCATGGGGGCCGGGCAAGAAATGAGGAAGGGCAGCAAGACAACCACCGCGGCTCGGGCGGGCGAGAAGACGAAGAATCCCCAGGAGATGATCACGACGGTGATGCTGTACACAGTCATCATGTAGAAGATGCAGGACATGATGATGAGGAAGATGCCGGAGCAGACGACGGGCATGATCATGAAGATGATGATGCCGGCGGAGCAGACGACGGTGGACCATCGACGGGCTGGGTGCAGGACCCTTATATTCAAGAGCTGCTTCTCAAGCAGACGGATAACGCAAGAGCTGACGCCCGAGAGAAAGCCAAGATGGATCACCTTGAGTTAGACGCGGTTACTCCATTGTATGAAGGATGCAGGCCCGAGGATACCCGCCTGAAAGTAACGCTCATGGCTCTGGAGATGAAGGTAAAACACAAAATGACCGACGCATGCTTCGACGAGAACATGTCATTCTAGCACGAACGTCTTCCCAAGGGGAACAAGTGCCCGACCAGTTTGGAGGAGGCGAAGAAAATCGTGTGTCCTCTGGATTTACCGCACGTGAAATACCATGTGTGCATGAACAATTGCATCATTTATCGGGACGAGCACGCGGAGTCTACCATATGTCCGGTGTGCGGCGTCACTTGATACAAGAAGAGAAAGAAAGCTCCTCGAAAAGTTGTGTGGTACTTTCCGATCACTCCTCGTCTGCAGCGGTATTTCGCGGATCCTAAGGTAGCAAAGCTCATGCGTTGGCACTCGGATAGGGAGGAGAAGAAGCGAGAAGATGATGCAAATGATCCGGAGATAGATAAAAAAGACAAGATGCTGAGTCACCCTAAGGATGCGAGCCAGTGGCAAGCGTTGAACTTCGAATACCCAGAATTTGGGAAGGATCCAAGGAACATCGTGCTGGGCGCGAGCACCGATGGAGTCAATCCGTTTGGCAGCCAGAGAAGCACACATAGCACCTGGCCTATGTTTGTGTGGATGTACAACCTTCCCCCCTGGTTGTGCATGAAGAGGAAGTACATTCACATGAGTATGCTAATTGAAGGGCCGAAACAACCAGGGAACGACATCAATCTGTATATGGGGCTGCTGAAGGAGGAGCTAGACACGCTGTGGAAAACACCAGCCAATACGTGGGACGCCGCAGAGAAAGAATATTTCCCTATGAGAGCCGCACTGCTCACGACGGTGCACGACTATCTCGGTTGCGGATATCTCGCGGGGCAGGTAGTCCACGGATTTTCTGGATGCGTAAGGTGCATGGATGACACAACGTATCGCCAGCTAGATAGAGATCCTGGGTCTTCGAAAACCGTGTTCATGGGACATCGAAGGTGGCTTCGCGACGATGACCCGTGGAGGAAACGCAAGGATCTGTTCGATGGTGAAATCGAACCCCGAAAACGCCCGTGTACGAGGAGCGGCGAGGAAATAGACAAGCTGTTGAAAAATTGGAAAGACTGCCCACTGCCGGGAAAGAAGCAAAAGGCGCCAGAGCCGGGAAAGAAGCGAAAGGCGCCAGAGCCGCTGCTGAAGGTATGGAAAATGAGGTCTGTTTTCTGGGACTTGCCGTACTGGAAGATCCACCGTGTGCCTCACAGCCTTGATGTCATGCATATCACAAAGAACGTGTGCGAGAGTCTGCTTGGTACCCTGCTCAACATGCCAGAGAGGACCAAAGATGGGCCGAAAGCAAGGGCAGACTTGAAATCAATGGGCATCAGGCAGGAGCTTCACGCTATATATGATGATGATGATGATGATGAGGCGAAGTAGGACACATAAAGTCGTCGCAAAGGCAAAAAGGCCAAGAAGACCGGAAATGACTACCCTCCCGCGTGCTTCACTCTAAGTCAGGAGGAGATCGAGCAGTTTTTCACCTGCCTCCTAGGAGTAAAACTTCCTTACGGTTACGCGGGGAAGATAAGCAGATACCTAGACCCAGCGAAGCAGAAGTTCAGCGGGATGAAGTCTCACGACTGTCACGTGCTGATGACGCAGATACTTCCAGTTGCAATCCGTGGGATCATGGACGCGCACGTCCGTGAAACGCTATTTGGCCTATGCAACTTTTTCGACGTCATCTCTCGGAAGTCGATTGGCGTGAGGCAACTCAGAAGGCTACAGGAAGAGATCGTGGTGATACTATGCGAGCTTGAGATGTACTTCCCGCCCGCATTCTTCGACGTTATGGTGCATCTGCTGGTCCATATAGTGGAGGATATCATCCAACTCGGGCCGACGTTCCTGCACAGCATGATGCCGTTCGAAAGGATGAATGGTGTCATCAAAGGATACGTTCGCAACATGTCACGTCCAGAGGGAAGCATAGCCAGGGGCTTTCTGACCGAAGAGTGCATCTCCTACTACACGAATTATCTAGGCATCGAGAACCCCATTGGTCTGCCCGTCGACAGGCACCTCGGCAGGCTCGCTGGATGGGGTCACCGTGAGGGTCGCCGCGAAATGCATGTCGACTTCGAGGGTCGACTCGCCGACTTTGAAAGAGCAAACCTAGTCGTGCTACAACACATAGACGTGGTCGATCCTTGGGTGGTAGAGCACAAAACCTTTATTAAGAAGACGTACAATGACCGATGCCAACAGAGGACGGACGGAGATATACTCAAAGAGCACAACTCATGTTTCATGCGTTGGTTCAAGCAGAAGCTTCTGTCGTACCCTTTACATGAGGATTCTTCCGCGGAAGAACAACTCATATTCGCCTTGTCACAGGGCGCCGAGCACAACCTGATGACCTATGAGGCGTACGATATCAACGGCTACACATTCTACACCGAGGCCAAGGACATGAAGAGCGATGGTTATCAGAACTCCGGGGTAACGATGGAATCCTACACCGGTAACGACAAGGACAGATACTACGGAAGGATCGAGGAGATCTGGGAGCTGAGCTACACTGGAGAGAAGGTCCCGATGTTTCGTTTTAGATGGGCCAAGAGCGTCCTAAAAGAAGACCGGTATTTCACCACCATGGTTATACCCGAAGCCAAATCCAAGACCGCGGGTGCAAACGTCACCGCGAAAAATGAGCCATGGGTACTGGCTTCCCAAGTGGACCAATGCTTCTTCATTACCGACCCGTCAAAGACCAGTCGTGTTGTCGTGAGGAGAGGCAAAAGGAAGATCATCGGAATGGATGGAGTAGCCAATGAGCAAGACTTCGACAAGTACGACGACCCGAGGATCGAACATGACGACGATGATGAAGTAGCAGCATACACCACAAGAAGAAGCAGGACCACCCTACCTAAAGGACGTCCGTTCCACAGAAGAACTCCATTTGCGAAAAAGAAGGGCAAGAAGATTGTGAACAGATAGCTAGCTAAGATCGATTGTATTTAAATCGTAGCCTTCATTTCTCGATTGTATTTCATGGGCACCTTTTGAACTATCATGAATATTTTTAAATTTCATGGACACTCGATCTCGATCCCCCTCCATCTCGATCGCTATCCCACCTCGGCAGATCCGGTCCCCCTTGCCGCCGAGCACCCCCCGGTCCATCGGCCGTCGCCGCCGACCCCCCGCACCCTCGATTCCCCTACTCAACCGCCGCCGCCGACCCCCCGCACCCCTCCCCTACTCAACCGTCGCCGCCGACCCCCCGCACCCCCCGCACCCTCCCCCGCTCCATCGGCATTACTGTTTGATGATATTTTTAAAAAAATTATTACTATCTTATAAAAAAATATTACTGTTATGATTTAAACAAGTTTGAACATATTTAAACACAAATAAGTATCAAACAGCATTTTAAATGCATAATTTTTTTTGTGGAGCCTAGGAATCGAACCCAGGACCTCCTGGTGTGAGAACTGGCTGCTGACCAGTCGAGCTAGTAGAGGGAACTTGATGTGGATCAGGTCAGGTGGAAGATAACCTGTTGGCTCGAGTAGAAATAAAAAAAATACTAATGGCACACCGAGGTGAGGTGCGCCATTAGTATGGATGTACTTATGGCGCACCGAGGGGTGGTGCGCCATTAGTATTGTGACACCCCCATCCATATTCCCTCCCCGGCCCAAACCTATCCCCTCTCTCTCCCTCGCCCTCGCCCTCGATCCCTTCCCCTCTCCTCTCCCGACGCCGCTGCCCCGCCGCCTCGACGCCGCCCCGACGCCGCGACGCCGCCCCGTCGTCCTCGTCTCCTCCCAAACGCGATCTGGATCGGTGCGCCTTGCCCCTGCGCCCATCGCCGGCGCCCCGTCGTCCCTGTCGCCCGTCTCCAACCACCGCCACCTGAGGCCCCGACGTCGGCGCCGCTCTCCCCGTCGCCCCACCTCATTGGACGCCATCGCCCCGCCACCCTCGTCGCCGGCGGCCCGGACGCCGCCCCGTCCACACCACCGTCGCCGGAGCACCACCACCACCCGGACCTCGTCGCCTCCTCCCCTGCGTCGTCGTCGTCCCCGACATCCTCCCCGCGCCCCACTGCCCTGTCCCTACGGCCCCGTGAGCTCCCCCTCCTCCTCTCCCCCTCTCATTCGTTAACCAATTTTTTCGAGTTTGGTTGTTCCTGCTGCATATGCCCAGCTAATAGCATGATTTAGCTTGTACCAACTGCTTCGCTAAAATTCGGATAGTTCCCCGCCTACTAGCTCTTGTGGTGGCTTATTGGTGACTTGTCATACTTGTATCTTTAGGAACTGGGTTGATATGGAACTGGGCTTTTCATTTTTCCGCATCTCTATGCTCATGTAGATATCTTTAGGGATGAAACTCCTCGTGCGTGCGTGCGCGCGCGGCGCTGTACGATTGCAAAGCTTTGGCCCGGATGCTGCTCTGGGATAGATCACTTGAAGCAAAACAATGCACCATATTGCTCAAAGATCAATGTGAAGATGGAATCATAATTCTGAGCTATTTTTGTAGAGACACCAACAAGATGATTCAAACTGCAATGGAAAGATAACTGAACCTGTTGCTAGTTGTTAGCTCTGGCAAGAACAAGTGCTCTCATGCACAACAAGGCTTATGATAACAGTCTTTTTGTGGAATTGCTCCTCAGCATGCTAGATGTCAAACTTCTAAATATATGAGTTGAGATGGTAAAATATTTGAAGTTAGTGAAGCAAAAATACAAGACACCACATTTCAACTTGTAGAATGAAACACGAGCCACAAGACATAACTGAATACCAACTGTCCAGTACATGGATAAACTTAGGCAGTCAAAAAGTACTAGCATAGTAAGGACCTACCATTTGTTTCATATAGACAGGAGGAGCGCCTTATGTAGACCTAGCATAGTACTTTAACAGAAATCATTCATCGATTTTCTGATAACTAAACAAAGCTGGAAGACATCCACCTTACTAAGCCATTACTTGTGTGCATCTCTAGTTTCCTTGCAAATCCACATGTTCCTTATACTTGTATATAATATGAGTAACAACAATACCATGGTAAAAACATGTACTCAGGCTTAATGTACTTTTTGATATTTAATCGTTACTCCTAAACAGTTCAGATCCATAACTTGCTCGTTACAGTTCTGCTTAATACCGGGGTCCTGTTGTTTTAGTTCATGACAGCATTTGTATTTGTTTGCATTTTCTCACATTCTTCTTGTATCCAATCCAGTATTGCTTGTAGTGGTTTGTCCAAAATGTTGAATGATACTGCCTGGAGATGCATATATTGTTTCACCTCTTCACAGGCCAACGTATTTTCCATGTTGTGATGGAGGCCTTTTTTTTAACACTGGGCTTTGCCACCTGTTGTTTGTCTTGTAAATAGAGCATTGGACAGAGATTTAAGCAAGTAGCACATTGCCTTGTCCACCTGGGATAATGATTTTGCAGGTACCCCGAGAGTCCCTTGAGTTTGCCGGAATGTCGATTAACTTCCGTTCCGGCAAATTCGGGTACTCCATATGTCCTATTTTCAGCAAAGGTCATGCTGAAATTTTCCATGAATTTTAGCATGACTTTGCTAAAAATAGGACATATGGGGTACTTGTGACTAATGCATGGGCCGGGGTATCTTAGTAGTTAATTAAGTAGGATCAAGTGCCTCTTTATTCTAGCTGCATTAAACCATAGGCGGCAATAGAGCCAAGTGATTAGGCCCAACTTAGAATTCTCCTTCCCAGCTTAGCTTTTAGGATGCCTCGGTGTCGACAAACCATTAATTATACAACCTTGGCTTTTAGGGTGCCTCGGTGTCGATAAAAACCGAAATGATGAAAGCTTAGGCTTTTAGGGTGCCTCGGTGTTGAAAAACCCTCAATGATAAAAGCTTAGCTTTTAGGATGCCTCGGTGTCGACAAACCCTAAATGATGAGACCATGATCTTGTTCCTTGACAATAACCAACTTTTTGACCAAACTTTGTTCCTATTTAGAGAGAAACATGGCCAACAACGATGAGGCCGGGGGTTCGGGTGGCAAGGCATTCTGGGAGCTGTCCCAGGAGATGGAGGAACAACCTCACTTGTATGAGGACACCGCCTTCCCCACCGATCCTGAGACCACTGATGGTGCCGCTGAGGATGACCCCACTGATGCCACCACTGATGGTGCCGCCGAGGATGCCACCACTGATGATGGCGGCGCACGCACAGATGGCAGCCAACCGAAGAGGCAACGGAAGGACCGGCGCCCGACCGTGCTCCGCACCCTCAAGGAGGAAGTTACTGAAGTGGACTCCGACAGGAATCCAACGGCGCCCAAACGAATAGTCAAGGGGTACTCGCTTCAGCTCGGGTGCATTCTCCGGAGCACCGTCTCGATCAACACCGAGAACCTGAGGCATCCTGACCGAGGGAATTTGCGCAACCTCCTCTTCATGAAGGTGCATGAACGATACAAGTTCCCCGCTGAATTTGAAAACACAAGCCTCAAAGGGAATAAAGTGAACAATGCTGCCCTCACGAAGATGAGCAAGGCCCTGTCTACTTGGAAAAGCAATGTGAAGAGAATGATCGAGAAAGGTGAGAGTTATGAGAAGATCAAGGAGAAAAATCCTTCGATCACCGAAGATGACTACAACGACTTCAAGATCAATTGCTCGAGCACCGCAAACTCCGAATCAAGTCGGTGGGGGAAAGAAATGCGGGAGCTGAACTTAGGGGAACACACACTCGGTCCCGGCGGTTACAGAGTGGCGGAGCGTATATGGGACAAGGAGGAGGCGGACCGTGCCGAGCAAGGCCTACCGCCCCTCTTTGATAAATACGGTGACAAGCAGACCAGGAACTATGTCAGGGCCCGGTACAAGAAGGACCCGAAAACAAAGGAGCTTACCACGGATCCAAAGACCAGGGCGCTTGAGCTTGTTCTGGTAAGGAATACACCCCCGCGTAATTAGCTCCATATGGTTGCATTCTAATTAATGGAGCCAAATTTCTAAATGGTTCACATTCCTTCCGCAGGTGACTGAAAGCAGTAGCGCGGGGTCGACTAAGAGCAACCCTTGGGACACCACTCTAAATAGGGCGTTGAATGTAATGAAGAACAAGGATAAGCTCAGTAAGCCGACGTCAGCTGGTCATGTGGCCGGCAAAGGCTTGTCGACAAAATGGGGGTCATACTATAACACTGGTGGGCGAAAGGAGAAAAAGACCAGCTCGGAAAGCCAGGCGCGCGAGGTTCAAGAACTCAAGGCACAGGTGGCACGGATTCCAGAGATTGTCCAAGAGCAAGTGCAACAACAACTCGGAGCGACGATCACCGCCATTGTGCCTACCTTAATCCAGGGGTTGAGTGCGTGGATTGCGGGTGGCCAACAGGGGCCGCCCCCGATTCCTAGCTTCACGGCCAGCAACTCGCAGAACGCGATGGCGGGGCCATTGGTGTCTCCGGCGGAGGCGACATTGGTGTCTCCGACGCCGGCACGGGAGCTTAATGCACCCGGGTGTACGCCGGCCGGCACCTCTGCAGCAAGCGGCCCCTCCGTCAACTGCACGCCCGCCGTTGGCGGTGCCTCGACATTAGCCGAGCTCGACGCCATCATCACGGTAACTAATTAAGCCTCTCTCGGCCGAGGACTTCATCTCCTTGCCTTTGACTGGGCATCCCTGACGCCCTACATGTTTTCGTAGGGCGCCGCCGACGTTCCGTGCACTCTCCTGCACTTCGTGAACAACGAGTTGGTCGATGTCGCCAAGGGCAAAATCGTTCAACCGGGCAACCCCTTTTTCCACGGTACCCAGATGCCACCCAATTTGTTTAGGGTTCAACTGGTTCGGGTGCTGCCAGGCTGCAACGAGTTGTTACCTCTGATTCGACCCGTCGGGGCCGACGATGATGACGTGATGACCCTCAGCGCCTGCCTGAGCTGGCCCCTGCTTTGGCCGAAGAGCCAGATTCGTTTGGGGGCGGGGGACACCACCCCAAAGACAACACCGCCAGTCGTGCCGGCGCCAAGTCGGCCCCATGGCAAGATCGCCGCAACGGTGCCGGACATCCCTATGCCACTGGATCCAAACATGCATATGGCACAGGATTAGAACGACGACGACGACGACGATACATTTGGCAACGTCGATCAGTACTTTGCCGATCATGGGTACGATGGCGACTTCATGGGGCCTCCTTCTCAAGAACCCAACCCAACAAAAGACGTGTGCGATCTAGCTGGTACCGCGGAGAAGCCAAGTTGCAACAGGCGTCGTCTGCCGTTCAGCTCTCAGGAGACGCCTCCAGCTGCCGACTTCACCGAGCCTCAGATAGGCGAGGTGCGAAATATTCTCAGCCTCAACACACTCAAGAAGGCGGTCTGTGAGCAGAACTCGGTCCCATTACAGGAGAAGAAGAAGGCACGCAAAAGAAATACTAACAAGGGTGCGGGCCAGCCGGCACCGAGTACGATCCGTGCTCAGGACGGGCCACCTTCACCTGAGGATTTAATGAGGAGGGTGCATGTGGCGGGTAGGCCGATTGTCGGTGTACTAAAGTAGGGGTACCTTAGTACCCCAGACTTGTGCACGGGCAGTTGTAGCACCCTGCGGCAAGGCCCGCCCCGGAAGCGCCAAGAGAAGACCAAGCATTCAAGACAAGGCCCCCGGCAAGAGGAGCTTGCCGGGTCAAGAAGACAAGGCCCCCGGCAAGAGGAGCTTGCCGGGCCGAGAAGACAAGACCCCGGCAAGAGGAGCTTGCCGGGACGACTGCGCCCCTGTAAGGCCATCCAAGAACAAAGTATAACGAGACAGAAGATCGAGCCCCCGACAAGAGGAGCTTGTCGGGAAGGCCGAACCCAGGCATCACAAGAGAAGCCCGCCGTGGCGCGCCAAGCGCCCCGGCAAGGCCTGATAGCTGGCACGCTATCAGGCACAGGAAGACGACCCCCGCGGCAAGCCACTTGCCGCGGCAAGATCGCCACCTCGAGGCTGCGCTCCAGCTCGCCCGCCACGCGTCGCTCCGGGGCTTCCCCCGAGGGCACGTGGCGAGGCACCGCGCAGCCTGGGGCATGCGGTGGCATGCAGCCGCCATCGTGGCGAACGGTGGAGCACCTAGCGGTCCGCCTCGGTGCTGTCCGGGCGACCGTGACGGGCATTTAATGCCCTTGTCCCCTACCGTCAGAAGTAGGTATGATAACACTGTGCCGCACTGTAGCGCCACCGTTCCCGCACTATTACAGCTACCACCCCTTTTACACTTTTACCCCTTTCTCCTACGTTGACACCTGTCGGTGACCCCTTTGCGCTATAAAAGGAGGCCCGTGTGCGACGTAGAAGGGGTTCCGGGGTTCGGAGAATCGGCACCCAGACAGCCATACGCTCGGTGCAGCTAGCTCCCCAAGCTCCCGAGCTCCCCAGTTCAATACAACCAAGCAGGAGTAGGGTTTTACGCGTCCATCGCGGCCCGAACCTGGGTAAACCGCCCGTGTGCTCGCCTCGATCTGCTCTCTGTGCTCCCTCCGCCCCCCCTCCGGACAACGAAAGGGGCTCCGGCCCCATAGGTGCCCGCGGGGGACAGCCATCCCCCGCGACATCTTTGGCGCGCCAGGTAGGGGGCGCGACAAGACGCCGAGGGACAGCCCGCTCCTGCGGATCCCAGGATCCGTCCAGTCGAAGCAGGTGTCCCCGGTAAGCCTTGCTCCAGCGAGCAGACCAGCGGTCTGAACGCCGGGGAACAGTCCGCTCCTGCGGATCCGAGGATCTGTCCAGTTGAAGCGGGGGTTCCCGACGAGCTTTGGCATTCCTTCCCACGGGCTCGTGTGCGGCCCTCCTCGAGTATCCGCTCGCGCAGAGTTCGGGCAAGAAGCAGCTGCTCCTTGAGGAGGACCGCCTTCCGGCTGCTGGGCGAACCGATCGCTTCCAGCGAACCCTGCGCCGCTCCCGTAGCCGCATCGGATAGCGCCGGAAGCCGCGAAAAAGGCGACCTCGTTCTTCGGCGCGCTTCGTCCGCCAAGATCCAAACGAGTTGACGCCGACCGTGGGAGGAGTTTCGCCAGCGCGGTTGCCGGAACCTGTTTCCGCCAACCATCCTCTCTGCCCAAGTCTTGCCGCGGTCGCATGTGATCCTTGGCGCAGAGAGGGGCGCGGATCCCCAAGCACAGCTACGCCTAGCTCCGGAGGGTCGTGAGGCCCTGCGCCCTCACCTACCCCCAGGATGGGCTGGGTGCTGCCCAAGGAGGTTTTACCCCACCGGGCGGCAAGCGATAAGAGAAGATAAGTTGCCGAAGCTCGAGCAATTGCTCCATTGATTTTTAAGAGTTATCCCCCTCGAACGACCGAGCCTTGGTTGAGAGGCCTGGGCGCGGAAGGACCGGCACGAGACTGGTTGCGCCCTCATTCCGTTTCGAGTCCGCTCAACGACTTGAGTGTGCTACACCCCGAGTAGCGTCCTCACTTTGTTTCGAGCTTGCCCGGCACCCCAAGCGTGCTGCGACCGCAGTCGCACCGTTTGCTTTGCTTTGAGCCTGCTCAACAATCTGAGTGAGCGGCAACCAGCCGCGGCCAGGTTTCTTGCCGGTGGTAGCCCCGCCAGCGGGTCGCTGACGTCCCGCGCTCGGCGCCCGTGGCAAGGCGGAGGCCTACGCCGGCAAGTCCCCGAAAGCGTAGGGCGGAAACAAACAAGGCGCCGGTCAAATAGAGGGGATAACAGCGCGATGCATAGCCTAAGATGAAAAGTTATATTACAAAATGCCTTACTGCTGCCCTAACCAGCCGTTTCCGTGGCATATTTGACAGCGGCAGGGAAAGGGAGATAAAAGAAAGGGGCAGGCGGCCTAATCTACGCGGTCACCCTCGATCCTCTTGACCCCGGCCGCCTTCTTGACGATAGGGGCGATGAGGGCCTGGATCCCCGTCAGGTCTGCGTTCTCCGGCAAGGGCCTGAGGACGTTGGTAAGCCTGATGCCGGGATTGCGGAAAACGATCTTCGCCAGCACCCTCTCGAGGGCCCTGGAGATGGCCCCCCGCATCTCGTCGGCCCGCTCCTTCGGGAGCGACGTTCGGAGGTGCTGGAGCGCCTGCGCCACCCCTTGGAAGAAGGAAGTGAGCTTGGCGCTAGGCGCGGCGTCCTTGTCGGCGAGAGACTGGTGGCCCTCGATCCCCAGCAGCGTCAGCTCCTTGTCGATGGTGGCGGCGATGTCGACGAGGCCCTCGGTCCACCGCTCCACTGTATCCCTGAAGGTGTTCTGAGAAGCGGCGGCGCGCCTCAGCAGCTCCTCGTTGCCGTCGACCTCTTTCCGTAAGGCCGCCTCCTTCTCCTTAGCGCTGTCCAGCGCTTTGCCGAGCGCCTCCAATTTCAGTTCCAGAGTGGAGTTGGAGTTCTTGGCGGCGTCAAGCTCCCGGATCTTCTCGGCGAAGCGACCCTGAAGCTCACCAAGGGTGAGCGCACCCTTCTCGCGCTCCAGCCGGAGCGCGGCGAGCTCCTCGCCCTTCGCCTTGAGGTCAGAATCGAGCTGCGCCACCCTCGCCTCCAGCCCCTTCTTGGTGATCTCAGCGGCTGTGGCAGCGTCCCGCGCCTTCTTCAGGTCTCCGCTGAGCGCCCGCTCGCGTGCGGCAGCCTCCTCCTCGTGGTCGGCGAGGCTGGCCGTTTCCAGCACCAGCTCGCCTTCCCGCGCGGGTAACTCCGCGGCGGCAAGCCTCTGCTGCTCCTCGGCCTCCCCGTCGCCCACAGGGACATCAGCGCCGTCCGCCTCCTGGGCACCGGCGACGTCGTCGGCACCGCCACGCGCGCCCCCCTCGACGACGACCTCAGCCTTCGTCGGATCCGAGGCGGGCGCTGCGCTCGCCGCGGCCGGGGGACTGTCGGCCGCGTCCCCCGTCGGAAGGTCCTCCCTTGCCGAGGATCTCTCCCTTGGCGGGGTAGCGGACTCGGTCGGCGCGGCGGAGGCGCCCTCTGGACGCGCCCGCCGGAGCTGCTCCGCTCCTGCCCAAAAGCAACAACTTCGCATCAACAACAAGAAGAGGGAGGGCTCGCGTACGCGCCAAGCAGCAAGGACGAGTCATGTGCTCACGCTGGGGGCTGCGTTGCGAGCCGCCCTGAGGACCCCTTGCCGGGTCCGGTGAGGGCGCCTCCGACACGACCTCGCTTGCCGGGGGAGATTCATCGTCAAGGATGACCCACGGGATCCTCGATCTCTTCGCTCTCCTCTGAGCCAGGGTCCTGAGAAGGGGACCGGGTCAAAGGAAGGGCGAATGAGCTGTCGAACAGGACGAACCATCAGGGAAAAGGATATGAGCTCCATGGGGAACTTACTCTCCGTCCTCCTCGTCGTCGGAGCTGAGCGCTGAATAGTCGAAAACCGGCTCGGCCCTGACACGGGGAGGCGGGGGAGTGAGCTCCCGAGGCCGCTTGGCGGGGGCTGTAGATGACTCCGCCCCCGTCGGCGCCGCGGCACGGGGCGCGGCGGCAACCGAAGCCCCAGCCCGCGGGGACCCCGCTCCCGCCGCCGACCCGGCCCTGCGGAGGCGCCTCCTCGGCCGGGCCGGGGGCTCCGCCTGCGACGAGCCGCCCGGAGGCTGCAGGAAGGCAACGCCGACCTCCGGCAAGCCGCTCGCGTCTTGGGCGGGCTCGTCCTCGCCACCGTGCCCGGCCGGTTCCCCCTGGTCAACAAGTTCCATCGGGTCGGCGAGGCTCTCCGCCTCCGCCGCCTCCGCCTCGGCCACGGAGAACCCAGCTTCGCCCGCAGCCGCGGCGGCCGCCGCCTCCTCCATCCTGGAGGCAATGTAAGCTAGCTCCGCCGCGGTGGTGGCTCGGGTGAGGCCATCCTTCTCGGCAGGATCGACTGGCTCCTCCTCCAGGCCGTCGAAGAAGGCCCGCACGACATCATCCGGCGGCTCCTGCCAGGTCGCGTTGACCCCGTGCGAGTCACACAATGGCATCATCGCAAGGATATGGCTGAGCGACGAGTTGTTGCACAAGGGAACGACGCCCGGCGGCAGCCGGAACCACTCCGGGTGGTCAGGGTCGTGCTTGAACAACTCCTTCAACATCGCGTCGTGCTCCAGCACGGTGAAGTTAAAATTGAGGCCCGGACGCAGCCTCATGATGTCCGCCGCGTTCCGGAACTCCCAAGCCGGCTTCCTCCTCTCCTGCAGGGGAGCGATGCGGCGGCGAAGGAAATCCGCGCCGACGGCGCCGACGGTGAGTCCGGCGAGCCTGAGGCGCAGGATCCGGGTGACGGCGATCTTCAATTTGGCGTCGTCCGAGGACACCTCGCTCCAGTCGTCGCCGCGCACCACCGGAGTTCGGCGCACGGCGGTGAACGGCTGCGGATGATCCTCGACAATCAAGCACCATTCCGCCCTCCACTCCTCCCACCTGCCGCGGAGATCCCCGCCCAAGTAGGCCCCCTTCTGGCCGGACCGGGAAACCCAGGCGATCCCACCGGACAGCGGCTCCCCTTTTTCCACCCGAGGGACAAAGAAGTGCCGGAAGAGGGCCACGTTGGGACGAATTCCGACGAAGTTCTCGCAAAGGTGCGTGAAGACCGCCATTGTGAGGACGGCGTTGGGGGTAAAGTCGAGGAGGTGGAGGCCATAGGTGCTCATGATTTCAGAGAAGAACTCCGAGTACGGCGGGCAGAGCCCGCAGTAGAAGAAGACGACGAAGAAAGGATACCCGGTCGGGTACTGCTTCTGGGCTTCGGCGGGGAGCACCCGCGTGCGCGGATGCGCTCGCGTCTTCGTCGACTAGAAAAGGGAGTACTTGTCCCTTAGCTCCACCGCACCGAGCTGGGGAGGGAACGTCGCCGTCTCCTTCCGAAGCACTTCAAGCTGTAGCGCCTCGGCCGATTTCGCAGCCTTCCCCTTCGCCTTATCGCTCTTCGGGGCCATGGCGAAGGCAGGGGAGGGAGATCGCCGGAGCTGACGACGACGGGCGCCCCAAGAACAAACCGCTGCTGCCTCTGAGAGGAGGAGGTGGCAGAGGTTTTAGAGGGGTAGTGACCGAGGGAAAGGCGAACCGCCCCTACTTTCCTCCGCTATAAGAGGGAGAGGTGGGAGGGGGGGGGGGACGCTTCGCCTCTCCGAATCAAGAGATCGTGCGCGACGTGACGCGCGCCTGCGCGGTTCAGCCCCGCGCGCGCCACCCACGTCACGCTCACCTCGCACGCCCCGCCCCCACGACGCCGCGGTAAGCGCGCGCCGCCTGGGGAAGGCGCGGCGGATGCGGAGTTAAGGAGCAGCGCGACCAAGGCCATGCGTGCCCGTGCACCGTTAGGGCCTGGCCCAACAACGCTCGGCACCATGTGTGGCCCAGGCCCGGGGGCTCCTGTCGGTGTACTAAAGTAGGGGTACCTTAGTACCCCAGACTTGTGCACGGGCAGTTGTAGCACCCTGCGGCAAGGCCCGCCCCGGAAGCGCCAAGAGAAGACCAAGCATTCAAGACAAGGCCCCCGGCAAGAGGAGCTTGCCGGGTCAAGAAGACAAGGCCCCCGGCAAGAGGAGCTTGCCGGGCCGAGAAGACAAGACCCCGGCAAGAGGAGCTTGCCGGGACGACTGCGCCCCTGTAAGGCCATCCAAGAACAAAGTATAACGAGACAGAAGATCGAGCCCCCGACAAGAGGAGCTTGTCGGGAAGGCCGAACCCAGGCATCACAAGAGAAGCCCGCCGTGGCGCGCCAAGCGCCCCGGCAAGGCCTGATAGCTGGCACGCTATCAGGCACAGGAAGACGACCCCCGCGGCAAGCCACTTGCCGCGGCAAGATCGCCACCTCGAGGCTGCGCTCCAGCTCGCCCGCCACGCGTCGCTCCGGGGCTTCCCCCGAGGGCACGTGGCGAGGCACCGCGCAGCCTGGGGCATGCGGTGGCATGCAGCCGCCATCGTGGCGAACGGTGGCGCACCTAGCGGTCCGCCTCGGTGCTGTCCGGGCGACCGTGATGGGCATTTAATGCCCTTGTCCCCTACCGTCAGAAGTAGGTATGATAACACTGTGCCGCACTGTAGCGCCACCGTTCCCGCACTATTACAGCTACCACCCCTTTTACACTTTTACCCCTTTCTCCTACGTTGACACCTGTCGGTGACCCCTTTGCGCTATAAAAGGAGGCCCGTGTGCGACGTAGAAGGGGTTCCGGGGTTCGGAGAATCGGCACCCAGACAGCCATACGCTCGGTGCAGCTAGCTCCCCAAGCTCCCGAGCTCCCCAGTTCAATACAACCAAGCAGGAGTAGGGTTTTACGCGTCCATCGCGGCCCGAACCTGGGTAAACCGCCCGTGTGCTCGCCTCGATCTGCTCTCTGTGCTCCCTCCGCCCCCCCTCCGGACAACGAAAGGGGCTCCGGCCCCATAGGTGCCCGCGGGGGACAGCCATCCCCCGCGACACCGATGCTGCCGAGAAGTATGCTCGATGTTGCAGCCGGTGCTATGCGGAGTCTGCATGACAGTGTTCTTCCTTTGGAGAAGTGGCGTCTTAGAGAGAAGGATGTGGCATACCCGGTTTTCGCGGCCAAGGTGCCAGAGGGCAAGGGCTTTGTGGATAACTCCATCGGGGGTACGATCGTCCTACAGTTTGATGACATCCACACTATGTTGAACCTTCATCCGCTGCACTACACCTTCGTTCGGCTATTTTCGCTGAGTATGGAGATGCGGATCATTCGCGACAAGACCCCGGACATCGTGATAGTCGACCCCTTCTACATGCGTGCCAAGATCTTGGGCAGCGCTGGGGACCGGCAAGTCGCGAGTTCTTACCTCGAAGGCGTCATTCTGGCAAACCCAGATAAGGATAACTTCCTCGTGCCTTACTTTCCCGAGTAAGTCCTCCCCTCAACCGCCCCGTAACATATGAATTCTTAGATTTCGATCGTTTTTCTTTTAACATTCCGTGTTTTCTGCAGTGACACACATTGCACGCTCATCCTCCTAAGCCCCAAATATTCCATGGCCACGTATTTCGACCCGGACCGTCAGTCGAACGTAGACTACACAAATGTCAAGAAGGTTCTTGATGATGTTCTCCCCGGCTACGCCAAATCTGGAGGCACCTTCACTAGGCCTATTCGTAAGTACGGCAAGCACGTGTTCTCCCACAATACGATGTTCTGCTGTGTCAAGCAGCCGCCTGGCGGTCAGAAGGGTGCCTACTACGCCATCCATCACATGCGGGCGATCGTACGGGACCATCATCAACTTCTGCTACCGAGTAAACTCAAAGATTGGGCCGCGAGCGTGTCGGCAATCCAGGACGCGAACATCAGACAAGAATTCTTTCGCATCCAGTCGGAGTTTGCGGAAATCATCCATCAAGATGTCCTTCGTACCTCGGGGCAGTTCTACCTCAGAAATCAACCGTCCAATAGTGACATCGACACAATGCTACAAATGCAGGCTGACAACACCCGTAATTTCATGACTCCCACGATAGACGACGGCTTCATCCACGTTCCGGTCCCTTGAGTCGAGTCGAAAGCAGTGATGATGTGTCTAGTTCTGAAACATCGATTGGCTCATGTTGTAATTAAACTTTAATGAACTTGTAGTATGTCTCTTTGGTTTCGAGAGTCGTTCAACTTAGATGTAATCGATGCTATTAATGTCTTGCTTTTCTCTTCCGATCGTTCTGTTGCATACTTATATATTGCTTATGTATTGTCTGTGAATTGGTACTAACATTTCGTTTGGCTAGTGCATAGCGATGCCGTCGTATGTCGTGTACAAGGGTAAGGTTCCCGGAGTCTACGACGACTGGGAGGAGTGTCGGAGATAGGTTCACCGATTCAGCGGTAACAGTTACAAAGGGTACACCACTAGGGCCGAGGACGAATCTAGATACGCCCGCTATCTAGCGGGAGAGGGGAGGGAGAGTTGGAGGAACCGGATGAAGACGAGTTTCATCGTGATGACCGCAGCTCTCTTCTATGTGATGGTAGTTTAGATGATCGATATCGACTTGTAATGTGAAGACAAACTCGCTACTCGCGGTCTCGAGACTTGTAATATAATGTTCTATCTTTGTTCATTATTTTCAATTCGGAGACTAATATGATGAATTGTATTCGGAGACTAATATGATGAATGTATTCAGAGACTAATCTTCTATTGTATTCGATGAATCTGTTGTTGATGTGTGCTGCCTATATTTTGTCCAATTATACATTTTGTAACCTGTGCAAAAAATAGAAAATTAAAAAATTAAAAAAACCTAATATTCATACTAATGGCGCATCACATCACAGTGCGCCATTAGTATGCTAGAGGATACTAATGGCGCATCATTAAACAGTGCGCCATTAGTATGCCGAAGTTACTAATGGCGCATCTTGTTGTCGTGCGCCATTAGTATGCCAAAGCACCTGGGTATACATGGCCCCTGGGAGGCATACTAATGGCGCACTGTTGTATATACTAATGGCGCATCTGAGGTGCGCCATTAGTATACCAGATACTAATGGCGCACAAGTGGTGCGCCATTAGTAAAATATACTAATGGCGTGGTACTAATGGCGCACCACTAATGCGCCATTAATGGCCAAATTAGGTGCGCCATTAGTAGCCCTTTTTCTAGTAGTGACAATACAATACGTGCCTTGCTGCCCCTGCTGTCATTGGGAAAAGACACCGCAAGATTGAAACCAAAGCTAAGCACTTCTCCCATTGCAAGAAAGATCAATCTAGTAGGTCAAACCAAACTGATAATTTGAAGAGACTTGCAAAGATATCAAATCATACATAAAAGAATTCAGAGGAGATTCAAATATTGTTCATAGATAATCTTGATCATAAACCCACAGTTCATCGGATCTCGACAAACACACCGCAAAAAGAATTACATCGAATTGATCTTCAAGAAGATCGAGGAGAACTTTGTATTGAGATCCAAAGAGAGAGAAGAAGCCATCTAGCTAATAACTATGGAACCGAAGGTCTGTGGTAAACTACTCACACATCATCGGAGAGGCCATGGTGTTGATGTAGAAGCCCTCCGTGATCGATTCCCCCTCCGGTGGAGCGCCGGAAAAGGCCCCAAGATGGGATCTCACGGGTATAGAAGGTTGCGGCGGTGGAAATAGGGTTTTGTGGTACTCCTGGATGTTTTCGGTATATATATATATATATATATATATATATATATATATATATATATATATATATATATATATATATATATATATATATATATATATATATAGGAGGAAGAAGTAGGTAGGTGGAGCTGCAAGGGGCCCACGAGGGTGGGGGGAGCGCCTCCCTGCCTCGTGGCCTCCTCGCTTCTTTCTTGACGTCCACTCCAAGTCCCCTGGATCACGTTTGTTCCAAAAATAACTCTCCCGAAGGTTTCATTCCGTTTGGATCCGTTTGATATTCCTTTTCTGCGAAACACTAAAATAGGCAAAAAAACAGCAATTTGCACTAGGCCTTCGGTTAATAGGTTAGTCCCAAAAATAATATAAAAGTGTATAATAAAGCCCATTAAACATCCAAAACAGATAATATAATAGCATGGAACAATAAAAAATTATAGATACGTTGGAGACGTATGAAGCATCTCCAAGCTTAATTCCTACTCGTCCTCGAGTAGGTAAATGATAAAAACAGAATTTTTGATGTGGAATGCTTCATAACATAATTCTCAATGTAATTTTCCTTTATTGTGGCATGAATGTTCATATCTGAAAGATTCAAGATAAAAGTTTAATGTTGACATAGAGATAATAATACTTCAAGCATACTAACTAAGCAATTATGTCTTCTCAAAATAACATGGCCAATGAAAGCTTATCCCTACAAAATCATATAGTTTGGCTATGCTTCATTTTTCATGACACAAAAATGCTCTCATCATGCACAACCCCGATGACAAGCCAAGCAATTGTTTCATACTTTAGTAATCTCAAACATTTTTCAACTTTCACGCAATATATGAGCGTGAGCCATGGACATAGCACTATGGGTGGAATAGAATATAATGATGGGGGTTGTGTGGAGAAGACAAAAAAGGAGAAAGTCTCACATTGACACGGCTAATCAACGGGCTAGGGAGATGCCCATCAATTGGTGTCAATGCAAGGAGTAGGGATTGCCATGCAGCCGATGCACTAGAGCTATATAATGTATGAAAGCTCAACAAAAGAAACTAAGTGGGTGTGCATCCAATTAGCTTGCTCACGAAGACCTAGGGCATTTGAGGAAGCCCATTGTTGGAATATACAAGCCAAGTTCTATAATGAAAAATTCCCACTAGTATATGAAAGTAACAAAACAAGAGACTCTCTATCATGAAGATCATGGTGCTACTTTGAAGCACAAGTGTGAAAAAAATGATAGTAGCATTGTACCTTTTTATTTCTTTTCTCTTTTTTGGGGCTTTCCTTGTTTTTGGCCTTTATTCTTCTTTTTTCTTTCTTTTTTATATTTGGAACAATGCTCTATTAATGATGATCATCACACTTCTATTTATTTACAACTCAACGATTACAACTCAATACTAGAACAAAATATGACTCTATGAAAGCCTCCGGCGGTGTACCGGGATGGGCAATGAATCAAGAGTGACATGTATGATAAGTTATGCATGGTGGCTTTGCCACAAATACGATGTCAACTACATGATCATGCAAAGCAATATGACAATGATGAAGCGTGTCATATTAAATGAAACGGTGGAAAGTTGCATGGCAATATATCTCGGGATGGCTATGGAAATGTCATAATAGGTAGGTATGGTGGCAGTTTTGAGGAAGATATAAGGAGGTTTATGTGTGATAGAGCGTATCATATCACAGAGTTTGGATGCACGGGCGAAGTTTGCACCAACTCTCAAGGTGATAAAGGGCAATGCACGGTACCAAAGAGGCTAGCAATGATGGAAAGGTGAGAGTGTGTATAATCCATGGACTCAACATTAGTCATAAAGAACTCACATACTTATTGAAAAAATCTACAAGTCATCAAAAACCAAGCACTACGCACATGCTCCTAGGGGGATAGATTGGTAGGAAAAGACCATCGCTCGTTGCTACCTCTTGAGCACTGCGTTGGATTTCCTTGAAGAGGAAAGGGTGATGCAGCAGAGTAGAGTAAGTATTTCCCTCAGTTTTTGAGAACCAAGGTATCAATCCAGTAGGAGGCTACACGCAAGTCCCTCGTACCTACACAAAACAAATAGCTCCACGCAACCAACGCGATTAGGTGTTGTCAATCCCTTCACGGTCACTTACGAGAGTGAGATCTGATAGAGATGATAGATAATATTTTTGGTATTTTTGGTATAAAGATCCAAAGTAAAATAAAAGGTAAAGTAAAAGGCAAAGCAATAATAAAGCAATGGAAGATTGATATGATGAGAATAGACCCGGGGGCCATAGATTTCACTAGTGGCTTCTCTCAAGAGCATAAGTATTCTACGGTGGGTGAAAAAATTATTATTGAGCAATTGACAGAATTGAGCATAGTTATGAGAATATCTAGGTATGATCATGTATATAATCATCACGTCTGAGACAAGTAGATCGACTCCTGCCTGCATCTACTACTATTACTCCACTCATCGACCGCTATCCAGCATGCATCTAGAGTATTAAGTTAATGAAAACAGAGTAACGCCTTAAGCAAGATGACATGATGTAGAGGGATAAGTTCATGCAATATGATAAAAACTCCATCTTGTTATCCTCGATGGCAACAATACAATACGTGCCTTGCTGCCCCTACTGTCACTGGGAAAGGACACCGCAAGATTGAACCCAAAGCTAAGCACTTCTCCCATTGCAAGAAAAACCAATCTAGTAGGCCAAACCAAACAGATAATTTGAAGAGACTTGCAAAGATAACCAATCATACATAAAAGAATTCAGAGAAGATTCAAATATTGTTCATAGATAAACTTGATCATAAACCCATAATTCATCGTTCTCAACAAACACGCCGCAATAAAGAAGATTACATCGAATATATCTCCACGAGAGAGGGGGAGAACATTGTATTGAGATCCAAAAAGAGAGAAGAAGCCATCTAGCTACTAACTATGGACCCGAAGGTCTGAGGTAAACTACTCACACTTCATCGGAGAGGCTATGGTGATGATGTAGAAGCCCTCCATGGTGGATTCCCCTTCCGACGGAGCTCCAAAACAGGCCCCAAGATGGGATCTCGTGGGTACAGAAGGTTGCGGCGGTGGAATTAGGTTTTTGGCTCCGTATCTGATCGTTTGGGGGTATGTAGGTATACATAGGAGGAAGGAGTACGTCGGTGGAGCAAAGGGGGGCCCACGAGGCAGGGAGCGCGCCCTAGGGGGGGCGCCCTCCACCCTCGTGGCCGCCTCCCTCCTTTCTTGACGGAGGGTCCAAGTCTCCTGGATCATATTTGTTGAGAAAATCATGTTCCCGAAGGTTTCATTCCGTTTGGACTCTGTTTGGTATTCCGTTTCTTCGAAACACTGAAATAGGCAAAAAACAGCAATTCTGAGCTGGGCCTCTGGTTAATAGGTTGGTCCCAAAAGTAATATAAAAGTGGAAAATAAAGCCCAATATGGTCCAAAACAGTAGATAATATAGCATGGAGCAATCAAAAATTATAGATACGTTGGAGACGTATCAGGCATCCCCAAGCTTAATTCCTGCTCGTCCTCGAGTAGGTAAATGATAAAAAAGAATTTTTGATGCGGAGTGCTACTTGGCATAATTTCAATGTAATTCTTCTTAATTGTGGCATGAATATTCAGATCCGAAAGATTCAAGACAAAAGTTCATATTGACATAAAAATAATAATACTTCAAGCATACTAAGTAAGCAATTATGTTTTCTCGAAATAACATGGCCAAAGAAAGTTCATCCCTACAAAATCATATAGTTTAGTCATGCTCCATTTTTGTCACACAAGAATGCTCTCATCATGCACAACCCCGATGACAAGCCAAACAATTGTTTCATACTTTAATAATCTCAAACTTTATAAACCTTCACGCAATACATGAGCGTGAGCCATGGATATAGCACTATGGGTGGAATAGAATATGATGATGGGGGTTATGTGGAGAAGACAAAAAGGAGAAGATCTCACATCAACGAGGCTAATCAACGGGCTATGGAGATGCCCATCGATTGATGTTAATGCAAGGAGTAGGGATTGCCATGCAACAGATGCACTAGAGCTATAAATGTATGAAAGCTCAACAAAAGAAACTAAGTGGGTGTGCATCCAACTTTCTTGCTCACGAAGACCTAGGGCATTTGAGGAAGCCCATCGTTGGAATATACAAGCCAAGTTCTATAGTGAAAAATTCCCACTAGTATATGAAAATGACAAAACAAGAGACTCTCTATCATGAAGATTATGGTGCTACTTTGAAGCACAAGTGTGGAAAAAAGCATAGTAGCATTGCCCCTTTATATATATATATATATATATATATATATATATATATATATATATATATATATATATATATATATATATATATATATATATTGGGCCTTCTATTTTTTCTTTGGCCTTTCTCTTTTTTTTATTGTGACAATGCTCTATTAAATGATGATCATCACACTTCTATTTATTTACAACTCAATGATTACAACTCGATACTAGAACAAAGTATGACTCTATATAAATGCCTCCGGCGGTGTACCGGGATATGCAATGAATCAAGAGTGACATGTATGAAAGAATTATGAACGGTGGCTTTGCCACGAATACTATGTCAACTACATGATCATGCTAGCAATATGACAATGATGAAAGTGTCATGATGAACGGGATGGCGGAAAGTTGCATGGCAATATATCTCGGAATGACTATGGAAATGCCATAATAGGTAGGTATGGTGGCTGTTTTGAGGAAGATATAAGGAGGCTTATGTGTGAAACAGCGTATCATATCACGGGGTTTGGATGCACCGGCGAAGTTTGCACCAACTCTCAATGTGAGAAAGGGCAATGCACAGTACCGAAGAGGCTAGCAATGATGGAAGGGTGAGAGTGCGTATAATCCATGGACTCAACATTAGTCATAAAGACCTCATATACTTATTGCAAAAATCTACAAGCCATAAAAAACCAAAGCACTACGCGCATGCTCCTAGGGGGATAGATTGGTAGGAAAAGACCATCGCTCGTCCTCGACCGCCACTCATAAGGAGGACAATCAAATAACACCTCATGTTTCTAATTTGTTACATAACGTTTACCATACGTGCATGCTACGGGACTTGCAAACTTCAACACAAGCATTTCTCAAATTCACAACTACTCAACTAGCACGACTTTGATATTATCACCTCCATATCTCAAAATCATCATCAAGCATCAAACTTTTCTTACTATTCAACGCACTCAAAAGAAAGTTTTACAAATCTTGAATACCAAGCATATTAAGATTTTTAAGCAAATTACCATGCTATTTAAGACTCTCAAAATAATCTAAGTGAAGCATGAGAGATCAATAGTTTCTATAAAACAAATCCACCACCGTGCTATAAAAGATATAAGTGAAGCAGTAGAGCAAAACTATAAAGCTCAAAAGATATAAGTGAAGCACATAGAGTATTCTAACAAATTCTAATTCATGTATGGCTCTCTAAAAAGGTGTGTACAACAAAGATGATTGTGGTAAACTAAAAATCAAAGACTCAAATCATACAAGACGCTCCAAGCAAAACACATATCATGTGGTGAATAAAAATATAGCTCCAAGTAAAGTTACCGATGGAAGTAGACGAAAGAGGGATGCCTTCCGGGGGCATCCCCAAGCTTTGGCTTTTTGGTGTCCTTAGATTATGTCGCACGTGCCATGGGAATCCCCAAGCTCAGGCTCTTGCCACTCCTTGTTCCATAATCCATCAAAAGATTTCACCCAAAACTTGAAAACTTCACAACACAAAACTTAACAGAAATCTCATGAGCTCCATTAGAAAACAAAAGACCACTTCAAGGTACTGTAATGAACTCATACTTTATTTATATTGGTGTTACAACTACTGTATTCCAACTTCTCTATGGTTTATAAATTATTTTACTAGCCATAGATTCATCAAAATAAGCAAACAACACACGAAAAACAGAATCTGTAAAAAACAGAACAATCTGTAGTAATCTGCAACTAACGCAAACTTCTGGAACTCCAAAAAATCAAAAAAAATAGGATGTCCTAGGCAATTTTTTTATTGATTAGCAGCAATTGTAATCACTATTTTATCACGTTCTGGTGATTTTTAACAATTGTTTTCGTGAATAGAAAGTTTCTGGAAATTATAGCAAGATCAAATAACTATCATCCAAGAAGATCATGTAGGTTTAACTTGGCACAAACACTAATTAAAACATAAAACCACATCTAAACAGAAGGTAGATGGATTATTTATTCCTAAATAGAAAAAAACTAAAATAAAATTCGGTTGCCTCCCAACAAGCGCTATCTTTTAACGCCCCTAGCTAGGCATAAAGCAAGGACAGATCTAGGTATTGCCATCTTTGGTAGGCAATCCATAAGTGGCTCTCATAATAGATTCATATGGTAGTTTTATTTTCTTCCTAGGGAAGTGTTCCATGCCCTTCTTTAATGGAAATTGGAATCTAATATTCCCTTCCTTCATATCAATAGTTGCACCAATCGTTCTAAGGAAAGGTCTACCAAGAATAATAGGACATAAAGGGTTGCAATCTATATCAAGAACGATAAAATCTACGGGCACATAATTCCTATTTGCAACAATAAGAACATCATTAATTCTTCCCATAGGTTTCTTAATAGTGGAATCCACAAGGTGCAAGTTTAGAGAGCAATCATCAAAATCGCGGAAATCTAGCAAATCACATAAAGTTTTGGGAATAGTGGAGACGCTAGCACCCAAATCACATAAAGCATAAAATTCATGATCCTTAATCTTAATTTTAATAGCTGGTTCCACTCATCATTAGGTTTTCTAGGGATAGAAACTTCCAACTCAAGTTTTTCTTCATAAGATTGCATCAAGGCATCAACAATATGTTTAGTAAATGCTTTATTTTGACTATAAGCATGAGGAGAATTTAGCACAGATTGCAACAAGGAAATACAATCAATTAAAGAGCAACTTTCATAATTAAATTCCTTGAAATCCAATATAGTGGGTTTAGCAACATCTAGGGTTTTATTCTTTTCAATCCCACCTTTATCAATTTCATCATCAAGATCATATTCAGTCCCATCAAGATTCATATTGCAAAAAAAAAGATTTAATAGGGGACACATCAATAACTTTTAGATCTTCATCTTGATTTTCATAGGAATTGGAAGAACACGCTTTAATAAAGGCATCTTTCGTAGCACGCATCCTAGCGGTTCTTTCCTTGCACTCATCAATGGAAATTCTCATGGCCTTGAGAGACTCATTGATATCATGCTTAGGAGGAATATATCTAAGCTTTAAAGAATCAACATCAAGAGAAATTATATCAACGTTCCTAGCCAATTCATCAACTTTAAGAAATTTCTCTTAAAGCAAAGCATTGAAATTCTTTTCTGAATTCATAAACTCTTTAACACTAGTCTCAAATTCACAGGGCATCTTATTGAAATTTCCATAAGAGTTGTTGTAGGAATTTCCATAATTATTAGAAGAATTACTAGGATAAGGCATAGGATTAAAGTTCGCTCTATACGCGTTGTTACCAAAATTATTCCTACCAACAAAATTCACATCCATAGATTCATTATTATTCTCAATCAAAGTAGACAAAGGCATATCATTAGGATCAGAAGAAACACTCTTAGTAGCAAATAATTTCATAAGTTCATCCATCTTTCCACTCAAAACATTAATTTCTTCTATCGCATGCACTTTTTAATTAGTAGATCTTTCAGTGTGCCATTGAGAATAATTAACCATAATATTATCTAGGAGTTTAGTAGCATGCATCTCCTAAAGTGATTTCCATAAAAGTGCCTCCTGCAGCCGAATCTAAAAGATTTCTAGAAGCAAAATTCAATCCGGCATAAATTTTTTGTATAATCATCCATAAATTCAAACCATGAGTAGGACAATTACGTATCATTAATTTCATTCTCTCCCAAGCTTGTGCAACATGTTCATGATCAAGTTGCTTAAAATTCATAATATCATTTCTAAGAGAGATGATCTTAGCGGGAGGAAAATACTTAGAGATAAAAGCATCTTTGCACTTGTTCCAAGAATCAATACTATTTTTAGGCAAAGACGAAAACCAAGCTTTAGCTCGATCTCTAAGCGAAAAAGGAAATAGCTTCAATTTAACAATATCATTATCAATATCTTTCTTCTTTTGCATATCACATAAATCAATGAAGCTATTTAGATGAGTAGCGACATCTTCACTAGGAAGGCCGGCGAATTGATCTTTCATAACAATATTCAACAAAGCAGTATTGATTTCACAAGATTCAGTATTGGTAAGAGGAGCAATCGGAGTGCTAAGGAAATCATTATTGTTGGTATTGGTAAAGTCACAAAATTTGGTATTATCTTGAGCCATCGTGACGAGCAAGCAATCCAACACACGAGCAAGAAAAAGCAAGCGAAGAAAAAGGCAAACGGAAAAGAGAGGGCAAATAAAACGGCAAGGGTGAAGTGGGGGAGAGGAAAACGAGAGGCAAATGGCAAATAATGTAATGCGAGAGATAAGGGATTGTGATGGGTACTTGGTAAGTTGACTTTTGAGTAGACTCCCCGGCAACGGCGCCAGAAATCTTCCTGCTACCTCTTGAGCACTGCGTTGGATTTCCTTGAAGAGGAAAGGGTGATGCAGCAGAGTAGAGTAAGTATTTTCCTCAGTTTTTGAGAACCAAGGTATCAATCCAGTAGGAGGCTACACGCAAGTCCCTCGTACCTACACAAAACAAATAGCTCCACGCAACCAACGCGATTAGGGGTTGTCAATCCCTTCCTGGTCACTTACGAGTGTGAGATCTGATAGAGATGATAGATAATATTTTTGGTATTTTTGGTATAAATATGCAAAGTAAAATAAAAGGTAAAGTAAAAGGCAAAGCAATAATAAAGCAATGGAAGATTGATATGATGAGAATAGACTCGGGGGCCATAGATTTCACTAGTGGCTTCTCTCAAGAGCATAAGTATTCTACGGTGGGTGAACAAATTACTATTGAGCAATTGACAGAATTGAGCATAGTTATGAGAATATCTAGGTATGATCATGTATATAGGCATCACGTCCGAGACAAGTAGACCGACTCCTGCCTGCATCTACTAATATTACTCCACTCATCGACCGCTATCGAGCATGCATCTAGAGTATTAAGTTAATGAAAACAAAGTAATGCCTTAAGCAAGATAACATGATGTAGAGGGATAAATTCATGCAATATGATAAAAACTCCATCTTGTTATCCTCGATGGCAACAATACAATACGTGCCTTGCTGCCCCTACTGTCACTGGGAAAGGACACCGCAAGATTGAACCCAAAGCTAAGCACTTCTCCCATTGCAAGAAAAACCAATCTAGTAGGCCAAACCAAACAGATAATTTGAAGAGACTTGCAAAGATAACCAATCATACATAAAAGAATTCAGAGAAGATTCAAATATTGTTCATAGATAAACTTGATGATAAACCCACGATTCATCGGTCTCAACAAACACACCCCAAAAAAGAAGATTACATCGAATAGATCTCCACGAGAGAGGGGGAGAACATTGTATTGAGATCCAAAAATAGAGAAGAAGCCATCTAGCTACTAACTATGGACCTGAAGGTCTGAGGTAAACTACTCACACTTCATTGCAGAGGCTATGGTAATGATGTAGAAGCCCTCCGTGGTGGATTCCCCTTCCGGCGGAGCTCGGGAACAGGCCCCGAGATGCGATCTCGTGGGTACAGAAGGTTGCGGCGGTGGAATTAGGTTTTTGGCTCCGTATCTGATCGTTTGGGCGTACATAGGTATATATAGGAGGAAGGAGTATGTCCGTGGAGCAAAGGGGGGCCCACGAGGCAGGGGGCGCGCCCTAGGGGGGGCGCCCTCCACCCTCGTGGCCGCCTCCCTCCTTTCTTGACGGAGGGTCCAAGTCTCCTGGATCATATTTGTTGAGAAAATCATGTTCCCGAAGGTTTCATTCCGTTTGGACTCCGTTTGATATTCCGTTTCTTCGAAACACTGAAATAGGCAAAAAACAACAATTCTGGGCTGGGCCTCCGGTTAATAGGTTAGTCCCAAAAGTAATATAAAAGTGGAAAATAAAGCCCAATATGGTCCAAAATAGTAGATAATATAGCATGGATCAATCAAAAATTATAGATACGTTGGAGACGTATCACTCGTCCCCGACCGCCACTCATAAGGATGACAATTAAAGAACACCTCATGTTTCAAATTTGTCACACGACGGTTACCATACGTGCATGCTATGGGACTTGCAAACTTCAACACAAGTATTTCTCAAATTCACAATTACTCAACTAGAACAACTTTAATATTACCATCTCCATATCTCAAAACAACCATCAAGTATCAAACTTCTCATAGTATTCAATGCACTCTTTATGAAAGTTTTTATTATACCCATCTTGGATGCCTATCATATTAGGACTAATTTTATAGCCAAAGCAAATTACCATGCTGTTCTAAAGGACTCTCAAAATAATATAAGTTAAGCATGAGAGATCAATAATTTCTATAAAATAAAACCACCACCGTGCTCTAAAAAGATATAAGGGAAGCACTAGAGCAAAATTATCTAGCTCAAAAGATATAAGTGAAGCACATAGAGTATTCTAATAAATTCCCATTCATGTGTGTCTCTCCCAAAAGGTGTGTACAACAAGGATGATTGTGGTAAACTAAAAAGCAAAGACTCAAATCATACAAGACGCTCCAAGCAAAACACATATCATGTGGTGAATAAAAATATAGTATCAAGTAAAGTTACCGATGGACGAAGACGAAAGAGGGGATGCAAGGCATCCCCAAGCTTAGGCTTTTGGTTATCCTTGAATTTTACCTTGGGGTGCCTTGGGCATCCCCAAGCTTAGGCCCTTGCCACTCCTTATTCCATAATCCATCAAATCTTTACCCAAAACTTGAAAACTTCACAACACAAAACTCAACAGAAAATCTCATGAGCTCCGTTAGTGAAAGAAAACAAACCACCACTTAAAGGTACTGTAATGAACTCATTATTTATTTATATTGGTGTTAAACCTACTGTATTCCAAGTTCTCTATAGTTCATACCCTCTGATACTAGCCATAGATTCATCAAAATAAGCAAACAACACACGAAAAATAGAATCTGTCAAAAACAGAACAGTCTGTAGTAATCTGTATCTAACGCAAACTTTCTGTAACTCAAAAATTCTACCAAAATAGGACGACCTAAATAATTTTTTTTATTGATCTACTGCAATTGGAATCAGTATTTTATCACGTTCTGGTGATTTTTAACAAATTGTTTCGTGAGCAGAAAGTTTCTGACTTTTTCAGCAAGATCAAATAACTATCATCCAAGAAGATCCTATAGGTTTTTCTTGACACAAACACTAATTAAAACATAAAACCACATCTAACCAGAGGCTAGACAAATATTTATTGCTAAATAGTACCAAAAAGCAAGAAGCAAATATAAAATTGGGTTGCCTCCCAACAAGCGCTATCGTTTAACGCCCCTAGCTAGGCATAAAGCCAAGAATAGATCTAGGTATTATCATCTTTGGCATGCAATTCTTCAATAGAACACTTATAACCCTTAGGAGTTTCCTTATTTTTATTAATAATCAAACCCCTAGGAAAGAAATCAAGAAATTCGTTTGTAACAAATGGTTCCTTAATGATAGCGAAAAAGTCGGGGTGGACACTTATTGATTTTAGATCCGCATTTTCCTTACTAGAAGATTCACCCTTATTTTTAGGAACATACATCAATTTGGCAATTTTGGTAGTAGGAGGATTTGGAGTTTTTTTTACGGATGAAAAGCCAGACCCTAAGTTGGTAATAATATCCTCAAGTTTACCAATTCTTGTGGAATCTTGATCTATTTTTTCGTTAACTATAGGTTCCTTTTTTAAAAAAATTCAGAGTAACTCCTACCTTAGATCCATATTGTGTAATTTGGTTGTGGAGCTTTTTATCCAAATTTCCAATCAACTCTACAGCGGCAACTTTATTTTCAATAATTTCAAGCCTTTGCATCACGTGTTCCAAAGTTAAAATAGTTCCATTAACCAAAACAGGTGGTGGGCCAAACAAATCTATCATAGCATTATAAGAATCAAAAGTATGGCTACCCAAGAAATTCCCTCCGGTAATGGTATCAAGAATATATTGTTGGAAATATGCCCTAGAGGCAATAATAAATTAGTTATTATTATATTTCCTTGTTCATGATAATCGTTTATTATCCATGCTATAATTGTATTGATAGGAAACTCAGATACATGTGTGGATACATAGACAACACCATGTCCCTAGTAAGCCTCTAGTTGACTAGCTCATTGATCAATAGATGGTTACGGTTTCCTGACCATGGACATTGGATGTCGTTGATAATGGGATCACATCATTAGGAGAATGATGTGATGGACAAGACCCAATCCTAAGCCTAGCACAAAGATCGTGTAGTTCATATGCTAAAGCTTTTCTAATGTCAAGTATCATTTCCTTAGACCATGAGATTGTGCAACTCCCGGATACCGTAGGAATGCTTTGGGTGTACCAAACGTCACAACGTAACTGGGTGGCTATAAAGGTACACTACAGGTATCTCCAGAAGTGTCTGTTGGGTTGGCACGAATCGAGACTGGGATTTGTCACTCCGTGTGACGGAGAGGTATCTCTGGGCCCACTCGGTAGGACATCATCATAATGTGCACAATGTGATCAAGGAGTTGATCACGGGATGATGTGTTACGGAACGAGTAAAGAGACTTGCCGGTAACAAGATTGAACAAGGTATCGAGATACCGATGATCGAATCTCGGGCAAGTGCAATACCGCTAGACAAAGGGAATTGAATACGGGATTGATTGAATCCTCGACATCGTGGTTCATCCGATGAGATCATCGTGGAACATGTGGGAGCCAACATGGGTATCCAGATCGCGCTGTTGGTTATTGGCCGAAGAGTTGTCTCTGTCATGTCTGCATGGTTCCCGAACCCGTAGGGTCTACACACTTAAGGTTCGGTGACGCTAGAGTTGTTATGGGAAATAGTATGTGGTTACCGAAGGTTGTTCGGAGTCCCGGATGAGATCCCGGACATGATAAGGAGCTCCGGAATGGTCCGGAGGTGAAGATCGGTATATTGGACGAAGGGTATTGGAGTCCGGAATTGTTCTGGGGGTACCAGGTGATGACTAGCGTGTCCGAAAGGGGTTTCGGAGGCTCCGACAAGCGTTGGGGGGCCTTATGGGCCAAGGGGAGAGGGCACATCAGCCCACTAAGGGGCTGATCGCCCCTCCCAACCCCATCTCACGTAACCAGAGAGGTGGGGGCGCCACCCCTAGGGCAGCCGCCCCTCCCGGCTTGGGGAGGGGGCAAGTTTCCTAGGGGGTGGGGGCGCCCAAACCCATCTAGGGTTTCCCCTGTGGCCGCCGCCCCTCCCCTAGGGAACCCTAGGGCGCCTCCCCCTCCTCCCTTACCCCTATATATAGTGAGGAAGAGAGAGGGCAGCCGCACCCTTCCCCTGGCGCAGCCCTCTCCCTCCTCCAACACCTCGTCTTCCTCCATAGTGCTTGGCGAAGCCCTGCCGGAGAACCACAAACTCCATCACCACCATGCCGTCGTGCTGTCAGAGTTTTCCCTCAACTTCTCCTCTCCCCTTGCTGGATCAAGAAGGAGGAGACGTCCCCGGGCTGTACGTGTGTTGAACGCGGAGGGTGCCGTCCGTTCGGCACTAGGATCATCAGTGATTTGGATCACGACGAGTACGACTCCATCAACCCCGTTCACTTGAACGCTTCCGCTTAGCGATCTACAAGGGTATGTAGATGCACTCTCCTTCCCTCGTTGCTAGATTACTCCATAGATTGATCTTGGTGTTGCGTAGAAAATTTGAATTTCTGCTACGTTCCCCAACAGTGGCATCATGAGCTATGTCTATTGCGTAGATTCCATGCACGAGTAGAACACAAAGTAGTTGTGGGCGTTGATTTTGTTCAATATGCTTACCGTTACTAGCCCAATCTTGATTCGGCAGCATTGTGGGATGAAGCGGCCTGGACCGACCTTACACGTACACTTACGTGAGACAGGTTCCACCGACTGACATGCACATGTTGCATAAGGTGGCTAGCGGGTGCTAGTCTCTCCCACTTTAGTCGGATCGGATTCGATGAAAAGGGTCCTTATGAAGGGTAAATAGCAATTGACATATCACGTTGTGGTTTTGCGTAGGTAAGAAACATTCTTGCTAGAAACCCATAGCAGCCACGTAAAACATGCAAACAACAATTAGAGGACGTCTAACTTGTTTTTGCAGGGTATGCCATGTGATGTGATATGGCCAAAAGAATGTGATGAATGGTATGTGATGTATGAGATTGATCATGTTCTTGTAATAGGAATCACGACTTGCATGTTGATGAATATGACAACCGGCAGGAGCCATAGGAGTTGTCTTAATTTATTTATGACCTGCGTGTCAAACGTAAACGTCATGTAATTACTTTACTTTATTGCTAACCATTAGCTGTAGTAGTAGAAGTAATAGTTGGCGAGACAACTTCATGAAGACACGATGATGGAGATCATGATGATGGAGATCATGGTGTCATGCCGGTGAAGATGATGATCATGGAGCCCCGAAGATGGAGATCAAAAGGAGCAAAGTGATGATGGCCATATCATGTCACTATTTGATTGCATGTGATGTTTATCATGTTTTTGCATCTTATTTGCTTAGAATGATGGTAGTAAATAAGATGATCCCTCATTAAAATTTCAAGAAAGTGTTCTCCCTAACTGTGCACCGCTGCGAAGGTTCGTCTTTTCGAAGCACCACGTGATGATCGGGTGTGATAGATTCTTTCGCTCGAATACAACGGGTGTTGACGAGCCTAGCATGTACAGACATGGCCTCGGAACACATGCGAAACACTTAGGTTAACTTGACGAGCCTAGCATCTACAGACATGGCCTCAGAACACGGAGGACCGAAAGGTCGAACATGAGTCGTATAGAAGATGCGATCAACATGAGATGTTCACCGATGATGACTAGTCCGTCTCACGTGATGATCGGACACGGCCTAGTTGACTCGGATCATGTAATCACTTAGACGACGAGAGGGATGTCTATCTGAGTGGGAGTTCATAAGATGAACTTGATTATCCTGAACATAGTCAAAAGATCTTTGCAAGTTATGTCGTAAGCTCGTGCTTTAGTTCCACTGTTTTAGATATGTTCCTAGAGAAAATATAGTTGAAAGTTGATAGTAGCAATTATGCGGACAATAGAGGGCTTATGTCCTTAATGCAACGCTCGGTGTGCTGGACCTCGAACGTGGTCTATGGATGTTGCAAACATCTGACATACACGTTTTGATGACTACATGATAGTTCGGTAATGTTAAATGGTTTAGAATTGAGGCACCGAAGACATTTTTGAAATGTCGCAGAACATATGAGATGTTTCGAGGGCTGAAATTGGGATTTCAGGCTCGTGCCCACGTCAAGAGGTATAAGACCTCCGACGAATTTCCTTAGCCTGCAAACTAAGGGAGAAAAGCTCAATCGTTGAGCTTGTGCTCAGATTGTCTGAGTACAACAATCACTTGAATCGAGTGGGAGTTGATCTTCCAAATAAGATAGTGATGTTTCTCCAAAGTCATTGCCACCAAGCTGCTAGAGCTTCATAATGAACTATAACATATCAGGGATAGATATGATGATCCTTGAAATATTCGCGATGTTTGACACCGCGAAAGTAGAAATCAAGAAGGAGCATCAATTGTTGATGGTTAGTGAAACCACTAGTTTCAAGAAGGGCAAGGGCAAGAAGGGATACTTCATGAAATGGCAAATCAGCTGCTGCTCTAGTGGAGAAACCCAAGGTTGACCCAAACCCAAGACTGAGTGCTTCTGTAATAAGGGGAACAACCACTGGAGCAGAATTACCCTAGATACTTGGTAGATGAGAAGGCTGTCGATAGAAGTATATTGGATATACATTATGTGAATGTGTACTTTACTAGTACTCCTAGTAGCATCAGGGTATTAGATACCGGTTCGGTTGCTGAGTGTTAGTAACTCGAAATAAAAGCTACGGAATAAACGGAGACTAGCTAAAGGTGAGCTGACGAGATGTGTTGGAAGTGTTTCCAAGGTTGATATGATCAAGCATCGCACGCTCCCTCTACCACCAAGATTGGTGTTAAACCTAAATAATTGTTATTTGGTGTTTGCGTTGAGCATAGACATGATTGGATTATGTCTATCGCAATACGGTTATTCATTTAAAGAGAATAATAGTTACTCTGTTTATTTGAATAATACCTTCAATGGTCTTGCACCTAAAATGGATGGTTTATTGAAATCTCGATCGTAGTGATACACATGTTCATGCCAAAAGATATAAGATAATAATGATATTACCACATGCTTGTGGCACTGCAATTTGAGTCATAGTGGTATAAAACGCATGAAGAAGCTCCATGTTGATGGATCTGTGGACTCACTTGATTTTGAATCACTTGAGACATGCGAACCATGCCTATTGGTATATATGCATGAAGAAACTCCATGCAGATGGACCGTTTGGACTCACTTGATTTTGAATCGCTTGAGACATACAAATCACACCACATGGGCAAGATGACTGAAAGCTTCGGTTTCAGTAAAATGGAACAAGAAAGCAACTTGTTGGAAGTAACACATTTTGATGTGTGCAGTCCAATAGTGCCGAGGCACGCAATGGATATCGTTATATTCTTACTTCACAGATGATTTAAGTAGATGCTGAGGATATTTACTTGATGAAACACAAGTCTGAATTATTGAATGGTTCAAGTAATTTCAGAGTGAAGTTGAAGATCTTCGTGACAAGAGGATAAAATGTCTATGATATGATCATAGAAGTGAATATCTGAGTTACGAGTTTGGCACACAATTAAGACACTGTGGAAATTGTTTCACAACTAATACCGCCTGGAACACCATAGTGTAATGGTGTGTCCGAACATCATAGTTGCACCCTATTGGATATGGCGCATACCATGATGTCTCTTATCGAATTACCATGATAGTTTATGGGTTAGGCATTAGAGACAACCGCATTCACTTTAAATAGGGCACCACGTAATTCCGATGAGATGACACCGTATGAACTATGGTTTAGAGAAACCTAAGTTGTCATTTCTTAAAAGTTTGGGGCTGCGACGCTTATGTGAAAAAGTTTCAGGCTGATAAGCTCGAACCCAAAGCGGATAAATGCATCTTCATAGGACACCCAAAATAGTTGGGTATACCTCCTGTCTCAGATCCGAAAGCAATAGGGATTGTTTCTCAAATCGGGTCATTTCTCGAGGAAAAGTTTCTCTCGAAAGAATTGAGTGGGAGGATGGTGGAGACTTGATGAGGTTATTGAACCGTCACTTCAACTAGTGTCTAGCAGGGCACAGGAGTTGTTCCTATGGCACCTACACCAATTGAAGTGGAAGCTTATGATAGTGATCATGAGACTTCGGATCAAGTCACTCCCAAACCTCGTAGGACGACAAGGATGCGTACTACTTCAGAGTGGTACGTAATCCTGTCTTGGAAGTCATGTTGCTAGACAACAATGAACCTACAAGCTATGGAGAAGCGATGGTGGGCCCGGATTCCGATGAATGGCTCGAGGACATAAAATCCGAGAGAGGATCCATGTATGAAAACAAAGTGTAGACTTTGGCAGAACGGCTCGATGGTCGTGAGGCTGCTGAGTACAGATGGATTTTAAAAGGAAGACGGACAATGATGGTAAATGTCACCATTAAGAAAGCTCGACTTGTTGTTAAGATGTTTCCCGACAAGTTCAAGGAGTTGACTACGATGAGACTTTCTCACTCGTAGCGATGCTAAGAGTCTGTTGGAATTAGCAGGTACTGCATTATTTATGAAATCTTGCAGATAGGATGTCAAAATATTGTTTCCTTGTTCTTGAGGAAAGGTTGTATGTGATACAACCAGAAGATTTTGTCGATCCTGAAAGATGCTAACAAGTATGCAAAGCCCCAGCAATCCTTCTAAGGACTGGAGTAAGCATCTCGGAGTTGGAATGTACACTTTGATGAGATGATCAAAGATTTTGGGTTTATACAAAGTTTATGAGAAACTTGTATTTCCAAAGAAGTGAGTGGGAGCACTATAGAATTTCTGATGAGTATATGTTGTTGACATATTATTGATCAGAAATGATGTAGAATTTCTGGAAAGCATATAGGGTTATTTGAAAAGTGTTTTTCAATGGAAAACCTGGATTAAGCTACTTGAACATTGAGCATCAAGATCTGGGTAGATCAAAACGCTTAATGGCACTTTTCAAATGAGCACATACCTTAACATGATCTTGAAGGTGTTCAAGATGGATCAGTTAAAGAAGGAGTTCTTGCCTGAATTGTAAGGTATGAAGTTAAGACTTAAAGCTCGACCACGACAGAAGAAAGATGAAGGATGAAGGTCGTCCCCTATGCTTTTGTCATAGGCTCTATACAGTATGCCATGCTGAGTATCGCACCTGATGTGTGCCTTGCTACATGTCTGGCAAGAGGGTACAAAGGTGATCTAGGATTAGGTCATCAGATAGCTGTCAAAATTATCCTTAGAGGAATAAGGATATGTTTCTCGGTTATGGAGGTGATAAAGAGTTCGACGTAAAGAGTTACATCGATGCAAGCTTAACACCTATCCGGATAGCTCTGAGTAGAGTAAACCGGATTTGTATAGTAGAACAGTTGTTTGAAATATAGCGTAGTAGTGACATCTACAAGATGACATAGAGATTTGCAAAGTACATACGAATCTGAATGTTGCAGACCCGTTGACTAAAACCTCTCTCACAGACATAACATGATCAAACCAAGAACTCATTGAGTGTTAATCACATAGTGATGTGAACTAGATTATTCACTCTAGTAAACTCTTTGGCTGTTGGTCACATGGCGATGTGACCTGTGAGTGTTAATCACATGGCGATGTGAACTAGATTACTGACTCTAGTGCAAGTGGGAGACTGTTGGAAACATGCCCTAGAGGCAATAATAAATTAGTCATTATTATATTTCCTTGTTCATGATAATCGTTTATTATCCATGCTATAATTGTATTGATAGGAAACTCAGATACATGTGTGGATACATAGACAACACTATGTCCCTAGTAAGCCTCTAGTTGACTAGCTCGTTGATCAATAGATGGTTACGGTTTCCTGACCATGGACATTGGGTGTCGTTGATAACGGGATCACATCATTAGGAGAATGATGTGATGGACAAGACCCAATCCTAAGCCTAGCACAAAGATCGTGTAGTTCATATGCTAAAGCTTTTCTAATGTCAAGTATCATTTTATTAGACCATGAGATTGTGCAACTCCCGGATACCGTAGGAATGCTTTGGGTGTACCAAACGTCACAACGTAACTGGGTGGCTATAAAGGTACACTACAGGTATCTCCGAAAGTGTCTGTTGGGTTGGCACGAATCGAGACTGGGATTTGTCACTCCGTGTGACGGAGAGGTATCTCTGGGCCCACTCGGTAGGACATCATCATAATGTGCACAATGTGATCAAGGAGTTGATCACGGGATGATGTGTTACGGAACGAGTAAAGAGACTTGCCGGTAACGAGATTGAACAAGGTATCGAGATACCGATGATCGAATCTCGTGCAAGTGCAATACCGCTAGACAAAGGGAATTGAATACGGGATTGATTGAATCCTCGACATCGTGGTTCATCCGATGAGATCATCGTGGAACATGTGGGAGCCAACAAGGGTATCCATATCCCGCTGTTGGTTATTGGCCGAAGAGTTGTCTCGGTCATGTCTGCATGGTTCCCGAACCCGTAGGGTCTACACACTTAAGGTTCGGTGACGCTAGAGTTGTTATGGGAAATAGTATGTGGTTACCGAAGGTTGTTCGGAGTCCCGGATGAGATCTCGGACATGACGAGGAGCTCCGGAATGGTCCGGAGGTGAAGATCGGTATATTGGACGAAGGGTATTGGAGTCCGGAATTGTTCTGGGGGTACCAGGTGATGACCAGCGTGTCCGAAAGGGGTTTCGGAGGCCCCGACAAGCGTTGGGGGGCCTTATGGGCCAAGGGGAGAGGGCACATCAGCCCACTAAGGGAATGAGCGTCCCTCCCAACCCCATCCCACGTAACCAGGGAGGTGGGGGCGCCACCCCTAGGGCAGCCGCCCCTCCCGGCTTGGGGGCAAGTTTCCGGGGCGCCCAAACCCATCTAGGGTTTCCCCAGTGGCCGCCGCCCCTCCCCTAGGGAACCCTAGGGCGCCTCCCCCTCCTCCCTTACCCCTATATATAGTGAGGAAGAGAGAGGGCAGACGCACCCTTCCCCTGGCGCAACCCTCTCCCTCCTCCAACACCTCGTCTTCCTCCGTAGTGCTTGACGAAGCCCTGCCGGAGAACCACGAACTCCATCACCACCATGCCATCGTGCTGTCGGAGTTTTCCCTCAGCTTCTCCTCTCCCCTTGCTGGATCAAGAAGGAGGAGACGTCCCCGGGCTGTACGTGTGTTGAACGCGGAGGTGCCGTCTGTTCGACACTAGGATCATCGGTGATTTGGATCACGACGAGTACGACTCCATCAACCCCGTTCACTTGAACGCTTCCGCTTAGCAATCTACAAGGGTATGTAGATGCACTCTCCTTCCCTCGTTGCTAGATTACTCCATAGATTGATCTTGGTGTTGCGTAGAAAATTTTGATTTTCTGCTATGTTCCCCAACATATATCTGTTCCAAGGAGTGATGCCTACATAAAAATTGCGAAGAAGAATGGAAGTAGATTGCTTCCTAGTATATCTATTCTAAGCATTGCAAATTCTATGCCAAACATCTTCTAGATTTTCTCCCTCCCTTTGTTTAAAATTAAGAACTTCATGATCGGGAGTACTAACAATGATAGAAGGACTAGCCATGACGGAAAAACAAGCGATTTAACACAGGGACACAAAAAGCAAGCGAAAAAGAGGCGAATGGAAAAAGAGGGCGAATAAAACGGCAAGGGTGAATTGGGGGAGAGGAAAACGAGAGGAAAATGGTAAATATGTAATGCGATGGACAAGAGTTTCTGATGGGTACTTGATATGTCTTGTCTTGACTTGACTTGGCGTAGATCTCCCCGGCAACGGCGCCAGAAATCCTTCTTGCTACCTCTTGAGCACTGCTTTGGTTTTTCCCTTGAACAGGAAAGGGTGATGCAACAAAGTAGCGTAAGTATTTCCCTCAGTTTTTGAGAACCAGAGTATCAATCCAGCAGGAGACTACACGCAAGTAGCCTCATACCTACACAAAAAAATAAGAACCTTGCAACCAACGCGATAAAGGGGTTGCCAATCCCTTCACGGCCACTTGCAAAAGTGAGATCTGATAGAGATAACAAGATAAATATTTTTGGTATTTTTATGATAAAGATTGAAAGTAAAAATTGCAAAGTAAAATAGATTGGAAACTTATATGATGGAGAATAGACCCGGGGGCCATAGGTTTCACTAGTGGCTTCTCTCAAGATAGCATAAGTATTACGGTGGGTGAAAAAATTACTTTCGAGCAATTGATAGAAAAGTGCATAGTTATGAGAATATCTAGGCATGATCATGTATATAGGCATCACGTCCGCGACAAGTAGACCGGAACGATTCTGCATCTACAACTATTACTCCACACATCAACCGCTATCCAGCATGCATCTAGAGTATTAAGTTCATAAGAACAGAGTAACACATTAGGCAAGATGACATGATGTAGAGGGATAAACTCAAGCAATATGATATAAACACCATTTTTTTATACTTGATGGCAACAATACAATACGTGCCTTGCTGCCCCTGCTATCACTGGGAAAGGACACCGCAAGATTGAACCCAAAGCTAAGCACTTCTCCCATTGCAAGAGAGATCAATCTAGTAGGCCAAACCAAACTGATAATTCGAAGAGACTTGCAAAGATATCAAATCATACATAAAAGAATTCAGAGGAGATTCAAATATTGCTCATAGATAATCTTGATCATGAACCCACGATTCATCGGATCTCGACAAACACACCACAAAAAGAATTATATCGAATAGATCTCCAAGAAGATCGAGGAGAACTTTGTATTGAGATCCAAAGAGAGAGAAGAAGCCATCTAGATAATAACTATGGACCCGAAGGTTTGTGGTAAACTACTCACACATCATCGGAGAAGCCATGGTGTTGATGTAGAAGCCCTCCGTTATCGATTCCCCCTCCGGTGGAGCGCCGGAAAAGGCCCCAAGATGGGATCTCATGGGTACAGAAGGTTGCAGCGGTGGAAATAGGGTTTCATGGTACTCCTGGATGTTTTCGGAGTATATGGATATATATAGGAGGAAGAAGTAGGTCGGTGGAGCTGCGAGGGGCCCACGAGGGTGGGGGCGCGCCTCCCTGCCTCGTGCCCTCCTCGCTTATTTCTTGACGTCCACTCCAAGTCCCCTGGATTACGTTTGTTCCAAAAATAATTCTCCTGAAGGTTTCATTCCGTTTGGATTCCTTTTGATATTCCTTTTGTACGAAACACTGAAATAGGCAAAAAAAACAACAGTTTGCACTGGGCCTTTGGTTAATAGGTTAGTCCCAAAAATAATATAAAAGTGTATAATAAAGCCCATTAAACATCCAAAACAGATAATATAATAGCATGGAACAATAAAAAATTATAGATACGTTGGAGACGTATCAGCCGCCTACTAGGCGGCCCTGTCGGCAGTCCTCCGGGAGAGCGAGGAGGAGCAGAGACGCTGGGAGGAGGAGGAGGCGGCTTACGAGGCACACATGGAGGATTCTTGGCACTGTCCGCGACTGGTGATTGCATAGTGCCGCAGCTGGCCCCGCCATCTCCAGCCAAGGCCGAGCCGGAGCCGACCCCCATTGAGCGCTACTCCTGAACTGGGGTGGTGCGCGAATGGGACAACACGTCGTTTATCTGTATGGGGGCGACGGAGGCGCGGGAGAGCGCCTACCTCGAGCAATGGCGCCAGCGAAGGATGGCCGAGCACGAGGGCGAGTACCTCGAGCATCTCGAGCGTGATACGTCTCCAACGTATCTATATTTTTTGATTGTTCCATGCTATTATATTATCTTGAAGAAAATATGCCCTAGAGGCAATAATAAAGTTATTATTTATTTCCTTATATCATGATAAATGTTTATTATTCATGCTAGAATTGTATTGATCGGAAACATAATACTTGTGTGAATAGATAGACAAACAGAGTGTCACTAGTATGCCTCTACTTGACTAGCTCGTTGATCAAAGATGGTTATGTTTTCTAGCCATTGACATGAGTTGTCATTTGATTAACGGGATCACATCATTAGGAGAATGATGTGATTGACTTGACCCATTCCGTTAGCTTAGCACTCGATCATTTAGTATTATGATATTGCTTTCTTCATGACTTATACATGTTCCTATGACTATGAGAGTATGCAACTCCCGTTTACCGGAGGAACACTTTGTGTGCTACCAAACGTCACAACATAACTGGGTGATTATAAAGGTGCTCTACAGGTGTCTCCGAAGGTACTTGTTGGGTTGGCGTATTTCGAGATTAGGATTTGTCACTCCGATTGTCGGAGAGGTATCTCTGGGCCCACTCGGTAATGCACATCACTATAAGCCTTGCAAACATTGAGATACCGACGAGATTGAACTAGGTTTTGAGATACCGATGACCGAATCTCGGGCAAGTAACATACCGATGACAAAGGGAACAACGTCTGTTGTTATGCGGTTTGACCGATAAAGATCTCCGTAGAATATGTGGGAGCCAATATGAGCATCCAGGTTCCGCTATTGGTTATTGACCAGAGACGTGTCTCGGTCATTTCTACATTATTCTCGAACACGTAGGGTCCGCACGCTTAAAGTTCGATGACGGTTATATTATGAGTTTATGTGTTTTGATGTACCGAAAGTAGTTCGGAGTCCCGGATGAGATCGGGGACATGACGAGGAGTCTCGAAATGGTCGAGACATAAAGATCGATATATTGGACGACTATATTCTGACATCGGAAAGGTTCCGAGTGATTCGGGTATTTTTCGGAGTACCGAAAAGTTACGGGAATTCGCCGGGGAGTATATGGGCCTTATTGGGCTTTAGGGGAAAGAGAGAGGAGAGGCTGCGCCCCCCCAAGGCCTAGTCCGAATTGGACTAGGGGGAGGGGCTGCGCCCCCTCCTTCCTTCTTGAGGGAATCCGGGTTTAGGGGGTGTTCGGCCATCCGAACTATACCTTCAGCCGGACTCCAGGACTATGAAGATACAAGATTGAAGACTTCGTCCTGTGTCCGGATAGAACTTTCCTTGGCGTGGAAGGCAAGCTTGGCGAAGCGGTTATTTGGATCTCCTACCATTGTAACCAACTTTGTGTAACCCTAACCCTCTCCGGTGTCTATATAAACCGGAGGGTTTTAGTCCGTAGGACAACGGCTCCAACATACAACAATCATACCATAGGCTAGCTTCTAGGGTTTAGCCTCCTTGATCTCGTGGTAGATCTACTCTTGTACTACCCATATCATCAATATTAATCAAGCAGGACGTAGGGTTTTACCTCCATCAAGAGGGCCCGAACCTGGGTAAAACATTGTGTCCCTTGTCTCCTGTTACTATCCGCCTAGACGCACAGTTCGGGACCCCCTACCCGAGATCCGCCGGTTTTGACACCGACATTGGTGCTTTCATTGAGAGTTCCTCTGTGTCGTCACTTTTAGGCCCGATGGCTCCTTTGATCATCAACGACGATGCGGTCCAGGGTGAGACTTTTCTCCCTGGACAGATCTTCGTCTTCGGCGGCTTCGCGCTGTGGGCCAATTCGTTTGGCCGCATGGAGCAGATCGAAAGCTACACCCCTCGTCATCAGGTCAGGTTTGGAAGTTTAAACTACACGGCTGACATTCGCGGGGACTTGATCTTTGACGGATTCGAGCCACAGCCAAGCGCGCCGCACTATCTCGATGGGCATGATCTAGCTCTGCCGCTGAACAGTGTCCTGGAGGCCGCACGCGTGTTGGTTCCGACCCTTAATTCGGAGCCTGCTGTGCCGATCGAGGATGAGCGGTTGGACGCCACCTCAGGGGCTGCGATCTCAAAGGCGATCGAGCTGAACACCAGCCCCGCACTCTGCATGACCCGTGACTCCGAGGATCCGGATTCCTCTCCGGACTCCGAACCCCCCGCGCCCCTGCCGATCGAATCCGATTGGGCGCCGATCATGGAGTTCACCGTCGCGGATATCTTTTAGCACTCGCCCTTTGGCGACATCCTGAACTCACTAAAGTCTCTCTCTTTATCAGGAGAGCCCTGGCCGGACTATGGTCAGCAAGGATGGGATGCGGACGATGAAGAAATTCAAAGCCCACCCACCACCCACTTTGTAGCCACTGTCGACTATTTAACCGACATGCTCGACTTCGACTCCGAAGACATCGACGGTATGGACGAAGATGCAGGAGACGAACAGGAACCAGCACCTGTAGGGTGCTGGAAGGCCACCTCATCATATGACATATATATGGTGGACACTCCAAAAGATGGAGATGGCGATGGAAAAGCGGGGGATGACACCTCTAAGAAACATCCCAAGCGCCGGCGTCAGCGGCGCCGTTCTAAATCCCGCCAAAGCAAAAACGGCGATTCCGGCACTAAAGATAATACTACTCCAGATAGCGCCGAAGAACACCCCCTCCAGCAAGATTTGGCACAGGAAGATGGAGAAGCCAGCCCTCATGAGAGAGCGGCAGACCGAGAGGTTGAGGATGATAACTATATGCCTCCCTCCGAAGACGAGACAAGCCTTGAAGACGACGAATTCGTCGTACCATCAGACCCCGCCGAACAAGAGCGTTTCAAACACAAGCTTTTAGCCACGGCAAGCAGCCTCAAGAAAAAGCAGCAACAACTTAGAGCTGATCAAGATTTGCTAGCTGACAGATGGACTGAAGTCCTTGCGGCCGAAGAGTATGAACTTGAACGCACCTCCAAGCGTTACCCAAAGCGCAGGCTGCTACCCCAATTAGAGGAGGAAGCACGTACATCACCAGCGCATGACATGGCCGACCGGCCACCTCGTGGCCGCGACAAAGAGGCCTCTAGGCCCTCCACTCAAGCCACGCCCCGACGCCGACCAAAACATGCTAAGGCATGGGGAAACGCGCCAGACCTGCGAGATATACTGGAGGACAAGGCAAGGCAAACAAGATCGATCTATGGATCACGCGGGCGCCCCACGGCACGTGACGGCGATCGTCACTCCGGATACAATAAATCTGGCCAGGCTGAACACAATAGACAAAGCCCCTTTGAGCTGCGTCGTGATATAGCCCAGTACAGAGGCGCCGCACACCCACTATGCGTCCCAGATGAAGTAATGGATCATAAAATACCTGAGGGCTTCAAACCTGTAAACATTGAATCATACGATGGCACAACAGATCCTGCGGTATGGATCGAGGATTATCTCCTTCATATCCACATGGCCCGCGGTGATGATCTACACGCCATCAAATACCTCCCACTCAAACTTAAGGGACCGGCCCGGCATTGGCTTAACAGCTTGCCAGCAAACTCAAACGGTTCTTGGGAGGACCTGGAAGCCGCATTCCTTGACAACTTCCAGGGCACTTATGTGCGACCACCGGACGCCGATGACCTAAGCCACATAACCCAGCAGCCAGAGGAATCGGCCAGGCAATTCTGGACACGGTTCCTAACAAAGAAAAATCAAATAGTCGACTGTCCGGACGCGGAGGCCCTAGCAGCCTTCAAGCATAATATCCGCGACGAGTGGCTTGCCTGGCACCTGGGACAGGAAAAGCCGAAATCTATGGCTGCCCTCACGACACTCATGACCCTCTTTTGCGCGGGAGAAGACAGCTGGCTAGCTCGCATCAACAACTTAACCAAGAACCTTGGTAATTCGGATACCAAGGACAAAAGCTGCAGGTCGCGCTGGAACAAGCAAAAGCGCCGCGTTAACAGCGACATCAATGAGGATATGGCAGTAAATGCCGGATTCCGAGGCTACAAATCCGTTAAGCGGAAAAAGCCATTCAAAAGAAATACTCAGGGCCCGTCCAGTTTGGACCGAATACTCGACCGCTTGTGCCAGATACATGGCACCCCCGAAAATCCAGCCAATCACACCAACAGGGATTTTTGGGTGTTCAAGCAGGCAGGCAAGTTAAGAGCCGAAAACAGAGACAAGGGGCTGCATAGCGATGACGAGGAGGAGCCCAGGCCGCCGAACAACAGTGGAAAGAAGGGTTTTCCCCCACAAGTGCGGACGGTGAACATGATATATGCAACCCATATCCCCAAAAGGGAGCGGAAGCGTGCGTTACGGGATGTATACGCGCTGGAGCCAGTCGCTCCAAAGTTCAACCCATGGTCCTCCTGCCTGATCACTTTTGATCGAAGGGACCATCCCACTAGCATCCGTCATGGTGGGTTTTCCACATTGGTTCTTGACCCAATTATTGACGGATTTCATCTCACAAGAGTTCTCATGGATGGCGGCAGCAGCCTGAACCTGCTTTACTAGGATACAGTGCGGAAAATGGGCATAGATCCCTTGAAGATCAAGCCCACCAAAATGACCTTTAAAGGCGTCATACCAGGTGTAGAAGCCAACTGTACAGGCTCAGTTACACTTGAAGTGGTCTTCGGATCCCCGGATAATTTCCAACGTGAGGAGTTAATCTTCGACATAGTCCCGTTCCGCAGTGGCTATCATGCACTGCTCGGGCGAACCGCATTCGCAAAGTTCAACGCGGTACCGCACTATGCATACCTTAGTCTCAAGATGCCAGGCCCTCGAGGAGTAATCACGGTCAACGGAAACACCGAACGATCCCTCCGAACGGAGGAGCACACGGCAGCGCTCGCAGCAGAAGTACAAAGCAGCCTCTCTAGGCAGTTCTCCAGTCCGGCCCTTAAAAAGACGGACACTGTCAAGTGCGCCCGGAGTAACCTACAACAAGACCGCCTCGCATGTTTCGAGCAAGCGTAGCAATGCGGCCCCAACCCTAGCCCTCGCAATATAGCAAAACCAGTGCTTCGCGTACATAACTACACTCTCAAAATACCATGGGCACAAGGGGAGGGGCACCTTCACGGCACGCCCAAAACACGGCTTAAACCGTACTAGGGGCTGACGGATTCTTTTTTTTATAAATTTTCTCTTACTTTCAGGACTCTATCCTTCGGACGACCTGTTCGGCAATTCAACTGCCGCACAAACGATGCAAGAACCAGGACAGCCGACAAGCCATGCCGCATTTTGGAACTCCCAGGTGGTCTCTATTACGAGCAGTATACCTGTTTTGAATACAATTCCACGGCCTGCCCCTGGCCAGGACATGTTAAATAGTCCAATTTCTTTTGCTTAGCGCACTATTCGTATCGTTCTGCTTGGACAGCAGCCTTTCTATAAACAATGCATATCTTTTGTCTATTTTTTGCATTATCCTCTATTATATATATGTTTATTAATGACATGTTGCACCCGTACATTGTGGTACGGCAAAATACGCTAAGGGCTTCAGTACCCCTTAATATGGTGTGAGAAGTCCGAGCACTTTCACAAGTGCGGCACCCCGAACTTATAGCACTATATGCATCGACTCTGAATCATGATTTGGGTCAATAGTTGGGTTTGCCCGGCTCCTATGTTTTGGTGCCTTAAGTTCCACTATATCGGCTAAGATAGCACTAGGAGAACTACTGCGATTGTGCCCCAGTTGAGCTGGGCTGAGCACCTCAGTAGAGAAAGCTAAAAGTGACTGTCATGATGAGGCGAGAGATCGGTCGCTGTTCGAGAGGTTTTTCGAGTCCTTAATGACTTATGCCGCTTCGAGCGAGCAACCGGCTTAGTCCGGCCAAGGCGTGGATAGCGCCCCGAACTCAGTCTTCCGAATACTAGGGGCTTCACCGAAATTTAAAATTATAGAGTTCTATGTCTAAGTGAGAGTGTTCAAGCATTATAGTCCGATTGCCTTGTTCGTTGTGCTGAGCGCCTCCCTCGAAGGACCCAACTATGGGAAAAAGAGCGCTCAGGTTTATCCCAAACACCCCAGCACTAGTGGCATGGGGGCAGAAGCCGACGACTGGCCATCTCTCAATTTTTTGATAAACGGCCGCACAGAGAGTAATATTTTAAATTCAACAAGCATTGCTTAGCGCATATGAACAATTTTTCAGCGCACAGGATAAACACGAGCGAGTTCATTCAAAAATTACATCCTTGGTACATTCATTCGCCACAAGGCGGGCACCCGCAAGAACATCCTTATAGTAGTTCTCGGGCTTGCGATGCTCCTTCCCCGGCGGCGGCCCGTCCCTCACAAGCTTCTCACCGTCCAGCTTACTCCAGTGCACCTTTGCACGGGCCAGGGCCCTACAGGCACATTTGATGCAGACGGAGCGCTTGATGACCTCGAGCCTTGGACAGTCCTCCACCAGCCGCCGCACCAGCCCGAAGTAGCTCCCAGGCAGGGCCTCTCCAGGCCACAGCCGAACTATGAAGCCCTTCATGGCCTGTTCGGCCGCCTTGTGGAGCTCGACTAGCTGCTTCAGCTGGTCGCTCAAGGGCACAGGGTGTCCGGCCTCAGCGTACTGAGACCAGAACACCTTCTCTGTCGAGCTGCCTTCCCCGGCTCGGTAGAATGCGGCGGCATCAGATACGCTGCGGGGAAGATCTGCGAATGCCCTTGGAGAACTCCGGATTCGGGAAGTAACAAGTAGTTTACTTTTATATGTCTGCTTTGCATAAAGAATGCCTTACCCGCCGCTATCTTTTCACCTCCTCCAACTCTTGGAGGGCCTTCTGGGATTCGGCCTTGGCAGCCTTGGCAGTTTCAAGGGCCGCCGCGAGCTCGGACGCTCGCGTCTTCGAGTCCAGCTCCAAACTCTCATGTTTTTTCATGAGAGCCTGAAGCTCTTGCTGCACCTCGCCGACCTGGGCCTCAAATCTCTCTCGCTCGGTGCGCTCCGTGGCCGCTCTCTTCTCGGCCTCGGACAGCGCCTGCTTGAGGGTCGCCACCTCAGTCGTGGACCCTACAACAATAAGGAGTACAATCCTGTTATTTTTTGCAATTGCATCTTTTATATATATATATATTTATATGGTATCTCTTACCATCCTTCTCCTCGAGCTGCCGTTTGGCAAGGCCGAGCTCTTGCTCGGTCTGCTCGAGGCCCTTCTTCAGGGCACCCACCTCTGCAGTCAGTGCGGCGGTGGCTAGCAGCGAAGCCTGCATACACACATTGACTCCTTTTTGTTAGACTCATGTGAAATTTAATAGATCCTCTATTCGGCTTTTCTTTCCGAATGCCAAACAGAGCATCAGGGGCTACTGTCTATGCGGTAATATTTTTACATATTTTCACTTACCTCGAAGCCTATTAGAAGGCTAGTGCAAGCTTCAGTCAGTCCGCTCTTGGCGGACTAAACCTTCTGCATCGCCGTACTCATAATAGTACGGTGCTCCTCATCGATGGAGGCGCCATTAAGCACCTCCAGCAGATTGTCCGGCACCTCTGGTTGGACGGAGGCCGCCGGCTCAGAAGGCTTGCTCCTCTTGGAGGGAGTTCGCCTACCGCGGTCCGGAACTGTTGAAGATTCTAGCGCGGTGTCCAGCTCAAAGCCGGACTTGGAGCCCTGGGGGGTCTTGTCCCCTTTACTCCTGGAGTCCGGGTGGTCGCCTCGCGGCTCCTCCAGGACCACCTCCTCCTGCCCCGGAGCTTGTCGCGACGCCACTTCGGCGTCGTCCGCAGTGCGGGGGGGGGGGGGGGGAGGGAGACAACGGGTGGAACTGAGTTCACGTCCGATGAATCCAGGGAGCCGCTCGACGACTCGCCGAGTCCGGCCTGGGGCGGGCTGCATAATCATGTTCGACATTAGGGAAAGCTGTGCAACATAGGAATATTATGAGTTACTCTGGTATCCGAATACTTACGATTTCGCCGAACGCTTGGCTCTGTCCGGCCACTCCTCTTCATCGTCGTCGGCGTCGGCGGAGTAGTCCGGAGGAAGGGTTTTCCCCTTCTTGGACCCTTCGGCCTCCCCTGTTGGGGCGGCCTTCCTTTTCTTTCCTCCCCCCTCTGGAGGGGGAGAGGGTTCTTCATCCTCCTCCTCGTCTTCACGAGAGGAGAGCGTCTCAGACTCGTCGGATGACGAGTCCGACACCATCGTATGACGGGAACTCTTTCGAGTCCCCGTGGCCTTCTTCTTCTTGGCCTTCTTCTCCGGCACCATGTAAGGCGCCGGAGCCAGCAGCTTCGATAAACGAGCATCTGCTGGGTCTTCAGGCAAAGGAGCCGGACAGTCAATTGGTCCGGACTTCACCTGCCATTCCTGTCAAGGGTAAGGGACTTTAGATCCCGCATAGAGTCAAACTATGAGAAACAAATATCCTGTAAAAGGTACAGATAAATCACCGCGCTAGCTGTACGCTGCGTGCTGAATCCGCGGTCTTCGGATGCGGATGCGGGAGCCTCGGCGCCCTTGAAAAGCACCTTCCAGGCATCTTCGTATGTCGTGTCAAAGAGCCTGTTCAAGGTTTGGTGCTGCGGCGGATCGAACTCCCACAGAGTGAAACCCCGTTGTTGACACGGGAGAATCCGGTGGACGAGCATGACCTGGACTATATTGACAAGCTTGAGCTGCTTGTTCACAAGGGACTGGATGCATGTCTGCAATCTGGTCACCTCTCCTTCGTCACCCCACGACAGGCCCGTCTCTTTCCAGGACGTGAGCCGCGTGGGGGGTCCGGACCGGAACTCAGGGGCTGCGATCCATTCCGGATCGCGTGGCTCGGTGATGTAAAAACACCCTGATTGCCATCCCTTCAAGGTCTCCACAAAGGAGCCCTCGAGCCATAGGACGTTGGCCATCTTGCCCGCCATGGCGCCTCCGCACTCCGCTTGGCTGTCGCGCAGCACCTTCGGCTTGACGTTGAACGTCTTGAGCCAAAGGACGAAATGGGGGCGGATGCGGAGGAAAGCCTCGCACACGACGATAAACGCCGAGATGTTGAGGATGAAGTTTGGGGCCAGATCGTGGAAATCCAGGCCATCATAGAATATGAGCCCCCGGACAAATGGGTGGAGAGGAAAGCCCAGTCCGCGGAGGAAGTGGGGAAGGAATACGACCCTCTCATGGGGTTCTGGGGTGGGGAGAAGCTGCCCCTTTTCAGGGAGCCGGTGCGCGATGTCTTTGGACAAGTATCTGGCCCTCCTCAGCTTTTTGAAATGGCCCTCCGTGATGGAGGAGACCATCCACTTGCCTCCCACTCCGGACATTGCTGGAGAAGGTTGAGGTGGGAAGAGCGGGCTTGGGCGCTAGAGCTCGGGTGCGCAGAAGATGGATAGGCAAAGGAGGAAGAAGGCATAGGTAAAAAGGTGGATCCTTATCCCCTTATATGGGCGGATGCGGCTATGCGTCCCCACCAGCCTAGTTAAACTCGCTTGCCTCCCAAGCGCTATGATAAATGGTGCGGTTGGGTTACCCACATCCGTATTGATGAGAATCCCGTAAATGGGGGACACGATCTCTGCTTTGACAAGACGTGCCAAGGAAACCGCCTCGCAAAACGTGCTGCGGTGGAGAAGTGAAAACGATTCGAATAAAGGCTTGGCCGTAGTGTGATGTCACGCTATGGAATACGTCAGCTGATTAGATTTGTGTTAATATTATTCTCTCTATGGCAATATGTGGAAACTTATTTTGCAGAGCCGGACACTACTCTTGGTGTTTACAATATTTTATGAAGAACTTGGAGGAGGAACCCGCCTTGCAATGCCGAAGACAATCTGTGCGCCAGACTCATCGTGATTGAAGCCTGGTTCAGGGGCTACTGAGGGAGTCCGAGATTAGGGGGTGTTCGGCCATACGAACTATACCTTCAACCGGACTCCAGGACTATGAAGATACAAGATTGAAGACTTCGTCCCGTGTCCGGATGGAACTTTCCTTGGCGTGGAAGGCAAGCTTGGCGATGCAGATATTTGGATCTCCTACCATTGTAACTGACTTTGTGTAACCCTAACCCTCTCCGGTGTCTATATAAACCAGAGGGTTTTAGTCCGTAGGACAACAACTCCAACATACAACAATCATACCATAGGCTAGCTTCTAGGGTTTAGCCTCCTTGATCTCGTGGTAGATCTACTCTTGTACTACCCATATCATCAATATTAATCAAGCAGGACGTAGGGTTTTACCTCCATCAAGAGGGCCCGAACCTGGGTAAAACATTGTGTCCCTTGTCTCCTGTTACCATCCGCCTAGACGCACAGTTCGGGACCCCCTACCCGAGATCCGCCGGTTTTGAGACCGACACTTCTCTTTTCTCTCCCCTTTCCTTGACTCCTACTCCTACTACTTGGAAGGGGGGGGGGAATCCTACTCCCGGTGGGAGTAGGACTCCTCCTAGGGCGCGCCATAGAGAGGGCCGGCCCTCCCCCTCCTCCACTCCTTTATATACGGGGAGGGGGCACCCCTTGGAGACACAACAATTGATCCCTTGGATCTCTTAGCCATGTGCGGTGCCCCCCTCCACCATAATCCACCTCAGTCATATCGTAGCGGTGCTTAGGCGAAGCCCTGCGTCGGTAGAACATCATCATCGTCACCATGCCGTCGTGCTGACGGAACTCTCCCTCAAAGCTTGGCTGGATCAGAGTTCGAGGGACATCATTGAGTTGAACGTGTGCTGAACTCGGAGGTGCCATGTGTTTGGTACTTGATCGGTCGGATCGTGAAGACGTACGACTACGTCAACTGCATTGTGCTAACGCTTCCGCTTTTGGTCTACGAGGGTACTTGGACACACTCTCCCCTCTCGTTGCTATGCATCACCATGATCTTGCGTGTGCGTAGGATTTTTTTGAAATTACTACGTTCCCCAACAGTGGCATCCGAGCCAGGTTTTATGCATTGATGTAATATGCACGAGTAGAACACAAGTGAGTTGTGGGCGATATAAGTCATACTGCTTACCAGCATGTTACACTTTGGTTCGGCGGTATTGTTGGATGTAGCAGCCCGGACCGACATTACGCGTACGCTTACGCGAGAATGATTTTACCGCCGTTCTATGCACACAGGTGACCAGCGGGTGTCAGTTTCTCAAACTTTAGTTGAACTGAGTGTGGCTACGCCCGGTCCTTGCGAAGGTTAAAACAGCACCAACTTGACAAACTATCGTTGTGGTTTTGATGCGTAGGTAAGAACGGTTCTTGCTCAGCCCATAGCGGCCACGTAAAACTTGCAACAACAAAGTAGAGGACATCTAACTTGTTTTTGCAGGGCATGTTGTGATGTGATATGGTCAAGGCATGATACTGTATTTTATTGTATGAGATGATCATGTTTTGTAACCGAGTTATCGGCAACTGGCAGGAGCCATATGGTTGTTGCTTTCTTGTATGCAATGCAATCGCCCTGTAATTGCTTTACTTTATCACTAAGCGGTAGCGATAGTCGTAGAAGCAATAGTTGGCGAGACGACAACGATGCTACGATGGAGATCAAGGTATCGCGTTGGTGACGATGGTGATCATGACGGTGCTTCAGAGATGGAGATCACAAGCACAAGATGATGATGGCCATATCATATCACTTATATTGATTGCATGTGATGTTTATCTTTTATGCATCTTATTCTGCTTAGATCAACGGTAGCATTATAAGATGATCTCTCACTAAATTATCAAGGTATAAGTGTTCTCCCTGAGTATGCACCGTTGCGAAAGTTCTTCGTGCTGAGACACCACGTGATGATCGGGTGTGATAGGCTCTACGTTCAAATACAACGGGTGCAAAACAGTTGCACACGCGGAATACTCAGGTTAAACTTGACGAGCCTAGCATATAACAGATATGGCCTCGGAACACTGAGACCGAAAGGTCGACATGAATCATATAATAGATATGATCAACATAGTGATGTTCACCATTGAAACTACTCCATATCACGTGATGATCGGACATGGTTTAGTTGATATGGACCACATGATCACTTAGAGGATTAGAGGGATGTCTATCTACGTGGGAGTTCTTAGGTAATATGATTAATTGAACTTTAATTTATCATGAACTTAGTCCTGGTACTATTAGTGTAGCGACCAGACCTCAAACAGTCTGATCTTTGTGCTCAGGTGTCATCCCTGGATCAGTAATGCTGACACCACACAATACTTGATGGATTTATAACAGAGTAGCAATCACACACTTATTACATCGAATGTCTCAAAGAGAACTTATTACAATAAATATGGCTTAAGGCCATCTAATAACGATAACAACGGAAGGCTTGGAAGATAAGCGAGTCCATCAACTCCAACGGCATCACTGAGTATAGAACCACGACCTAAAAGGCACCTTACTCGTCGTCTGAAAAGTCTGCAACATGAAACGTTGCAGCCCGAAACGGGTCAGCACATGGAATATGCTGGCAATGTAACACATAGAGAGCAATGAATGATTAAGCCTATACTACATGCATTTGTGGCTGGTGGAAAGCTCTATGGTTACAGTTTTGCGTAAAGCCAATTTTTCCCTACTGCAAAGGAATAAATTTATTTAACTATCATGGTGGTTGTTAAACATTGAGAATGGTTGACAGCATCCTCAATCCCAATTAAAGTAATCATCATTAAAAACCCAGCAATATTAATTTAGAGTAACATGATGAGATTCACATGATATCCAAGTACCAGATACTCAAAACGTCCATAACCGGGGACACGGCTAACCATGATTAGTTTGTACACTCTGCAGAGGTTTGCGCACTTTTCCCCACAAGACTCGATCGCCTCCGTTGGATTTCTTGCACTACATGGTGTTTGAGAAATGGATGACCGAGACATAGTCTTTCAGAAGCGCTAGCACCTTACGATGGATAGACCGGTACACCTACTTTCCCCTATATCTGCTAGTCTACCTTGTAAGAGTTCGCACAACATAATCAACTATGCCAGAGCCCATAATGGCTTGTGGCTGCACACGGAAGTTTCTAGTTTGAATAATCTCATGATCCCTTTGAGCCTGGGTGGCCGTCCATAAGAAAAATAATAGGCAATCCTGGAATACCCAGGTACCTCAATCCACCCAGATGTGTGTTTAAGTTGCCACCTTAGATAAACCATTAATTAACAATCTCACATCTGTCATGGATATCACTCACCCAATCCAAGTCTACTAGCTTAGCATGGCATAATAAGTAAACGTAGAAGTAACTTCCAAAGGTTTGATAATACAACAGGTAATAGGTACTACCTCAACTACTTCCCATCCCACAATTTAAATAGATCCTAATCATGCAATGTTTGAGGATTTATCTAATGCAATAAAACTGGGTAATAAAAGAGGTATGATCAAAGTGTTACTTGCCTTGCTGATGATCCGCGAAACCTGGAGATTCGAAGTAACAGGCGGCGCACTCCGGGTATTCTATCGCAGAAAAACAAACAAGCATGCAATAAGTACTCATCTATTACACAGGTAAAACTCAAATAAGAGATCTAACAAAAAATTTCAAGTTAAGAACTCCGGTTTGCAAAAGAATCAAATCGAACGAAGCAACGAAAGTCGAACATCGAAAGAAAACAACTTCGTTCTACTAATCTGGATCTAAGTCAAATTTTACAGAAGCAAAAACTTCTTTAAGTTGATTAAACGGATAGAGGGTTTCGATACGAAACTCCAGGCGCTTGAATCGCCTAATTCCGATAAACGAGCGAAAAGTTATACTAAAACGAAAATCGGATCAGAAATCGTGATCAGAAAATAATCGCGAAAAAAATCCGAGAAAAAGAAAAACGACGAACAGATTAACGAACGAACGTTCGTTATCTGGATCCAAACGACGAACAAGTTCTTTAAAACGAACGAACGAGCGAACACTCGCTATTTAACCTAAACCGAAAAAACCGATCTAATAAAGAAAAACGGAAACTAAAAAAACCCGGAGAAAAACCGAATGGTTTTTCGAAAAAAAACGGCGGCACAGATTTCGGGGCACCTCGGGCGGTGGGCGGCGGGGCGGCTGGCAGCGGCTCCAGCGATGGCGCGGCGGGCGGCGCGGCGCGCGGCGGCTGCGGCGCGTGGCACGGGGCACGGGGGCGGGGCTAGGGTTTGGCTCGGGCTGGGCTCCCCCCGGCTTATAAAGCCTAGTCGAGCCGGAGTCCCGGCCGGACACGACCCGTAGGTCGGTGCGTTTTTTTTAAATAATAACTCGCAGAAAAAAAGAAATACTAAACGGACTCCAAAAATCCCGAAATAAATTTTGCCCGACTTCTAAAATCAAGCTGGACAAAGTGAACATTTATTTGGGGCCTAAATGCAATTTTAAAAAACGCATTTTTTCCTAAATTCAAATAAAATAGCGAAAAACTCCGAAATAAAATCTTATTTGATTTTATTATTAAATCCTCAATATTTCTTTATTTTGGGAAAGTCATTTTATTCCCTCTCTCATATATTTGTAATAGAAATAATTGATGATAAAAAAAAATCAAATGATCCTATTCTCAAAATTTGAGAAAACTCAAATATGAAAATAACGAAATCCCCAACTCTCTCCGTGGGTCCTTGAGTTGCGTAGAATTTCTAGGATCAAAACCAAAGGCAAATAAAATATGATATGCAATGATGATTTAATGTATAACATTCCAAATTGAAAATTTGGGATGTTACAAACCTACCCCCCTTAAGATGAATCTCGCCCTCGAGATTCGGGTTGGCTAGAAAATAGGTGAGGGTGGTCCTTGAGCAAATCTTCCTCTCGTTCCTAGGTGGCTTCATCCTCCGTGTGGTGGATCCACTGAACTTTGCAAAACTTGATAACCTTGCTGCGAGTGACTCGGCTGGCAAACTCGAGAATCTTTACTGGTTTCTCCTCATAGGTCAAATTGTTATCCAACTGAATTGCTTCCAACGACACTGTGTCTCTCAGGGGTATGTCAGCCATCTCCGCGTGGCATTTCTTCAACTGGGAAACGTGGAACACATCATGAACTCCTGACAATTCTTCAGGCAATTCCAACTTGTAGGCCACTTCTCCCATACGCTCCAAAACTCGGTATGGTCCTATAAAATGTGGCGCTAACTTTCCCTTAACTCCAAAACGCTTTATTCCCCGAAGTGGGGATACTCGAAGATAAACTCGGTCTCCGACTTTGTAAACTGTCTCCTTGCATTTAGAATCTGCGTAGCTCTTCTGCCTAGACTGGGCTACCTTGAGCCTATCATGAATCAACTTCACCTTCTGTTCAGACTCCTTAATCAAATCAGGTCCGAACAACTGGCGGTCTCCAACCTCGTCCCACGACAACGGTGTCTTGCACCTCCTTCCGTACAAGGCTTCGAAAGGGGCCATTTTCAAGCTGGCTTGGTAACTGTTGTTGTAAGAGAACTCTGCATATGGCAAATTGTCGTCCCAGCTAGATCCATAATCTAGCGCACAAGCTCTTAGCATATCCTCCGAAATCTGATTGACTCTCTTGGTCTGTCCATCTGTCTGTGGATGAAAAGCTGTACTGAACTCTAGCCTGGTACCCAAAGTTTCATGCATCTGATTCCAGAACTTTGAGGTAAACTGGGTTCCTCTATCTGATATGATACTCCTCGGAACTCCATGCAGACATACAATTCTGGTCATGTATATCTTTGCAAACTTAGCACTGGTGTAAGTGGTCTTTACTAGGATGAAATGAGCTACCTTCGTCAACCGATCAACTACAACCCAAATCGAGTCATAGCCGGAACAAGTCCTTGGTAATCCCGTGATAAAATCCATGCCTAGCTTATCCCACTTCCATTCGGGTACCGGCAATGGCTGCAACAATCCTGCTGGCTTCTGATGCTCTTCCTTTACTCTCTGACATACATCACAAACTACTACATACTCCGCAATATCTTTCTTCATTCGGGTCCACCAGAAAGTATCCTTCAAATCCAAATACATCTTGGTATTTCTTGGGTGAATCGAATAGGGTGAGTCATGTGCCTCTTGCAGAATCAACTTCCTGATCTCCGGGTCATTGGGCACATAAACACGGTCTTCAAACCATAGGGTGTCGTGCTCATCCTCATGAAATCCTTTAGCTTTTCCTTCGCTCATTTTCTCCTTTATCGAAACAATCTCCTTGTCAGTATTCTGAGCTTCTCTGATTCTATCCATCAAACTTGATTGAATCTCCAATTCTGCTACATAGCCTCTCGGAACTATTTCCAAACATAGCTCAAGAAGATCCTCGGCTAACTCCTTTGGCAATTCTCCCGTCATTAGTGTATTGACATGGCTCTTACGGCTGAATGCCTCAGCTACTACATTAGCCTTTCCGGGATGGTAATGCAATCTCATATCATAATCCTTGAAGAGCTCCAACCATCTCCTTTGTCTGAGGTTTAACTCCTTCTGCGTGAAAATGTACTTCAAACTCTTGTGATCCGTGTACACTTTACAATGGTTTCCAATGAGGAAATGTCTCCATGTTTTCAATGCATGCACTACGGCTGCTAACTCCAAATCATGCGTGGCATAATTCAATTCGTGAGGCTTCAGTTGTCGTGAAGCATACGAAACAACTCTTCCCTCCTGCATAAGCACTGCTCCAAGTCCTCGACGTGAAGCGTCGCAATATACCTCATAATCCTTGGTCCGGTCTGGCAAAATCAACACTGGTGAGGTAACCAGACGTTTCTTCAATTCCTGGAAGCTAGCCTCACACTCCTCAGTCCATATAAACTTGGTATCCTTCTTCAACAAATCCGTCATAGGCTTTGCAATCTTTGAGAAGTGCTCAATAAATCTCCGGTAGTATCCTGCGAGTCCAAGAAAACTCCGGATCTCTCCAACTGTTGTTGGTGCTTCCCAATTGGTCACAGTGATAACCTTTGTGGGGTCAACTGCTATTCCTTCTCCGGATATAACGTGTACGAGGAATCCTACTTCCTTCAACCAAAACTCACATTTGCTGAACTTGGCATATAACTGATGTTCTCTGAGCTTCTCAAGTACCAATCGCAAATGTTACTTATGCTCCTCTTCATTCTTTGAGTAAACCAGAATATCGTCTATGAACACCATGACGAACTTATCCAAAAACTCCATAAACACTTTGTTCATCATGTTCATAAAATAGGCAGGTGCGTTAGTCAGACCAAATGATATAACGGTATACTCATACAGTCCATATCTTGTGGTGAAAGCTGTCTTAGGTATGTCCTGCTCTCGAATCTTCAACTGATGGTACCTTGATCGCAAATCGATCTTGGAAAACACCTTAGCTCCTTGCAATCGAACAAACAGATCATTGATCATCGGTAGTGGGTACTTGTTCTTGATTGTTACCTCGTTCAATCCGCGGTAATCAACAACCATCCTTAATGATCCATCCTTTTTCTCCACTAGAAGTACTGGTGATCCCCAAGGCGAAGAACTTGGGCGAATGTAACGTTTATCCAGTACCTCCTTAATCTGCTTCTTAATCTCCAGCAAATTCTTTGCGGGCATCCTGTATGGTCGCTTCGATATTGGCCCTGTGCCTGGCAAAAGCTCAATCAAAAACTCAATATCTCTATCTGGTGGCATGCCTGGCAACTCTTCTGGAAATACGTCAGGGAAATCCTTTACCACTTGTACTTCCTCCTGCACAACTCCTGATAAGGAATTTACTTGTGTCCTGTTTGGCGCATGCCGGGATACATACTTGATCCTTCTTCCTTCTGGCGTCATGAGCAAAATTGTCTTACTAGCGCAATCGATGTTTCCTCCATACATCGACAGCCAATCCATACCGAGAATTACATCCAAACCTTGAGATTCCAGAATAATTAAATCCGTAGGGAAAACATGCCTTCCTATACTTAGTGGCACTTGAAAACATCCTTGACTGGCCATGTATTCCGCTCCTGGTGAGCTTACTAGCACAGGTGTTTTAAGAATCCTAGTGGGCAGGCTATAATGATCCACGAATCCCCTTGATATGTATGAATGCGATGCACCAGTATCAAAAAGAACGAGTGCAGTAAATTACTTAAACAAAAACTTACCTATTACTACATCAGGCTGAGCTTCAACCTCCTCCACATTAACGTGGTTCACCTGTCCCCTGTTGAAAGGGTTCGGCTTCTTTCCAGAGCTTCCATTGCCATTTTGGCCTTCAGGACATTCATTGGCATAATGTCCAGTCTTCTGACACTTACAACAGGTGACTTGGCTCAGGTCTCTCTTGACTGGGGTTGATGGGGTGGTACGGTTCTAGCCGTTGCTTCCTCCATTCCCATTCCCATTCTTGGGGCCATTATGGTTGTGTGAGCTACCTCCTCCATGGGTATGCTGAAAATGAACTCCCGGTTTAGGGGTAAGACGGGGCTTCTGCTGAGCTCCTGAGTTGTACTTCCCCTGTCCATACTTCCTCTTGCGGTTTTCAATCTGCTGCTGCTTCCCCTCAATCATAAGAGCACGATCTACCAGCTCCTAGTAATTGTTGAAGCTTGCTACCATCAACTGCATACTCAGCTCGTCATTCAGTCCTTCCAGAAACTTCTCCTGCTTAGCTGCATCCGTGGCAACGTCATCCGGGGCATAACATGCTAGTTTACTAAAGTCATCAACATACTGGCCAACTGTCTGTCCTCCTTGGCGTAAGTTGCGAAACTCACGCTTCTTCATGGCCATAGCTCCTGCTGAAACATGGGCAGTACGGAAAGCTTGCTGAAACTGATCCCATGTGACCGTATCCACATGGTAAGTGGCTGTAAAATTCTCCCACCATGCTGCCGCGGGTCCTTCAAGCTGATGTGCGGCAAATTTCACCTTTTCCCCATCTGTACATCCTACAGTGATCAACTCCCTCCCTGTCTTGCGGAGCCAATCATCTGCTACTATCGGCTCGGTACTACTGGAAAACACCGGTGGATTCAGCCTAAGAAAATGGGTTAAGTGATCAACAGGTGTTGTTGTTGTTGTTGTTGTTGTTGTTGTTGTTGTTGTTGTTGTTGTTGTTGTTGTTGTTGTTGTTGTTGTTGTTGTTGTTGTTGTTGTTGTTGTTGTTGTTGTTGTTGTTGTTGTTGTTGTTGTTGTTGTTGTTGTTGTTGTTGTTGTTGTGTTGTTGTTGTTGTTGTTGTTGTTGTTGTTGTTGTTGTTGTTGTTGTTGTTGTTGTTGTTGTTGTTGTTGTTGTGTTGCTGTTGCTGTTGCTGTTGCTGTTGCTGTTGCTGTTGCTGTTGTTGTTGCTGGTATTGTTGTTCTGGTTCTGGACTAACAACGTTGTTGCTGGTATTGTTGTTCTGGTTCTGGACTAACAACTGCATCAAAGCATTCTGCTGCTGGGTCAACTGTGTGAGCTCCGGTGGGAAAGCAAATCCATTGTCACGTCTCGAAGGCATCTGAGGGTTTAGAAAAGATGAGAATTAAGAATAGAATGAGGTGTAAAGAGAAAACACTACCCAAATGCACATGAGACCAATGCACACAAAATCACTTCATTCAATCAAACAAGGGCATACAATTGGTCTAGAACTATCGAAAAAGTGTGTGACTATAATATGTACATGGTGGAACACTACTACTGTTATGGTAGTCTACTAGAAAAACTGCTGCGATGAATACTCCATGATATCTGCTCCAGCTTCGTCTTCGAAATCATCATCACTAGGATCTGAATCGGTGTCAACGATGATGATGTAGTTATCTGGACAGGTGCAATCTTCATCTTCTCCTTCGGGTGCTGAATTCCCCATGAGTTCTTCAATCTTCTCCTTAAGATCGCCGTTTTGTCTCACTAGAGCTACAATCTCATCCGTGTAGTCCTTGCGAGTGGCCTTCAGTTCTCCTTCTAGCTCAATAATCTTGGCTTTTGCTTTCTTCAACTACATCATGTATGCGCACATCTAGTTCTCCTGGCGTCGAATGTGCTGGTTTAACTCCTGGATGAAAGCTGCAATGGATCTATCCTTCTTGGTGCTAACTATCTCCCATTGTTCATCTCGGCGTCCGCAAATCTGGTAAATAGTATCCTTCAGGTCTTCTTGGTAGACTTCTCCAATGCGTCCCATGGTTATGTGAGCTGCCATGCTCTTTCCCAGACTCCAAGTTAGTGCATTAAAAACACACTCTATGGGCTCCGTGACTGGCGCGAACGTCCTTCCTGGAACTTGAGCTTGAATCTTCCAACACACCTCTTCAGGTAAAGTGGCGTTGTAGGTGCCGGTGAAGCTTGGTATTCCAATGTTCAGGTACTTAGTGACTTCCTTCAGGTGTCGTCCAAAAGGTGTATCTTCATTCGGTTGCATGAACTTGATCCTCTCTTTCGTCATCCTAAAAGAGTAGAAAAGATGAGGAGTCAGAAATGAGAAGAGAGTAGTGATCTAGGGCTTTAGCTTAGTGGTCGTGTGCTACAGTCAGCGTGTGCTCTGATACCATCTTTGTAGCGACCAGACCTCAAACGGTCTGATCTCTGTGCTCAGGTGTCATCCCTGGATCAGTAATGCTAACACCACACAGTACTTGAAGGATTTATAACAGAGTAGCAATCACACACTTATTACATCGAATGTCTCAAAGAGAACTTATTACAATAAATATGGCTTAAGGCCATCTAATAACGATAACAGCGTAAGGCTTGGAAGATAAGCGAGTCCATCAACTCCAACGGCATCACTGAGTATAGAACCACGACCTAAAAGGCACCTTACTCGTCGTCTAAAAAGTCTGCAACATGAAACGTTGCAGCCCGAAAACGGGTCAGCACATGGAATATGCTGGCAATGTAACACATCGAGAGTAATGAATGATTAAGCCTATACTACATGCATTTGTGGCTGGTGGAAAGCTCTATGGTTACAGTTTTGCGTAAAGCCAATTTTTCCCTACTGCAAAGGAATAAATTTATTTAACTATTATGGTGGTTGTTAAACATTGAGAATGGTTGACAGCATCCTCAATCCCAATTAAAGTAATCATCATCAAAAACCCAGCAATATTAATTTAGAGTAACATGATGAGATTCACATGATATCCAAGTACTAGATACTCAAAACGTCCATAATCGGGGACACGGCTAACCATGATTAGTTTGTATACTCTTCAGAGGTTTGCACACTTTTCCCCACAAGACTCGATCGCCTCCGTTGGATTTCTCGCACTACATGGTGTTTGAGAAACGGATGACCGAGACAGTCTTTCAGAAGCGCTAGCACCTTACGATGGATAGACCGGTACACCTACTTTCCCCTACATCTTCTAGTCTACCCTGTAATAGTTCGCACAACATAATCAACTATGCCAGAGCCCATAATGGCTTGTGGCTGCACATGGAAGTTTCTAGTTTGAATAATCTCATGATCCCTTTGAGCCTGGGTGGCCGTCCATAAGAAAAACAACAGGCAATCCTGGAATACCCAGGTACCTCAATCCACCCAGATGTGTGTTTAAGTTGCCATCTTAGATAAACCATTAATTAACAATCTCACATCTGTCATGGATATCACTCACCCAATCCACGTCTACTAGCTTAGCATGGCATAATAAGTAAATGTAGAAGTAACTCCCAAAGGTTTGATAATACAACAGGTAATAGGTACTACCTCAACTACTTCCCATCCCACAATTTAAATAGATCCTAATCATGCAATGTTTGAGGATTTATCTAATGCAATAAAACTGGGTAGTAAAAGAGGTATGATCAAAGTGTTACTTGCCTTGCTGATGATCCGCGAAACCTAGAGATTCGGAGTAACAGGCGGCGCACTCCGGGTATTCTATCGCAGACAAACAAACAAGCATACAATAAGTACTCATCTAATGCACAGGTAAAACTCAAATAAGAGATCTAACCAAAAAGTTCAAGTTAAGAACTCCGGTTTGCAAAAAAATCAAATCGAACGAAGCAACGAAAGTTGAACAGCGAAAGAAAACAACTTTGTTCTACTAATATGGATCTAAGTCAAATTTTACAGAAGCAAAAACTTGTTTAAGTTGGTTAAACGGATAGAGGGTTTCGATAAGAAACTCCAGGCGCTTGAATCGCCTGATTCCGATAAACGAGCGAAAAGTTATACTAAAACGAAAATCGGATCAGAAATCGCGATCAGAAAATAATCGCGGAAAAAATCCGAGAAAAAGAAAAACGACGAACAGATTAACGAACGAACGTTCATTATCTGGATCTAAACGACGAACAAGTTTGTTAAAACGAACGAACGAGCGAACGCTCGCTATTTAACCTAAACCGAAAAAAACCGATTTAATAAAGAAAAAACGGAAACTAACAAAAACCCGGAGAAAAACCGACGGAAAACCGAACGATTTTTCGAAAAAAACGGCGGCGCGGATTTCGGGGCACCACAGGCGGCGGGGCGGCTGGCGGCGGCTCCGGTGACGGCACGGCGGGCGGCGGCGGCGGCGTGCGGCACGGGGCACGGGGCGAGGGGCTAAGGTTTGGCTCGAGCTGGGCTCCCCCGGCTTATAAAGCCTAGTCGGGCCGGAGTCCCGGTCGGACACGGCCCGTAGGTCGGTGCTCTTTTTTTTAAATAATAACGCACAGAAAATAAAATAAAAAGAAGTACTAAGCGGACTTCAAAAATCCCGAAATAAATTTTCCTCGACTTCTAAAGTCAATCCGGACAAAATGAACATTTATTTGGGGCCTAAATGCAATTTTGAAAAACACATATTTTTCCTAAATTCAAATAAAATAGCGAAAAACTCTGAAATAAAATCTTATTTGATTTTATTATTAAATCCTCAATATTTCTTTATTTTGGGAAAGTCATTTTATTCCCTCTCTCATATTTTTGTAATAGAAATAATTGATGATAAAATAAATAAAATCAAATGATCCTATTCTCAAAATTTGAGAAAACTCAAATATGAAAATAACGAAATCCCCTAGTCTCTTCGTCGGTCCTTGAGTTGCGTAGAATTTCTAGGATCAAAACCAAAGGCAAATAAAATATGATATGCAATGATGATCTAATGTATAACATTCCAAATTGAAAATTTGGGATGTTACAATTAGCATATCTATGTTGTAGATCAATTGCTCGCGTTTATCTCCCCTGTTTTATTTTTAATATGTTCCTAGAGAAAACTATGCTGAAAGATGTTAGTAGCAATGATACGGATTGGATCCGTGATCTGAGGATTATCCTCATTGCTGCATAGAAGAATTATGTCCATGATGCACCACTAGGTGACAGACCGATTGCAGAAGCAATCGCAGACATTATGAACGTTTGGCAAGCTCGATATGATGACTACTTGATAGTTTAGTGCACCAAGCTTTACGGCTTAGAATCCGGGCTTCAAAGACATTTTTTTGAAACGCCACGGAGCATATGAGATGTTCCAAGAGTTGAAATTAGTATTTCATACTCATGCCCGTGTCGAGAGGTATGTGACCTCTGACAGTACTTTTCCTACAAGATGGAGGAGAATTGCTCAGCTAGTGAGCATGTGCTCAGAATGTCTGAGTACTACAATCACTTGAATCAAGTGGGAGTTAATCGTCCAGATAAGATAGTGATTGGCAGTGTTCTCTAGTCACTATCACCAAGTTACTAGAACTTCGTGATGAACTATTGTCAGGACCCCTATTCTAAGTCACACCGATCTAGCCTGTAACACCTCATATCACTTTGCGGCCTCACGCACGGTATTCCCACGGGTGTCGCCTTACCATGGACCAGGACCGTTTGCGCCTTTTGGCTCACGTATATGATAGTGTCGCTAGCATCCATATGACAGAGAACCCAGGTCAATGATAACCCACAAGTGTAGGGGATCGTAACAGCTTTCGAGGGTAGAGTATTCAACCCAAATTTATTGATCCGACACAAGGGGAGCCAAAGAATATTCTCAAGTATTAGCAGCTGAGTTGTCAATTCAACCACACCTAGATAACTTAGTATTGGCAGCAAAGTATTTAGTAGCAAAGCAATATGATAGTAGTGGTAACGGTAACAAAAGAGTAATGAAAGCAAAACTAATATTTTTGGTGTTTTGTAGTGATTGTAACAATAGCAACGGGAAAGTAAATAAGCGTAAACAAGTATATGGAAAGCTTGTAGGCATTGGATCGGTGATGGATAATTATGCCGGATGCAGTTCATCATGTAATAGTCATAACATAGGGTGACACAGAACTAGCTCCAATTCATCAATGTAATGTAGGCATGTATTCCGAATATAGTCAGACGTGCTTATGGAAAAGAATTTGCATGACATCTTTTGTCCTACCCTCCCGGGGCAGCGGGGTCCTAACGGAAACTAAGGGATGTTAAGGCCTCGTTTTAATAGAGAACCGAAATAAAGCATTAACACTTAGTGAATACATGAACTCCTCAAACTATGGTCATCACCGGGAGTGGTCCCGATTATTGTCACTTCGGGGTTGCCGGATCATAACACATAGTAGGTGACTATAGACTTGCAAGATAGGATCAAGAACTCACATATATTCATGGAAACATAATAGGTTCAGATCCGAAATCATGGCACTCGGGTCCTAGTGACAAGCATTAAGCATAGCAAAGTCATAGCAACATCAATCTCAGATCATAATGGATAGTAGGGATCAAACCCTAACAAAACTAACTCGATTACATGATAGATCTCATCCAACCCATCACCATCCAGCAAGCCTACAATGGAATTACTCACGCACGGCGGTGAGCATCATAAAATTGGTGATGGAGGATGGTTGATGATGACGACGACGACGAATCCCCCTCTCCGGAGCCCCGAACGGACTCCAGATCAGCCCTCCCGAGAGGTTTTAGGGCTTGGTGGCAGCTCCGTATCGTAAAATGCGATGATTTCTTCTGCTTTATTTTTTCTCCCCGAAAGCAAATATATAGAGTCGGAGTTGGCGTCGGAGGAGCTCCAGGGGGCCCAGGAGGTAGGGGGATTTTTTATTATTTTTAACTAGATGTTCCGTGGAGTTTCAGGTCATTCCGAGAACTTTTGTTTCCTGCACATAAAACAGCATCATGGCAATTCTGCTGAAAACATCGTCAGTCCGGGTTATTTCCATTCAAATCATGCAAGTTAGAGTCCAAAACAAGGGCAAACATGTTTGGAAAAGTAGATACGACGGAGACGTATCAACTTCCCCAAGCTTAAACCTTTGCTTGTCCTCAAGCAATTCAGTTGACAAACTGAAAGTGATAAAGAAAAACTTTTACAGACTCAATTTGCTCTTGTTGTTGTAAATATGTAAAGCCAACATTCAAATTTTCAGCAAAGATTGTAACTAACCACATTTGCAATAATTCTCAGGTCTCATGATTACTCATATCAATAGCAAATCAACTAGCGAGCGATAATAATAAATCTCGGATGGCAACACTTTCTCAAAACAATCATAATATGATATAATAAGATGATATAATAATGTCACTCCGATTGTCGGAGAGGTATGTCTGGGCCCACTCGGTAATGCACGTCACTATAAGCCTTGCAAGCATTGAGATACCGACGAGATTGAACTAGGTATTGAGATACCGACGACCGAATCTCGGGCAAGTAACATACCGATGACAAAGGGAACAACGTATGTTGTTATGCGGTTTGACCGATAAAGATCTTCGTAGAATATGTGGGAGCCAATATGAGCATCCAGGTTCCGCTATTGGTTATTAACCGGAGACGTGTCTCGGTCATGTCTACATTATTCTCGAATCCGTAGGGTCCGCACGGTTAAAGTTCGATGACAGTTATACTATGAGTCTATGTGTTTTGATGTACGAAGGTAGTCCGGAGTCCCGGGTGAGATCGGGGACATGACGAGGAGTCTCGAAATGGTCGAGACGTAAAGATTGATATACTGGACGACTATATTCGGACATCGAAAAGGTTCCGAGTGATTCGGGTATTTTTTGGAGTACCGAAGAGTTACGGGAATTCGCCGGGGAGTATATGGGCCTTATTGGGCTTTAGGGGAAAGAGAGAGGAGAGGCTGCGCGCCCGCAAGGCCTAGTCCGAATTGGACTAGGGGGAGGGGCTGCGCCCCCTCCTTCCTTCTCTTCTCTCTCCCCTTTACTTGACTCCTACTCCTACTACTTGGAAGGGGGGAATCCTACTCCCGGTGGGAGTAGGACTCCTCCTAGGGCGCGCCATAGAGAGGGCCGGCCCTCCCCCTGCTGCACTCCTTTATATACGGGGAGGGGGCACCCCTTGGGGACACAACAATTGATCCATTGGATCTCTTAGCCATGTGCGGTGCCCTCCCTCCACCATAATCCACCTCGATCATATCGTAGCGGTGCTTAGGCGTAGCCCTGTGTCGGTAGAACATCATCATCGTCACCACGCCGTCGTGTTGACGGAACTCTCCCTCAAAGCTCGGCTGGATCAGAGTTCGAGGGACGTCATCGAGTTGAACGTGTGCTGAACTCGGAGGTGCCGTGCGTTCGGTACTTGATCGGTCGGATCGTGAAGTCGTACGACTACATCAACCGCATTGTGCTAACACTTCCGCTTTCGGTCTACGAGGGTAAGTGGACACACTCTCCCCTCTCGTTGCTATGCATCACCATGATCTTGCGTGTGCTTAGGAATTTTTTTGAAATTACTACGTTCCCCAACATATCTATCTTGGATGTTTTATATGAATTTATATGCTATTTTATATGATTTTTGGGACTAACCTATTAACCTAGAGCCCAGTGTCAGTTTCTGTTTTTTCCTTGTTTTTGAGTTTTGCAGAAAATGAATATCAAATGGAGTCCAAATGAGCTGAAAATTTATGGTGATTTTTTATGGACCAAAAGAAGCCCCGAAGCAAAAGATTTGGGTCAGAAGAGCCACGAGGCCTCTACACGGGTGGAGGGCACCCCTACCCCCCTGGGGGCGCCCTCCGGCCTTGTGGGCTCCTCGTGGACCCCCTTGACTTGTTCTCGACGCCAAAAATTCCTATAAACATAGAAACCCCCAGAAATAAACCTAGATCAGGAGTTCCGCTGCTGCAAGCCTCTGTAGCCACGAAAAACCTATTAGGAGCCTGTTGCGGCACCCTCCCGGAGGGGGAGACCATCATCGGTGGCCATCTTCATCATCTCGATGCTCTCCATGACGAGGAGGGAGTAGTTCACCCTCGGGGCTGAGGGTATGTACTAGTAGCTATGTGTTTGATCTCTCTCTCTCTCTCTCTCTCTCTCTCTCTCTCTCTCTCTCTCGTGTTCTTGATTTGGCACGATCTTGATGTACCGCGAGCTTTGCTATTATAGTTGGATCTTATGATGTTTCTCCCTCTCTACCTTCTTGTAATGGATTGAGTTTTACCTTTGAGGTTTCACTATTATTTGGTTGAATACTATTATAGATTTGAGAATACTTGATGTATGTCTTGCATGGGATACCCGTGGTGACAATGGGGTATTCTATTGATTCACTTGATGTATGTTTTGACACTCAACTCGCGGATTCCCGAGGCGACATTGGGGTAATCTATGCATAGGGGTTGATGCACGTTTTCGTCCTTGTTTCTCTGGTAGAAATCTTGGGGCACTCTTTGAGATTCTTTATGTTGGATTGAATATTATGAATCTGAAGTTGTTTGATGCATATCGTATAATTGACCCACGGAAACTTGTGGTGACATTGGAGTATCTAGGTGACATTAGGGTTGATTGATGTGTATCATATGGTGTTATTTTACTACGAACTCTAGGGCTGTTTGTGACACTTATATGAATAGCTCAATGGATTGATCGGAAAGAATAACTTTGAGGTGGTTTCATACCCTACAAGCAATTTCATCTTATGTTCTCTGCGATAGGAACTTTGGAGTGACTTTTGTCGCACGTTGAGGGATTGCCATATGATTTATTTATGTTATCATTTTTGAGAGAACTTGCACTAGTGAAAGTATGAACCCTAGGCCTTGTTTTCAAGTATTGCAATACTGTTTTCGCTCACTTTTACCACTTGCTACCTTGCTGTTTTTATATTTTCAGATCACAAAAATCTATATCTACCATCCATATTGCACTTGTATCACCATCTCTTCGCCGAACTAGTGCACCTATACAATTTACCATTATATTGGGTGTGTTGAGGACACAAGAGACTCTTTGTTATTTCGTTGCAGGGTTATTTGAGAGAGACCATCTTCATCCTACGCCTCCCACGGATTGATAAACCTTAGGTCATCCACTTGAGAGAAAATTGCTACTGTCCTACAATACTCTGCACTTGGAGGCCCAACACGAGTCTACAAGAAGAAGGTTGCGTAGTAGACATCAGAGCGCGAGGCCGAGTAGGAGCGTCGCGAGGCCGAGGAGGAGGCGTGCCTTGCCCAGCCGGCGGCGGCACAGCCCACGGCGAACGACGTCGCCACGGCCTGGAATACAGCATTACCCTAGGCCGCCCCGTCGCTGACAGTAATTGACCTCACTGGCCCCGACTACGACGACGAGGACGCCTAGGGCAGCGCGCCTCATCGTAGTTTAGGTTTATTTAATGTTTTATATAATGTAAATGTAGACGCGTGGACTCTCGCCGGCCTTTGTGGCCGGCATTAATGTTTAATTAATGTTTTTCTATTTTCAAATATTTTGTGTTCTTTTTTTGCACGACCTAAAAAATTGGTCGGGCTAGCGTTGGGCGCCTGCGCTGATCCAAACGTGAAAACGGACATGCATGTCCGCTGGACCGGCCCAAACAGATAAAATCGCCATCCGTCTGGATCGGCGCATTGGAGTTGGTCTAACCTGTTCTGCTTACTGGCACCCACAGGCAATGTTACTGGTGTAACGCCCCGAGAATCTTGCTACAGTAATCTCCCCTAATGATGCCTTGTCGTCATGCTTTCCTAAGCCAAAATGCCACTTGTCCAAAAATCAAGTCCAATTCAATTCAAATTGCAAGTCAATTATTTGCATCTTCAAATGAGCCAGAAAAATAGTTCACAATGTGGCAAATATTCTCTAAGTATTTGTCATGATGAAACCTACCTCTGTTGGATTCCAAAAATGTTCCTGGAAATTATTCGAGTGGTCCAGCAACAATTTAATTGGCCTTTTCAATTTCTAAAAGTGTGTAAACATTTCCAAATGCTCAAAACAATCTTGTGCAACTTCACAATATTGCAAAGTATTTATTGTGGCATGTGGCACATTTTACAAGAGTCATTTGGTGCTCGGAATAATTGCAAAGCAGTAACTTTTGATTTCCAGAAAAGAAAAAGGAAAAGTCAATAGCAAGAGAAGAGAAAAGCAAGCCCCCCTATCACTGGGCTTCGGCCCAGCTGGCCATCGGGCCAACCAGGCCAGCCCAGTTGCCCCCTCGCAGCGGTCTCTCCCCCCCGCCCTGTTCCTCGATCTCAGACCGCAACAGGGGCGTCGCCGCCGAACCACCTCGCCGCCACGCCGCTACAGGCGCCGCGGGGAGGATAAGGACGCCAGCGACGACCCCCCTGCTCCCCCCGAGAGATCTTTTCCCCCTTCCCCACGAGCTGCTGCTTGCCCTCTTCGCCTCTCCCATTCCCCATCACATCCGAGCGCCGCCGTGGCCCTGCCGTCGTGACGCACGCGGCCCCCGACACCGCCTCGCCTCTCCTCCGCGCCAAGAAGGACCGCCTCGACCTCCTCTTCCTCACCGACGAATCACCCGAGCAGGAGCGCCTCTGCATCGTTCCCTACGTCGTCGTCTTCCTCCTCTGCTCCGACGAGCTTCGCCATCGATTCCGCCGCACCGAGCCCTCCCCGAGCATGCTTGAGCAGACCTACAGGACCAACGTGAGCACGCGCCTTTTCCCCCTCTCCTCCCCGCACGTTTCCGGTGCCGTAGCTCCTCCTCCCCGTCGTGGCTGAACGCGGCTCCGCCTGAGCTCGTCGCCGACGATGCTCCGGCGACCAAATGGCCTCGGCCCCGTGCGCAACTCGCTCGCCGCTTCGCCTAGATCCCAACGCGCACACTCACGCGACTCGCCGTGCCCCGCAGCCCCCTGTTCGCCGCTCACCGGAAACCCACCACCACCTGACTCGCCGCCGGCGATGTTCCCGGCCGTCCCCGGCCACGCCACCACCTCCGTTCGACGCGTTGTGGACTCGCCGTTCAAACGGGCCAAACCAGAGCCCCAGAGATGCCCTGTGGGAGAAACCCGAAGCTCACCCGCGCCTCGCCGCCGCATTGGAGCTCGCCGGAGCCCCTCTCCGGTGCCCTGCCGACGTGGCTGGCTTGGGCCCACCCCTGGCTCACTGCCAGTGGGCCCCACGGGCCCCAGTTGACTGGCTTGACCCAGTCAACTGCTGACTGGGCAGCCCAGTGCCACTGACATGCAGGCCCCACCGCTTAATTAAGCTAATTAAAATGGTTTATAATTAAAAATAAATAGTTAAGCTAAATAGTCACTGACATGTGGGGCCCAGCTGCTAATTAGCCATGTTTAATTATAATAACCCACTATTAGCCCTCTCTCTATGACATGTAGGACCCACTGGTCAGTTTGACTAGTCAGCGGGTCTGTTACCCTGCTGATGCCATGCTGACACTCTGCTGACGTCATAATTCCTTTTCTGTTAATATAAATATTTCCAGAATATGTTTTAAACTTGCAAAATTCATAGAAAATAAACGGTAGCCTGGATGAAAATGTTTTCTACGTGAAAGTTGCTCAAAAAAACAAGACGAATCTGAATACGTTATCCGTTTTCCTGTCAGATGCCTCTAACTATATGAACATAGAACATTCCCCTTCCGGTCATCTGTCTGACACAGGTCCGGAACCGGGAAATCATTCCCAGTTGATTTCCCCCTTCACCTTTATCGTGTAGCCATACGTTAGGTCACACCCGGCACAGCTTATTGCCACGTTATGCTTTGTCATGCTATGTTTGCTTTATATTTACTGTTTCTTCCCCCTCTTCTCTCCGATAGACCCCGAGACCGATGCCGCCCCTGTGATCGACTACGTCGACGACGATCCCCCTTGCCAGAGCAACCAGGCAAGCCCCCCCTTTGATCATCCCGATATCGCCCATTCCTTTCTCTCATGCTTGCATTAGATTTTGCTACTGTTATTGATTGCTCCTATTCTGATGCATAGCCTGCTTTTGTATCTGCTGTTGTACCTTACCTGCTTATCCTAAACTGCTTAGCATAGGTTGGTTAGTGATCCATCAGTGACCCCCCCACTTGTCCTTGTTGCCCCTGCTTCGTCATCGACGACTCGATCTACGTGATCGAAAACCAGGCTCCGACACCGCACATAACTTCCCCTTAGTTGCTTGACACTACTAGGTTACTATCGAGTACCGAGGGTGAACCTCTTCAGCACTTCTGATGTTAACCCTGTACAGTAGTCATTCGGTCGTGGTCATCGGGTGATTTCCTCCTTAAACACTTTTGATACGACTTTGTCGTGCAACCCCTCAAGTGTGAACCTCGGGGGTGATTCCTCTTACGTTCACCTTGATGATTACATCTAGTGGAATTCATGGGGGGTGATTCCTCGGGTTTTCCCCTTGATGTTTGGACACACGGATACTTGTACTTTACCACTATTACTTGGAAAGACGGGTCGACCCTAAGGGGTACCCGCGCGAGCTTAATTGCTAGTGATGTGGGGTCGGGCAGACCTGGAAGGTGCCCGTGAGATAATTACGAGGCGTGGCCGTGCATTCCTAGCCCTTGCCACAAGTCCTCGAGACGGGGCAACGGGGTCACATCTTTCGTGAGTCTCTGCTTGTTACCACGCGTTCCTAATCCACTACGATTTGGATATTTGATCCGAGGGGCCTCTGGCCTGATAGCACTAACCATCACGTGGGCATAGTATGGGCGTTCTGCGTCGTATACATCAGCCGAAGCTTAATAGACGTCAGCGACTGAGCGGCGCGCGCCGGGTTGGACTGCGTAAGCGACTACCTTGTTGAAGGAGGTAGCTAGGTCTGCTCACCGGCCGCCCATGCAACATGCAGGAGTTCCCGGGGAGATGGCCCATGACCCCTGTGGGCATAGGTTTAGTCTGGCGTATTGTTTGGTCGAGGCCGGGCATGACCCAGGAAAGTGTGTCTGGCCGGAGTTAATCGAGCGTGGTGGGTAAGTTGGTGCACCCCTGCAGGGAAGAAAACATCTATCGATAGCCTGTCCTACGGCAACGGACACTTGGAGTTGTATCCCGATCGATACAACTAGAACTGGATACTCGTGATGAGACTGGATGGTAATGGGTAATGGATTGTGATGATAACTGGATAGTATGGCTCTGGGATTACTTTCTCATAGGGAGTCGAGAAAGGATCTCTGGCCGAGGTTGATAACTTTACTACTACTTTACTTTATGCTACTCTACCCCCTCCGGTTGCTGCAAGATGGTGGTTTCCAGAAGATGCTAGTCTTCGATAGGACTAGGCCTTCTCTCTATTCTGGCATTTCTGCATCCCAGTCCACATATGTAGCCCATTTCATTGATACCGATGCATATGTAGTGTAGATCCTTGCTTGCGAGTACTTTGGATGAGTACTCACGGTTGCTTTGCTCCCCCTTTTCCCCCTTTCTTCTTCTTTCCGGTTGATGCAACCAGATGTCGGAGCCCAGGAGCCATATGCCACCGCCGACGACCAGGAGTAGTTAGGAGGCTCCCAGGCAGGAGGCCCTGCCTTTTCGATCGATGTTGCTTTTGTGCTAGCCTTCTTAAGGCACCCTTGTCTAACTTATGTCTCTACTCAGATATTGTTGCTTCCGCTGACTCTTGTGTATTCGAGCTTATGTATTCGAGCCCTCGAGGCCCCTGGCTTGTAATATAAAGCTTGTATTATTTTAATTTGTGTCTAGAGTTGTGTTGTGATATCTTCCTGTGAGTCCTTGATCTTGATCGTACACATGTGCGTGTATGATTAGTGTACAATTGAATCGAGGGCGTCACAACTGGGCCGGCCCATCAAAGATTCAATAGATCGCACCCGAAATTCGCTCGCTCGTGGGTAGTGTGAAAAATCCCCAAAAAGTGGCTCTCCTCGTGGATCGAACACGCGCCATGACATTTCAGATGGCTAAGAATGGCCACAATGGGTAGTAACATAAAATTTGGAAAAAGCTTCAACAATTTTGTAAAAATTCACCGATTTGAAAAAAGGTTACGATTTTTGAAAAAGAAGTTCATCAAATTTGAAAAAAAGTTCATTAAACCCAAAAAAGCTCATCGATTTTGAAAAAAATCATCATATTTGGAAAAAGTTCATTGAATTTTAAAAATTTCATCAATTTTAAAGGAATATTCATCAAATTTGAAAAAAGGTTCGCACAATTGAAAAAAGTTCATCGGTGAAACAAGTTCATGAATTTTGGAAAAATAACAGAAAAAGGAAAGGAAAAATGAGAGAAGAAACCCGACCAAAACAAAACAAATGGAAAAAACACAACACAGGTTATTTAAAGAAGTCCAAAGGAAGGTAATTATCACAAAGGGAATATATAACTTTGCGGATTGTTTCACACAGAATCAATGCAATCCTGCTGGACACGGCATGCCTGTGGCCGCTATGTGCGACCATCCGTGCGATCCAACCATCGCATGAATGTGGCTCCACGCACGCCTTGCTCCAGAATTTCTGCGAAAAAAAAAACGAAATACACATCCTAATACATATTCCCTTCTGTAATACTCTCATCATTAAAACATAATGCAAAACTGGAGGGAATAATCCAGTCTCACACCATCCCACGAACAGATCCACAACATATACAAAAGTGTGCCAAAATGTAAATCTATTGCTCATAGGAGGCAAAATTTAATTGCATGTGCGGATGTTCTTGTAGGATCTCGGATATCCGGTCCTAGAAAGCATCCAACACCGTTTTTTCTATTCCTTTTACAATGCATATAGTTCCTGGAATGTAATAACTAAATCAAATTCTAATTGATATAGGATCAACAAGAAACTGAAGTAGATTACAACGTGAAAGGGTACCAAAGCTTGGCATGCATTTTTTATCTCAAGAGGAGGCCTATTTATTTTTATAACAACTAGTTTCAGCATCAGAATAAGCAGTGGCCATAAACTGATAGACTCTTCTACAATTCAGAAATGGGCATTTACATGCTATCATCAAGGTATGGATTATTTTTTATTTGTTTTGATGCTGATCACTTCTTTATGCTCTAAGACAATTACTACAACTTATAGGCCATCACCAGGAAGATAAAACGAGGAGATATTCAGTTACAGTAGGCCTAAAACATGATGTGGCTGTGATGCCCGTATGAAGATTAGCCTTAGAAATGGATTTTATTATCTGTATGAATTCGAGGCATCACAGAACCACACTCTTGCTCATGGAATCATGGCCCAATACTTGAGATCCCAGAGAAAAGTGATAGAAGCACAAATAGCAAATGCATAGTTGCAAAGTCGGTTGGCATTTCAAATAAAGCAACAATTGATTTGATGGCCAAAGAAGCAGGTGGAAGTGAAAACCTTGGCTTTACACCTCAAGATATGAAAAATTGTTTTGTACTCAAAGAGAACAATAAAAGCGAAGGTAGATGACACAAGGGGAGTATTAGAATACATGGAGAAAAAGGTATCGGAACATGTCAACTTTTATTATTCAATTCAAGTGGATGAGGATGAGTTGATAACTAATATGTTTTGGGCTGACTCCAAAATGGTTTCAGACTATGCATGTTTCGGCAATGTTATATGCTTTGACACCACATATAGACAAACTAGATGATGGACGTGCATTTGGTTTGATTGTAGGGGTGAATAATCACCAGAAAGCTATTGTCTTTGGTGATGCACTTCTCTATGATGAAACCACTGCAAGTTTTGGTTGGCTTTTCGGAACTTTCCTAAAAGTTATGTTAGGAAAACATCCACGTAAAATTCTCACAGATGAAGATGCGACAATGGCGAAGGCAATTCATGAAGTCTCCCCTCACTCTCACCATAGACTTGTGTGTGGGATATGAATAAAAAATGCTTGCAAGCACCTCACCGGAGTTGTTGATGAATATAAGAAGTTCAATGTTGATTTTTAGCATTGTATTTATGATATAAATGGGGGGGTGAATTTTTAGGTGCATGGAATAAAACAATTGACAAGTATGGAGTGCATGACAATGAATGGCTGCAAAGGCTATTTGAGAAAAAAAGAACATTGGGCACTAGTGTATGGTAAAAATACGTTCTCTACCCACATGAGTACCACCCAAAGAAGTGAAAGAATGAACAATGAACTGAAGAGATACATTAGTATTAAATATTAATACTTACTTTCTTTGAGCAATTTGAATGGCTAGTTTCGGATAAAAGATGTTACGAGGTGAAGTATGACTTTAAAGCAACACAGACTACTCCCAAGTTGAATGTTGAATCTAGCTATATGTTAAAACAAGTTGCAACTACATATACTCTAGCAATATTCAAGATGGTTCAAGATCAAGTGCTTCGGACTCTGAACTACGACACATTTCTTTGTGATGAAAGTGACACAGAGCTGAAGATTTATGTCGTAAAATTTCATGGCACACAACGTGAACATGTTGTTCTATTCATTCTAAAAGAAGAAAATGTTAGTTGCAGTTGAAAAAGTTTTGAGTTTGCTAGAATTCTTTGCTCTCATTGCTTATTTACTTGATATTAATAATATCAAACATATCCTTGGGGAATGTATCTCGAAAAGTTGGACAATTGATGCCAAAGTTCTATATACAACAAGAAAATGCAACCCGCATGATAACCTAAAAGCAAAAATGTCTAACCGCTACAAGGAACAGTGCATAATATTTGTGAAAATAGCTACTCGTGCCACTGAGTCAGAAGAATCAAACTATAAGGATGCTAAGTGTGTAGAGCAATTAGCACAGGATGTGGAGAACTGCTTGAAGATTAGAGCTGATCTAGATTTGGTAAGCCCTGATCCAGATTTGGTTCACGCAGATTCAGATCTGGTTCCCGCTGATCTAGATTTGGCTAGCACCGATTCAGATATGTTAACCGTTGATAAAGATTTGTTTATTGCTGACACTGGTTTGGGTACCTCCTGTACTAAAGAAGGTACAAACTATACTAACAATAACTGCCTAGACTATTGTTGAACAAAGACTGATATTTAGCATTATAGTGGTAGGAGTGAACATCGCCTCTAGTAGAATTTCAAAAACACGGTGAGGGCTTGCAAAACTAAAAGGTATGAAGGTCGAGGAGAAGACTGTGAAAGGATCAAAAAGACCCATTGGTGGATTCGAGAAAGCAACTTCAAAGAAGAAAAAGAACACAAATAATATTATGCAAGTAGAGCCTCGTGGCCCCTCAACGGTATAATATTTTGTCACTCAATTCATATAAAACATTCAATGTGTTGACATTTCTCTATCATTTTTGACATGGTCCTTTGAAGAAAGCAAATGTAAACACTACAAAAAAGACACATCCGTGACATTTTGGGCCGAACGAATTTTTTCCTGTCATGCTTATGACACTTCTATGACGATAATTGTGACAAAACCCGGTATCATCGTAGATGTGGTGGGCTCCTACTTCTATGACAAAAAATCATGACAGAAAATGGGCTTTTCGTCCTGGGCGGGCCAGAGACGCAACTGCATGACATTCTTTGGGCTGTCCATGACGGAAAAAAGATTTGCTCCATGTAGCTCATCTAGTAATTCCTGGATAACAGGAGTTGGAAATTTGGTTTTGATAGTTGCAGCATTGAGTTTCCTGTAATCTATACATAGCCTCCAAGTTCTATCTTTCTTCATGACCACATTTGTCGGGGAAGAATAAGGGCATTGAGTTTCCCGTAAACTATTGTATATAATATTGGACTTTAGTAAATCATCCACTTGTTTCTCAAGCTCATTTCTTTGTAAACGAGGAACTCTGTAGGGTCTAGAGTTAGGTGGTGTGGCCTCAGATTTTAGCGGGATTTGATGATCACAATCCCTTTTTGGAGGAAGACCTTCAGGTTCTTGGGAAACAGAGTAATATGTCTCCAAAACTTGCTCAATTTCTACTGGTAGGACTTGATCTTTAGGGGCTTTGAAAGTGGTGTCCCGAATGAGATGTAAACTTTAACTTGCTCCTCCTCCTTCCATTAGCTTATGAAGCTCATCAAATTCAATTTTAGTGGTAGTTGATAATATCTCACAAGCAGGGATAGTTACCGGGGTGGTCTTGTCTTTTACCATGGACAGTTGCCGAGGATTTTAGTGAAAAGCCACTGGATTATGTTGTGCCATCCAATCATAACCTAAGACAATGTCATGCCCAGTTAATTCAAGGATTCTGAAAGATTGTTGAAATTGGTGCGGGCCTACATCGAATGTTGTAGTGGGTACAAAGGAACAAGACCACAACTTTCCTCCTCCTGCTACAGACACCATTCTAGTTTTGTCTTTGATAATGGTACAATTTAATTTGAGCTGGTAGTTAAGATGTGATTTAAGTCCATTAAAATAACATTTGACAAGCCATTGCTGTGTGATCAAGGGGCTTTCTTGCTTGACATATGCCATGACGTCCTCAAACTATTATGTATATTCTGCTATAGAGAGCCGGTGTTGCTTGAGAGAGTTGAAACATTTAGTGAGATCATAGGAACTGGATGGAGAGAAACTATGCAATAGTTCTTCACATAATTGGGTCCAAGTGAGTTTCTTCTTCAGTAATCCAGAGCGTCTGAGCCATACATCAGTTGGACCAATGATATAAAGTTGTGTTAAATTAACCCTGTACTCAGGTGGAGCCCCAGCCACCTGAAAGTATTTTTAACATTGTCTGATCCAGCCAGCCTAGTTTCCCCGTCAAACTTTGGGAAGTCCATTCGTGGCCCCTTAGTAATGGATTTGAGAAACGGCCTTCATTGGTCTGGAGGTTTCACGGTACCCTGCTGGCCTATCTCTCACTCAGCATAAGTATTCTTGGACTTGCTACGACGTGCTGGTATGTTGCAGTGGAAGCATGCTACCACCCCTATGTCTACGACTAATCAGTTATCAACGTTGGAAGGTGGCTTGCCATCCTTCAGATGATGCTACAAAGTACCGTAGTATTGTTGGTGGCTTGCAGTACTTGACTATCACACGGCCGAACATTTCCTATGCGGTAAACCGTGTGTGCCAGTATCTTCATACTCCTCGGACATCACACTGGTCAGTTGTGAAGCGTATACTGCGTTATCTCTCTCATATTGTCTCCTATGGCTTGCATCTTCAGTCTACCTCCTCGAGTGGTCTCTTGGCTTTCTCTGATGCGGATTCGACTGGGACCTTGGATGACCGGCGATCAACGGGGGGCTATGCTATCTTCTTTGGTCGCAACTTGATCGCCTGGAGTGCGCTCAGGCAGGCCATAGTATCTCGGAGTAGCACTGAAGCAGACTACAAGGCGGTTGCCAATTCGACGATTGACACTACAAAAAAAGACAAATCCGTGAAATTTTGGGCCGAACGAATTTTTTTCCTGTCATACATATGACACTTCTATGACGATAATTGTGACAAAACCCGGTATCATCATAGATGTGGTGGGCTCCTACTTCTACGACAAAAAATCATGACAAAAAATGGGCTTTTCGTCCTGGGCGGGCCGGAGACGCAGCTGCATGACATTCTTTGGGCCGTCCATGACGGAAAAAACCGTGGTAGAAGCGAGGGGGAGGAAAATTTCGGGGAGTTCCCGGTTACGGTGGGAGGTCGGGGGCCGAGCGATGCGGGTTTCTCTCGTACATGTACGCGCATGTATGCGAGGCGTTGGCTCTAACTGAACCCGAGCGAGGCGTTGGGCTCTAACTGAACCCGAGCGATTGCACTGCAGCCTACGCATTACTGAACCCGAGCGATCGATCGATGGCTGTTAACTGAACCCGATCGAGCGATTCCTTGGCTACTACTGCTAACTGAAGCCGATCGATGCTGGTTGTTACCCCTCGCTGTTACTAAGCAGTCTCAACCGTGCCCCCGGGCCATGCCATAGTAGCAGCGAGGGTTATAAACCCGTGCTACTACTATGTTTTTACCCCTCGCTACTACTAAGAGGTCTCAACCGTGCCCCTCCGGGACATGCCACAGTAGTAGCGAGGGTAAAAACCCTCGCTACTAATAAAGGTCCCATTTTGAAACTCTACCCCCCCACACACATGGATCGCCTTTACGGTTTTGTAAAAAGCAAAAGAAAAAGATAAAAACTTCAAAAATTAAAATCCTTAGACATGTAGTTATGTTACTACATCTACTAGCTAGGAAAATTTAAAAACTTAAATTTGGACATGTTTTGCAAAAAGTGTAGGGAAAATGTAAAACGACTATCACTTTTGCATACGATGTTAGAAAAAAACATATAATGTATCAAAATGTTTCAAAAATTAAAATCCTTCGAGATGTAGTTATGTTACTACATCTACTAGTTAGGAAAATTTAAAAACTTAAATTTGGACATGTTTTGCAAAAAGTGTAGGGAAAATGTAAAACGGCTATAACTTTTGCATACGATGTCAGAAAAAAACGTATACTATATCAAAATGTTCAGCACGAAAATCCGCATCCGATGTTGAAAAGCCACTGGATTATGTTGTGCCATCCAATCATAACCTAAGACAATGTCATGCCCAGTTAATTCAAGGATTCTGAAAGATTGTTGAAATTGGTGCGGGCCTACAGTGAATGTTGTAGTGGGTACAAAGGACCCAGACCACAACTTTCCTCCTCCTGCTACAGACACCATTCTAGTTTTGTCTTTGACAACGGTACAATTTGTTTTGAGCTGGTACTTAAGATGTGATTTAAGTCCATTCAAATAACATTTGACAAACCATTGCTCTGTGATCAATGGGCTTTCTTGCTTGACATATGCCCTGGCGTCCTCAAACTATTGTGTATATTCTGCTACAGAGAGCCGGTGTTGCTTGAGAGAGTTGAAAAATTTAGTGAGATCATAGGAACTGGATGGAGAGAAACTATGCAATAGTTCTTCACATAATTGGGTCCAAGTGAGTTTCTTCTTTAGTAATCCAGAGCATCTCATCCATACATCATTTGGACCAATGATATAAAGTTGTGTTCACTTAACCTTGTACTTAGGTGGAGCCCCAACCATCTGAAAGTATTTATCACATTGTCTGATCCAGCCATCCTGGTTTCCCCGTCAAACTTTCGGAAGTCCATTCGTGGCCCCTTAGTAATGGATTTGAGAAACGACCTTCCTTGGTCTGGAGGTTTCACGGTACCCTGCTGGCCTAACTCTCACTCAGCATAAGCATTCTTGGACTTGCTACGACGTGCTGGTATGTTGCAGTGCAAGCATGCTACCACCCCTATGTCTACGACTAATCAGTTATCAGCCTTGGAAGGTGGCTTGCCTTCCTTCAGATGATGCTACAGAGTACCGTAGTATTGTTGGTGGCTTGCAGTACTTGACTATCACACGGCCGGACATCTCCTATGCGGTAAACCGTGTGTGCCAGTATCTTCATGCTCCTCGGACTTCACACTGGTAAGTTGTGAAGTGTATACTGCGTTATCTCTCTCATATTGTCTCCTATGGCTTGCATCTTCGGTCTACCTCCTCGAGTGCTCTCTTGGCGTTCTCTGATCCGGATTGGACTGGGACCTTGGATGACCGGCGATCAACGGGGGGCTATGCTATCTTCTTTGGTCGCAACTCGATCGCCTGGAGTGCGCGCCAGCAGGCCATAGTATCTCGGAGTAGCACTGAAGCAGAGTACAAGGCGGTTGCCAATTCGACGACTGATACTACAAAAAAAGACACATCCATGACATTTTGGGCCAAACGATTTTTTTTTCTGTCATACATATGACACTTCTATGACGATAATTGTGACAAAACCCGGTATCATCATAGATGTGGTGGGCTCCTACTTCTATGACAAAAAATCATGACAAAAAATGGGCTTTTCGTCCTGGGCGGGCCGGAGACATAGCTGCATGACATTCTTTGGGCCGTCCATGATGGAAAAGACCGTGCTAGAAGCGAGGGGGAGGAAAATTTCGGGGAGTTCCCGGTTACGGTGGGAGGTTGGGGGCCGAACGATGCACGTTTCTCTCATACACGTACGCGCGTGTGTGCGAGGCGTTGGCTCTAACTGAACCCGAGCGAGGCGTTGGGCTCTAACTGAACCCGAGCGATTGCACTGCAGGCTACGCGTTACTGAACCCGAGTGATCGATCGATGGCTGTTAAATGAACCCGATCGAGCGATTCCTTGGCTACTGCTGCTAACTGAAGCCGATCGATGCTGGTTTTTACCCCTCGCTACTACTAAGCGGTCTCTACCGTGCCCCTGGGCCATGCCATAGTAGTAGCTAGGGTTATAAACCCGCGCTACTACTAAGTTTTTACCCCTCGCTACCACTAAAAGGTCTCAACCGTGCCCCTCCGGGACATGCCATAGTAGTAGCGAGGGGTAAAAACCCTCGCTACTACTAAAGGTCCCATTTTGAAACTCTACCCCCCTGTGGATCGCCTTTTCGGTTTTGTAAAAAGCAAAAGAAAATGATAAAAACTTCAAAAATTAAAATCCTCCGAGATGTAGTTATGTTACTACATCTACTAGTTAGGAAAATTTAAAAACTTAAATTTGGACATGTTTTGCAAAAAGTGTAGGGAAAATGTAAAACGACTATCACTTTTGCATACGATGTTAGAAAAAAATGTATAATGTATCGAAATGTTTGAAAAATTAAAATCCTTCGAGATGTATGTTACTACATCTACTAGTTAGGAAAATTTAAAAACTTAAATTTGGACATGTTCTGCAAAAAGTGTAGGGAAAATGTAAAACGGCTATAACTTTTGCATACGATGTCAGAAAAAAACGTATAAATATCAAAATTTTCAGCACGAAAATCCGCATCCGATGTTGAAAAGCCACTGGATTATGTTGTGCCATCCAATCATAACCTAAGACAATGTCATGCCCAGTTAATTCAAGGATTCTGAAAGATTGTTGAAATTGGTGCGGGCCTACAGTGAATGTTGTAGTGGGTACAAAGGAACTAGACCATACCTTTCCTCCTCCTGCTACAGACACCATTCTAGTTTTGTCTTTGACAATGGTACAATTTGTTTTGAGCTGGTACTTAAGATGTGATTTAAGTCCATTCAAATAAAATTTGACAAACCATTGTTCTGTGATCAAGGGGCTTTCTTGCTTGACATATGCCATGACGTCCTCAAACTATTGTGTATATTCTGCTACAGAGAGCCGGTGTTGCTTGAGAGAGTTGAAACGTTTAGTGAGATCATAGGAACTGGATGGAGAGAAACTATGCAATAGTTCTTCACATAATTGGGTCCAAGTGAGTTTCTTCTTCAGTAATCCAGAGCGTCTGAGCCATACATCAGTCGGACCAATGATATAAAGTTGTGTTAAATTAACCCTGTACTCAGGTGGAGCCCCAGCCATCTGAAAGTATTTTTCACATTGTCTGATCCAGCCAGCCTGGTTTCCCCGTCGAACTTTGGGAAGTCCATTCGTGGCCCCTTAGTAATGGATTTGAGGAACGGCCTTCCTTGGTCTGTAGGTTTCATGGTACCCTGCTAGCCAAACTCTCACTCAGCATAAGTATTCTTGGACTTGCTACTACGTGCTGGTATGTTGCAGTGCAAGCATGCTACCACCCCTATGTCTACGACTAATCAGTTATCAGCCTTGGAAGGTGGCTTGCCTTCCTTCAGATGATGCTATAGAGTACCGTAGTATTGTTGGTGGCTTGCAGTACTTGACTATCACACGGCCGGACATCTACTATGCGGTAAACCGTGTGTGCCAGTATCTTCATGCTCCTCGGACTTTACACTGGTCAGTTGTGAAGCGTATACTGCGTTATCTCTCTCATATTGTCTCCTATGGCTTGCATCTTCGGTCTACCTCCTCCAGTGCTCTCTTGGCATTCTCTGATGCGGAATGGACTGGGACCTTGGATTACCGGCGATCAACGTGGGGCTATGCTGTCTTCTTTGGTCGCAACTTGATCACCTGGAGTGCACGCAAGCAGGCCATAGTATCTCGGAGTAGCACTGAAGCAGAGTACAAGGCGGTTGCCAATTCGACGAGTGGCACTACAAAAATAGACACATCCGTGACATTTTGGGCCGAACGATTTTTTTCTGTCATACATATGACACTTCTATGACGATAATTGTGACAAAACCCGGTATCATCATAGATGTGGGCTCCTACTTCTATGACAAAAAATCATGACAAAAAATGGGCTTTTCGTCCTGGGTGGGCCGAAGACGTAGCTGCATGACATTCTTTGGGCCGTCCATGACGGAAAAAACCGTGGTAGAAGCGAGGGGGAGGAAAATTTTGGGGAGTTCCCGGTTACGGTGGGAGGTCGGGGGCCGAGCGATGCACGTTTCTCTCGTACACGTACGCGCGTGTGTGCGAGGCGTTGGCTCTAACTGAACCCGAGCGAGGCGTTGGGCTCTAACTGAACCCGAGCGATTGCACTACAGGCTACGCGTTACTGAACCCGAGCGATTGATCGTTGGCTGTTAATTGAACCCGATCGAGCGATTCCTTGGCTACTGCTGCTAACTGAAGCCGATCGATGCTGGTTTTTACCCCTCGCTACTACTAAGCGGTCTCTACCATGCCCCTAGGCCATGCCGTAGTAGTAGCGAGGGTTATGAACCCGCGCTACTACTAAGTTTTTACCCCTCGCTACTACTAAGAGGTCTCAACCGTGCCCCTCCGGGACATGCCATAGTAGTAGCAAGGGGTAAAAACTTAGTAGTAGCGCGGGGTAAAAACTTAGTAGTAGCGAGGGGTAAAAACCCTCGCTACTACTAAAGGTCCTATTTTGAAACTCTACCTCCCCCCCCCTGTGGATCGCCTTTTCGGTTTTGTAAAAAGCAAAAGAAAATGATAAAAACTTCAAAAATTAAAATCCTCCGAGATGTAGTTATGTTACTACATCTACTAGTTAGGAAAATTTAAGAACTTAAATTTGGACATGTTTTGCAAAAAGTGTAGGGAAAATGTAAAACGACTATCACTTTTGCATACGATGTTAGAAAAAAACGTATAATGTATTAAAATGTTTCAAAAATTAAAATCCTTCGAGATGTAGTTATGTTACAACATCTACTAGTTAGGAAAATTTAAAAACTTAAATTTGGACATGTTTTGCAAAAAGTGCAGGGAAAATGTAAAACGGCTATCACTTTTGCATACGATGTCAGAAAAAAAATGTATAATATATCAAAATTTTCAGCACGAAAATCCGCATCCGATGTTGAAAAGCCACAGGATTATGTTGTGCCATCCAATCATAACCTAAGACTATGTCATGCCCAGTTAATTCAAGGATTCTGAAAGATTGTTGAAATTGGTGCGGGCCTACAGTGAATGTTGTAGTGGGTACAAAGGAACCAGACCACAACTTTCCTCCTCCTCCTACAGACACCATTCTAGTTTTGTCTTTAACAATGGTACAATTTGTTTTGAGCTGGTACTTAAGATGTGATTTAAGTCCATTCAAATAACATTTGACAAACCATTGCTCTGTGATCAAGTGGCTTTCTTGCTTGACATATGCCATGACGTCCTCAAACTATTGTGTATATTCTGCTACAGAGAGCCGGTGTTGCTTGAGAGAGTTGAAACGTTTAGTGAGATCATAGGAACTAGATGGAGAGAAACTATGCAATAGTTCTTCACATAATTGGGTCCAAGTGAGTTTCTTCTTCAGTAATTCAGAGCGTCTGAGCCATACATCAGTTGGACCAATGATATAAAGTTGTGTTAAATTAACCCTGTACTCAGGTGGAGCCCCAGCCATCTGAACGTATTTTTCACATTGTCTGATCCAGCCAGCCTGGTTTCCCCGTCGAACTTTGGGAAGTCCATTCGTGGCCTCTTAGTAATGGATTTGAGAAATGGCCTTCCTTGGTCTGGAGGTTTCACGGTACCCTTCTGGCCTAACTCTCACTCAGCATAAGTATTCTTGGACTTGCTATGACGTGCTGGTATGTTGCAGTGCAAGCATGCTACCACCCCTATGTCTACGACAAATCAGTTATCAGCCTTGGAAGGTGGCTTGCCTTCCTTCAGATGATGCTACAGAGTACCGTATTATTGTTGGTGGCTTGCAGTACTTGACTATCACACAGCCGGACATCTCCTATGCGGTAAACCGTGTGTGCCAGTATCTTCATGCTCCTCGGACTTCACACTGGTCAGTTGTGAAGCGTATACTGCGTTATCTCTCTCATATTGTCGCCTATGGCTTGCATCTTCGGTCTAACTCCTTGAGTGCTCTCTCGGCATTCTCTGATGCAGATTGGACAGGGACCTTGGATGACCGGCGATCAACGGGGGGCTATGCTGTCTTCTTTGGTCGCAACTTGATCGCCTGGAGTGCGCGCAAGCAGGCCATAGTATCTCGGAGTAGCACTGAAGCAGAGTACAAGGCGGTTGCCAATTCGACGACTGACACTATAAAAAAAGACACATCCCTGACATTTTGGGCCGAACAATTTTTTTTTCTGTCATACATATGACACTTCTATGACGATAATTGTGACAAAACCCGATATCATCATAGATGTGGTGGGCTCCTACTTCTATGACAAAAAATCATGACAAAAAATGGGCTTTTCGTCCTGGGCGGGCCGGATACGCAGGTACATGAAATTCTTTGGGCCGACCATGACGGAAAAAACCATGGTAGAAGAGAGGGGGAGGAAAATTTCGGGGACTTCCTGGTTACGGTGGGAGGTCGGGGGCCGAGCGATGCGCGTTTCTCTCGTACACGTACGCGCGTGTGTGAGAGGCGTTGGCTCTAACTGAACTCGAGCGAGGCGTTGGGCTCTAACTGAACCCGAGCGATTGCACTGCAGGCTACGCGTTACTGAACGCGAGCGATCGATCGATGGCCATTAATTGAACCCGATCGAGCGATTCCTTGGCTACTGCTGCTAACTGAAGCCGATCGATGCTAGTTTTTACCCCTCGCTACTACTAAGCGGTCTCTACCGTGCCCCTGGGCCATTCCATAGTAGTAGCGAGGGTTATAAACCCGCGCTACTGCTAAGTTTTTACCCCTCGCTACTACTAAGAGGTCTCAACCATGCCCCTCCGGGACATGCCATAGTAGTAGCGAGGGGTACAAACCCTCGCTACTACTAAAGGTCCCATTTTGGAACTCTAACCCCCCCACCCCATGGATTGCCTTTTCGGTCTCGTAAAAAGCAAAAGAAAATGATAAAAATTTCAAAAACTCAAATCCTTCGAGATGTAGTTATGTTACTACATCTACTAGTTAGGAAAATTTAAAAACTTAAATTTGGACATGTTTTGCAAAAAGTGTAGGGAAAATGTAAAACGACTATCACTTTTGCATACGATGTTAGAAAAAAAACGTATAATGTATCAACATGTTTCTAAAATTAAAATCCTTCGAGATGTAGTTATGTTACTACATCTACTAGTTAGGAAAATTTAAAAACTTAAATTTGGACATGTTTTGCAAAAAGTGTAGGGAAAATGTAAAACAGCTATAACTTTTGCATACGATGTCAGAAAAAAAAACGTATAATATATCAAAATGTTCAGCACGAAAATCCGCATCCGATGTTGAAAAGCCACTGGATTATTTCGTGCCATCCAATCATAACCTAAGACAATGTCATGCCCAGTTAATTCAAGGATTCTGAAAGATTGTTGAAGTTGGTGCGGGCGTACAGTGAGTGTTGTAGTGGGTACAAAGGAACCAGACCACAACTTTCCTCCTCCTGCTACAGACACCATTCTAGTTTTGTCTTTGACAATGGTACAATTTGTTTTGAGCTGGTACTTAAGATGTGATTTAATTCCATTCAAATAACATTCGACAAACCATTGCTCTGTGATCAAGGGGCTTTCTTGCTTGACATATGCAATGACGTCCTCAAACTATTGTGTATATTCTGCTACAGAGAGCCGGTGTTGCTTGAGAGAGTTGAAACGTTTAGTGAGATCATAGGAACTGGATGGAGAGAAACTATGCAATAGTTCTTCACATAATTGGGTCCAAGTGAGTTTCTTCTTTAGTAATCCAGAGCGTCTCAGCCATACATCAGTTGGACCAATGATATAAAGTTGTGTTAAATTAACCCTGTACTTAGGTGGAGCCCCAGCCACCTGAAAGTATTTTTAACATTGTGTTATCCAGCCAGCCTGGTTTCCCCTTCGAACTTTGGGAATTCTATTCGTGGCCCCTTAGTAATGGATTTGAGAAACTGCCTTCCTTGGTCTGGAGGTTTGACGGTACCCTGTTGGCCTAACTCTCACTCAGCATAAGTATTCTTGGGCTTGCTACAACGTGCTGGTATGTTGCAGTGCAAGCATGCTACCACCCCTATGTCTACGACTAATCATTTATCAACCTTGGAAGGTGGCTTGTCGTCCTTCAGATGATGCTACAGAGTACCGTAGTATTGTTGGTGGCTTGCAGTACTTGACTATCACACGGCCGGACATCTCCTATGCGGTAAACCGTTTGTGCCAGTATCTTCATGCTCCTCGGACTTCACAGTGGTCAGTTGTGAAGCGTATACTGCGTTATCTCTCTCATATTGTCTCATATGGCTTGCATCTTTGGTCTACCTCCTCGAGTGCTCTCTCGGCGTTCTCTCATGCGGATTGGACTGGGACCATGGATGACCGGTGATCAACGGGGGGCTATGCTGTCTTCTTTGGTCGCAACTTGATCGCCTGGAGTGCGCGCATGCAGGCCATAGTATCTCGGAGTAGCTCTGAAGCAGAGTACAAGGCGGTTGCCAATTCAACGACTGACACTACAAGAAAAGACACATCCGTGACATTTTGGGCCGAACGAATTTTTTTTCTGTCATACATATGACACTTCTATGACGATAATTGTGAAAAAACCCGGTATCATCATAGATGTGGTGGCCTCCTACTTCTATGACAAAAAATCATGACAAAAAATGGGCATTTCGTCCTGGGCGGGCCGGAGACGCAGTTGCATGACATTCTTTGGGCCGTCCATGACAGAAAAAACTATGGTAGAAGCGAGGGGGAGGAAAATTTCGGGGAGTTCCCGGTTACGGTGGGAGGTCGGGGGCCGAGCGATGCGCGTTTCTCTCGTACATGTACGCGCGTGTGTGCGAGGCGTTGGCTCTAACTGAACCCGAGCGAGGCGTTGGGCTCTAACTGAACCCGAGCGATTGCACTGCAGGCTATGCACTACTGAACCCGAGTGATCGATCGATGGTTGTTAACTGAACCCGATCGAGCGATTCCTTGGCTACTGCTGCTAACTGAAGCCGATCGATGCTGGTTTTTACCCCTCGCTACTACTAAGCGGTCTCTACCATGCCCCTGGGCCATGCCATAGTAGTAGCGAGGGTTATAAACCCGCGCTACTACTAAGTTTTTACCCCTCGCTACTACTAATAGGTCTCAACCGTGCCCCTCTGGCACATGCCATAGTAGTAGCGAGGGGTAAAAACCCTCGCTACTACTAAAGGTCCCATTTTGAAACTCTACCCCCCCCCCCCCTGTGCGTCGCCTTTTCGGTCTTGTAAAAAGCAAAAGAAAATGATATAACTTTAAAAATTAAAATCCTTCGAGATGTAGTTATGTTACTACATCTACTATTCAGGAAAATTTAAAAACTTAAATTTGGACATGTTTTGCAAAAAGTGTAGGGAAAATGTAAAACGACTATCACTTTTCCATACGATTTTAGAAAAAAATGTATAATGTATCAAAATGTTTCAAAAATTAAAATCCTTCGAGATGTACTTATGTTACTACATCTACTAGTTAGGAAAATTCAAAAACATAAATTTGGACATGTTTTGCAAAAAGTGTAGGGAAAATGTAAAACGGCTATAACTTTTGCATACGATGTCAGAAAAAATGTATAATATATCAAAATGTTCAGCACGAAAATCCGCATCCGATGTTGGAAAGCCATTGGATTATGTTGTGCCATCCAATCATAACCTAAGACAATGTCATGCCCAGTTAATTCAAGGATTCTGAAAGATTGTTGAAATTGGTGCGGGCCTACAGTGAATGTTGTAGTGGGTACAAAGGAACCAGACCACAACTTTCCTCTTCCTGCTACAGACACCATTCTAGTTTTGTCTTTGGCAATGGTACAATTTGTTTTGAGCTGGTACTTAAGATGTGATTTAAGTCCATTCAAATAACATTTAACAAACCAGTGCTCTGTGATCAATGGGCTTTCTTGCTTGACATATGCCATGACTTCCTCAAACTATTGTGTATATTCTGCTACAGAGAGCCGGTGTTGCTTGAGAGAGTTGAAACGTTTAGTGAGATCGTAGGAACTGGATGGAGAGAAACTATGCAATAGTTCTTCACATAATTGGGTCCAAGTGAGTTTCTTCTTCCGTAATCCAGAGCGTCTGAGCCATACATCAGTTGGACCAATGATATAAAGTTGTGTTAAATTAACCCTGTACTCAGGTCGAGCCCCAGCCATCTGAAAGTATTTTTCACATTGTCTGATCCAGCCAGCCTGGTTTCCCCGTCGAACTTTGGGAAGTCCATTTGTGGCCCCTTAGTAATGGATTTGAGAAATGGCCTTCCTTGGTTTGGAGGTTTCACGGTATCCTGCTGGCCTAACTCTCACTTAGCATAAGTATTCTTGGACTTGCTACGACGTCCTGGTATGTTGCAGTGCAAGCATGCTACCACCCCTATGTCTACGACTAATCAGTTTTCAACCTTGGAAGGTGGCTTGCCGTAATTCAGATGATGCTACAGAGTACCATAGTATTGTTGGTGGCTTGCAGTACTTGACTATCACACGGCCGGACATCTCCTATGCGGTAAACCGTGTGTGCCAGTATCTTCATGCTCCTCGGACTTCACACTGGTCAGTTGTGAAGCGTATACTGCGTTATCTCTCTCATATTGTCTCATATGGCTTGCATCTTCGGTCTACCTCCTCGAGTGCTCTCTTGGCGTTCTCTGACGCGGATTGGACAGGGACCTTGGATGACCGGCGATCAACGGGGGGCTATGCTGTCTTCTTTGGTCGCAACTTCATCGCCTAGAGTGCGCGCATGCAAGCCATAGTATCTCGTACTAGCACTGAAGCAGAGTACAAGGCGGTTGCCAATTCGACGACTGACACTACAAAAAAAGACACATCCGTGACATTTTGGGCCAAACGATTTTTTTTCTGTCATACATATGACACTTCTATGACGATAATTGTGACAAAACCCGGTATCATCATAGATGTGGTGGGCCCCTACTTCTATGACAAAAAATCATGACAAAAAATGGGCTTTTCGTCCTGGGCGGGCCGGAGACGCAGCTGCATGACATTCTTTGGGCCGTCCATGATAGAAAAAACCATGGTAGAAGCGAGGGGGAGGAAAATTTCGGGGAGTTCCCGGTTACGGTGGGAGGTCGGGGGCCGAGCGATGCGCGTTTCTCTCGTACATGTACGTGCATGTGTGCGAGGTGTTGGCTCTAACTGAACCCGAGCGAGGTGTTGGGTTCTAACTGAACCCGAGCGATTGCACTGCAAGCTACGCGCTACTGAACCCGAGTGATCGAACGATGGCTGTTAACTGAACCCGATCGAGCGATTCCTTGGCTACTGCTGCTAACTGAAGCCGATCGATGCTGGTTTTTACCCCTCGCTACTACTAAGCGGTCTCTACCATGCCCCTGGGCCATGCCATAGTAGTAGCGAGGGTTATGAACCGGCGCTACTACTAAGTTTTTACCCCTCGCTACTACTAAGAGGTCTCAACCGTGCCCCTCCGGGACATGCCATAGTAGTAGCGAGGGGTAAAAACCCTCGGTACTACTAAAGGTCCCATTTTGAAACTCTACCCCCCCTGTGGATCGCCTTTTCGGTCTTGTAAAAAGCAAAACAAAATGATAAAAACTTCAAAAATTAAAATCCTTCGAGATGTAGTTATGTTACTACATCTACTAGTTAGGAAAATTTAAAAACTGAAATTTGGACATGTTTTGCAAAAAGTGTAGGGAAAATGTAAAACGACTATCACTTTTCCATACGATTTTAGAAAAAAACGTATAATGTATCAAAATGTTTCAAAAATTAAAATCCTTCGAGATGTACTTATGTTACTACATCTACTAGTTAGGAAAATTTAAAAACTTAAATTTGGACATGTTTTGCAAAAAGTGTAGGGAAAATGTAAAACGGCTATAACTTTTGCATACGATGTCGGAAAAAAACGTATAATATATCAAAATGTTCAGCACGAAAATCCGCATCTGATGTTGAAAAGCCACTGGATTATGTTGTGCCATCCAATCATAAGCTAAGACAATGTCATGCGCAGTTAATTCAAGGATTCTGAAAGATTGTTGAAATTGGTGCGGGCCTACACTGAATGTTGTAGTGGGTACAAAGGAACCAGACCACAACTTTCCTCCTCCTGCTACAGATACCATTCTAGTTTTGTCTTTGGCAATGGTACAATTTGTTTTGAGCCGGTACTTAAGATGTGATTTAAGTCCATTCAAATAACATTTAACAAACCATTGCTCTATGATCAAGGGGCTTTCTTGCTTGACATATGCCATGACATCCTCAAACTATTTTGTATATTCTACTACACAGAGCCGGTGTTGCTTGAGAGAGTTGAAACGTTTAGTGAGATCATAGGAACTGGATGGAGAGAAACTATGCAATAGTTCTTCACATAATTGGGTCCAAGTGAGTTTCTTCTTCCGTAATCCAGAGCGTCTAAGCCATACATCAGTTGGACCAATGATATAAAGTTGTGCTAAATTAACCCTGTACTCAGGTGGAGCCCCAGTCATCGGAAAGTATTTTTCACATTGTCTGATCCAGCCAGCGTGGTTTCCCCGTCGAACTTTGGGAAGTCCATTCGTGTCCCCTTAGTAATGGATTTGAGAAATGACCTTCCTTGGTTTGGAGGTTTCACGGTATCCTGCTGGCCTAACTCTCACTCAGCATAAGTATTCCTGGACTTGCTACGACGTGCTGGTATGTTGCAGTGCAAGCATGCTTCTACGACTAATCAGTTACCAACCTTGGAAGGTGGCTTTCCGTCCTTCACATGATGCTACAGAGTACCATAGTATTGTTGGTGGCTTGCAGTACTTGACTATCACACGGCCGGACATCTCCTATGCGGTAAACCGTGTGTGCCAGTATCTTCATGCTCCTCGGACTTCACACTGGTCAGTTGTGAAGCGTATACTGCGTTATCTCTCTCATATTGTCTCATATGGCTTGCATCTTCGGTCTACCTCCTCGAGTGCTCTCTCGGCGTTCTCTGATGCGGATTGGACTGGGACCTTGGATGACCGGCGATCAACAGGGGGCTATGCTGTCTTCTTTGGTCGCAACTTGATCGCCTGGAGTGCGCGCATGCAGGCCATAGTATCTCGGAGTAGCACTGAAGCAGAGTACAAGGCTGTTGCCAATTCAATGACTGACACTACAAAAAAAGACACATCCTGACATTTTGGGCCGAACAATTTTTTTTTCTGTCATACATATGACACTTCTATGACGATAATTGTGACAAAACCCGGTATCATCATAGATGTGGAGGGCTCCTACTTCTGTGATAAATAATCATGACAAAAAATGGGCTTTTCGTCCTGGGCGGGCCGGAGACGCAGCTGCATGACATTCTTTGGGCCGTCCATGACGGAAAAAACTATGGTAGAAGCGAGGGGGAGGAAAATTTCGGGGAGTTCCCGGTTACGGTGGGAGGTCGGGGGCCGAGCGATGCACGTTTCTCCCGTACAGGTACGCGCGTGTGTGCGAGGCGTTGGCTCTAACTGAACCCGAGCGAGGCGTTGGGCTCTAACAGAAACCGAGCGATTGCACTGCAGGCGACGCGTCCCGAGCGATCGATCGATGGCTGTTAACTAAACCCGATCGAGTGATTCCTTGGCTACTATTGCTAACTAAAGCCGATCGATCCTGGTTTTTACCCCTCACTACTACTAAGCGGTCTCTACCGTGCCCCTGGACCATGCCATAGTAGTAGCGAGGGTTATAAACCCGCGCTACTACTAAGCGGTCTCTACCGTGCCCCTGGACCATGACATAGTAGTAGCGAGGGTTATAAACCCGCGCTACTACTAAGTTTTTACCCCTTGCTACTACTAAGAGGTCTCAACCGTGCCCCTCCAGGACATGCCATAGTAGTAGCGAGGGGTAAAAACCCTCGCTACTACTAAAGGTCCCATTTTGAAACTCTACCCCCCCCCCAGGTGGATCGCCTTTTCGGTTATGTAAAAAGCAAAAGAAAATGATAAAACTTCAAAAATTAAAATCCTTCGAGATGTAGTTATGTTACTACATCTACTAGTTAGGAAAATTTAAAAACTTAAATTTGGACATGTTTTGCAAAAAGTGTAGGGAAAATGTAAAACGACTATCACTTTTCCATACGATTTTAGAAAAAAACGTATAATGTATCAAAATGTTTCAAAAATTAAAATCCTTCGAGATGTACTTCTGTTACTACATCTACTAGTTAGGAAAATTTAAAAACTTAAATTTGGACATGTTTTGCAAAAAGTGTAGGGAAAATGTAAAACGGCTATAACTTTTGCATACGATGTCAGAAAAAAACGTATAATATATCAAAATGTTCAGCACGAAAATCCGCATCTGATGTTGAAAAGCCACTGGATTATGTTGTGCCATACAATCATAACCTAAGACAATGTCAAGCTCAGTTAATTCAAGGATCCTGAAAGATTGTTGAAATTGGTGCGGGCCTACACTGAATGTTGTAGTGGGTACAAAGGAACCAGACCACAACTTTCCTCCTCCTGCTACAGACACCATTCTAGTTTTGTCTTTGGAAATGGTACAATTTGTTTTGAGCTGGTACTTAAGATGTGATTTAAGTCCATTCACATAACATTTAACAAACCATTGCTCTGTGATCAAGGGGCTTTCTTGCTTGACATATGCCATGACATCCTCAAACTATTGTGTATATTCTGCTACACAGAGCCGGTGTTGCTTGAGAGAGTTGAAACGTTTAGTGAGATCATAGGAACTGGATGGAGAGAAACTATGCAATAGTTCTTCACATAATTGGGTCCAAGTGAGTTTCTTCTTCCGTAATCCAGAGCGTCTGAGCCATACATCAGTTGGACCAATGATATAAAGTTATGTCAAATTAACCCTGTACTCAGGTCGAGCCCCAGTCATCTGAAAGTATTTTTCACATTGTCTGATCCAGCCAGCCTGGTTTCCCCGTCGAACTTTGCGAAGTCCATTCGTGTCCCCTTAGTAATGGATTTGAGAAATGGCCTTCCTTGGTTTGGAGGTTTCACGGTATCCTGCTGGCCTAACTCTCACTCAGCATAAGTATTCCTGGACTTGCTACGACGTGCTGGTATGTTGCAGTGCAAGCATGCTTCTATGACTAATCAGTTACCAACCTTGGAAGGTGGCTTTCCGTCCTTCACATGATGCTACAGAGTACCATAGTATTGTTGGTGGCTTGCAGTACTTGACTATCACACGGCCGGACATCTCCTATGCGGTAAACCGTGTGTGCCAGTATCTTCATGCTCCTCGGACTTCACACTGGTCAGTTGTGAAGCGTATACTGCGTTATCTCTCTCATATTGTCTCATATGGCTTGCATCTTCGGTCTACCTCCTCGAGTGCTCTCTCGGCGTTCTCTGATGCGGATTGGACTGGGACCTTGGATGACCGGCGATCAACAGGGGGCTATGCTGTCTTCTTTGGTCGCAACTTGATCGCCTGGAGTGCGCGCATGCAGGCCATAGTATCTCGGAGTAGCACTGAAGCAGAGTACAAGGCTGTTGCCAATTCAATGACTGACACTACAAAAAAAGACACATCCTGACATTTTGGGCCGAACAATTTTTTTTTCTGTCATACATATGACACTTCTATGACGATAATTGTGACAAAACCCGGTATCATCATAGATGTGGAGGGCTCCTACTTCTGTGATAAATAATCATGACAAAAAATGGGCTTTTCGTCCTGGGCGGGCCGGAGACGCAGCTGCATGACATTCTTTGGCCCGTCCATGACGGAAAAAACTATGGTAGAAGCGAGGGGGAGGAAAATTTCGGGGAGTTCCCGGTTACGGTGGGAGGTCGGGGGCCGAGCGATGCACGTTTCTCCCATACACGTACGCGCGTTTGTGCGAGGCGTTGGCTCTAACTGAACCCGAGCGAGGCGTTGGGCTCTAACTGAACCCGAGCGATTGCACTGCAGGCGACGCGTCCCGAGCGATCGATCAATGGCTGTTAACAAAACCCGATCGAGTGATTCCTTGGCTACTGTTGCTAACTAAAGCCGATCGATCCTGGTTTTTACCCCTCGCTACTACTAAGCGGTCTCTACCGTGCCCCTGGACCATGCCATAGTAGTAGCGAGGGTTATAAACCCGCGCTACTACTAAGCGGTCTCTACCGTGCCCCTGGACCATGCCATAGTAGTAGCGAGGGTTATAAACCCGCGCTACTACTAAGTTTTTACCCCTTGCTACTACTAAGAGGTCTCAACCGTGCCCCTCCAGGACATGCCATAGTAGTAGCGAGGGGTAAAAACCCTCGCTACTACTAAAGGTCCCATTTTGAAACTCTACCCCCCCCCAAGGTGGATCGCCTTTTCGGTTATGTAAAAAGCAAAGGAAAATGATAAAACTTCAAAAATTAAAATCCTTCGAGATGTAGTTATGTTACTACATCTACTAGTTAGGAAAATTTAAAAACTTAAATTTGGACATGTTTTGCAAAAAGTGTAGGGAAGATGTAAAACGACTATCACTTTTCCATACGATTTTAGAAAAAACGTATAATGTATCAAAATGTTTCAAAAATTAAAATTCTTCGAGATGTACTTATGTTACTACATCTACTAGTTAGGAAAATTTAAAAACTTAAATTTGGACATGTTTTGCAAAAAGTGTAGGGAAAATGTAAAACGGCTATAAGTTTTGCATACGATATCAGAAAAAAACGTATAATATATCAAAATGTTCAGCACGAAAATCCGCATCTGATGTTGAAAAGCCACTGGATTATGTTGTGCCATCCTATCATAACCTAAGACAATGTCATGCTCAGTTAATTCAAGGATTCTGAAAGATTGTTGAAATTGGTGCGGGCCTACACTGAATGTTGCAGTGGGTACAAAGGAACCAGACCACAACTTTCCTCCTCCTGCTACAGACACCATTCTAGTTTTGTCTTTGGCAATGGTACAATTTGTTTTGAGCTGGTACTTAAGATGTGATTTAAGTCCATTCACATAACATTTAACAAACCATTGCTCTGTGATCAAGGGGCTTTCTTGCTTGACATATGCCATGACGTCCTCAAACTATTGTGTATATTCTGCTACAGAGAGCCAGTGTTGCTTGAGAGAGTTGAAACGTTTAGTGAGATCATAGGAACTGGATGGAGAGAAACTATGCAATAGTTCTTCACAAAATTGGGTCCAAGTGAGTTTGTTCTTCCGTAATCCAGAGCGTCTGAGCCATACATTAGTTGGACCAATGATATAAAGTTGTGTTAAATTAACCCTGTACTCAGGTCGAACCCCAGCCATCTGAAAGTATTTTTCACATTGTCTGATCCAGCCAGCCTGGTTTCCCCGTCGAACTTTGGGAAGTCCATTCGTGGCCCCTTAGTAATGGATTTGAGAAACGGCCTTCCTTGGTCTGGAGGTTTCACGGTACCCTGCTGGCCTAACTCTCACTCAACATAAGTATTCTTGGACTTGCTACGACGTGCTGGTATGTTGCAGTGCAAGCATGCTACCACCCCTATGTCTACGACTAATCAGTTATCAACCTTGGAAGGTGGCTTGCCGTCCTTCAGATGATGCTACAGAGTACCGTAGTATTGTTGGTGTCTTGCAGTACTTGACTATCACACGGCCGGACATCTCCTATGTGGTAAACCGTGTGTGCCAGTATCTTCATGCTCCTCGGACTTCACACTGGTCAGTTGTGAAGTGTATACTGTGTTATCTCTCTCATATTGTCTCATATGGCTTGCATCTTCGGTCTACCTCCTCGAGTGCTCTCTCGGCGTTCTCTGATGCGGATTGGACTGGGACCTTGGATGACCGGCGATCAACGGGGGGCTATGCTGTCTTCTTTGGTCGCAACTTGATCGCCTGGAGTGCGCGCATGCAGGCCATAGTTTCTCGGAGTAGCACTGAAGCAGAGTATAAGGCGATTGCCAATTCAACGACTGACACTACAAAAAAGAGACATCCGCGACATTTTGGGCCGAATGAAATTTTTTTCTGTCATACATATGACACTTCTATGACGATAATTGTGACAAAACCCGGTATCATCATAGATGTGGTGGGCTCCTACTTCTATGACAAAAAATCATGACAAAAAATGGGCTTTTCGTCCTGGGCGGGTCGGACGCAGCTGCATGACATTCTTTGGGCCGTCCATGACGGAAAAAACCGTGGTAGAAAAGAGGGGGAGGAAAATTTCGGGGAGTTCCCGATTACGGTGGGAGGTCGGGGGCCGAGCGATGCACGTTTCTCTCGTACACGTACGCGCGTGTGTCCGAGGCGTTGGCTCTAACTGAACCCGAGCGAGGAGTTGGGCTCTAACTGAACTCAAGCGATTGCACTGCAGGCTACGCGTTACTGAACCCGAGCGATCGATCGATGGCTGTTAACTGAACCCGATCGAGCGATTCCTTGGCTACTGCTGCTAACTGAAGCCGATCGATGCTGGTTTTTACCCCTCGCTACTACTAAGCGGTCTCTACCGTGCCCCTGGGCCATGCCATAGTAGTAGCGAGGGTTATAAACCCGCGCTACTACTAAGTTTTTACCCCTCGCTACTACTAAGAGGTCTCAACAGTGCCCCTCCGGGACATGCCATAGTATTAGCGAGGGGTAAAAACCCTCGCTACTACTAAAGGTGTGGGGACCCCGACTCATAAGTCGTGATCACCGAATGCACGTGTACAGTGATCCCAGAGATCAATGCTCACTGAACACACATAAGCTGAATAACAAGAGTCTTACATCCATACATACCGTCTTACACAAATTATGACCATTATGGTCAAGTCTTACATAGATAAAGCCTTAAGGGCTGAACATCAAAAGAAACACAAGCAGCGGAAATCTTCGTCGATAAGTAGGACCCATGCCATCTGCCTTAACGCTACAGGCATTCTGACTGGGAAACGTCCTAGTTCGCATGTTCGTCTCCAAAGAATTCTTCTTTGAACTCCTGTTCTTCCATGCCTGGCCAATTAAATAACCAGTGTCAAGCCAATGAGTACTTTGAATGTACTCGCAAGCAATCCATGTTTTGGTTCAAGGTACAACAATGCATGATATGGGTAAATTTTTGCGGAAAGCTAGTTTTGAGTGCAATGACATGTTCAACAACTTGTAAAACATGCATCAGGAGAATTCAAGTGACCATGAGGACAGGCTACAGATATCAACACAAATAGAGTGGGCACTAACCCAACTCAATCATGTCAAGTCCTTGACTTGACCCAAGCAGTTCTTCCCACTTATCCAAACACACACACTGGTTTGTAAACATGTGGACGTAGCCCAAGAGCGGTTACCCAACTGTCCTTGACCGTGGACATGGCTATTCGAATAGTTTTACACTCTGCAGAGGTTGCACACTTTACCCACAAGATCCGGGGAACTTCCGTGTCATCCATGACCCGCGATACCTCAAGTACCCGGGGTGAGCACCCGATCACTATCTTTCCCTAGACGACACTAACATGGAGTCCACTCGATTGGTAGTAACCCCCGTGCCCAACATTTCACAACTTAAAATTTGTGGAGCCTCGCTCCTATATTCATCACATACCACTGGCATGGGGTACCAACGGTGTGTCCGGTGCCCCATAAAAATGTTCTTGGCCGCCCTACCTGGCACGACCCCGTCCCGAGAGAGAGCACCAACTCTCCCCCGTCACTAGTAATGCGGGCTCCAAGCTAGTATCGGCCTAGGTAATCAATAATGCCCTTTCCCATATAAGGGTAGAGTGGTTGCGCATGTAAGGTTGGAATAACGGTCGCAACTTAAACCAATCCGTTTTGAAAAACAACACACACACTTGCCTTGGTACACCACTTCGTCATAAAGTGGTTACCCATCTCATCATCTCCCTCACGCATAAGTGGCACCCGACGGGATTTTCGAAAAGTCCTTTGGAAATACTTTGTCTCCATCACCATGCATATACCCGTCCCTTTTGCGTGGCACTACTTAGCATCCTATCTACTCCCACTGGCATAACCCTCATAGGAAGGTAGGGTCATGCATAATGCAAGTATCAATGAGGAAGTAATGAAGGCAACCCACCAAAGTGGCTCCCATCTCATCATGATTCCGATGCAACAATAATAAAGTGCTATATGACATGCATAAAAAGGGTTTCATAGACATGGTCAAAGGGCTGCTTGCCTGGTTCATCAGAGTCTTGAGATCTTCTAGTCCTTCTCCAAGTACTCCGTCTACTTCGTCAACTAACGTCGAAACAATCATATAAGCAACACAACAAGGCAGAAAATAAAAGTGCTCTAAAAATATGAAGTTGATTTTTATTGGATACCCCTGGTCATATGAGGAATGACCAAAGTGGTTTCATTGGAAGTGGATCAAGGGATATTTCTAAACATTTCGATATGGTGGAATCAAGGGTTTTATGGGTTTGCAAGAAGTGTACAGAAACATATTTTTGAAAAATGAGCAAAGGCACCCATTTAACAAAGGATGATTTTAGAAGCATCTAGGAATTGGTTTCACTGGATTTGGAGTTCAAATGAATTTCCTATGAATTTGCAAAGTTGGTAAATATGAAGAAATGGCTCAATAATTCATGTGGTATAGAAAGTATTATTAAAAATGTTCATAAACTAAGTTATGAACTTAGAAGCATATAGGAATTTGAATCATGGCATTTGGATCAAAAATGGGCTCTCTGTGATTTTCTAAAGTTTAAGACAGAAATGGAAAAATGGGATTTGATAAATGTTTGTGAAGAAAATCTTTATGGAAAAATGTGCAAATTGCACCATGCGATAGATCAGGAATTTATGAACTTATAGAAATTAGAATCATCAAATTTGGAGCTAATTTGAATTGTTTATGGATTTTTGAAGTTCACTGCAAAAAGAAAAAGAAAAGCGAATAGGGCTTTAACCTTATCCTGCGCGCTGGGCGGCAAATAGACCGTGGGCCGGCCCAGCTGCGTAGCCGCGCGGGGAAAGAGGCCACGTCGAAGGTGCTCTAAGAGGAATGCGCCTCCGTGCGGCGGGAGGCGGACTCCAGTCGACCCGCTTCCACTTAAACCGCGGGGCCGGCCGGGTGGGTCGCTGACCTGCGGGGCCCGCCTGTCGGGTTCATCCCCCTCCTCCTGCTCGAACAGAGAAGAGGTAGGGTGACCCCTGCCGGCGATTGCCGAGGTTACAGGGCGTCCCCGGCGATGCTCCGCCCACCGGAGCACTCAGGAGGTGATGCCGCGCCCATCCATGGGTGGCACGACCGCCGAGGAGCTCAGGGTCGAGCACGGCGTTGGCCGCGGCGGAGGAGGTCGGCGACGGTGGTGGTTATGGCGCTACGGCCACTGGGAGGGGTAGATGGAGTGCGGGGGGGCGCTTCGTGGGGGTGGTGGCGATGCAAGGAGGCCCCATGATGGAGAGGAAGAGGTCGGTGTGGGGTGGATTTTGGTCGAGGCCGGCGGCGGCACTCCGGCCATTGCGGTGGAGGGAAGGCGAGAGAGGGAGAGGGGGCTGTCCCATGAGCATCCTGGGAGGGAGAGGAGATGACCAGAGGGTAGAGAGGGTCCGGGGAAGGCCAGATAAGGCGGGACCATGGCGCACCGTGGACGACGACCACGGCATCCGCGGAAATGGCTGCGGTGGCCACGGGAGGAGGCTCGGGGTTGTCTGCGGCGCTCGTGGGCGTGGTCCAAGTCGGGGGAGAAGGAAAGGGGGAGCGGGGACGGTTCAGAGGCATCGCGCGTGTGAGGCTACCCATTGGAGCCCTCTGGCGGCCGGTGCGCGTGCGAGAGGAGGCATAAGGAGGAAGAGAGAGGAGGGGGACAGGGTGGTGGCGTGTCACGAACACCGAGGCACCTCGATTGGCGTGAGGGGGAGGCCCGAGGTGGTCGAGTGGCTCGGTCAAAGAGCCGCTACAGTGCTTGGGCGCACTGTAGCGCGCTCCAGAGCGCGTCTATGGCATGCCATGGCATAAGGAAAGGGGAGTGGGCGCGGCCAGTTGTGTCCAGTAGTGCCAGGAGGTATTAAGATAGTAGGGGGAAGCCTTGGATGCCATGTGGAACCAATGGAGTGAGGAGGGAGGTGAGAAAGAGAGAGGAAGGTGCTTTCCAGAGGGGTAAATGGGGGTGTTTCACCCCTCAATCATTGAGCTGAGGCCAGGGAAGAGTTACTGGAGATAGGAGAAGACTAGGAGGAGCTGTGGTAAAAAGTTGAGCTCAAGGAGATTAGTGGAAGGGGTGAAAGTGGTGTTTTTGGAAAAGTTGCAGAAGGTGTTTGATGTTTGTTTGGGTAAGCAAATGAACTCAAATTGCTATGATACTTAACAGGATGGAATGAAACTCAGAAATAGGGTGTGCCACCAAATTTGAGCTCATTTGGGAAAAGTTGCCAATGTAACTTTGGTAAACCCTAGAAATTAGGAGAAATGGATTTGCCAAGATTTAGTCATGCAAATATATTCTCCTTGATGCACCCCTTGGTGTAGTGTCATCATTTGAGGATTTGAACATGCTCACAAAAGTTGGGGTCAAGGAGAGGAAGTTGGTAGTACAAACTTGTTCAAATTTGATTCTGGTCAGAGAGGGTTTTGGGGTACTTTGATCAAGATAAAATTCTCTCCAACTTGTGCCATGTGGTATAGATGCATTATTACATCATTTGAGCATGTGCACCAAGTTTGAGAGCATTTAGACATGTTTGACAGTGCAAAAATGTTCAAACCTGAAAAAGGACAGAAGTGGTTTTGAGAGGGTTTCATGGGTTTATACTTTTCTCCATGACATGGTACTTGGCAAGATCATCCAAAATGTCATATGTGACATGCTAGAATTTTCTTGGATTTTTATGAAAATATTTCCTTTAGAAATATTTCAAATCCTTGAAATGAGCAGAAATGGTTTTGGGAGGTTTTGTCCAATATTTTGATCATGACCATGTGTTGAAACTCATATATATGGAAAATATATGTCCATTGAGTCTCCCTAATTTTTCTCAAATATTTGTAAAGCTTTAAAATAATTTTAACCTATTTAAGACCATTTCTGGCCTTAAGAAAAAGCCTTTAAATAAAATAGGAAAATAACTTTTAAAATTATACTTTTGTGGTTTCTGGGTAACCTATATCTAATAGGAGGCAAAAATATTTTTGGAAAGATTTTTACTGCCCTTAGTTAAGTACTTGCAGTGCAATCCTCAATCAAGGGGCTTTTGGAAAACTAATTTTTGAAAATACTATTTGGCCAAATTATTTTTGTAAGAAAATACTATATTCCACTATACATATGGCATGATCATTGGGAAGAGATTTTTGATCAAGGAGAAGGAGTATAAGAGTTGGAGGATTTATTTGATTTTTAGAGCACTTGCAAATAGCAGACAAAAATCAATTCAAGCAAAGTCCAAAACACTCAAAACAAATTGTCAACCCACATTTTATCATGATTTATTAGCTTAAGTGTTGTGGCATGAAAACCAGGGTGTGACAGACCTACCCCCCTTACAAGAATCTCGTCCCCGAGATTCCCAGACTAGGCACGGGAAGGAAATACGGAAACTTGGATTTTGGGGTAGTCTTCACATCCTCATACTACTTCTGCTCCCGTTTGGTGCTCCATTGAACCTTGAAGTACTCGATGGTGTGGCTTTGTGTTTGTCGTCCTGCTTGATCCAGATTTGCAATTGGGGTTTCTCACGTAGGTCATATAGGGCTGGAGGTCGATGGCTCGCGGTCGATGTCCTTGTAGAGACCGGGCTAGTTAGGAAGTTGGAAACACTTCCGGAGGTGTGTCGCGTGGAGAACGCTGTGCAAAGTGGTTAACTCAGGCGGTAACTCTAACTGGTAGCTGTCTTCTCTTCGTCTTGCAGTGATCTTGGAGAGGGTTGTTGAATCTTGGAGTGATCTCGAAGAGGGTCGATGAATCTTGGCGTGGGTTTCCTTGTCATGGAAATGCTTGGTTCCTCCTTGGCATGGTAGTCTTCAGATGTTCCTTAGCTGAACGGATCTTCTTCCGTCTTCGGGTAGGCAAGTATGTCATCAAGGGAAGATGGCAACTAACTTGTCCGAGTATCCGTGAAGACTTGCCCACGGGGTACATAGGGTATAGGTTGGGGTATCGGTGGTGGTCATGGTTGGGTATTGGCCAAGGTTTCCTTGTCCTAGAGCCAAAGCCCATGGTTGTGATTCTGACCATGTTGTGGCTTGGTGGGGCTTAAGGGTTTCAAGGATTCTAGTGTGCGAGCGAACGTTTGTCACCTTATCCTTAAGCACAGTTTCTGAGATGCCAATCGTTCTATCTAGCCTTCCAAACAATCACATCATGTCACCGAAAGAATCATCCCGTATAGGTCAACCCCAATCATCGCTCATGTTATTCATATCCTCATGACTCTCAAGAGGAGGTCTAACAAAATCATATATGTCTACAATCCCCAAACTCGTATGTAAGACTACCCCTAAAATTCCATGGGTAGAGCATATAAGCTGCTAAGCTTGAATTTAATCACCACAATCCGAGTGCTCAGTCTATTGATCCAAGGTCCATGATAAAACATCTCTATCCTAAGGAAACACGTCGTAAGCCACTCCAGATCTTGTTTCCTTCCTATGAATCAACTCCAATAGCCCATTAACTTCCATTAATCGCTACATAATCCCTTTAATTCTACAAATCCAATGTTTATGATGTTGCACATGATCTCCTAAAGTCTATATAATCCCCAAATGCTTGAAAGGGCTGTCTCTACTATAGTCAGTCCATCAATTCCCATTATCATGATCAAGTAAACTCCAAGGTCAAGCTTATATCAACTCCAACAATTAATCCAATCTCCTAGTTTATTGCCCTCCAAGAAACATGGTATCATGATCGAGATCATCCATCTAAATCCAATTTACTCCGAACCATGTAGAATAACTCTGCGTCCATACTCCACTAGGATAACCTATTGAATCCAAATCTCATGTCCAACGAGGATTCCTATCTATTCCCCCAAGTCATTATCATAATGTCAACTATCTCCTATCAATATCCCCTGGCTAAGTCAAATCCTTATACTTCCAAGAATTCAGCTTGCGATCTAATTGTCCTACAAAATCCAATTTATCCAGGGGAAAGCTATGCTACCCTATAATCATGACCCAACCACGTTCATCTACCAACATGAAAGCCTCATAATCCACCAAATAGTCTCAGATGATTCCTCAAAGTCATTGATATAAACCCATCAAGTCGTTTGTCCTCTATTCCTATATCCTTAAACTGGTCTTCCTTATGGCATCGTCAGTCCTGGTGCTATAAGGATGATAATGTGCTTGTTCACTATGTCCACTAGTTCCATAATGAACCCAGTGTTGTGTGAGGTTTACAGAGGCTTAACTAGTTCTCTTGCGGTTCTGTGGGTTAAGCACATGGTTAAGGACTCGAGCTAGGGTATCTCGTGAAGTCTCGAAGGGTCTAGGAATGGGTTTCTAGTCTGGAGGTTTAAACATAATTCTACGGGGTTTCACTTGGTCAAGGAGGCTGCAACAAAAAGTCTTCAGTGCTAGTTGGCTGCCGAGGTGGAATTCTTGGTGCATCTTGTCTTGCTAACCTTCAGTTGATGAGAGAGATCAGAGGGAGAAGTAGCATAGAGGAGGGGAATGCCTAAAGGGGGTTCCATAGTGCAGGTGCAAACAAACAAGTGCCAAAAATGGGTCAAACAAAAGAAAACAAGCAAGGTGATATAGTCGCGTACTTGTTGCCTAGGGCAAAAGGGCGACTGACATCAAAACACAAACAAATAAAAGCAAGAAACACACAATCATGGTTCTATTCGAACCATCATACGGACTCGACTGCGCATGGGGGGTACACGACCTATCCTACCCTAGGGGTTCTCGGACTCAGTAATCATGTCTTGAGCCTCATGCAGTCTTCTGAGTTTTCCTCAGGTGTTGCTACGTCTCTTGTAGTTGTTCGATGAAACGATCCAGGTTGAGCCTGAAGATTCTTCAACAACTTCTTGCCTGTTGAAGTGATGGGGTGAAGGTGGCTCCTTGTAGCTGGCATTGACTCGGTCTTCTGTTGTCTTCTTAATCATGACGATCCCGTTTTGTCTTCTAAGGCGTCGGCAGTTCCAGGTGGCCATCCTTTATGCAATGACATTAACAAGGCATAATAGAGGTCCAATCCGTCGAACACATTGTTGACAATATCGTCACCGAGAGCGGGGGATGAAGAGAACCGTTTTCCTACTCACTATAGTGAGGCGGACCAAATGGCGAGGTTCTCATCCACCGGTGGTTGCCGATACAACAACGGTAGTGACAGGGTTACCCTTATTAGCGGTGTATATCATGATCTTGCATATCCTATGCCCTGATCGTCGTAGGCTAAGGTTGCATCATCTTGGAGCAGTGTCAAGGGTGTCACCATCTCCTGGGTCTTCAGGTCCTCATCCCTCGAGGATGTATCTTCTGTTGGTATCGTCTTGTTGTGATGTCGCCAATCTTGTGTTCAGGAGATGTGGGTGAATGTCTGGCAAGGCATCCTCCTTCTAGATTATCCACGAGGATTACAAGGAACCCAGTGGTCAGGGGCATAAGGGTTCTAGCGACCAAAGGTTCTGAAGGGGAAGAGATCAATAAGGGAAGTATACCTTAGTTTTTGAAAAACTAAGAAGGGAAGAGAAGAATAGATAGTTTTGAAAACTTGTAATAGTTTTGGAAATAGTTTTACCCAAACTAACGACCATGCTAACTAAGGCTTCCTACAGTCAGGATGGCTCTGATACCAGCTCTCTGGGGACCCCGACTCATAAGACGTGATCACCGAATGCACGTGTACAGTGATCCCAGAGATCAATGCTCACTGAACACACATAAGCTGAATAACAAGAGTCTTACATCCATACATACCATCTTACACAAATTATGACCATTATGGTCAAGTCTTACATAGATAAAGCCTTAAGGGCTAAACGTCAAATGAAACACAAGCAGCGGAAATCTTCGTCGATAAGTAGAACCCATGCCATCTGCCTTAACCCTACAGGCATTCTGACTGGGAAACGTTCTAGTTCGCATGTTCGTCTCCAAAGAATTCTTCTTCGAACTCCTGTTCTTCCATGCCTGGCCAATTAAATAACCAGTGGCAAGCCAATGAGTACTTTGAATGTACTCGCAAGCAATCCATGTTTTGGTTCAAGGTACAACAATGCATGATATGGGTAAATTTTTGCGGAAAGCTAGTTTTGAGTGCAATGACATGTTCAACAACTTGTAAAACATGCATCAGGAGAATTCAAGTGACCATGAGGACAGGCTACAGATATCAACACAAATAGAGTGGGCACTAACCCAACTCAATCATGTCAAGTCCTTGACTTGACCCAAGTAGTTCTTCCCACTTATCCAAACACACACACTGGTTTGTAAACATGTGGACGTAGCCCAAGAGCGGTTACCCAACTGTCCTTGACCGTGGACATGGCTATTCGAATAGTTTTACACTCTGCAGAGGTTGCACACTTTACCCACAAGATCCGGGGAACTTCCGTGTCATCCACGACCCGCGATACCTCAAGTACCCGGGGTAAGCACCCGATCACTATCTTTCCCTAGACGACACTAACATGGAGTCCACTCTATTGGTAGTAACCCCCGTGCCCAACATTTCACAACTTAAAATTTGTGGAGCCTCGCTCCTATATTCATCACATACCACTGGCACGGGGTACCAACGGTGTGTCCGGTGCCCCATAAAAATGTTCTTGGCCGCCCTACCTGGCACGACCCCGTCCCGAGAGAGAGCACCAACTCTCCCCCATCACTAGTAATGCGGGCTCCAAGCTAGTATCGGCCAAGGTAATCAATAATGCCCTTTCCCATATAAGGGTAGAGTGGTTGCGCATGTAAGGTTGGAATAACGGTCGCAACTTAAACCAATCCGTTTTGAAAAACAACACACACACTTGCCTCGGTACACCACTTCGTCATCAAGTGGTTACCCATCTCATCATCTCCCTCGGGCATAAGTGGCACCCGACGGGGTTTTCGAAAAGTCCTTTGGAAATACTTTGTCTCCATCACCATGCATATACCCGTCCCTTTTGCGTGGCACTACTTAGCATCCTATCTACTCCCACCAGCATAACCCTCATAGGAAGGTAGGGTCATGCATAATGCAAGTATCAACGAGGAAGTAACGAAGGCAACCCACCAAAGTGTCTACCATCTCATCATGATTCCGATGAAACAATAATAAAGTGCTATATGACATGCATAAAAAGGGTTTCATAGACATGGTCAAAGGGCTGCTTGCCTGGTTCATCAGAGTCTTGAGATCTTCTAGTCCTTCTCCAAGTACTCCGTCTACTTCGTCAACTAACGTCGAAACAATCATATAAGCAACACAACAAGGCAGAAAATAAAAGTGCTCTAAAAATATGAAGTTGATTTTTATTGGATACCCCTGGTCATATGAGGAATGACCAAAGTGGTTTCATTGGAAGTGGATCAATGGATATTTCTAAACATTTCGATATGGTGGAATCAAGGGTTTTATGGGATTGCAAGAAGTGTACAGAAACATTTTTTTGAAAAATGAGCAAAGGCACCCATTTAACAAAGGATGATTTTAGCAGCATCTTGGAATTGGTTTCACTGGATTTGGAGTTCAAATGAATTTCCTATGAATTTGCAAAGTTGGTAAATAAGAAGAAATGGCTCAATAATTTATGTGGTACAGAAAGTATTATTAAAAAGGTTCATAAACTAAGTTATGAACTTAGAAGCATATAGGAACTTGAATCATGGCATTTGGATCAAAAATGGGCTCTTCGTGATTTTCTAAAGTTTAAGACAGAAATGGAAAATGGGATTTGATAAATGTTTGTGAAGAAAATCTTTATGGAAAAATGTGCAAATTGCACCATGTGATAGATCAGGAATTTATGAACTTATAAAAATTAGAATCATCAAATTTGGAGCTAATTTGAATTGTTTATGGATTTTTGAAGTTCACTGGAAAAAGAAAAAGAAAAGGGAATAGGGCTTTAACCTTATCCCTCGCGCTAGGCGGCAAATAGACCGTGGGCCGGCCCAGCTGCGTAGCCGCGCGGGAGAAGAGGCCACGTCGAAGGCGCTCTAAGAGGAATGCGCCTCCGTGCGGCGAGAGGCGGACTCCAGTCGACCCGCTTCCAATTAAACCGCGGGGCCGGTCGAGGGTCACTGACCTGCGGGGCCCGCCTGTCAGGTTTAACCCCCTCCTCCCGCTCGAACAGAGCAGAGGTAGGGGTGACCCCCTCCGGCGATTGCCGGGGTTAAAGGGCGTCCCCGGCGATGCTCCACCCACCGGCGCACTCAGGAGGTGATGCCGCGCCCATCCACGGGTGGCACGACCGCCGAGGAGCTCAGGGTCGAGCATGGCGTTGGCCGCGGCGGAGGAGGTCGGCGGCGGCGGTGGTTATGGCGCTACGGCCACTGGGAGGGGTAGATGGAGTGCGGGGGGCGCTTCGTGGGGGTGGTGGCGATGCAAGGAGGCCCCACGATGGAGAGGAAGAGGTCGGTGTGGGGTGGATTTTGGCCGAGGCCGGCGGCGGCACTCCGGCCATTGCGGTGGAGGGAAGGCAAGAGAGGGAGAGGGGGCTGTCCCATGAGCATCCTGGGAGGGAGAGGAGATGACCAGAGGGTAGAGAGGGTCCGGGGAAGGCCAGATAAGGCGGGACCATGGCGCACCGTGGACGACGACCACGGCATCCGTGGAAATGGCTGCGGTGGCCACGGGAGGAGGCTCGGGGTTGTCTGCGGCGCTCGTGGGCGTGGTCCAAGTCGGGGGATAAGGAAAGGGGGAGCGGGGACGGTTCAGAGGCATCGCGCGTGTGAGGCTACCCATTGGAGCCCTCGGGCGGCCGGTGCGTGTGCGAGAGGAGGCATAAGGAGGAAGAGAGAGGAGGGGGACAGCGTGGTGGCGTGTCACGGACGCCGAGGCACCTCGACTGGCGCAAGGGGGAGGCCCGAGGTGGTCGAGTGGCTTGGTCAGAGAGCCGCTACAGTGCTTGGGCGGACTGTAGCGCGCTCCAGAGCGCGTCTATGGCATGCCATGGCATAAGGAAAGGGGAGTGGGCGCGGCCAGTTGTGTCCAGTAGTGCCAGGAGGTATTAAGATAGTAGGGGGAAGCCTTGGATGCCACGTGGAACCAATGGAGTGAGGAGGGAGGTGAGAAAGAGAGAGGAAGGTGCTTTCCAGAGGGGTAAATGGGGGTGTTTCACCCCTCAATCATTGAGCTGAGGCCAGGGAAGAGTTACTGGAGATAGGAGAAGACTAAGAGGAGCTGTGGTAAAAAGTTGAGCTCAAGGAGATTAGTGGAAGGGGTCAAAGTGGTGTTTTTGGAAAAATTGCAGAAGGTGTTTGATGTTTGTTTGGGTAAGCAAATGAACTCAAATTTCTATTATACTTAACAGGATGGAATGACACTCAGAAATAGGGTGTGCCACCAAATTTGAGCTCATTTGGGAAAAGTTGCCAATGTAACTTTGGTAAACCCTAGAAATTAGGAGAAATGGATTTGCCAAGATTTAGTCATGCAAATATATTCTCCTTGATGCACCCCTTGGTGTAGTGTCATCATTTGAGGATTTGAACATGCTCACAAAAGTTGGGGTCAAGGAGAGAAAGTTGGTAGTACAAACTTGTTCAAATTTGATTCTGGTCAGAGAGGGTTTTGGGGTACTTTGATCAAGATAAAATTCTCTCCAACTTGTGCCATTTGGTCTAGATGCATTATTACATCATTTGAGCATGTGCACCAAGTTTGAGAGCATTTGGACATGTTTGACAGTGCAAAAATGTTCAAACCTGAAAAAGGACAAAAGTGGTTTTGAGAGGGTTTCATGGGGTTATACTTTTCTCCATGACATGGTACTTGGCAAGATCATCCAAAATGTGATATGTGACATGCTAGAATTTTCTTGGATTTTTATGAAAATATTTCCTTTAGAAATATTTCAAATCCTAGAAATGAGCAGAAATGGTTTTGGGAGGTTTTGTCCAATATTTTGATCATGACCATGTGTTGAAACTCATATATATGGAAAATATATGTCCATTGAGTCTCCCTAATTTTTCTCAAATATTTTTAAAGCTTTAAAATAATTTTAACCTATTTAAGACCATTTCTGGCCTTAAGAAAAAGCCTTTAAATAAAATAGGAAAATAACTTTTAAAATTATATTTTTGTCGTTTCTGGGTAACCTATATCTAATAGGAGTCAAAAATATTTTTGGAAAGATTTTTACTGCCCTTAGTTAAGTACTTGCAGTGCAATCCTCAATCAAGGGGTTTTTGGAAAACTAATTTTTGAAAATACTATTTGGCCAAATTATGTTTGTAAGAAAATACTATATTCCACTATACATATGGCATGATCATTGGGAAGAGATTTTGGATCAAGGAGAAGGAGTATAAGAGTTGGAGGATTTATTTGATTTTTAGAGCACTTGCAAACAGGAGACAAAAATCAATTCAAGCAAAGTCCAAAACACTCAAAAGTTTTTGTCAAACCACATTTTATCATGATTTATTAGCTTAAGTGTTGTGGCATGAAAACCAGGGTGTGACAAAAGGTCCCATTTTGAAACTCTACCCCCCCCCCGTTGGATCGTCTTTTCGGTTATGTAAAAAGCAAAAGAAAATGATAAAAACTTCAAAAATTAAAATCCTTCGAGATGTAGTTATGTTACTACATCTACTAGTTAGGAAAATTTAAAAACTTAAATTTGGACATGTTTTGCAAAAAGGGTAGGGAAAATGTAAAACGACTATCACTTTTCTATACGATGTTAGAAAAAAATGTATAATGTATCAAAATGTTTCAAAAATTAAAATCCTTCGAGATGTAGTTATGTTACTACATCTACTAGTTAGGAAAATTTAAAAACTTAAATTTGGACATGTTTTGCAAAAAGTGTAGGGAAAATGTAAAATGGCTATAACTTTTGCATACGATGTCAGAAAAAAACGTATAATATATCAAAATGTTCAGCACGAAAATCCGCATCCAATGTTGAAAATCCACTGGATTATGTTGTGCCATTCAATCATAACCTAAGACAATGTCATGCCCAATTAATTCAAGGATTCTGAAAGATTGTTGAAATTGGTGCGGGCCTACAGTGAATGTTGTAGTGGGTACAAAGGAACCAGACCACAACTTTCCTCCTCCTGCTACAGACACCATTCTAGTTTTGTCTTTGACAATGGTACAATTTGTTTTGAGCTGGTACTTAAGATGTGATTTAAGTCCATTCAAATAACATTTGACAAACCATTGCTCTGTGATCAAGGGGCTTTCTTGCTTGACATATGCCATGACGTCCTCAAACTATTGTGTATATTCTGCTACAGAGAGCCGGTGTATATTCAGCACGAAAATCCGCATCCGATGGAGATAACCTACGACCTATTTGCCAATTTTTAGAATCCTCAAATTCTAAAAGGAAAAAAAAAGTTATGCTCAAATTTCAGTTTTTTTAATTTTGGTCAAATCTGGTCAAACTGTGGTCAAACTACTTATTCAAGAAGTATCAGTGTTACTAAATAATTATTCAAGAATATTAGTGTTACTAAATAATTATTTCAGTTTTTTCGAATTTTGGTCAAATCTGGTCAAACTGTAGTCAAAATGTGGTCAAACTACTTATTCAAGAAATATTAGTGTTACTAAATGATTATTGTTTTTTAGAACAATAGTTTTAAACTCAAACAGTGAAATGTGTGACTTCATGCCCAAGCTAAACTCCCGAAGGTTAATAGGATTGACATCTTACTATTGTCAGGAACACAACAAGTGCATACTTGGAATCGAGGGGGAATAGAACCCGGAAGTTAAGCGTGCTCAGGCTGGAGTAGTGAGAGGATGGGTGACCGTCCGGGAAGTTAGATGGTTTGGAATGATGAGGGGTGATTTGAGATTAAATTGAGCAGCGATGAGGAGTGATTGGAGATTACAGGTTAAAATAATTAAGAAATTTGAAAATTCGGGCAAAAAAATCGAAAAAATAAATTCAATTTTCTTTCAAAGCACAGGTTAGTAGTAGCGCGGGTTTTTACCCACGCTACTACTAACAGACGTAGTAGTAGCGTGGGTGGCACCCGCGCTACTCCTATACGTTAGCTGTAGCGCCGACGCTCGCGCTACTAATAGACCCAAAACCCGCGCTGCTGCTAGGCTTTTCCCGAGTAGTGTAAGGAGGCACTTCCGGTGGGTCCGAGCTGACAGCAGGGGGAACATTTTTTCGCGAAATACGGTGGCCCGTCGGGTGGGTCCCAGCAGTCAGGGGCAAACGTTTTTTTTGCGATATACTGGTGGGCGTCCGATGGGTCCCTGCTGTCAGGTGGAGGAATAATTATTTTCCGCGTAATAAGGAGGCACTTCCTTGCGGTTGTCGTGGACCCAGCTGTCAGCCTCTCCATGTACAGTATTCTTTCGATGGAATTCGGTCGTTGACCACATTGACCACGGCGCGCCGACAGCACCACGGCGGTGGACGACGGCGAAGCCTAGGAAGGGGACGACACGGAGCCGGGGAAGATGCGGCAGTGGATGCCCACGCGGAGAGGAGTACGAGGGTTCACTGGTTCGGCTGCGCTGCCGTCGCCGCAGAATAACAGGGGTGTGGGTGAGTGGAGTGGAGGGATGGCCTGGCCAGCGGTGGGAATAGTATGGGGGCAGTGAGGCCTCCGCGGTAGCACAGCCGGCCACGGGAGGCAGGAGCAGGCGGCACAACCGTCACTGCTTTGGGCGGCTGGAGCAAGAAGACCAGAGGTTGAAGAAGCACTACGGCCGTTGGATGGACATCGTACGGTCAATGGAGCTAGAATCATGCATATTGACTAAGTTGACAAAGCCCTTCGTTCCCGTCAACTTAGTAGGCCCACAAGTCAGGCTCCCACCAAGGTGGGTCCTAGCTAGCAGGGGGGTATTCATTTTTTTGCGTAATAAGGAGGCACTTCCGGTGGGTCCGAGCTGACAGCAGGGGGAACATTTTTTTTCGTGAAATACGGTGGCCCGTCGGGTGGGTCCCAGCAGTCAGGGGCAAATGTTTTTTTCGCGATATACTGGTGGGCGTCCGGTGGGTCCCTGCTGTCAGGTGGAGGAATAATTATTTTCCGCGTAATAAGGAGGCACTTCCTTGCGGCTGCCGTGGACCCAGCTGTCAGCCTCTCAACGTACAGTATTCTTCCGATGGAATTCGGTCGTTGACCACATTGACCACGGCGAGCCGACAGCACCACGGCGGTGGACGACGGCGAGGCCTAGGAAGGGGACGACGCGGAGCCGGGGAAGACGCGGCAGTGGATGCCCACGCGGAGAGGAGTGCAAGGGTTCACTGGTTTGGCTGCGCTGCCGTCGCCGCAGAATAACAGGGGGTATGGGTGAGTGGAGTGGAGGGATGGCCTGTCCAGCAGTGGGAGTAGTATGGGGGCGGTGTGGCCTCCGCGGAAGCACAGCCGGCCACGGGAGGCAGGAGCAGGCGGCACGACTGGTGCTGCTTTGGGCGGCTGGAGCAAAAAGACCAGAGGTTGAAGAAGCACTACGGCCATTGGATGGACATCGTACGGTCAGTCGAGCTAGAATCGTGCATACTGACTAAGTTGACAAAGCCCTTCGTCCCCGTCAACTTGGTAGGCCCACTATACTGGGTCCCAGCTAGCAGGGGGAGTATTCTTTTTTTGTGCGAAGATATAGCTGGTGGGTCCGAGCTGTCAGCGGCGGTAACGTTTTTTTCGCGAAATACAGAGGCCGTTTCGGTGGGTCCCAGATGTCAGGTGGAGGAAATCATTATTTTGCGCGTAATAAGGAGGCATTTCCTTGTGTGCGGCCGTGGACCCAGCTGTCAGCCTCTCCACGTACAGTCCACTTCAGATGCATGTCGGTCGTTGATCACGCTGACTACGCCACGCCGAGAGCACCAGGGCGGTGGACGACGGCGAGGCCTAGGAAGGGAACAACATGGAGGCAGGGAAGACTCAGCCGTTGTTTTTGTTTCCCACGTGGAGGGGAGTACGACTGTACGAGGGTTTACTGGTTCGTCTGCCGTCGCCGGAGAATAACAGCAGGTGTGGGTGAGTAAAGGGATGGCTAGGCCAGCGATGGGAGTACGGTGGGGCAGTGAGGCCTGCGCGGCAGCACAGCCGGCCGCGGGGAGGAGGGAGCAGGCAGTCCCGCTGGCGCTTGTTTGAGCGGCTGGAGCAGGAAGAGCAGAGATTGAAGAAGCACGACGGCCGTTGGATGGACATCCAACAGTATACAGGCCATTTGTGGAAAGCCTCAAATCTATGGAAAATAGCATACAGCCCATCTGCCATTATTTCAAATAATTTACAGCCCATTTCCTAATTCTTACGGGTTTTTTGGAGCCCATATTCTTTATGTTAGCATTACAGCCCATATTGTGGCCACGGTTAAGAAATTATACGAAATTTTGCATATGTCGGTGCGGTCTGAACTGTTTGTAATGCTGAAATTTCGAGTCACATTTAGACTGATTTTAAAAATAAATGTATATAAATATAAAATCCAATAAATTGTCCATGCATAAAAATCAATGCAATTTAAAATCTCGAAATGAAAAATTGATATTTGAAAATAATTGCCGATTTGATGTGTTTTAAAAATGTACAGCCCATTTCTCATTACTCATAGGCCACTCTCCTCGTCTTGAAAGATTTGCAGCCCAACAGGCCTGGTAAAGCGATTTACTTGACAAATCACAAAAAAACTGGGCTAGCCATTTTCAGAAAGAAAAAAAAAACTACTTGGCTGGTCTGTGGTAAACATAAAAGAAAAGGCTGTCTAGACAGGCCAGAGTGTCCCGTACAGCCCAGTTGACACCCTGCTTCCGTCTCAAAAACAAATTAGATAAATGCCACTCCAATTATGGCGATTCATAAAAATGCCACTGCAATTTCCAAACTTTGAAAAATGCCACTGCCATTTTCGCAAACTTTGAAAAACGCCACTGCAGTTTGCAAACTTTGAAAAACGCCACTCCAGAATTCGAAAAATGCCACTAGAAATGGCATGAAATGGCATTTTTCAAAGTTTGGAAATTGCAGTGGCATTTCTCGGATACACCAGATTTGGAGTGGCATTTGTCAAATTAACCCAAAACAAAAATAACTGGGCGAGCTGCTCGGTCCCCGGTGTCAGCCGCTCGTTGTGCAATTCTCTCGTTTATTGACTACGTTGACAATGGCATGGGACCCAGATGTCAGAAATCCACTAGGAGGAGCCATTTTTTTATTGGCTTGAAATAAGGAGGCACTTGCTTGCGTACGAGCTTGTCAGTTGCTTCAGAGGTAGGCATTTTTATTCAAAAACTGTCACTTCACATCTTGCGTCGCAAATAAAACTGCCAGGAGCGCATTTGTAGGCTAGCTAGTGATGGATCAGTAAGTTGTAAACACTGAGCGAGAAATAAGTAACTGTTAATGCATCTCAATGATTCACAGATCATATACAAATATGTAGCTCCAAAAGCAAAGATCAGCCACTTCGGATATTGCGTCGCAACTAAAACTAACTAGTACGATTCCCATACATAAGATCAACATGTTAATGCATCTCAATGACTCACAGATCATATACAAATATGTAGCTCCAAAAGCAAAGATCTAGAGAAAACATCTGTTCTTCCTACTAACATGGATGCTTCTATTGGCCAACATTCAGTACAGACTGAAAGACAAATTTGTTTGTGAAGTCTACAATTCCTCTTGCAAACGTAAGTTGTTTCACCAACAGCTGGAACCATGATAATGAACCAGACATGATGGAGGAACATAGACTGCAATATGATTTGGTCTTCCCTCGATCACACTGCGAGACTATTTTTGGAATACAAACTTTAACTTAGGCAAAATTATGCCCATTGTATAATCAGACCAAAGCAATGAAGCAGCTAGTGTTGGCCAATAAATAGTACAATACTACTTTTCTGCAGTCCATGAAGTGAATATCCAATCTTTCTGTGTCTATTTTCAAATGGCACTGCATGCAGTGACTATACTATTCTCTTGTGTAGTTCAACCAAAATTGCGTGCACTTTGTTGGTTTGCCAAATAGCAACTGGCAGACATCTCTGTCTGCATAAATATCAAGCAGCTAGTAAACATATACCACACCTTGTATTTTCGGTTTAAACATGTCTCTTCCGCTTAGCATCTGTCATGTTCTGCACTGGACAATCTGATACAGTTATGTTTTGCCCTGGACAATTTCATACTGAATTGATTTCCTGGTTCAGAGCAGAAATATAGCGCCTATTCTTCATCAGACCAAGGATATCCATGTTCGCAGTGATGGAAGAGGTGAAATCGATACAACCGAAATTGAGCATCCAACCATTGAATCATGTCCTGCACCTCCAATGTAGGTCCACCCTGCCAATAAATTCACATGCAAACCACTAGTGTTACTATCTAATGACAGTACAAAAAGAGTAGCAAGATAGTAGCAAACCATGTACCTTCCTAATGAACAGCTCATAGTGCCACCAATTGGATATAAAGGTTGGGGAAAAATATGCTCCTAATGTTGAACCAGTTGGACTTTTTGTGCAGTTCCACTAAAATCGAGCATCCCTGTTTGCATAGATATTGAAAGTGTGATTACTCTAAAAGTGGCACTAGTTAAAGCATAGACTCACAAATATAAGCATTCCAATTTCTTAATGGGAAAAGGTAGCAAGACTGTTTCTAACCACCTGTTTGAAGGAATAAATAAAGCAACAACGGCTGATGTTAGGAAGGCATACATACAATAGTTTTTTCTGAAAAACTGAGCCATTCCTGACCTTTCCTCTCCTTTTAAGCAAATTTTGTGAAGTTCTACTAAAAAAATGCCATCACCGCCTTGACAATTCAGTGACACTGTACAAAAGGAAATGACTTAACATTACATCATGATGTCCGGTATGTAGTCGACAGGCATTAGAGACAAACATACAGACCTCCTCAAGAGAACAGTCGGAGGAGGTGGTGCCCACTCTTGACCTTTCCTCTTGTCTTCATAATTGTCTGTGCATTTTAACCAAAATAAAATGACATCAGCGCCTTGGCATTTTGGTGACACTGTACAAAAAAATTAACTTATCTCATGAAAGTGAGGTATGTAATCTATAAGCATTAACAGTGCAAAAAACTAACGGGAGTAAGAAGTTTCATCGTTGGTATACTGGCTTTGCAACAGCATTAGAATGCCTTATAGCTGAAAAATCTTTAATACATCCACAATCAACAGCTAACCCTGAAATAATCCAGGGACATTAAATGGCATTGCTTAAATTTATGGGTGGCATTAGACTGAGAGCGGCATTAGTTAAATGTGGCATCACTTTACCAGTAGCATTGCTTGAGTTGACTGCTGGCGTTATACTAACAGCAAAAAAGTGGCAACAAGAGCATGGGAGGCAGCAGTACGATGTACCTCCACGGACGCAGAGTGGTGAGGGAAGTATGGTTGCCCAGAGCAACAAATATCCAGGCAGCATATGTGGATTATGGTCCCATTTTTGTTCTCTTTAGCCACCTTTTTCCTATGCGAGGACAACAAACCGATCGACCTGGTCATTCTCTATTGCGTTGTCATGCCTTTCTACCCTTCTTCAACCAAGAGACACGAGACTCGTTCCTAAGCTACTGATTTTCCCCTTTTCAGCCTAGATGCGGGTTCGATGCCTACTCTCTTGGACAGTACAGTCTCCCTTCCTTTCCTTATTCAACCCAGACATGGATTAGTCTGCATGAAGTAGGGTTTCCTTTAATAGTGCAAATTATGGTTTTCGTCTACGTGGCCAGCAGAGTAGAGGATAGCAAATTGGGAAGATGGTGGAGTGGAAAAAGATCCACATGCAACGACGTAGCAGATGGGGCAATAGAACAAGGTTATGGCTCGAAAAGAGGTAGCATACCTGAGGGTCGGCGGGAAGTGGCTTCGCTCGTGGTCGTCGTCCTCCGCACACACTACGGCAGCGAGCTTGGGGACGGAGGCCATCCCGCGCGGGCGCTACGTCAGAGAGGACGGCCTTGTCGTCAGTGCGTGACCTCGCTCGCCGACGACGAGTGCGTCAACGTTGCACGTCCTTCTCTTCCCCGGTGGATCTGTGACCACCGGTGAGGAGGGAGAGAGGGGCCGTCTTTTTAGATCTGGAGAGAGGGTGGTAGTGTGAGAAGCAAATGGGCAGCCCTTAGCAAGAAAGCGCTGAAGCTCCAGCCTATATTCTTTTTTATACTACTAGTACTGGAGGTAGGGTGGTGGTAGAGTAGTTTATATTTTCTCTGCATACAGTACCAGTTAGTCGTGCTTCAAAATAGATCGGCACGCCATTAAAAAAATAAAGGTCGATAACTAATGCGGCACCTCGGGCCAACGCGGCCAGATCGCATTTTGCATGAGAAGTTATACACCATGTTTCGTTGACGTGTGGTCCCGTTCCAACATATTAGTGAGACGACGACGAGTAGTAGGAGTATTTCCGAACGAACGTGTAGGCCAGGGCGCCTCTTCATGAACTGTGGCAAACTCGCAACCGTCCATCGACTCTTCGCCTTTCCCTCTCGATTTGGAACTACTGTCGCACGCTCTTCCTCTCCCTCCTCCATTTTCCTTCAGCCCTTCACTCTTTCTTCTGCCATTGTTCGATCGTCTTCTCCATGGAGGGAACAGGCCGGAAACGACCCCGTTATTCTTGCCCCGATCTGAAAGATGACGTGGTGGAGGAACTCATTGATCGGTGCGACATCATCACCTCGGCTAGCATGGCAGGTTTGTTCAAGCCCATTCTCGACTCAACTAATAACATCATTGCAAGGAACCCAAGGGTCAAGGAGCGGTTTTATCTCCCCTATCTTCTTCGCCGCTTGATAATGATACGTGTGATGTTAAGATGCCATCGCTTGAGGGCAAGGCTTGGGCAGGCGCAAATGGAGATTGGGTTGTTTACATTGGGTCCAACAGCGAGTGGGAACTTGTGAATGTGTACACTCGTCACCGGGTTCCACTTCCAAAAATCTCAGCACACTGCCCAGAGGTTGAGCACACCGGTAATGTACGCACGTTCAAATATGATCATGGTGACTGTCTTCTACGGAAGATAGCAATTTGTCGAGTTCCCAACCGCTCTTGGAATTACAAAAACTATGATGTTGTTGCTATCTTCGACAAGCTTGTTGCCGTCCTTGATGATTTGTCTCGATGGATATTGCTCAAAAATCAGTTTCTGTGCACGAAGGAGTACTGTGATGCAATTGAATACGAGGGCCTTGTGTTTGCTTGCACCACTCGTGGCACTCTTTATGCATGGCATCCTTGTTGTTTTGGTACGTTTGTCTTCCACCGTAATTATAATTGTTTCATCCACATGCATGCGGGTTAGCAAGTTTCCCTTTACCAATTAACCTTCTTCTTGTGTTTCCAAGGTCCTGTGAACATCCCACCACCTATACTTGAAGATTTTTATAACCAAGGGGGAGATGATGATGGTGATGATCACGAGCATGAGGACGAGCAGCGCCGATATACTCTGTGGCGCCTGGCAACTAATTCCGATGGATCACCTCTTCTTGTGTGTATACAGCCCACTGATGATGTTACTGCTAAGGAAGTAGGTGTAGTCTCCCATGGTCACACTCTCCGGACCTATTCCAACACCCGTTGCATGGTATTCGGGATGGATACTAGTGTGCTAGCGCCAACTCCTTCTCCCTGGCACCGAATTGATAGTCTTGAAGAAAACTCGCTCTTCCTTGGACAAAACTATCCGATGATGGTGAAAAGCGATCCAACTGTTGTTGACACATTTATGAGAAGCAACTGTGTCTATACCTCAGACATTTGGGTGGTTCCCTACCCTGGTACTGATATAGTAGGCCGCTTCAGCCTGGATGATCAGTCCTGTGTTGGTTTCCAGATCGACAACGGATGGCCCGTCCCAGAGAATCACTTGTGGTTCAAAGCAAGCATTTCCAACACCGATGAATGGTTGAGTTGAAGTTCATTTCATGGCTTGTTATTTGTTGTGTGGTGAAAACTTTAGTATTTATAATGTATCCTCATTGTCGATGTGGGTTGAAGACCTGTTGTTCTATGTAATAAAATGATATGCCTGTGATAAACTTATTGTACTATATTTATGAATGGCTTTCGAGTCGCTTCTCTGAGTGAGTGGTGTGACGAGGCAAAAAAATATTTCCCAAATACATAATTGTACGTGCATTGCAACAGGTTATTGGATGAGGCCAATCAACAATAGTAGTACACTATTTGTACTAGCTTCACATGCTTCGCGCGTCGGGCGGGTGTTTTTACTGTAGCCATATGTTAATGTGTTCGTTGTACATAACCAACACCTCGAATCCTCAATATACTAGTAGTATAGTATATAGTAGGAGTAAGTAGTAGGAGTAGTAGGGTGGCATGGGCCAGAACAAGCATTCACGTCCAGGAGTACGGCACGCGCCACCACCACGACATCTATCTGACACCATATTATTTCTTGGAGTCCATGCGAGAGCAATCTCTTCAACCTCATCGTTTCTCTAACTTCAGCCATCGCGCGGTGGGTGAGGTGGGGGTTTGCCGATAGTCGGTTTCCTTAACTGCGGTCCCACTTGTAAGGCCAACTCCAACGCACGACCCCAAACGGACCTCTGTTTTGCACGAACTCCAATGATAATTTTGACTAGAAAAGCAAGACCAAAGAAAACAAGAACCACAAGAATACATTTTACTACTGCTGTAGTAAGTTGGATTAGTGCCTTCTCGATGCATTCATTGTTGATCTGCGGAGGCTCGATCTAGCGTGCTTCTTTCTTCTTCAAGTGTAAATAAGTAGACGTTGCTTCCTCGCATCTAGTCTCATGTCTAGCCTCTATTCTATACTAGCTAAAAGTGATAGAACATCTACTAAATTGCGCACTATCAATATATGGATGTACTCTTCTTCCCAATACAAAAACTTGCATCCATTCTACTCCCTCCGTTGCATAATACATGCCTTCTATTTGTCAAAAAATATATGTATCTAGACATGTCTTAGTATATAGCTAGGTACATCTGTTCTACTCCCTCCGTTGCACAATACATGCCTTCTATTTGTCAAAATATATATGTATCTAGACATGTCTTAGTATATAGGTACATCCATTTTTGGACGAATGGAAGTCGAGTATTTTGGAACGGCGGGACTACACAATAAATTTTTTAAGTTAGCACAACTAGTCTAATCCGAGAGCAGCACCGAAGATTTGGTCGGGTTCTTCCTCCTTTTGCCGACACGTGGGACATCCAGCATCCAGGTCGTGTCAAGAAAGAAAATAGAGTGGTAGTTGAAGCAACGAGATGTGCATCTTGGGTTAAACTGTAAATAGAATCTTACTACTCTTGAGTAACTCCAAAAGCGGCCACCGAAGATCTTTACTGGATTTGTTTTTCATCACTAGCATGTCGAGGTGAAAGATGTGCAGGTTCAGTGGGTCCTCTTGCATTTTCACTGACATGTGGGGCCGCATGTGAGCAAACAGACGATGGGCTCCGCGCATCCGCTGGCTGGCTGAGAAGAGAGATAGAGGAGGGTTGAGCATGGACTGCAGCAAATTTGTTCTACGTACCTCGATATATGCTCGATATAGTGGGGTGGCATGGGCCATAACTAGCATTCATGTCTAGTAGTACGGCACACGCCACCCACACGAGTCCCATCCGACACCAATTTTCTTGGAGTCCGTGCTACAGCCATCTCTTCTCCCTCCTGTCCTCTTTTCTCAGCCATCGTGCGGTGGGCGGGGTGGGGGTTTGCTGATAGTCGGTTTGCTCAACTGCGGTCCCACTTGTAAGTGAAAATCTAACACTGCATGCATTCCCGCTTGAGCGGCGTGCCGAACCAACCGTGTGGGGCTGCAACACGAACACGACAGGCTTTTCCTTTTTAACTCGTAACTTGTAAAATTTGGTTCTGCTCCATGGCGTGACCGATAGATAGAAAATAACGATTTTGCCTAGAGTAATGAGAAGTTTGCTTCTGGCGCCGTTCATGCATGGAGTACGTACGAAAATTATGAAGTTGATGCGAAAGGTAAGATAATTTGCGCGTAGACGTGGGTGATTATATCGATGGTGTCTTGCTGCGCCAGGTGCTGTGCGGCGAGCGCGACCTCGAGGTGGACATTCTCCGGCGCGACGGCGGGCAGTCGTAGGGCTACCAGTGCGTCAAAGAGGTTGTTACCATAGTGGTCGTTGAGGGTGGCGGGCATCACAGAGACTAGGCGTGTCGGCTGGAGGCTTGCGTCAAAGTCGTACGCAAGCTTCTTGACGACGGTGAACTTGTCGAGGAAACCGACGAGGACCTCATCAAACAAGGAGATGAAGCTGTCGTCCAAGCGGCCCCTCGCCCTGGCGGCCTCAAGCAATACTACCTGCCGGGCCGCAGGCCGGCGTCGTGGACATCGCGCTCATCGCCTCCATGGGTCTAGCGTAGCTTCTAGTCAACTGATCTTGTGATTCGAGTGATCACTCAGCCCTTGGTTAGCGTGCGTAGGTGCGTACGTACTACTCCTCGGCCCTCTACTGCACCTGCCTTTGGCTGTATGATAGGTGGGCCAGCCACCCCCTGGGGCCACTTGTCATTCACCTCCTGACCCGTCTCTCACACGCACCCTGCTAGTGTATATATAGTGGTTTTCTTTTTCTCTCCATATCAACCATTTTATATTGCGTACGTGTCATTCAAGAGTGAAATGATGGTTGCTTCTTCCGACTAACTTACTGTGTGATTTGACTTCTCCTTAGTGGCCCATACACGTACTCTCCATACGTGTATGCAACAGTCACACATACACATGGACGCAAAAGCGCGCGCAACTCCCTAATGCATGCATGTCCGAGCACACGACGGAACACACACGGTCACGCTCAAGTGCTCAACCTACATGTGCATGCACACACATACTCAGTCAGGGTGAGCTAGTGACCGAATGAACACCGGAAAATATATATGTTGAGCGCAATGAGCGTATTATGAAGTCCACTGACCGTATTTTTACAAATATACAGTGACAGACAGTGTATTTATCTCGTTTGAAATTAAGCCATGTTAACCGGAGAGGAGGCAGCATGGACTAGCATTACTTCGTTGTGTCCCGTCAACTTGACGAACGAGGAGAAGGTTGCAGGACGGGAGAAGCTTGCGCGTGGTGGCTCGCAGGACAAGGAGAAACTTTTGACTAATGCAAGCTCTCCCTCGCTCAGGCGGTGGACGTGCAACAGTTAATTCGGTGTCAGATTGCCAGAAGCATACTACAATATACTACCAGGAACCGGATGGAGGAGCGTCTGCACTCTTATTATAATTTTAAAATGTGATAAAGCAATCTTCAACACATTTGGTTCTCTTCGAGGGTTATCGCATGTGATAATGGAAGTTGATTGCATGGAACACTCGCCACAATTCTCGCTTAATTCTGGCTCAGATCCTGTTACAAATAGTAGTGCTCAGTAATATTTCCTATTTTTGTTATTCAGCATGTAAACAGGTCAGCAAACCTTGCGGCGCATCTTCATGCGAACCGTGCTTGTTGCACTTTGAATGTGGCCGAGAGCTGGCTTGATGAAACACCTCGCTTCCTACTTATTTTTTTGGCTTCCTAGTGACCAGTGTCTTGGCTGATCGTCCTAAGAATGCTTATATATGAATAAAGCTCTATCATTTACCCACAAAAAAGATTAAGCCATATTAACCCGAAAGGAGGGGGTATGAACTAGCACTACTTTTTGGTGTGTCCCGTCAACTCGCAGAACGAGGAGAAGCTTGCAGGACAAGGTGAAGCTCGCTTACGCCTTTTGACTAATGCAACCTACCCTCGATGGACATGCATCAGTCCATTCGGTGTCAGGCATACACTGTAGTACCCAACATGCGGAGTACCATCATTGTTCGACTTCATGAAGGGGCGAAGAGCCAAGCACAGTACTAGTACATGTACTTGGTTTTGCACCTTCATACTACTCCACCCTCCGTCACAGTTTACAGGGCGCGCTTCATTATGATGCATTTCTCTCAATGCATTTCCACCACCAGAGAGACTTTAGACGCGTTTGGTTTAATGCTCAATTAATTAGGGCGTGGTAACCGCAATCAAGTCCACAACTTTCTCTCCATGTACTGTACTACTACGGAGTGCATGCATGTGTGTACCCAGGGTGGAAGCACTGCATGCATGTGTGTATGCATTATTCCCTCTAGTAATAGACTCCATGCTATAGCTGCCAATGCTATTTTTCAGGCCGATCGCTAGTCGCCTTGGTCCCACAGATTTTTTTTTCTTTTTTCTGAAGCGCGCTGTATAAACAGTGAAGAATGGAGTAGTATGAGCGGATTCAAAGAAGAGCGTATTGATGGTTGCTTCTTTAGAGCAACTTACAGTGGGAAAGGTGGGGCTTATGATTTGACTGCTCATTACTCACTATTAATGCGGCGCAACGACCGGGCTGAGTCTCCCATGCGGTTGTGCACTACCCCCTCGGTTCTTAAATATACTCCGAAGTATTTGTCTTTCTAGATATTTTAACGAGTGACTACTCAAATATTTGTCTTTTTAGATATTTCAAATGGACTGGCACATACGGATGTATATAGACATATTTTAGAGTGTAGATTAACTCATTTTGCTCCGTATGTAGTCACTTGTTGAAATCTATAGAAAGACGAATAGAATATTTAGGAACGGAGGCAGTACACATACGAAGCAAAATGAGTGAATCTACACTCTAAAATATGCCCGTTTAAAATTTGTAAAAAGACAAATATTTAGGAACGAAGGAGTATAATTTTGTGCATGGCACATGGACCCGGATGATGAAGAGGCTTCTGGCAATGCTATCAAGCTTCCATCATTTGTTTACATAATTGATGTACTATACATATAATTTTCCAGCGACATGAAATTGTACAATGGTGTGAGCTTTCAACTTTTGTTTCACGTGTCTTGCCATCGATGCTCTTTCGGAAACAATAAAAAAACTAACTTCCTTGCTAATGCATGTCAATTATCAGCAGATCAGAGCTAATGATTACATCACAACTGAAGACAAAGTTGTGAGAAGGTGTTAAATTAAAATTGATCCATGCTTTCATTGGCAGCAACATCCCCCCAGCTCTGTCTAAATCAACAAGGCATGTTGGGAATAAAAATAGCTGTCTGGAGCATGCAACATTCCGATCATTTTGTGCAGTTCCACTAAAATAGAGCTGAGCATCCCTGTTCCAAAGATATCAAGTGTGATTACGATAATAGAGGACCACTGATGAAACAATAAACACACAAATAGAAGCCGGTCACCTTTGCGGTCTCTCTTAAGACTAACTAGTTGGAGAAGATTAGGCTCGGAGTTGGATGAGGAGGATAGAGCAAAACCAATCTCCCTTTGTGCAGTCGCACTGAAATGTAGAGACGTTGCCCGTGTGACATTTTAGTACAACTGCACAAAACACTCTTATGAAAAAAGTGATTTGTGCAGTTCACCAAAAGGTCGCAATAGCAACGAGGTGAAATGGATAACCCTGTTTGCAAAAAAGAGGTAGAAAGGAAACAATTACTGGCTAATAATAGTTGATGACACATGCGACGACAAAAAAGAAGCATATTCCTTGTCCTAAGGGAAGATAACAACACGGTTGTGTTTGTCTAAAACGGTGTGAGGTGAGGACGAGAATGCAATATGGAAAGTACGCCGGACGAGCTATGTTTTGGGCAAAGAACTATGGAAGATCCACATGCAGCGACGTGGGCAAAGAACTATGTTTTGGGCACTGGAGCAAGGCCGTAGGGGATACCTGGAGGTCATCGGGATGTAACTAGGTGAGCGACGGCGGGCGGAATGTGCGAGCAGGTGGCGTAGGCCCTGCCGTGCCGGAGCTTGGTCAGAGAGAACGGCGTGTACCGCAGATCGGGACATGCTGCCTTGATGCCGTCGAACGGAGAAACGATGCACTTCCTCCCTTTCCCCGGCGGACGGGATGCGGCCGGATCAGTGACCAACGGTGAGAGAGAGAGAGGCCACTGCACTCACTTTCCCCCGGCGGACGGGATGCGGCCGGATCAGTGACAAACGGTGAGAGAGAGAGAGAGGCCACCGCACTCCCTTTCCCCCGACGGACGGTATGCGGTCGGACCAGTGACAAACGGTGAGAGAGAGAGGCCACCGCACTCCCTTTCCCCAGGCGGACGGGATGCGGCCGGATCAGTGACCAAGGGTGAGAGAGAGAGGCCACCGGAGCCTTTTGTGAGATACTTTGAAGAGTGGACTACCTTTTCCTCCATAAAAATCGTTTTATATTCTGTGTACGTGCCATTGAGCGCTATAACTTTATTTAAAAATAACGCGGCAACGCGCCAAGTCGAACTTTGTTTCGTGCACGCGTGGTACACGACCTCGATAGGTAAACAACCGCTACAGGCGTTCAAATTAGCACGTGGGTTGCCATTTCGTAAAGAAATGAGATCCACCGTGTACCCGCGCGGGTGTGGCTGGGCACGAAGTGTGAGTACGTGCACGGTGCACCTATTCTCTTCTTGTATACGTACACCACCTACATGGGGTTGTGTGAGAGAGATACAAACCTAGAGAGATATAGTGTGTGGGTTCTTGAGAGTTTTTTTTTGGGGGGGGGTCAGTCAAAAAATTTAACATATGCAATGTCTGTGAAATAGAGTCCTGGATATAACATATATAGAGAGGGGGCGATCCACGAGAAGAGAGTGGAGGTATCATCGGCTTGAGGTGTGTATAGAATCGAAGTGAGGGATGATGATGTGTGTGTGTGTGTGTGTGCGCGCGCGCGCGCGACTGATAAAGAGTGCCATCAAATTTGTGTGTGCCCACGTCAAAGATATAGAGTGGCTGGCCTACTGGAATGTGAAATGGGACATGTGCAGTTTGTCTTCGTGGCATGGATACCTACCTGCAGCGCTCGACTATCGGTGTGTGCTGGGGGAAGAGGGAGACCCAATGAACTATAGAGGTACAATGGCTGGTATATGTGTGGAGGAGGAGAGAGGCCTACCTCATGTATTAAGTAGATCGATCTGCCTCATGTATTAAGGGAGATCGATCGGCATCCATGCATATGTGCAGGAGATGAATAAGGTTGGGAGAGAGACAGAGCTAGAGTGTTGGAGGGGGTGGTAGTGGAGTTGCTTCTAACAAATGGTGGGATAGGCTTGCTAGAGAAATGGAGGGCACGCCCGCAATATCAATAAGAGAGGAGATGGATGCTTGTTGTCTGTGCACGTGCGTGTGAGAGACATGTCAGGAGGCATGCACGAATGATGAGGGGGGACGATGTGGCTGTGGTAAGCAGACGTAACTACATAGGAAGATCAATCGCCCTTTGTAAGAGAAAGGAGAGACATAACTTGTGAGGTACGTCGATCGATGGGGGGGTAGTTGAAGTCGATCTAGGTATATGTTGGGAGATCGATCGGTATACATGCATGTGTGTGTTAGAAGCAAATGAGGCACGAGGAGAAGGATAGAGAGAGAGAGAGAGAGAGAGAGAGAGAGAGGGATGCATGTAGGAGGTGGTACGAGAGGCATACTATATCAAGGGGGAGGAGTGTGCGAGTACGAGAATTTTGAAAAGAGTGGTGGGAGTGAGGCATGGACGGTGACAAGAGAAGAGGGGAAGCTTGTGTTTGTGCTAGGCACACCTGGCTAGAGAGGCATATCGATCGATGTGTGTCGTAAAGAAGGAGCTGGGGGGCCTACACACACCGTGGGTGAACGACCTAAAGTGAAAAGACGAATTTGCGCGATGGAGCTAGAGAATGTTGAGGGCGGGTGAGAGGGATGCGGGCGTGTGCATGCACAAGAGATAGTTAGCGCTAGCTACAAAGATAAGAGGGTTGTGTGGGTGTAAAAGACGAATAGAGATATATATACTTCATTATAAAAAGTGAATTCGGATATTTGAAGAATTTATCATAGTGTTTCAAACCGACGGATGTGTGAATACATATAACGGTGATACACATGGTGTGGTTATGAACATGGTATACTACATTTAATATATTTTATCTCTACTCTTATAAAAAAACGGAGTTGTTGATCATGGTGTGCCTGCCATCCTGCATTATAGGCCGTCTGATTTATATCTGGCGGATAGCAAGGAAACTATGATGGTTGAAGTTGTCAACAATCATGATTGTAGATTCTTATTGAAATAGAGAAACGAATTCAAATTTAGTTCGAATTGCAGCAGTAGTATAGATATTTGGAATGCACTAAAATGTTGGTATGAGTAGGTTACATGCATTATACAGCAAGCGAAAAAATTTAATCGGACATAACATGGATTCATACTCCCTCCTTCCATCTACATAGGGCGTAATGAGATTTCTAAGACCGCCTTTGACTATTGAGAAGATTAATAGTACATGACATGCACAATGTGAAAATTATATCATTGAAAGAACTTTTCACAGACGAATTTAACGGTGTGCTTTGTGTAAGTTGCATGTCATATATCATTGCTCTAATATTTGACCAAAAGTTAGCATTGAAAAACGCATTAGGCCTTATATAGATGGAAGGAGGGAGTAGCTTTGAATAGCATTTGTATAGTAAAACGGGGCAAGACTCTCTCTTTGTGTGGTGTGAATAGTTTTATTTTTTTCGTTTTCTTTTTGGTTGAGGGAAATGAGAATTGATTTGGTACGTACAAGTACAATATTACGACACGTTAGCCTTGTCCCTAAAATTCAACCCACATCTTGTTATATCCCGAAAATTCAGATATCGTGCTCCCAAAACTGGCACCTTCACAACCCGCGCCTTGCTATCCCGAAATTACAACGCGCGCGAAAACTCCCTCCAGCTGCCAAATCCCGACACGCGAAATCCCCCTTCTAACCCTGAGCCGAAAGCGCCGCTAGTTCAAATCGGTGGGGGGTACTTTTGTAACACACCCTACATTTTGGACAAGCGCGTTCCTAAGTCATGCTTCACCCCCTCCCATCACCCCCTTTTCGCCATCCGAAATCCCAGGCCGCCATAACCTCTCCGCTCCAGCTGCGAAACCCCACCCTCCTCCGTCCGCCACGTCACCGCTGCCCAGTAGGAGCCTCTTCCCCGACGACGTCGTCCACCGCAATAGCTCGACGTCCCTCGTCCACCTCCCCGGATGAGGCTCCGTCGTCCATCTCGCCGTCCCGCCGGTTCAGCCGCCCCGTCCTCCACCTCCAAGGAGCTGCTCTGACGATCGCCTCGTCTATCGCGGCTGCTCCATCCCCATAGCGCCACCTTAACCTGCTCCACCGGAACCGCATCATCCTCACCGACTCCTTGGACGAAGCCGAGGCCTACTCGGCGCCACCAAAGAGGTTGTACACTCATCGCATCGCACCTTCTCCTTAACTCCACCTCTCGGCGCCGACGGTGCTCCATCCCGCACCCCCATGGAGCGGCTACCTTGAAGCTGGCGCCATGGGCGACATCTCCACGGAGGCTCTCCCCCAGTGCGAGGCCCCTTCGGCGGCGACGTCCATACCAGCCGGATCTGCTGCCGCTGCTCCGGCTCTCGCTCGATCGCTCGCTCGCCCAGCTGCTGCTACAGCTCTCCCCCTCGCTCGTGCTGCTGCTCTGCTCCGATTAAGCCACACTTCAGTCGACTGAATCGACTTTTCGGTCAGTCGATTTTCAAGGGTTGGGGGGGCTCGCCGGAGTTAAGGAAGAACCACCCGCAGCGGGGACGGGGCCTCGCCGGAGAGGTACCCCACTATCTATCTTAGGGTTCACGGTGGGGGGGGCGGGGGTCCTAGAGGGCTGGCCGGGGCAGCGGTGGCGAGTTGTTTCGGGGCGGCGAGGCAGCGCTGGGGCCGGCGGTTCGGCCGGTGGTGGCTGGCGGCTCAGGGGGGTGCAAGTTGAAGATGAACTGCACGCCCTCCTAAACTACATGTCAAGTGCCTCTCTGCTACCATTGCGTTCAGTTTCGACAGTAGCATTCAGATTCCACAGTAAATTTCAGTTTCGACAGTTAAGTTCAGAGTCAATAGTTTTTACCTCATCTGTTGTAGTCAGGTGGTTTTTGGTGATGTTAATTTTACATCCATTTTACATCATCTATTGGAGATGCTATTAGAATCCCACTTGAGATTGACGATGTATGTCTTGTGCTGCTTCAGCCTTGACGTCTTACGGCTCACCGGAGCTGCTCCAACGACAGAACGATCCATCACAGCAGAGCAGTGTCCTAGACGCTGTCTACAGATTCCTTAGATCTTCCTCCACACCTCCGACAGCCACCTCTGCCTCAACTGCTTCAGCGACCAACCCAATGATGCTGAGGTCGACACGGCTACGGCAAAGAGGTTGTACACTTGTTGCATCACTTATTACTATACATTCACGTCGATCCATTAGGGCTATTTTGGTTCAACGGAAAAACATCGATCCACTGGTTGTTACCATCACTCTAGATTTCTGCATGCTCTCCTTACATAATCTCACCATATTTTTTTCGTATGCATGTCAGATATTGTACACAGTCATGTTGAACATGTAGAGAAAAAGAGAAGAGTTTTGCGCGGCAATACAATGTCATGTAGACATTGCTCCATGGTGGGTTCAATGGCAAACCCTCCCCACCCCTCTCCAGATTGTAATCCAGAGGAAGATATCTGTTCTGAGGCGGATTCGGACGCCGCTAACCACTCCTATTTACCCCCCAAGGTGTTTGCTCTACCTTGGCATGATGATGTTAGTCATATCATGCATATGTTTCCTTGCAGTGCCTACTTTTGACATCATATATGTCATCTGCTTAGTTTAGACATGTTCTGTAATGCCACCTGTTTAGTTTCTATATCATATATGGGAATTATGCAGTCTCATGTCTTTTAGCTAGCCATAATATATGTGAAATATGCAATGCCATCCTGTTTAACCAGGCATCATATATTTGAATGATATCTTGCCCATCCTTTTCTTCATTACATTTCCAATTGTCGACAATGTTTGTACATTAAACTACTCTTCCTGCGAATCAGCCATTTGGGTGGGAGATGGAAAAATCTGGAGTGAAAACAAGGCCTTCAGAGCAGACAGTGCTACCTGTCGAAGCAGATCTCTTGTTGGGTCCCGCTAGCTCCTCAGAGATGGATTCAGAGACAGATGACCAGTCCTATTCCCCCACTAAGGTGTATGCTCTAACTTGGCACGGTTATACTTCTCATATCATGCATACGGTGTCTTGCATTGCATAGTTTAGACATCATATACACAATATTCAACACCATGTTCTTAGTTCAGACATCATATCGAATGCCCTCTGTTTAGCATATAAATCATATATGTGAATTAAATGATGTGATCCTGATTACTTAGATAACATGTAGGTGAATTATGTCAGGCGATCCTGTTTAGTTATTCATCATATCTTTGAATTATGTTATGCTATGCTATCCAGTTTAGATAGACATCATATATGTGAAATTATGTCATGCTATCCGTTTTAGTTAAACAATATACATGTCAACTATTTCATGCCCTCTTTTTTCCACACTATCTATTGCATCCGTCTCTCATACAATGTCTGTACATTCAACTATGTTTCCTGTTTATCAGCCATTTGAATTGGAGCGGGTGATGCCAGTATCTAGCGGACTAAAAACACAGTCTTCAAATAAAACAGTGCTACCTCTTGGTGGAGATAGCACCCCGGTTGTACATGCACAAGAACCATCCCTACCACACATAACCCAAACTCTCGCAGATTGTACCCCTACTACGATGGACAGAGAACCATCTTCACCCAATCTAACCCCAACCCCAGCCGACAGTAACCCAGTTCCTGTTGACACAGCACCATCTCCACCACAGAGCTCCCAAACAAGAGTAGTTAGTAAGGCAGCTCCAGTGCCCAAAGGGCCAGTACTATCACGGCGAACCCCAACTCCACCAGTTAGTACGCCTATTCCTGTGGAAGAAGCACAACCAGCTAGTCGTATTTTAGCATCTATCGCATTTGATGTTGTTAAATCGTATGTGTGTATCTTCCCATCTTGGAAATATTGTACCGAAGATGAAGGAAAATGCCAGTTGCAGGTGTTTGTCCAGGAGTTATGAGTAAGTAATGTTATTCATGGCAATTACTTTGCTTTGTCCCATACATCCTACCTCCATGATGGTTATAATACAGCAAATTTTCCCATTTTTCTCTATAGATAAGGACCGATTTGGAAACTCAGGATGAGGTAACCTGTGCTAATACCTCTGCTATCTTCAAGAATGCTTGGTGGCAGTATAGGAATTACCTGAAGAAAACGTACTTCACCGGCAAAGAAACTCATCAAATTCCCTTACATTCTCCTGAGACACATTTACTGGACGATGACTGGGAACGCCTTGTTCTGTACTGGTTCCAAACCAAGAATGTGGTAAGGTCTATGAGCTCATTTTCTATTTTTAAGTATTATATTCTTGCGTCTTACTGTACTCTGTTCATGTAGAACAAGTGCCTAAACCTGAAGAACAACTGTTCTAATTTAACATTCCATTGCTACCATAGGACATAGATATATGTTTGTTTGATGCTTTTATTATGTAGGTAGGATGTATGGGTATTCGAACTCACTGTCTGAATCAGTTTGGTTTGTTGAGCCTCAACTACAAGCTGAAAGACATCGATCACCTGTGCTGCAACACGAAGCGGGAGGACCGCGGAAGTCCCTGGAGCATTCAGATGCATACTTTCTGGTGCAACAGCAAGCGTTGGAGGATTTTAGCACCAAACATGACAAAGCTAATCAGCTTGCTAAGCTTATTGCCAGCATGGTGGATACCCAGGATAACATTTCTTGAGCTCTTCTGAAGTTGTTTCAGTTATGCTCTTGTTTTGCTGTCGCGTTTATATGCACTGGTGGCCAATTTTGACGGCCAATGTATATGATATGCTGCTTTGTTCCCTATATTTGCACTCGTGGCGAACTTTGATGCCCAGTGGATGTAATATGTGTAATAGCCGTAATAGCCTAGCGTTAGTTGCTTGCTTATTTATTTCCTTGTTGTCTTGTTTATTTGTTTGCTTCTAGTCATTGCAGTTATTTTTCCGCGGTTAACTAGTGGCTGCAATAACCTAATTTTCAAAACTAGGCCACAATAACCATGGGCTAATATTTACTGTAGTGACACTAGGCCTCCTACGGGCCGTAGAAACAGTGGGCCTTCTATGGGCCGTAGAAACAGTAGGCCTTCTACGGGCCGTAGAAACAATGGGCCTTCTACGGCCCGTATCATCAATGGGCCTTATATGGGCCGTATGATCGATTGGCCAAACATGGGCCAATAACATGCCGCATTATGGCCGTAAACGGTCTAGAGTTGGAATCGTCCGTTCATGGGCCGACCGTAATGGGCCATCATTAATAGGACGTATTTGATGATGCTATGAAAATGGCCCAACGTATTAACGGACCACAAACGGGCCGACTGTAACCATGGGCTGAATTTGGCCCACAAGCAGAAAATGACAGTAACGGGCCGTAAGTAAACGAATGCTGGAAATGAGCCCAAGAATAAATGGGCTCTGAGAAGGCCGAAAGATAACATGGACTGGAAACGGCCCAATGGAATAACAGGCCATTAATGGGTATAAAGTGATACATTGTTCATTACTGGCCAGTTTCACCACGGGCCGTTAATGGGTGTAAAGTGATACACTGTTCATTACGGGCCAGTTTCGCCATGGGCCGTTAATAGGCCAAGAGTTACATAGGGCCTCCTATGGGCTGAAAGACGTCATGGGCCATACATGGGCCAGAAGTGAAAACGGGCTGGAATCATATTGAATGGCCCAGATGAAGCTACTGGGCCTAATTCAGATAAGGCGTAACGGGCCTTGGGTTAGCGGGCTGTAAATGGGCTATATGCGAACAGGCCGTTAACAGGCTTTCCATGGGCCGGCCCACTAGCTTTTGACCAAGTCAAACGGGCCGGCCTTTTCACAGGAATGGGCCTCTGTTGGGTCGTGCCACGTGTCGACGTATCATAGGCGCCTAGACCCACTGATGAGCTGACACGTGTTTCGTCCGGCCAATAAGAATTTTACACGTGGAAATTTCCCATTGGTCGGGGCTGTTAACGGGTTATCGGATCCAAAACCCGACCCGATAGCTTAACGGCGTTCCCTTACGGTGGATGCCACGTGTCAGTCACCCTTGACGAAAGCACTTCTGTGACATGCGATTTATCGTCATGGAAGTGGATACTTCCGTGATGATAATTTTGGTAATGCCATGGAACACTTCTATGACAGCACAAGTATGACTATCTTGATTCTGTCATAAATTTGTCATGGATGTACATGCATGACAAAAAAAGCGACCTACTGTGACAAAAACGTATCATCACGGAAGTGTATTTTTTTGTAGTGTGAGCTTATTTGGGTACAGTCTCTGTCGAGAGACTTGGAAGTCTCTCAAGAGAAGCCACCGGTTCTTTGGTGTGATAACATTGGTGCGACATATCTTTCATCTAATCCAGTTTTCTATGCTCTTACCAAGCACATCGAAGTTGACTATCACTTTGTGAGGGAACGTGTTGCACAAAAGCTTCCTCATATCAAGTTCATCTCCTCCAAAGATCAACCTGCTGACATCTTCATGAAGCCACTTCCACAACCTTAGTTTGAAGGTTGTATGCGCAATCTTAACTTGCTTTGTACTTCAGGCCACAGTTAAGATTGAGGGAGGGTGTTAGACTGTATATTGTATAGAGCTTCTGTACATATATTGTATCTGTGTACAAATTGTACCCCTATATATATATATATATATATATATATATATATATATATATATATATATATATATATATATATATATATATATATATATATATAAAGAGCCACACCCATATTAGGGTGGTGTGCATTATTCCCTAATTAAAACACCGTGTAGCCGCTAGTGCAACGCCTAGCTCTTAGACGTTGCACACGGACTTAATAATTTTCAGATAGCCCGGGGTGCGACACTGGTCAGACGTGTAGCACCTGACACAGTATAGTGTGGCTCCTGACTGTCAGGCGCTACACGAAAGGGTTAGTGGAGCGAAATTTTTTCAAAGACAGTTTGTGAATTATTTTCATCCACAGGTTAAATTTGTCGTTTTTGCTGAACAATGCCTAGCGCCCAGAGAATGAATCAGCCCTATCTCTTAGTTTCACCACTTTGCTGTGGTGTGTACAGTGTATATTTTGTTTCTCCTGATATCATCATATTAATAGTCTGGTTACCATGTTGTTTATGTTGGAAATATGAACAAATTACTACAATATTTAATCCGAATAAATAGGAAATAGATCATGACAGCAATAGCGGAGATTAAACTAATCATTCGAACTAGCATAGTAGATGAACAGATCACATCTAGGGCACATACTAGAAACATGAATTCTACCACGATGTCGAACAACAAGGATAGAATCACATACGGTGCAGCAGGTGCAGCACCGCCGGTGTTGACGTTGTCGCCCATGTCGTCGAGGATGAGGTTGCCGAGGTCTGGGAAGAAGTCGTCGTTCGCGAAGTCGTCGCTGCCAGCAGTTGCGCGAGTGCGCTCCCCAAAAACCTAATCGTCCCTCTCCCATACAGGATCACGAGAGGCGGGGTTCCGGAGGCCTGCTGTCCCTTCTCCCGGTGCACGCCGAAAGGAGGGATGGAGAAGACTTGCTTGGCAGCACAATGATCTGGAACGGGGGTGAGAAACCATACGAAGCGACGGCGGCTAGGGTAGACATCTGCCTGACTATATAGTGCAAGCCGGGTAGGTCGTGGGAGTAAACCCCACGTCCGAGTCGTCACCATCCAAAAGAATCGGAAATGGTTCAGTAATTAATGCGTCCGTTAATTATTAATTAATGACTCATTAATTTTTCCTGAGCAGCAAAAATATAGACAACGTGCATAGCTCTGTCCTCGGCTCGGCTCAATCCCACAACCCGCGGCGCGTCGTGATGAGGCGTGGCGTGGCGAGACGAGCGAGTATGAGGAGTGCGCGTGTAGGTCTCCTCTTCTCATGCTCATACAAGTGGTAGAAGAGCTCACCTTATAAAGAGGTGCAACTCTCTCTCAACTTCCGGGGTGGGACTAAACTTTAGTCTCACTCACTCCACTCACATGTGTGCATGAATGGGCCAAGAGAATTTCAGAATTTTAGTTGGGCTTTAGGCCAAAGGCCTACTAGCAAAATTCCAACAATCCCCCACAAAGTCTCATTGGCACATCTCACCATTTAGTTCCAAAACATTGTTTATATACCGGTGCTTAGTGGAGACTGTGAAGTTGAACTTCCACTTAGAGATTTATGCTACACTAGATCACAACTTGAATAGTGGACTATGCCTTGAACTACAAGTTTTCTACGAGACTAGTTTCACACAAATTCTTGACCGATACTGGGTTGCCGCAAGGCTTCCCCGCAGGTGGAGCGTATACGTCATACTCTAGGGCATTTTCATGAATTTATTAGAGAACACCCAATTCTCACAGACCGCGACGTTAACAGTCAAATTCATATAGGTGTGTTCCTCAGAAGATGTTCTGCAGAACAACATCTCTGCTTACCCGAATAAGCCACTTGGAACACATTAAGATAAGTATCAACCTACCATGCAGATCAGGAGAGTATTGCATCTTTACGGAGTGGGATAGGTAATATAGGGATACTCTCCTCCCAGCTGACCAACAGCTTGTCTCCCACTTCTACTTCACGGGATCTCCAATCACATAGAGTGGGTTACCACTATGGATAACTCATGCGGTGGGTCTCAGACCCATCTCCATCAATGCATTATCTATCACATTACGTGATAGACCCTTTGTGAAGGGATCTGCCAAATTTTTCGACGTTTGGATATAATCCAACGTAATAACTCCGGAGTTCCTCAATTTTCTGACAGATTTCAGTCTCCTCTTCACATGCCTTGAGGACTTCATATTGTCCTTAGAACTGTTTATCTTGATGATCACAGTTTAATTATCACAGTTCATCAGGATAGGGGGTATTGGTTTTTCAACCATAGGTAAGTCCATCAAGAGCTCACGAAGCCACTCTGCTTCAACAGTGGCAGTGTCTAATGTTGTGAGTTCTGCTTCCATAGTTGACCTTGTTAAGATGGTCTGCTTGCAAGACTTCCAAGAACAGCGCCACCACTAAGTGTAAAAACATAACCACTTGTGGCCTTAATCAGATATCCAGTTTGAGTCACTATAACCCTCCAGTACCCTTGGATACCCGGTGTAGTGAATACCATAGCTCGCGGTGCCTTTCAAATAGCGCATAACTCTCTCAAGCGCATGCCAATGATCATCTCCCGGTTTTGACACAAACCGACTTAGCTTACTAACAGCAAACGAGATGTCAGGCCTCGTGGCACTTGCCAAATACATAAGCAAGCCAATAATCTGAGAATACCTCAGTTGATCTCTAGCAATCTGTCGATTCTTTCGAAGCAACACACTAGCATCATATGGAGTTGGAGAAGGTGTGCAGTCGCTATACCCAAAACGACTCAAGACCTTTTCCACATAGTGAGACTAAAGCAGTGTGATCCCACCATTCCCATCTCTCAACAGCTTGATATTTAAGATAACATCAGCTACTCCTAGATCCTTCATCTCAAAACAGCGAGATAAGAAATCCTTAACCTCCTTGATTAAATCAAGTTTGGTTCCAAAGATCAATATGTCGTCGACATACAGACAAAGAATAACTCCTTCGCCCCCACCATAGCGATAGTACACGCACTTGTCGCCATCGTTTACTACAAAGTCGGCAGCAGTTAATGTTCTTTCGAACTTCTCGTGCCACTCTTTAGGAGCTTGTTTAAGGCCATATAAAGACTTTAATAACTTGCACACCTTTCCTTCCTGACCAGGTACTACAAAACCATCTGGCTGATCCATATAAATTTCCTCCTTCAACTCTCCATTGAGGAAAGCTGTCTTAACATCCATTTGATGCACGAGAAGACCATGTGAGGCAGCCAGTGATAGTAGCACCCGAATTATGGTTAGTCTAGCCACGGGTGAGTAAGTATCAAAGAAGTCTTCACCTTCTTTCTGGGTATAACCCTTGGCCACAAGCCATGCCTTGTACTTTTCAATCGTACCATCAGGTCTAAGCTTCTTCTTGAACACCCACTTACATCCTACAGGTTTGCACCCATAAGGACGGTCAGTGATCTCCCAGGTGCCGTTAGCTAAGATAGAATCCATCTCGCTACGTACAGCTTCCCTCCAGTAGTCAGCATCAGGAGATGCATAGGCTTCTGAAATAGTCCTGGGTGTGTCATCCACGAGGTACACAATGAAATCATCACCAAAGGACTTTGTAGTCCTCTGTCTCTTACTCCTCACAGGAGTTCCATTGTCACCCCCAACAGGATTCTCAACGTGTTCCATCGCAATGGTGGGTTCAGGAATTACAGCGAATTCCTCACTAGATGGAGTAGGTATCTCCTGATTTGATGAACTCGACATATCCTTCATAGGAAATATGTCCTCAAAGAAAGTTGCATCATTTGACTCCATAATCGTACCAACATGCATGTCGGATACCTCATATTTTATTATCAAAAATCTATAGCCGATGCTATGAAAAGCATAGCCCAGAAGAACACAATCCACGGTTTTTGGTCCAAGCTTGCGCTTCTTGGGAATTGGTATATTGATTTTCGCGAACAACCCCAAGTACGTAGGTAAGAGAGTTTCAACCTTTTCCTTTCCCATTCCTCAAATGGAGTCATGGTCTTATGCTTTGTGGGAACTCGGTTTAGGACATGACATGCAGTCATTAGCGCCTCCCCCCACCATTCCTTGGATAGACCCGAAGTGTCTAACATGGTGTTAACCATATCAGTTAGAGTTCGGTTCTTTCTTTCGGCTACCCCATTTGACTGGGGTGAGTAGGGAGGCGTCCTCTCGTGGATTATACCATGTTCCACACAAAACAGATCAAATTCATTGGAAAAATACTCTCCACCATGATCGGACCTAAGCCGTTTAATTTTCCGATCAAGTTGGTTCTCTGCCTCAGCTTTGTAGTTTTTGAAGAAAGTCAAAGCCTCATCTTTTGATTTCAGAAGATACACATAACAATATCTAGTGGAGTCATCAATCAACGTCATGAAGTATCTCTTTCCACCTTTTGTCAACACGCCATTCATCTCACAAAGATCAGAATGTATAAGCTCTAGTGGCGCCAAGTCTCTTGCCACTGCAGTCTTATGGAACTTGCGAGGTTGCTTAGCTTGCACACATACTTGGCACTTAGAGCCTTTGATAGTAGAGATTTTCGGAATTAAATTCATATTGTCTAGCCGCGTCATGCAACCAAAGTTAACGTGGCAAAGTTGTGAATGCCAAATATCAGACTCATTGTTGTGGCAAACATTATTAATAACTTCAGTGCAAATATCTGACAAAGACACGCGAAACAAGCCTCCGCTCTCATAGCCTTTTCCGACAAACTGTCCATACTTATAGATTACAAATTTATTGGATTCGAAAACCAACTTAAAACCATCTCGACATAAACGGGAACCGCTAACAAGATTTTTATTGATGGACGACACATGATGAACGTTCTTCAGACGCACGGTCTTCCCCGAAGTAAACTTCAGATCGACCGTACCAACACCTCGAACGATGGCATGTGATCCGTTCCCCATCAGCACGGGAGAAGTCCCAGTGGCCTGGTAAGAAGAAAACATGGAGGCGTCAGCACAAACATGTACATTGGCACCGGTGTCAATTAACCTATCAGAGGTTTGGAATACTGAAAGGATGGTAGGAAAAATACCGTACCCTGATTCCTTCATATCAGTATCACCGATGACAACATTAGCGGACTTGTCGCTCTTCTCATGTTCGCGCTCCTCAAAGCGGTTAGGACACTTAGGAGCCCAGTGATTAGGATCACCACAGACATGGCAAAGTCCCTTCCCCTTCTTATGAGAATTCTTCTTGAAGTTGGTGGAATGTGATGGCTTGTTCTTTGTATCAAAGTTGCCTTTGCCCTGAGTTTCGTTCTTGTTGTTTTTGAAATTGTTGGGCTGGAAGTTCTTCTTCTGTACCATGTGGGCACTAGAACCTCCCTTAGCAACTCGAGCACATGTGTCCTTTGCTCTCGCCTTCTCTTCAACATCAAGAGTACCAATGAGATCCGCAACGGAAAACTCCCGTCTCTTGTGTTTCAAGGAAGTAGCAAAATTGTTCCACGAAGGTGGAAGCTTGGCAATGATGCCTCCGGCAACAAATTTGTCCGGCAACACACACTTGAAGTACTCAAATTCTTTTGCGAGCGACTGTATCTCATGAGCCTGCTGTACAACAGAGCGCTCATCAGTCATCTTGTAGTCATAGAATTGCTCCATGACGTACAACTTGCCGCCGGCGTCCGAGGCACCAAACTTGGCCTCGAGCACAGCCCACATGTCCTTGCCGTTGTCAAATGACATATACAGATCCACAATGGAGTCATCAAGAACACTCAGAAGAGCGCCTTTAAAGAGGGTATCGATCTTCTCAAAAGCTTCCAGCTGTGCTGGATTAGATCGCGTTCAGGCTTGTCCTTGGTGGCATCATAGCAGCCCATGGTGTGAAACCAGTAGACTGCTCTCGTGCGCCACCTCTTATATTGTGCCCCCTTAAAGGCAGGCGGCTTCAGATGCGCAGCAAAACCACTCGGAGTAAATTGCCAATAATCAGGATTTTGGATTGCTGGAAATATGAGCAAATTACTACGAGATGTAATCCAAATAAATAGAAAATAGATCATGACAACAATAGCAGAGATTAAACTAATCATGCGAACTAGCGTAGTAGATGAACAGATCACATCTAGGGCACATACTAGAAACATGAATTCTACCACGATCTCGAGCAAGAAGGATAGAAGCACATACGGTGCAGCGGGTGCAACACCGCCGGCGTTTACGTTGTCGCCCATGTCGTCGAGGATGAGGTTGCTGAGGTCGGGGAAGAAGTCATCGTTCCCGAAGTCGTCGCTGCCAACAGTCGCGCGAGTGCGCTCCCCAAAAACCTGATCATCCCTCTCCCGTACAGGATCACGAGAGGCGGGGTTCCGAAGGCCTACTGTCCCTTCTCCCGGTGCACGCCAAAAGGAGGGATGGAGAAGACTTGCTTGGTGGCACAATGATCTGGAACGGTGGTGAGAAACCATACGAAGCGACGGCGGCTAGGGTAGACGTCTGCCTGACTATATAGTGCGAGCCAGGTAGGTCGTAGTAGTAAACCCCACGTCCGAGTCGTCACCATCCAAAAGAATCAGAAATGGTTCAGTAATTAACGCGTCCATTAATTATTAATTAATGACTCATTAATTTTTCCCGAGCAGCAAAAATATAGACAACGTGCATAGCTCTTTCCTCAACTCGGCTCAATCCCACAACCCGCGGCCAGTGGCGGAGTCGAGGGGGGGGGGGGGGAGGGGCGAGCAAACGTGAAGTACTTACTATACGATTGACGATACATAGGCAGGTACGCATGTATTTGCCCCCCCCCCCCCCTAATTATCTCAGCGTCAATATTGGTAGCAAGAAAAAACAAAGGCCCGTGTGAAAAAAATCCCACTAATAGTAATAGCGGCCGATGGGCATTGGCTCTACCGCTCTAGTCTCCCCTAGCTGGCTAGCTTTCATCGTAACTGTACATCCATAATTAGCGTATACATGGGATTAGTCGCTGCTGCCGTTCCAGTTTTCGACGCCCTCGCCCCCGTTCGCCTCTTGCCCTTCTCGCCCATTATTGCCCTGCTCTGCTCGGCTGCTCCTGCCGAGGACCCAGGCCTGCTTCAGTGCTTCTCCTCATCTCCTGGCTCGGTGGCTCCTGCAGTCCTGCTCTCAGTCCTGCCTGCTCTTGATTCTCGATCAGGGATCAGTCGATCTGATTCACATATTCAGGTAAATGGCTGCTGCACTTGTCAGTTCTTCCTGCAGTCTCGCTTCAATCCACAAACTAGCAAGTCGATTCTCATCCTGTATCCCTGTCGAATTGATGCTCCAGATTTTTTTTGCTTTGGTAATTTGGTTGTGTAATTTGTGATTCTATGGTCTTTGATTCTATGAAGAGTTCCCTGTTCCCTGTTCGCTAGTAGCTCTCCCATCTTCCACCTTCTTAATTTAATTATCCATTATCTTGTATTTGTTCCTATCTGCGATTATGTCGAACTTATACAGTATATTAATTCTCCATGACTCCATTCCAATTTGCAGGCAGCAGCTATGAAGAGAAAAGCAGGGCCAAACACCATTAAGATTAATGCCTTTTTTAAGCCAGTTGCTTCAAGTTCTCAACCTACTGAAATTGTTAGTGAGGCAGATGTGCAAGTTACAAATCCGAGTCCAGTTAACGCTTCTGATCAGGATATGCCGGACGTGGTAAATGTTGCAGAACAAGCAGAAGTTATAACCACACCTTATCAGAGAGACCCCGGTAAACGTTGTCAAATTTGGGAGCTCCCACCAGACAAGCAAGATGATGCTCGGCATTTTTATATATCTAAGGGAGCATATCGACCGGAGTTGTAAGAGTACCCATTTGATGAAAAGTCTAAACACCATCGTCGATTTCAAAAAGATTGGTACACAAATTTCTGGTGGCTTGAGTATTCAACACACAATGATAGCGCATATTGTTTGCCATGCTTTCTCTTCTCAAAAAAACCTGTCGGCAGATGTGGGTCTGATACATTCTCGGTCAAGGGTTTTAGAAACTGGAAAAAGGTTAACGATGGAAAAGCATGTGCTTTTTTAACTCATGTTGGGGGCCCAAACTCTGCTCACAACTATTCCGTTCGGTGCTATGAAGATCTCAAGACCAGTATGGCTCATATTGACAAGATGATGGAAAAGAAAAATGAGAAAGTAGCTACTAATGCGAGATTGAGGCTTAAGAAAACCATCGATGCCATGAGGTAAGCAAGTTTTTTACATCAACTAGAATTTGACATGACTTAATATTTTGGTATCTAACATCTAGTCGGTTTGTCCCATTAGGTGGCTGATATTCCAAGCTTGTTCTTTTAGAGGTCATGATGAATCTGCGGGGTCTAAGAACCAAGGAAATTTTCTTGAAATGGTTAAGATTCTCGCTTCTTACAATAAGGATGTCACAGGAGTTGTTCTGGAAAATGCTCCAGGTAATGCAAAGTTATCTTGAGAATCTAGCTGACTTTGTAATGAAATTAATAGGTACGTTGATGTTACCAAATCTCGAAATAAGCATGACAACACAACAACGCTCCACCACTACAAAGTTGATGTTTTCAATGTTGCAATTGATCAACAACTGAGTGAACTGAATGATCGATTCAGTACACAAGCAACTGAGCTCCTTACTCTCTGTTCATCATTGGATCCAAGGCATGAATCTTTTGATATCCCAAAGATAAGCATGCTTGCAGAAAAATTCTATCCCGCTGATTTTTCAAGTCAAGAATTAGCTCAGTTGGAAAGTCAGCTACCTCATTTTCAGCTAGATGTGTGCAACCATCCAGAACTGATGACCTTGCCATCGATTGCTTGTTTAACAAAAGGGCTATTAAAACCGGAAAAGCTTCTTCATATCCAATGGTTGACAGGTTGCTGCGACTAGTTATCACTCTCCCAGTCTCAACGGCAACTGCAGAGCGGGCTTTTTCGGCTATGAAAATTGTCAAGACACGTCTTTGAAGTAAAATGTGAGATGATTTGCTTCGCCATTGCATGATAATTTACATAGAAAAAAAATTAGCAGCTAAGATATCTTCTGATGAAATTATTAATATTTTTGATCTTATTGGCAATCGTAGAGGCCAATTTAAATTAATAGAAATGTAATGATATTTCTATGTCACTCCAGCAAAACCTTGTTCTATATGATTATTTTTGTATTGGATATTTTTTTCTTTGCTTGGTTTGCCTTTTTTTTTGCTTGGTTTGGCTTGCCCCCCCCCCCCCCCCCCCATATCCAAATCCTGGCTCCGCCCCTGCCCGCGGCGCGTTGTGACGAGGCGTGGCGTGGCGAGGCAAGCGAGGATGAGGAGTGCGCGTGTAGGTCTCCTCTTCTCATGCTCATACAAGTGGTAGAAGAGCTCACCTTATAAAAAGGTGCAACCCTCTCTCAACTTCCGGGGTGGGACTAAACTTTAGTCTCACTCACTCCACTCACATGTGTGCATGAATGGGCCAAGAGAATTTCAGAATTTTAGTTGGGCTTTGGGCCAAAGGCCTACTAGCAAAATTCCTAGCTCTTAGACGTTGCACACTGACTTAATAATTTTCAGATAGTTCGGGGTGTGACGCTGGTCAGGCGTGTAGCGCCTGACACAGTATAGTGTGGCGTCTGACTGTCAGGCGCTACATGAAAGGGTTAGTGGAGCGAAAAATTTTCAAAGACAGTTTATGAATTATTTTCATCCACAAGTTAAATTTGTCGTTTTTGCCGAACAATGCCTAGCGCCTAGAGAATGAATCAGCCCATTTCTCAGTTTCACCACCTTGCTGTGGTGTGTACAGTGTATATGTTGTTTCTCCTGATATCATCATATTAATAGTCTGGTTACCATGTTGTTTACACTGTTCTGACGTTTTATTGAGACGCTTTGTCAGCAATCAATTACCAATAATTGGTTGCACATCGGTAGGATTGGTGCAGTTATACGACAGATTCCTTAGTGCGACGAAAATCAGAGTTTATCATACTTCTGACATCAAAGTTGAGTTAGAGCTGGTGACTGGAAGCATTCTGATCAGGAGTTTAGTTTCATTTTGATGGAAATAGAACTGGGGTGCTTAAGGCTTCTGGAGTTATAAAACAGGGAAAGCTGTACAATAACTGTTGTAATAAAAAAATTGTGAATAACTACTATAATTCAGTTGCTTCTGCCTATTTATCCTGCATCAGTCACCGGAGCCTATATATGATAGATCAATCATCCAAAACAGGTTGGCTTCAGTATGATTCAGATACTGATCGGATACCTCAGTACACTGTTTGCACATTGTGATGTCAGAGATAGAGCTCCTGATGTCAAAGTTGATTACTCCCTCCGTCACAGTTTAGAAGACACAGTTAAATTTGCGTGCGTTTCCACAATAGACAAGGTTTAGGGCGCATTGCATTTATTTCTAGTAGCTAATTAGTACTCCGATATACTATTTCTATATGCATGTGTAGTGTGAATGCTATATTTTAGCCCATCTCACAACCAATAGATAACCACCTAGGTCCCAGAAAATTTCCAAGCGCGCCTTCTAAACCGTGACGGAGGGAGTAATTATTTTGTGCATGAAGGCCGGCAAAAGGAACAGCAGAAGGCGAATGTATCAGGAGCGGCTGACAATATGGGAGCAAGGAAAACCCAGTCTACAAAGAGAAGGACGAAGGCAAAGAATTCCTGTTGACTTGCTGAGAAACTGGGATATATATACTTACCAGCAGAGTCGACTCGCAATATCATGAATAGCTATTACTGAAGATTATGCGATATGCAATTAATACTTTGAAAGGAAAACCAGACGAAGCAGAAATAGCATGAACAATTACCTCTCTTGTGTAGGAGAAAGACTGGTATTTTTCCAATTTGAAAATGTAAAAAAAGAAATAAGAATATTTGATTACTTGTGAATGCTAACCTTAACATTAAAACACTTGATCAATTGCATCATTCCGTCAGTAGGGACCATGTGTGTAATGGAAATATAAGGTAACAATACTAGGTTTACTTTTCACAACCATTAACTCACAGTACAAAATTCACATACTTCTGGGTGAAAAAGAAAGGATAATTCAGTCTTCAGTACAAGCATGAAGCGCTGATTTAAACTAGAAAACAAGCATGCACTGCTGACTGTGACTATAATAAACTACTCCCTCCGTTCCTAAATATTTGTCTTTTTAGAGATTTTAACAAGTGACTATATACGGAGCAAAATGAGTGAATCTACACTCTAAAATATGTCTATATACATCCGTATGTAGTCACTTGTTGGAGTAAATTACACACAAGTACCACAATTGGGGCATTGAAAACAGATTGGTACCAAGTTTGGTAATTTTTACATGTCAGTACCAAGTCTGGGGCTAGACGTTACAAAAAGGTCTAAATCGCGTATAAACACGTATTGACAGTGTATCTGACCGGCGGGGCCCGCATGTCATCTGCTGACGTGACATTTTTTTGCAGAAACCCCCCGCACGGCAGCGCCCGGTCTGGATCGAGGGGAGGATCCATCGAGCCCGAGCTCCCACTCGCATCACCGCGGCCCCCGCTTGCGCCGGAGCTGCCCCTGCTCGCACCGCCGCGGCCTCTGCTCGTGGCCTCCACCGTCTCCTTCGGGGCCTCTGCACAACGGAAGCGCCTCCCTCTCCCCTCTCCCCGTCCGAGCTCGACGCCATCTCCACGCTCATCTAGCGGCTCATCTTCGAGGGTCGGGTCCCCACCGCCGGCCGCCTCCTCTCCGCGGCGCTCCTCCTGCCCGGCTCCCTGGAGCGCTTCCCGTTCCCCCCGCTCGCGGAGCACCTCGTCTCCCTCCCCACGCTCACCCCGGCCTCCGCCCTGCTCGCCGCGCTCCGCCACCACCCCGTCCGCCCCTCGCCGCTCCCGCTCGCCACCCCGCTCCTCTGCCACCTCCTCACGATGCGCTGCGCCCGTGAGGCCGCCTCCGTGCTCCGCTGGCTCTGCCGCCGCCACTCCCCGCGCCGGCCCGATGCCGCCACCTACGGCATCGCCGTCACCGGGTTCTGCAGGCTCGGGGACCCCAGGAGCGCGCTCATCGCCCTCGGCGAGATGGCCTCCGACGGGGTTCCGCCCTCGCTGGAGCTGCAGGAGGCTATATGGCCGCCGGAGTCCAAGAAGACGGGAACCAAGGCGGCGCGTCAAGAGAGAGAGCTTCGGGTGTGTGTGTGTGTGTGTGTGTGTGTGTGTGTGTGTGTGAGAGAGAGAGAGAGAGAGAGAGAGAGAGAGAGAAGAAATGGAAGGAGGAAGAGAAGGAGAGAGGCAGGGTGCGGGGATGGCCTGGTCCTGGTCCCTGGTGGTGGTGCTCCGGTGGCCGGCCGGCGGCGCGGCGAGGAGGAGGCCAGGGCGGGGCGGGGGTTACGGGAGGCGAAGGAGCTCGGGCTCGAGGGGCTCCTCCCCTCGATCGAGATCAGCCCCACCGCGTGTGAGGACGAAGGAGGTGCAGGGGGTTTCTGCAAAAAGAATGACACATCGGCAGCTGACATGCGGGCCCCGCCGGTCAGATACACCGTCAATACGTGTTTATCCGCGATTTAGACCTTTTTGTAACGTCTAGCCCCAGACATGGTACTGACACGTAAAAATTACCAAACTTGGTACCAATCTGCTTTCAATGCTCCAATTGTGGTACTTCTGTGTAATTTACTTCACTTGTTGAGATCTCTAGAAAGACAAATATTTAGGAACGGAGGGAGTAGGTTGCATCCATATTCTTCTTTCAGACATAAGACAGCACAATCTTAAGGTATCAGACCATTGACAGATCACAGATATGCTTCTGAAGGAGCATCTACAAAACAACAGTTGAAAGGGTCGGCAATTGACAAGTCCTGGGGATCCAAACAGCAAATCCAACTAGCACAACTTCTTCCAAATTTCAATCGGGCGTCTTGAGAAGCTCTATTTTCCACTTCTAGCAGCCTGAGTTGATCAGTCATCCATTTCTTGTTGATATCAATCTTCTTATACACTTGAAAGTTGATTTCCGTTACCACTTTCGCATTCAAAACGAAGAACTTTACAAATCCAACATCTTCCTCACCACCTTCGTATTTTTTCAGCACCAGTACTTTGAGATGCCTCTCAAGGCATTTGATTGGATCTAGTGACTCATACCGAGGCACATTTTTTTTCGCTGCCCTCATAAAATAGTGCCTCTGGGAAGAACATAATAAACATATATTAACATTTTGCTAACTAGGCTCTATTAGATGAGAATTGAATATTCATTTTGATATACAAAGGAGAGAAAAATGAATACTCACTGAGACATAGAGCTTTTCCAAGCAGGGGAAGCATCTAATGATGTCAAGAACTGCATCCAAATCAAGGCTAGCGAAATGAAGAGCCAAAACCTTTACAGTGCATATTGGGACTTCCGAACTGGATGGGATCAATCTCTAAACAACGAAAACAATAGAGATTACTAAGCACCCGAACTAACAATGCCAGCTAAAAGTCTAGAGACTGATTCTGCTGTTACCTGGAAGACTATATTAGCAATCTCAATTTCTGAGATGCGGGCAGACAAAAGGCCCAATGTCTCCAATTTAGGTGCCTTAATTACCCGGATAGTCTCACCGCCTGTGCCCGGATTAAGTAGTAGCAGCCTTTCAAGGCAAGGGGCGTCCTCAATGAACAATTCTCCTTTCCTCTCAAACAAAGAGTAGGCGATGATGATGATCCTGAGAGTTGTTGAGCTAATGCGGAGACAATTCAAATCACGAATACCCTGCAATTTAAGTGACTCCAACACACGGCAGCCAGAGAGCACCCCAGAGAAGTCATGCTCGGAAATGGAGACGCGAGATAAGGTGAGCTGCTTGAGCAAGGGAAAACTCAGCGAATGGGCAATCTCATTTGGGAAATTGCAGAGGCCGATTTTTGCCACAAGGAGGGTTGGTACTTGGTACCAAGCGGAACACGGATGGTGGCAGCGGGTAACGGTTCTCACGTCCAGAGAGAAAGGGCTGCCTAAAGTTGATGTCGAGCTCCTGAAGGTTGTCAAGGGCAGGGAAGACGAACCAGTTCTCGATCTGAGCGGCTTCCTCGGCATACCTCTTTTCCGCTATGTGGAGGCGGATGGAATAGATGACGAAGCGGCGGGCGGGGCCAGGGTGGTCGGAGAGGATCTTGGAGATGAGGGAGAAGCGCTTGAAGTCGTTGGAGCAGAGGTGTTTGGAGGCGTCGAGGTTGAGGGGCGCTGACCGCCAGAGGGGACGCCATCGGCGAGCGATAACCTGGGTGCGTGCGCCGTCTTTGGTGGGCAGGAGGGAGATGATTGTGCAGAGGATGTCATCGGGGAGTTTGCTGATGAGATCACCGTGGCTGATGAGATCGCCGTCGCTGACGAGCTCACCGTCGCGGCTCCGCTTCCGTGGCCTGTTACCCTTGGCCGCGGGTTCCACCGCGCCTTCTTTTTCTTCATATCGCGTGGCTGGCGAGATGGGGAATTTGGACGGGGAGGTACTACGAGGACGGTAGGAGGGCTGTTGAGCTGCTTTCAAATTTATAAGCCGTGGAACTACAGGAGGCGCTCGCTCTATCTCAGGCTAGTCATAGTGGGAGTAACTTAGGTAGTAACATAGCGCACCTCGAGAATTTTTTGCTTATGTGGCAAGTAATAAATGAGAAGTAGTAACATAATATGTTACTGTAACATAGCGCTTTCCAAGACAACATGAGTCTACAAGCTATTAAATGAGACTACATATGACACTAGTACTATGTTACTTTGCACTATGAAGGTAGTAACTTAGACTAGTGTCATGCATATGATACTAGTCTAAGTTACTCCCCACTATGACCAGCCTCATCACGTCTCGTGTCGCCTCGTCTCCGCTGCGACCGAATGCGCGTGCACATCAATATATATATAATGCGAGCAAGGTGCGTGCGCCGCCCCGGACCTCAGCTTGTGTGTGTCCACGTGGCCACCTGGGTTATATGTGTACAACGAAAGAAGGTATGCATGCGTAGAGGGTGCTTGGATCCAAGGGACTATTTTTAGTCTGACTAAAAATAGTCTCTTTTAGAGGCTAAAGTTCCAAGCACCCCTGACTAAAAAGAGACTAGAACTAGTCTTGAGGCTAAAAAGTTTTAGTCAAGGGAACCCTACTAAAATATGGATTAGCTCTCTCTCCCCTCATTTAATTCCTCTATTTTAACACATGCAAGTTCATGATTGGATGGTTTGGAGGATAATAAATGCTCAATAACTTGATTTTAGTCTCTTTAGTATTTGGATCCAAGCATGGGTGAGGCTAGCAAGTTTTAGTCCCACTACTTTTAGTCATGGGACTAAAACGTATCCAAGCACCCTCATACTCCTTTCGTCTGGATTTCTTGGGCCCTGAGCAATCTAAAGCGTGTCCCCTCCCTTACGATAGCCATTAATTAATTCAGTTTGTCGAAGAAAAACTAATTAATTCGGTCCTGATTCTGCCCGTTTTAACCAATGCATGCAGTTTCCTTCTCCATGATGGGTCACGCCCGAGGAATTTGCCCCGACCAGCTTGCAACGAGCCTTTTTTTGAGAAGTTATCAAGTACTCACTCCGTCTACTCCCTCCTTTCATCTATATAGGACCTAATGCGTTTATTAAGACCGTCTTTGACTATTAACAAGATTAATAATACATGACATGCACAATATGAAAACTATATCATTGAAAGCTCCTTTCACACACGAATTTAACGATGTGCTTTGTGTAAGTTGCATGTCATATATTATTGCTCTATTATTTGGTCAAAGTTAGCCTCGAAAAACGTATTAGGCCTTATATAGATGGAAGGAGGGAGTAGGTGCATACGGTGTTTAAGGAGGTGCATCACGACCAAGGTGTGCATAGATTGGACGAGGCAAAATTTAATAGCACATGTTTTTAGTGCATAGTTTGGAAAGTGGCATCGTTGCAGCCAACCAATGATAGGCATGCATGAGATTAGTCACGCTCAACTAATTGTTTCTATTTACATGCACTCATTAGTGTAAAAAACGCTCTTATATTATGGGACGGAGGAAGTATCTCACAAAATTAATTACGTCACATCGTGCTAGTTAGAGGGTGCTTGGATACGTTTTAGTCCCATGACTAAAAGTAGTGGGACTAAAACTTGCTAGTCTCACCCATGCTTGGATCCAAATACTAAGGAGACTAAACTCAAGTTATTGAGCATTTATTATCCTTCAAACCATCCAATCCGAAACTCGCATGTGTTAAAGTAGAGGAATTAAATGAGAAGAGAAAGGGCTAATACACATTTTAGTAGGAAAAAATTTTAGCCTCAAGACTAGTCCTAGCCTCTCTTTAGTCAGGGGTGCTTGGAACTTTAGCCTCTAAAAAAGACTATTTTTAGTCAGACTAAAAATAGTCCCTTGGATCCAAGCACCCTCTTAGTTGTAGCGACTAATACTAGTATTGATTTTTTTTATTCTCTTAGGTGCCCAACACACATGGATGGAGGGAGCACATGTCATCACCGTTACAACCTAAATTAGCACACACAATTAATAGGTTGTCTTGATACCTATGTTTTGGTCAGAGAGCCTAATAAATCAGGACGGAGAAGTACACCTTTTCATGGTGGCCCTTGTCCAAGTCGTTAGCGTTCTCAACTGCTTTCAGCGGCCGCTGCGGCTATCAAGGCAGGAAGTGAGTACTCGTTCACCGCAGGATCTCCTCGAGCTTCAACTTCACCGTCGATGCGGATCTGGCCGATGTTGACGCTGAGATCGTCACGCACGCCATCGAGCTTAGTGAAGAGGTCGTTCAATTTGCATTACTAGAAAAAAACCTTATACACAGATGTATAGCAATAGCGCTGGTCAGGACTAAGCGCTACTGCTACTTAGTAGTAGCGCGTGTCAACAAAGCGCACTACATCTATGATAGTAGCAGTAGCGCGTCTGCAGAAAAAAGCGCTACTAATATAATTCCCACACTGTTGCCGGTAGGCTAGGAATAGTAATAGCGAGCCTGAGGAAAACACGTTATTGCTAAGTGCCTTGTAGTAGAGCGTTTCTGTTGTAGAGCGCTACTGCTAAGAAAAAGAAAATAAATAAAATAAATAAATAGAAAAGTAAATGAAAATGAAAGAAATAGAAAAAAGAGAAATGAAAACAAAAGAAAAAGAAAAATAGTGGTGAAAGACATAGCAGTAACGCTTGTTCTCACAAAGCGCTATAGCTATATTAGCAATAGCGCTTTTTGTTTTCCCGCGCTATAGCTAAGTTCCTTAGATAAAAGGAAAAAAAAGAAAATAAATAGCTACTTCCTATAGCAGTAGCGCATTTTGGCGGAAAGCGCTGTAGCTAACTTAGCTATAGCGCGTTTTCCTACCAGCGCTATTGCTAGTTTGACTTAACCACACGCGCACTCAAAATTTTGCTAAGTCCATTTCCCCCCTCTCCCCCTCCCCCCACTCTATCTGTCGCCGCCGTCGATCGCCCCGCACTCGACCTCGCCGCCACCGCCCGAGCCCTCCCTGCACCGTCGCCGCCAGAGCCCACCCTCGCCGCGGACCGTAAGCCTCTCCCTCTCCTCTCCCCTGCCCTCTCTCTCTCTTTGCTAGCTAAGGCAAATTTCATAGAGCGCTATTGTGATGATGTTCATATGAACCCTAGGTGTTCATATGAACCCTAGATTTGTTTAGGGCAGTAGGCATTTTTTTAGCATTTAGGAAAAAAAGATTAACATTTTTTTAGGAAATTAGCTAGGCCAAATTTTGATGAAAATGCCTAAACAATATTCTATTTAGCTTTAAATTAACAGAGGGTATATAAATTATAGTAGCATTTAGCTTTAAATTAATAGAGGCTATAAATAAAAAATAGTAGCATTTAGCTATAAAAAATTATTTGGACTATGGACCTGAATCTGGTCCAAATTTCATTCAAATTAAATTTGAATTATTTGGACTATGGACCTGAATATTTTTGAAAAAATTGGGTGTAGGTACTAAGGTATTGATGTGGAAATTTTGGTGAGGTCAGAAGGGTTAGAAAAAATGGAGTTCCTTTGCAATTTCTAAAAAGGTCATGTATTGTTGGAATATTTGCTCTAAAACAATATGGATGAAAAGAAAATAATGTGTGTGTGTGTGTGAGAGAGAGAGAGGAATAGCTAGAACATAATTTCGGTTCTGTTCTAGGCAGAGAAGTGTTTAGTGAGGTCATTTTGCAAAGGTTTTGGGTTTTTGAAAACAGCACTATTTTTGAAGGAAAATAATTTAGGCAAGTTTTATTTTAAAGATGACCCCTTCCTAGACTTTTAGCTTTAGACAAAAAACAAAAGTATTTAGCTATAAATAAAAAACAGTAGCTATGGCATTTAGCTATAAACAGAAAACATAATTGTTTTTCTTTTCAAAAACTTGATAAAAGTAATTCTTGCTATATAAACGAAAAACAATATTGATGTTATATGATATATGTCATTGATGTTCATTTCCATATTCCATTATTGTTGATTATACCTTTTAACTGAAGTGGTCATGTTAGATGCAAATTTCTCAATAGTGTTTGCTTATGTTATATGCAACATTGAAGTGGTTCGGCCCAAGTGGCCTTTTGTTGTTTCCAGTGAATGAAGCAGAGTGGCCTATGTTTTGCCGGAATGTTGATTCATTTTTGTTCCGGCAAATTTCAGGTGCTCGATTTGTCCACTTTTTAGCAAAGGTCATGCCAAAAAATTTCGTGAATTTCAACATGACTTGTGCTACAAAATAGGACATATCGAGTGCCCGGGATTTGCCGCACCGGGAAGGAATCAACGTTCCTGCAAAACATAGGTCTTTTTATGCCATTATTCATTTTATTAGGTCTAGAATCAATTGACTAGATTTAGTCGTAGGAAACATGGCTAGCAAAAATGAAGAAGGACAGGGTTCTAGTGATTGTGATGGCTACCTGACGGCAGACGATTATTTGAACCTTCTCAACGAGCAACGGTTTTTGCTACTGGGCCCACCTGTCACATCCGAGACCGGTGCCGAGACCGGCGCCGAGACTGGCATTGAGACCCAGACCGGCACCGAGACTAGCGAAGCCGGTATAGAACCGGAACTGAAGAGGAGTCGTCGACGCCCAAACCATCTCATCACTACTAGAGTGGTGGTCACGGAGGTGGAGGACGACAATTTTGAGCCAAAAGAGCCTGCGGAAGCGCGATCGTGCTACATCAATCAAATAGGCTGCAACGTACGGACAACCGCCACCATCAACGATGAGAAACTAAAGAAGATAGAAAATATGGAGCACTCCCTCCTAATGAAGCTGCACCAGGTATTCTTGTTACACTACTGGAATCAGCTTCTTTGCCGTCTGCTGACTCTTTGCCGTCAACTAGCGGACGGCAAAGAAAGGCTTTGCCATTAGCCATCGGAAAACGGACGACAAAGAGGCAGCGGACGGCAACGGAAGGCTTTGCCATCAGCATATCTTTGTCGTCCGCTAGAGGACGACAAAGACGCTTTGCCGTATGCTAGCTGATGGAAAGAGGATGGGTGGTGGGCTTACGCGGATGACCTAACGACCATTTTCTTTGCCGCCTGCTGGCGGACGGCAAAGAAAATGGCCGTTAGGTCGTCCGTTTCCCCCTGGCCCCACCCCACTAGGTACGCTCAAAGAGCTGTGCCCTACTAGCTAGCAGAAAAGGGGCCGCGCTCGCGCCCGTGCCCCCCCTCTCTGATCTGTTCATCCACTGCCCGAGCCGCCGCCACCCCTCACCCCTGCGGCCGCCCTAACCGGCGCCGCCACCCCCGTCGCCAGCCGCCCCGCGCCATCCCCGTCGCCGGCCACCCCGCACCGCCGCCGCACCGCGCCACCCCCGTCGCCGGCCACCCTGCACCGCCGCCGCACCGCGCCACCCCCGTCGCGGGCCGCCGCCGCCCCGCCCAGTCGAGCCGCCGCCTGCGCCGCCCCGCCCGCCCGGCCGCGCCGCCTCCATCTCGAGTCGCCGGCCGCCCCACACCAGCCCAACCACCCCCATCCCGAGCCGCCGCCGCCCGGCCGCATCGCACCGCCCGGCCCCGCCCCGCCGCCGCCCTGCCCTCATCGTGGTGAGTTTTTTTCTTCTGTTTTTTAGATTTAGTTTATGTTTGTTTAGTTTAGGTTAATTAGGTTAGTTTAGTCTAGGTTAGTTTAATTTATTTTAGGTTACATTTAGTTAATATTTTTGTTTAGGTTTTTTTCTTGTTTTTAAGAATAATCAAAAAAGATGAAAGAAAAAGGAAAAGAAGAAGAGGAAGAAGAAGAAGAAGAAAAAAGAACAATAAGTAGTAGTAGAAGAAGATGAAAAAAAGAAGTAGAAGTTTAAGATGAAAAAAAGAAGTAGGAAAAGGGGGCGCCCGGGGACGAGCTAGTTAATTAGGGGGTTCCTCGGTGTCCATGGAACCCTAAATAGCAAGTATCGTCGGTGCGAGATACACGTGGCCGTCGGTGTCGAACACTACATCCATGTCCCGCAAGTGACGCCGACGTCCGGCGTCCCAAAGCAACAGTTCTCACCGTCGATGGCGGTCGAACACCATCGCAAATTTGTCTGGCAGCCTCTGCGATGACGATTAAAAGACAAGTGTTGAAACTTGAAACACCCAAACTGACTCATGTCGGTTTGGTTGTTTGAAATTTCAAAACTTGGCTTTAATCCTCATCGCAGAGGCTACCAGACAAATTCGCGATGGTGTTCGACCGTCATCGGCCACCAGAACTATTGTTGCGGGACGCCGGGCGCCAGCTTTACTTGTGGAATGTGGATCTAGTGTTCAACGCCGAGCGCCACATGTATCTCGCACCGATGATACTTGCTATTTAGGGTTCCATCAACGCGAAGGACCCCCTAACATGCTCGTCCTGTTGTCAATATTTAGTTAGGTCGACGGAAGAAACAAAATTGCTATGTTACTCATCTTTGGATTTAAATGTGCAGTTATTTCGTCGCTGCGCGAGGGTCTAGTGTTCGACAAGCTCCACCCCTGCATTCGTTGGTGAGCACAAATGACATCTCCCGATGAAACTTGCTAGCTATAGGTGTCAATCATCAGTATGCGTAACCACTATGCGTCTCCCGTTTGAAAGGGTTACATCTCTAAATATGCATGCATTTGCATATTTATAATTGTGATTCTTTCGAATTGTCCAACATTATCCATCGACAGCCCAAGTATGTGTAGATTGTGTTCGTTTTCCCATATGCTCTACTCCGGATCCGATGCAGAATTTTGTCAGTGCCTCCCTGTTGTTCTCCGGGTACACATGCTCTCTGCTTATTGCTGAGACGTGTATCAGGAGAACAGCGGGGAGGTGCTGCCGAAATTTTGCGTCGGATCCGGAGCAGAGCATGGGAAAACGAACCCAATCTACACATACTAGGGTGGGATTAGGACCTATCTTTACCTATTAGCGTGTAGGTTGCATGGACGTAATAAAACTGACAAACTCCATTAACTGATGGATATGGTTTGCTTAATTATGTATATATTTCTTGTGTGTCTAGTAGGAAGTCAATATGAGTGATCGTGCATGGATGTACACCGGTTACACTAGTCAGAATGTTTGGACCGAGGAATGGTTAACAAAAACCAAGGGGTTTGTTAGAGCCGCATTTGCAAATGGCCAAGAATTAAGCTGGTACCCCTGTGCCCGTTGCGACAACTATAAAAAGAGGGACGATCTTGAAATTAGTAAATACCTGCAGAAGTTTGGTTTTACGCCTGGTTACACGGTCTGGACATTACATGGTGAGTCTGCCCAACACGCCAGAGCCGAGGTGGTTCGTCGTCGCACCGACGAGCATGGTACCGGGACCGCAGACATGGTGCAAGACTTTGGCGATGCTCGGGACTCGTACGAGGAGATGGAGGAATCTGCAAAGGCCTTCACTAAAGTGTTGGAGTCCTCAAAACGTCCACTCCACGAGCACACTGAGCTTTGTCAGCTAGATACCATCTCACAAATAATGGCTTTGAAGGCTCAATTCAACTTGGGCAGAGAATGCTACGACGCGATGATGACAGTATTCGGACGATTTCTACCCAAAGGCCATGTGCTACCTCCAAACCTGTACCAGTCAGACAAAATCCTTCGTGCTCTTAAGATGCCCTATGAGAAGATACATGCCTGTGAGAAAGGACGTGTCTTATTTAGGCTTCAGTATGAGGACTTGAACTATTGTCCCATTTGCAATTCTTCCAGGTATGTTGTGGTAGACAACGGTATGGGTGAGAAGACGCAGACCAAAATACCCGTTAATGTTCTTTGGTATATGCCAATCGTACCAAGACTTCAACATCTTTTCATGGTCGAAGAGATGGCCAGACAGATGACATGGCACAAAACGAGCAAAAGAACCGAACTAGATGCAGATGGGAATGTGATGATGGTGCACACATCGGATGGTGAAGCGTGGAAGCGCTTCGATGCATTACATAAGGAAAAAAGGCAGATCCAAGGCATCCTCGAGTCGCGTCAGCACAGATGGGTTCAGTGTGTTTGGTCAGATGGCAACCCCATACAGCTTTTGGCCCGTGTTTGTCATTCCACTCAATCTCCCCCCAGGCAGATTATGCAAATAAAGAACATTTTCCTGACGTTGATAATTCCAGGACCCAACTATCCGGGGAAGAATATGAATATGTACATGCAGCCGCTTAAGGACGAATTGCAAGAAGCTTGGGATAATGGGTTCAATACATACGACACCTTTAGCAAACAGAACTTCATAATGCGTGCTTGGTACATGTACTCGACGCATGACTTGCCGGTGTATGCACTATTCGTTGGATGGTGTGTGCATGGAAGGTTCCCGTGCCCCACATGCATGGGAGCTCTTGAGTTTCGTTGGCTGATGGCAGGGCACAAGTATAGTTGCTTCGACTTGCATAGACCGTTTCTACATCCTGGCCATAAGTTCAGGAAAGACAAGAAGAACTTCATCAAAGGTAGAGTTGTCAAACACTCTGCACCACCTGCGTTGACAGGCCAACAGACCCTAGATTAGTTAAACGCTCTCGAGCCAGATCTAGAGCGTCCAAGGTATTTCAAGGGGTATAATAAGGAACACGCTTGGACTCACAAGACATGCTTCTGGGATCTTCCTTACTTCAAAGACCTCCTTTGCCCACACAACTTTGACGTGATGCACACTGAAAAGAATATCGCCGAAGCAATTTTTGGTACGTTGTTCGGCATAGAGGGGAAATCAAAGGATAATACTGTTGGAAATATGCCCTAGAGGCAATAATAAAAACATTATTATTATATTTCCTTATTCATGATAATTGTCTTTATTCGTGCTATAATTGTGTTAACCGGAAATCGTAATACATGTGTGAATAACAGACAACAACATGTCCCTAGTAAGCCTCTAGTTGACTAGCTCGTTGATCGACAGATAGTCATGGTTTCCTGGCTATGGACATTGGATGTCATCGATAACGGGATCACATCATTAGGAGAATGATGTGATGGACAAGACCCAATCCCAAACATAGCATAAGATCGCATAGTTCGTTTGCTAGAGTTTTCCAATGTCAAGTATCCTTTCCTTAGACCATGAGATCGTGTAACTCCCGGATACCGTAGGAATGCTTTGGGTGTGCCAAACGTCACAACGTAACTGGGTGACTATAAAGGTATGCTACGGGTATCTCTGAAAGTGTCTGTTGGGTTGACATGGATCGAGACTGGGATTTGTCACTCCGCTTGACGGAGAGGTATCACCGGGCCCTCTCGGTAATGCATCATCATAATGAGCTCAATGTGATCAAAGTGTTTGATCACGGGATCATGCATTACGGAACGAGAAAAGTGACTTGCCGGTAATGAGATTGAACGAGGTATTGGTATACCGACGATCGAATCTCGGGCAAGTAAAATACCGATTGACAAAGGGAATCGTATACGGGATTAATTGAATCCTTGACATCGTGGTTCATCCGATGAGATCATCGTGGAGCATGTGGGAGCCAACATGGGTATCCAGATCCCGCTGTTGGTTATTGCCCGAGAGCCGTCTCGGTCATGTCTGCATGTCTCCCGAACCCGTAGGGTCTACACACTTAAGGTTCGGTGACGCTAGGGTTGTGAAGATATGTATGTGCAGTAACCCGAATGTTGTTCGGAGTCCCGAATGAGATCCCGGACGTCACGAGGAGTTCCGGAATGGTCCGGAGGTAAAGAATTATATATAGTAAGTGCTATTTTGGCCATCGGGACAAGTTTCAGTGTTATCGGTATTGTACCGGGACCACCGGAGGGGTCCCGGGGTCCACCAGGTGGGGCCACCTGCCTTGGTGGGCCACATGGGCCCTAGGGGGTGCGCCTTGGCCTGCTTGGGCCAAGGGGAACCAGCCCCAAGGGCCCATGCGCCAAGGAAACTTGGAGAAGGGGAGAGTCCTACAAGGGGAAGGCACCTCCGAGGTGCCTTGGGGAGGATGGACTCCTCCCCACCCTTGGCCGCACCCTTCCTTGGAGGAAGGGGCAAGGGCTGCGCCTCCCCCTCTCCCTTGTCCCTATATATAGTGGGGAAAAAGGAGGAGCAAACTAATCTATTGCCCTGGCTCCTCCCTCCTCCCTGCAACACCTCCTCCTCCTCCCGTAGTTGCTTAGCGAAGCCCTGCCGGAGTTCTGCTGCATCCACCACCACACCGTCGTGCTGGATCTTCCTCAACCTCTCCTTCCCCCTTGCTGGATCAAGAAGGAGGAGACGTCTCCCGTCCCGTACGTGTGTTGAACGCGGAGGTGCCGTCCGTTCGGTACTAGATCATCGGTGAATTGGATCACGGCAAGTACGACTACCTCATCCACGTTCACTCGAACGCTTCCGTTGCGATCTACAAAGTGGTATGTAGATGCTATCTAATCTGAATACTCGTTGCTAGATGAACTCATAGATGGATCTTGGTGAAACCGTAGGAAAAATTTTAATTTTCTGCAACGTTCCCCAACAGTGGCATCATGAGCTAGGTTTATGCATAGTTCTTCTTGTGCGAGTAGAACACAATTTGTTGTGGGCGTAGATGTTGTCAATTCTTCTTGCCGTTACTAGTCAATCTTGATTCAGCGGTATTGTGGGATGAAGCGGCCCGGACCAACCTTACACGTACCCTTACGTGAGACCGGTTCCACCGACTAACATGCACTAGTTGCATAAGGTGGCTGGCGGGTGTCTGTCTCTCCTACTTTAGTTGGATCGGATTCGATGAACAGGGTCCTTATGAAGGGTAAATAGAGATTGACAAATCACGTTGTGGTTTGAACGTAGGTAAGAAAACGTTCTTGCTAGAACCCTAATTCAGCCACGTAAAACTTGCAACAACAATTAGAGGACGTCTAACTTGTTTTTGCAGCAAGTGCTTTGTGATATGATATGGCCAAAGTTGTGATGTATGATGAATGATCTATATGTGATGTATGAGATGTTCATGCTATTGTAATAGGAATCACGACTTGCATGTCGATGAGTATGACAACCGGCAGGAGCCATAGGAGTTGTCTTTATTTTTTGTATGACCTGCGTGTCATTGAGAATCGCCATGTAAGTTACTTTACTTTATTGCTAAACGCGTTAGCCATAGTAGTAGAAGTAATAGTTGGCGAGCAACTTCATGGAGACACGATGATGAAGATCATGATGATGAAGATCATGGTGTCAAGCTGGTGACAAGATGATCATGGAGCCCCAAGATGAAGATCAAAGGAGCTATGTGATATTGGCCATATCATGTCACGTTTATTATTTGATTGCATGTGATGTTTATCATGTTTTGCATCTTGTTTACTTAGAACGACGGTAGTAAATAAGATGATCCCTCATAATAATTTCAAGAAAGTGTTCTCCCTAACTGTGCACCGTTGCTAAGGTTCGTCGTTCCGAAGCACCACGTGATGATCGGGTGTGATAGGTCCTTACGTTCGCATACAACGGGTGTAAGCCAGATTTACACACGCAAAACACTTAGGTTGACTTGACGAGCCTAGCATGTACAGACATGGCCTCGGAACACAGAAGACCGAAAGGTCGAGCATGAGTCGTATAGAAGATACGATCAACATGAAGATGTTCACCGATGTTGGCTAGTCCGTCTCACGTGATGATCGGACACGGCCTAGTTGACTCGGATCATGTAATACTTAGATGACTAACAGAGGGATGTCTATCTAAGTGGGAGTTCATTAAATAATTTGATTAAATGAACTTTATTATCATGAACTTAGTCTAAATATTTACAATATGTCTTGTAGATCAAATGGCCAACATAGTCCTCAATTTCAACGCGTTCCTAGAGAAAACCAAGCTGAAAGACGATGGTAGCAACTATACGGACTGGGTCCGGAACCTGAGGATCATCCTCATAGCTGCCAAGAAAGATTATGTCCTAAGAGCACCGCTGGGTGATGCACCTATTCTCCCTGCAGAACAAGACGTTATGAACGCTTGGCAGTCACGCTGCGATGATTACTCCCTCGTTCAGTGCGGCATGCTTTACAGCTTAGAGCCGGGACTCCAAAAGCGTTTTGAGAGACATGGAGCATATGAGATGTTCGAAGAGCTGAAAATGGTTTTCCAAGCTCATGCCCGGGTCGAGAGATATGAAGTCTCCGACAAATTCTTTAGCTGTAAGATGGAGGAAAATAGTTCTGTCAGTGAACACATACTCAAAATGTCTGGGTTGCACAACCGCATGACTCAACTGGAAGTTAATCTCCCGGATGAAGCGGTCATTGACAGAATCCTCCAGTCGCTTCCACCTAGCTACACGAGCTTTGTGATGAACTACAATATGCAGGGGATGGTAAAGACCATTCCTGAGGTATATGCTATGCTGAAATCAGCAGAGGTAGAAATCAAGAAGGAGCATCAAGTGTTGATGGTGAATAAAACCACTAAGTTCAAGAAGGGCAAGGGTAAAAAGAACTTCAAGAAGGACGGCAAGGAAGTTGCCGCGCCCGGTAAGCAAGTTGCCGGGAAGAAGCCAAAGAATGGACCCAAGCCCGAAACTGAGTGCTTTTATTGCAAGGGAAGTGGTCACTGGAAGCGGAACTGCCCCAAATACTTAGCGGACAAGAAGGCCGGCAAAACCAAAGGTATATGTGATATACATGTAATTGATGTGTACCTTACCAGTACTCGTAGTAGCTCTTGGGTATTTGATACCGGTGCAGTTGCTCACATTTGTAACTCAAAGCAGGAGCTGCGGAATAAACGGAGACTGGCAAAGGACGAGGTGACGATGCGCGTCGGGAATGGTTCCAAGGTCGATGTGATCGCCGTCGGCACGCTGCCTCTACATTTACCTACGGGATTAGTTTTAAACCTCAATAATTGTTATTTAGTGCCAAGTTTGAGCATGAACATTGCATCTGGATCTCGCTTAATTCGAGATGGCTACTCATTTAAATCCGAGAATAATGGTTGTTCTATTTATATGAGAGATATGTTTTATGGTCATGTTCCGATGGTTAATGGTTTGTTCTTGATGAATCTCGTACGTGATGATACACATATTCATAGTGTGAGTACCAAAAGAGTTAAAGTTGATAACAATAGTCCCACATATTTGTGGCACTGCCGCCTTGGTCACATAGGTGTCAAACGCATGAAGAAGCTCCACGCGGATGGACTTTTAGAGTCTCTTGATTATGAATCATTTGACACGTGCGAACCATGCCTCATGGGTAAAATGACCAAGACTCTATTCTCAGGAACAATGGAGCGAGCAACCAACTTATTGGAAATCATACATACCGATGTGTGCGGTCCAATGAGTGTGGAGGCTCGCGGAGGCTATCGTTATGTTCTCACCCTCACTGATGACTTGAGTAGATATGGGTATATCTACTTAATGAAACACAAGTCTGAGACCTTTGAAAAGTTCAAGGAATTTCAGAGTGAGGTTGAAAATCAACGTGATAGAAAGATCAAGTTTCTACGATCAGATCGTGGAGGAGAATACTTGAATCACGAATTTGGCACACACTTAAGAAAATGTGGAATAGTTTCACAACTCACGCCGCCTGGAACACCTCAGCGAAATGGTGTGTCCGAACGTCGTAATCGCACTCTATTAGATATGGTGCGATCTATGATGTCTCTTACCGACTTACCGCTATCTTTTTGGGGCTATGCTTTAGAGACTGCCGCATTCACTTTAAATAGGGCTCCGTCGAAATCTGTTGAGACGACACCGTATGAATTATGGTTTGGGAAGAAACCTAAGCTGTCGTTTCTAAAATTTTGGGGATGCGATGCTTATGTCAAGAAACTTCAACCTGAAAAGCTCGAACCCAAGTCGGAAAAATGCGTCTTCATAGGATACCCTAAAGAAACTGTTGGGTATACCTTCTACCTCAGATCCGAAGGCAAGATCTTTGTTGCCAAGAATGGATCCTTTCTAGAGAAAGAGTTTCTCTCGAAAGAAGTAAGTGGGAGGAAAGTAGAACTTGATGAAGTATTGCCTCTTGAACCGGAAAATGGCGAAACTCAAGAAATCGTTCCTGAGGTGCCTGCACCGACTAGAGAGGAAATTAATGATTATGATCAAGATACTTCTGATCAAGCTCCTACTGAAATTCGAAGGTCCACAAGGACACGTTCCGCACCAGAGTAGTACGGCAACCCTGTCTTGGAAATCATGTTGTTAGACAACGGTGAACCTTCGAACTATGAGGAAGCAATGGCGGGCCCGGATTCCGACAAATGGCTAGAAGCCATGAAATCCGAGATAGGATCCATGTATGAAAACGAAGTATGGACTTTGACTGACTTTCCCGTTGAACGGCGAGCCATAGAAAATAAATGGATCTTTAAGAAGAAGACAAACGCGGATGGTAATGTGACCATCTATAAAGCTCGGCTTGTCGCTAAGGGTTATCGACAAGTTCAAGGGGTTGACTATGATGAGACTTTCTCACCGGTAGCGAAGCTGAAGTCCGTCCGAATCATGTTAGCAATTGCCGCATACTATGATTATGAGATATGGCAAATGGACGTCAAAACGGCATTCCTTAATGGTTTCCTTAAGGAAGAATTGTATATGATGCAGCCGGAAGGTTTTGTCGATCCTAAGAATGCTGACAAGGTGTGCAAGCTCCAACGCTCGATTTATGGGCTGGTGCAAGCATCTCGGAGTTGGAACATTCGCTTTGATGAGATGATCAAAGCGTTTGGGTTTACACAGACTTATGGAGAAGCCTGTGTTTACAAGAAAGTGGGTGGGAGCTCTGTAGCATTTCTCATATTGTATGTAGACGACATACTTTTGATGGGAAATGATGTAGAACTCTTGGACAGCATCAAGGCCTACTTGAATAAGAGTTTTACAATGAAGGACCTTGGAGAAGCTGCATATATATTAGGCATCAAGATCTATAGAGATAGATCGAGACGCCTCATAGGTCTTTCACAAAGCACATACCTTGATAAAATATTGAAGAAGTTCAATATGGATCAATCTAAGAAAGGGTTCTTACCTGTATTACAAGGTGTGAAATTGAGCTCAGCTCAATGTCCGACCACGACAGAAGAAATAGAAGAGATGAGCGTCATCCCCTATGCCTCAGCCATAGGTTCTATTATGTATGCCATGCTGTGTACCAGACCTGATGTAAACCTTGCCGTAAGTTTGGTAGGAGGGTACCAAAGTAATCCCGGCAAGGAACACTGGACAGCGGTCAAGAATATCCTGAAGTACCTGAAAAGGACCAAGGAAATGTTTCTCGTTTATGGAGGTGACGAAGAGCTCGTCGTAAAAGGTTACGTCGACGCTAGCTTCGACACAGATCTGGATGACTCTAAGTCACAAACCGGATACGTGTATATTTTGAATGGTGGGGCAGTAAGCTGGTGCAGTTGCAAGCAAAGCGTCGTGGCGGGATCTACATGTGAAGCGGAGTACATGGCAGCCTCGGAGGCAGCACATGAAGCAATTTGGGTGAAGGAGTTCATCACCGACCTCGGAGTCATACCCAATGCGTCGGGGCCAATCAAGCTCTTCTGTGACAACACTGGAGCTATTGCACTTGCAAAGGAGCCCAGGTTTCACAAGAAGACTAGGCACATCAAGCGTCGCTTCAACTCCATTCGTGAAAATGTTCAAGATGGAGACATAGAAATTTGTAAAGTGCACACAGATCTGAATGTCGCAGATCCGTTGACTAAACCTTTCCCTAAGGCAAAACATGATCAGCACCAGAACTCTATGGGTGTTCGATTCATCACAATGTAACTAGATTATTGACTCTAGTGCAAGTGGGAGACTGTTGGAAATATGCCCTAGAGGCAATAATAAAAGCATTATTATTATATTTCCTTATTCATGATAATTGTCTTTATTCGTGCTATAATTGTGTTAACCGGAAATCGTAATACATGTGTGAATAACAGACAACAACATGTCCCTAGTAAGCCTCTAGTTGACTAGCTCGTTGATCGACAGATAGTCATGGTTTCCTGGCTATGGACATTGGATGTCATCGATAACGGGATCACATCATTAGGAGAATGATGTGATGGACAAGACCCAATCCCAAACATAGCATAAGATCGCATAGTTCGTTTGCTAGAGTTTTCCAATGTCAAGTATCCTTTCCTTAGACCATGAGATCGTGTAACTCCCGGATACCGTAGGAATGCTTTGGGTGTGCCAAACGTCACAACGTAACTGGGTGACTATAAAGGTATGCTACGGGTATCTCTGAAAGTGTCTGTTGGGTTGACATGGATCGAGACTGGGATTTGTCACTCCGCTTGACGGAGAGGTATCACCGGGCCCTCTCGGTAATGCATCATCATAATGAGCTCAATGTGATCAAAGTGTTTGATCACGGGATCATGCATTACGGAACGAGAAAAGTGACTTGCCGGTAATGAGATTGAACGAGGTATTGGTATACCGACGATCGAATCTCGGGCAAGTAAAATACCGATTGACAAAGGGAATCGTATACGGGATTAATTGAATCCTTGACATCGTGGTTCATCCGATGAGATCATCGTGGAGCATGTGGGAGCCAACATGGGTATCCAGATCCCGCTGTTGGTTATTGCCCGAGAGCCGTCTCGGTCATGTCTGCATGTCTCCCGAACCCGTAGGGTCTACACACTTAAGGTTCGGTGACGCTAGGGTTGTGAAGATATGTATGTGCAGTAACCCGAATGTTGTTCGGAGTCCCGGATGAGATCCCGGACGTCACGAGGAGTTCCGGAATGGTCCGGAGGAAAAGAATTATAGATAGGAAGTGCTATTTTGGCCATCGGGACAAGTTTCGGTGTTATCGGTATTGTACCGGGACCACCGGAGGGGTCCCGGGGTCCACCAGGTGGGGCCACCTGCCTTGGTGGGCCACATGGGCCCTAGGGGGTGCGCCTTGGCCTGCTTGGGCCAAGGGGAACCAGCCCCAAGGGCCCATGCGCCAAGGAAACTTGGAGAAGGGGAGAGTCCTACAAGGCGAAGGCACCTCCGAGGTGCCTTGGGGAGGATGGACTCCTCCCCACCCTTGGCCGCACCCTTCCTTGGAGGAAGGGGCAAGGGCTGCGCCTCCCCCTCTCCCTTGGCCCTATATATAGTGGGGAAAAAGGAGGAGCAAACTAATCTATTGCCCTGGCTCCTCCCTCCTCCCTGCAACACCTCCTCCTCCTCCCGTAGTTGCTTAGCGAAGCCCTGCCGGAGTTCTGCTGCATCCACCACCACACCGTCGTGCTGGATCTTCCTCAACCTCTCCTTCCCCCTTGCTGGATCAAGAAGGAGGAGACGTCTCCCGTCCCGTACGTGTGTTGAACGCGGAGGTGCCGTCCGTTCGGTACTAGATCATCGGTGAATTGGATCACGGCAAGTACGACTACCTCATCCACGTTCACTCGAACGCTTTCGTTGCGATCTACAAAGTGGTATGTAGATGCTATCTAATCTGAATACTCGTTGCTAGATGAACTCATAGATGGATCTTGGTGAAACCGTAGGAAAAATTTTAATTTTCTGCAACGTTCCCCAACAAATACTAAGGCTAGAGTCGATCAAGAGGAGATATGTGATAGACCGTTACAAAATATGAAAGAACCGAAAGGAAAGGGGAACAGGACAAAGTGAAAGGCATGGGTCAATCTTGGAAGGCCAGCTATGAAGGAAATTATTTTGTGGGTGAAAATGAAGTTGATTTTCCCCGATGGGTATACAACAAATCTAAAGAGGGGAGCGAGTCTTCAAAAATTGAAAATATTTGCTCTAAAAAGTCATGATGGGCACATATGGATTGAGCGGATAATGCCGGTGATGTTGCGTGGCTTCATCCCTGAGGATGAATGGCTAGTACTGGCAGAGCTAAGCTATTTCTTCCATGTTCTTTGTGCGAAAGAACTACGCCTGGCCTCCTAGAAGAAATGGAACAGTTGGCGCTGGAGTTGATCTGCAAGTTAGATATGATCTTTCCGCCAAGCTTCTTTAATCCAATGCAACACTTGATTTTTCATCTCCCGACCGAGGCATGATTGGGGGGGACCATGCAAAATCGTTGGTGCTACTCAACTAAGAGGATGCAGAAGACGCTTCGAGCAAAATGTAAAAATAAACGTAAAATAGAAGCATCGATGGCAGAGGCATTCATCACTGAGGAGGCGGCAAACTTCGTGATAGCACACTACGAAGCCCAAAATCGTCATTTGCATAATCCGAAGCCTCGATACAATGCTGACGAACCTCAAAAGGGTCAATCCAACCTCAGCCTATTCAAAAGGAATCTCGCACCAGCCAGTGGTTGGAAACCAGTAAGGTTGGATGTTGAAGAATGGAGGACCATTTCGCTGTATCTCTTCAACAACCTAACATAAGTGCGGCCGTACATCGAGTAAGATCTCGATACATTGTTTCACAACTTCTAGTTCCTTTGAACTTCTCTTATTCCTGGATATTTGATGCAGTCGATACGTCACCATATTCTCATATGGAGCGGTGATCCAAAAGGATTCCGTCGAAGAGTATGAGCATCTGGCAAAACAAGGAGCCGAATATCCCGGTTTCATCTGTTGGTTCAAAAAACAGTAATTTCCATTTGACCCTTTCATTTCTTTGGCTAATTTGCGACTAATGCAACAATCCTTTCGTATTAAACTTGTAGGCTAATTCAGAGATTATGGATGCCGAATTGAGAGAAGTAGCTAATGGTTTTGACTATAAGGTCCGTTCATTTGACAAATATGACATCAACGGGTATCGCTTTCGTACCTATGGCAAAGAGCTATCTATGGCCGACCGAAAGTCTACAAATTGTTGTGTCTCTGCTATCGGCGAAGGAGGTATCGAGTATTATGGAAGAGCTGAAGCAATTTATGAACTTGAATTCTATGGTGAAAACCCACCAAACGTCATAGTCTTCAAATGTTATTGGTTCCAGCCGAGGGAGACTAGAAGGACTCATGAACATATAGGGCTAGTCGAAATCAAGCAAAGCACCCATTTGGATGTTCCTGATGTCAATATTACGGCTCAACACGCAACCCATGTTTTCTATCTAGCGTGGGCCTGTCAAAGTGATCCAAATCTCAGTGGTTGGGACGTCGTTTATGAAGTGCCGCCACGTGTTAGACCACCTCCCCCCAATGAAAAGGATTATGAACCTCACATTAACCAAGACACATATGACGAAGGATAATTCTTGCAAGAAACATGTATTTCCAAAAAATGTTTCAAGAACCGCTCTACTCCACCCCAGAACATTGAAGTAGACAACGATAGTGAATCCGACTTCACCCCTGAGCCGGAACAAGAAGAGCCGGAAGAAGAAGAAGTTACTGTTGCAAATGACCTGTCAATGCTTGAACGATTAAAAACCATGCTGCTGAATGGCGTCCCACCCACCCACCCACCCACCCTCCCCACCCACGGCCTAGGTTTTCCGGTGATCTACACTTCTAGCCTGTGAACTGTGGATCCTCTCCGCTCATCTTCTCCGACGGGCTTCGATCTACACGGCTATACCCATCTCCTATGGGTTCCTCTGGCGGATCAACTTTGGGTTTTGATTTCTCGCTGGGCTCCATCTTTGCGGATAAGGTTTTCATTTCTTGCGGGAGATCTGTCCACCCTTCGGACGACAAGAACCATTTCATTATGGTTGTGTCCTTTAGCCGACATGATTTTTGTATTAATGAGGATTCTGTGGCGGCTGCATTGGAATCAGCAATTGGTGGATCGACCATTGATTTATTGGTCCAACTCATCAAGGGCAGGGTACTTTCTTTTATTGTCTCCTGCAAGCAAGTTGACCTTTGCATTCTCAAGTTGAGATCGTATGCATGCCCGCATTTCAAATGTTATTTTCACCTTTGGGGAAATGGTGGTCCAAATTGGAGACGTGAGTTAGTGATCTGGAAAAAGGAATGTGACGCTGAGTGGATTCTGATTAGTCCCTCTAAAAAGCGTGCAACTTTGGGTTTGATTGCTATGCATAAACCCCCATCAAAGTCTTCTCTTAGATCGGGTTCTTTGGCAAGGAAGAAAATCTCCTTTGTCACGTTCCATCAGTACCCTGCTTGTAAGGGCTATAGATACCCAGCTGATCAGTTCCTTGTTGACGCGATTGCTGAGGCTGGCTATGAAGTTAACCCTTCCGAGAAGGTGATCTTGCCATCACCGCCGGCAAGCAATCTCCAGTGGACGGTGGCAACGCCACCCATCTCTTTCGGAATGATCAACGTCCCTGCCAAGAATACTACTGTTATTTCCGGAACATCTCCAACTGGCTTACGCAATGTGTTGCATGACATGCAAAATGTGCAATCAGCTGGCACGCAGGATGTTGTGTCATCTGTTTGCGTTGCACCAGAACCTCAGGCCCATCGTGGATCTCCGGCCCAACATGGTGATCTGCCTCCCTGCACTGCTTCTATGGCCCAAGTTGCGGCCCAACCATCAGTTCCTCTTTTGGATAAGGTGACTATTTCGCCTGGAAATTATTCTCAACTGATTATGGACTCTGCTGGGGATTCCGCTAGTGTTAATAATCTTATCGACGATATTGTCTTCAATGTTTGGAAGTGCCAGAACTGTTTATCCATGTTGCACCACACCAATTCATGCACCAACCAGGTTAGATGCCGTCAATGCTTTCGATCGGGCCACAGAGCCAAGGGATGCTCTGACTCTGTGCCTTCCCCAACTTACAGGTGGGTCCCATGAACCAATTCGGTTTTTCCGAAACGGTGAGCGGAGATATACTCGCCCGCCGCCTCGGTTTCCACCCTGGGGTCTCTGCCCAGTCCTATCCCGCCTGCCACCCCATCACTTCCACCATTGCCTGCAGAGCCACCGCCTAGCACACCTCCGCCACCTACCTCTACGCCACCGCCCATCGCACCGCCAACCCCATCGTCGTCTCCGCCCAGCTTGCCACCATCCTCCAAGACTTCATCCTCGCCAGCAGAGCTTTCTCAGGATCCAGTAATGGCCAGCTCTGCACTCGACCCCACGCCGTTCGTCCCGCATGGTTTCGAGATCATCGACGGTGGCCCGCGGCGACTCCCGCACACCTTCTACTCTCCGGCTGTGGCTCCTGATCGACAGCATGAAGACTATGCCATTGCCATTGTCAAGCCTGCCCCTCTGCCTGAGGAAACCCTGATCTTCAGAAATATGGTCAGTAATTTTGTGGTTCACAATCTTGGGCGCACTGTTCTTGATGCTCAGCCTTGGATTGAAGGAGTTGGGCTCTTCTGTTTCAATAGCCCATTTGCTAGGCAAGCTCTTGTAGATCATCCTCCATTCGTTCTTGGCAACGATAGATTTGTTTGATTTGTGCCGCATGATGAGGGTATTAACTATAGATCTATCCAAGGTTTTAGAAGGGGCTGGGTCATGATTGTTGGGACTCCTATAGATTATAGGCGCACACAGTTTATTTCAGATGCTATCAGTACTTTTGGCCGTTTACATCACTGGCACCAGGATGATCCTCTGCTTGTTCGTACTCTGGCATATGTATCTTTTCCTGCAACCACATTAGTGCCTCAGGATGTTGTGTATCGGGTGTTTGCTGACTTTGGTGGATCCTGCATTTCTTGGTCTGCTCCGATATACATCTTTTCTACAGACTTTGCTGATATTCTGCCAACAGATGAGGACCCTATGCCCTTTGATGGCAACCCGCATCCTCTCCCTGGACACCTGCAGTTTCATAACCATAACTGGTTTATGCCTGAATTTCCTGAGATTGGCTCGGATGAGTTACCTCCACCAGAGCATAACCATGAGCCGCATCACCAGGATGCCCCACATGATGAGCTACACAATGTGCAGTAGGAGATGGTGGATGAAAATCAAGTTGTTGTGGAGCAATCATAGGAGTCCATGGTCCTGCAAGTTTCAAATGATTCAGTCAATAACCTGCCAGTGGATGATTTTGTCATGGTTCAGCAACCTGGGGCTCCCTTGCAGCCTCCCCTGCATATTGGACTGGTGCTCACAGTCTTTGGGCCTGTCCTGCCTCCAGACATGTCGTGGCAGCGCTCATTTCAGAAGATGATGCCCTCTCTCTGCTTTTCTGAAATCCCAAAGCTCATGTTCAAGTATGGACTTGGATCTCTTCTGCTTTCTAGCAAGTCTTGGGATGTTTCCTTTAATGGATATGATCTAAGCTTTGTTCTGCCACCTGTGCCTGCTTCTTCGAGTGTCAGTACTCGCCTGCTTTCTCCAGCAAAAAGGCCAGTTGCTCGGGTCCTCTGTTTTGATGATATTTCTGAACCCGTAACTGAGTCTTTTGAGTTCACTGCTGCACCAAGGGTCACTCTGAAACGTGAACACAAGAAAAAAATCTGCAGCCTTGGTAGACACTGAGGTCCGTCGCAGTGCACGTCGCAGTGCCTTACGGGATGGCTACCGTTTGCCAAGCAGTGGCACTAGTAAATCTACTGGTCTGAACAGGTCACCGCACACCCTCAAGAAACGCAAGACCAAGTCGGCTAGGTCTGATGGGGATGCTTATGTGCCTCCACCAACTGCCATTGTTGACCTTCAGCATATTGGGGCTCGTTTGTGCATTGCTCCAGAGAAGATCACTGCGGATAAGCTTGTTGCTAATCCGGCTCAACCTACTAGCAGCAAAAGTTCTGATGATTAATTGCATATGTCTGCTTTCTGGTCCATGGCATACCACTTTAAACGTCATCTATCTTTATTTATGTCTTTGTGATTCGAACTCTGTCATTTTGCTTTGCTTAGCCGGTCTATGTGGATCATTGTGTGGTCTACTTTTGCTGCATTGTCTTATGGTTTGTAATGAATCAGACTGGGTTTAAAGAATGGAAGGTTCTATGTTGGAATGTGCGTGGCCTTAATTCTGAAACGCGACAGCTTGTTGTCAAACAGAAAATTGATGAAAGTGGTTGTTCAGTAGTTTGCCTACAAGAAACTAAGTGTATGCATATTGATCATAGGTTCATTAGAAAGTTCTGTCCTCGACGTTTTGACAATTTTGCATATGTGCCTTCGGTCGGTGCATCAGCTGGTATCGTTGTTATTTGGAATTCTTCTTTTTTTGAGGGCAAGTTAATTGAGGCCAAACCTTTTGGTATTATTGTGGAGTTTCTTTCCAAACATACATCTGAAGTTTGGAAGCTAGTGACCGTTTATGGCCCTTGCCAGAGTCCCGCACGTGATGAGTTTGTGCAGTGGTTATATAATCTGGACATTAATTGTGATGACAAATGGCTTCTTTTGGGGGATTTTAACTTTATGAGGTCACTTGAAAACCGTAACCTGCATGGTGGTAATGTCAATGACATATTTTTGTTTGATGAAATCATAGGTCACTTGGGTCTTGTTGAGCTGCAAATTAAGGGAAGGCAATTCACTTGGTCGAATATGCAATCTCAGCCCCTTCTTGAACAAATTGACTGGTTCTTCACCTCGGTTTCTTGGACCTCGGGTCATCCAAACACTGGTCATGCCTCTTGCGCGATCGACATCAGATCATGTTCCTTGTGTTGTCACAATTGCCACGACCATTCCCAAGGCTAAAGTTTTTTGCTTCGAAAATTACTGGGTTGACTTACCTGGCTTTAATGAGTGTGTTGCACAAGCTTGGGGCAGGACGGCACATAAACCTACAGCTGCTTTAACGATATCTGCTAAGTTCAAAGTGCTCAGACATGCATTAAAACAATGGCATTTAAAGCTCTCCACAGTTAAGGCACTAATTTCTGACTGTAACAAAGTTATTCTGTACTTTGATGAGATGGAGGAGATCCGGCCTTTAAGTTGGCCTGAATTCAATTTCAGGCGAATAGTTAAGTTGCATTTGCAGGATATTCTGCACTGGCAATATGTTTATTGGAAACAACGCTGCACGATCAGAAGCATTAAGGTTGGGGAGGAAAATTCTAAAAAAATTCACGCTATGGCCACTGAAAGATACCGAAAGAATACGATTTCTTCAATCAAAAATTCGGCAGGTGAGGTGGTTTCTGATCACCAAATGTTGGCGGGCATGTTTTGGACTGATTTCAATCAGCGTATGGGCCATGCAAAAGGAATACAAATGGGTTTTGATCTTCCCAATTTAATTAAGAGAGTTGACGGTCTGGAAGATTTATCTTTGCCGTTCACGGATTCTGGGGTTGATGCTGTAATTAAGAACATGCCGTGCGACCGTGCTCCGGGCCCTGATGGCTTTACAGGTCTGTTCTTAAAGAGGTGCTGGACTATTCTCAAGGAGGATTTTATGCAACTTGTCAGTGAATTTTATGAGGGGAGGTGTAATTCGGAATGTCTTAATAATTCCTTAATCACCTTGGTCCCCAAGAAGCTAAGTCTAGAAGTGGTTGGTGATTTCAGGCCGATATCCTTGACAAACACGTGTTTAAAGTTTCTGACTAAGCTGCTAGCCAACCGGCTACAAAAGGTGATTCTCAGATGTATACACCGCAACCAATACGGTTTTCATCGTTGCCGCTCTATCCAGGATTTTCTCGCCTGGTGTTTCGAATATATTCATCAACGCAAAGCATCCAAACGACCCATCATCCTCCTCAAGCTTGATTTCACTAAGGCCTTTGATACAATTGAGCATGAGGTCATTCTCATAATCCTACAATGCAAGGGTTTTGATGCTCGTTGGACTGGCTGGATTAATAGCATTTTGTCCACGGGTTCTTCTTTTGTACTCTTAAATGGTGTGCCAGGTAATCATTTTGTTTGCAGATCTGGTGTATGCCAAGGAGACCCACTATCTCCGCTATTATTTGTCATTGCGGTGGATTTGCTTCAGTCCATAGTCAATGAGATGTGCTCGAGAAACATACTAACTTTACAAATCCAAACAAACTCCAATGACTACCCAATCATACAATATGCGGATGACACACTTATTGTTTTGCCTGCGATTGATGACCAGCTGATCGCTTTCAAGGACATGCTCACCACCTTTGCAGCATCAACTGGTTTGCGCGTCAACTTCAGTAAGTCATCTCTTATTCCAATCAATATGACTGATGAAGAGGGCACTCGGGTCGCCAACCTACTAGGTTGTGATGTGGGATCTATGCCTTTCACATACCTAGGGCTACCTATGGGTACTTGCAGGCCCACGATCTATGATTTGCTGCCACTTGTGGATCGTATTGAGCGAAGGTTGTCTGCTTCCTCGTGTTTGCTAAATCAAGGCAGTCGCCTGCAACTGCTTCAGTCTGTACTTTGTTCAATGCCAATCTATTTCCTGTGCACATTATCTCTACCTAAGGGCATCTTGCAACAGATCGAGAGAATCATGCGTCAATGTCTGTGGAGAGGCAACGCAGATAATCCTCAACAGTCCTTAGCTGCATGGGATCGGGTCTGCAGACCTAAGAAGTGTGGTGGTTTGGGTGTGCTTAATTTGGGTCTACAAAATGAAGCCTTGTTACTTAAGCATCTTTTCAAGTATTTTAACAGATTGGATGTGCCTTGGGTCACATTAATTTGGGACACTTATTATGCTGCTTCGCCGCCACAGGTCACACAGAGTTGGGGCTCTTTTTGGTGGAGGGATGTCATGAGCTTGTACACCAACTTCTGCAAGTTAGCCGTCCCACAAGTGCATGCTGGCAACACGGTGGTATTTTGGCTTGATCGCTGGCAGCTAGGTAATAATGTGGTCCTTTTGTGCGAGCAATTGCCTAGGCTTCATTCTTTTTTCATTGATGACACAATCACAGTCAGAGAGTTTTTGGAGCTTCCAGAGATCTCAGAGCACTTCCATCTGCCTCTGTCGCAAGAAGCATATACTGAACTAACTCAGCTTCAAGACTTGCTCACTTTAGTCAACTTGAATGAGGAGGGTAAGGACATATGGAAGTGGCTATCCAAATCTGGGGAGTTTAAATCAAAGATATATTATGAGTCTTGCTTCTCCCATTTGGTGGTCGATCCCATCTTCAAATGGATTTGGAAGTGTGCTTTCACGCTAAAGTTTAAAGTGTTTGGATGGCTTCTTTTAATGGACCGTTTAAACACTAGGGATATGATGCAACGCAGGAACTGGATCATCCAGGATGATATGTGTGTTCTTTGCCTCTCTGCTACACATGAGGAACGTGCACATCTTTTCTTTGCCTGCAACTTCAGCCAAAGGTTTGGAATTACCTTGGGATTTCTTGGAATGCTCAACGCAACCAGAATACATATGAGATGGCTCTTGCTGCTTGGAGGGACTTTGGTTATCCTTTCTTCACTGAGGTGGTTTTCACTGCTACTTGGAACATCTGGACTCAAGGGAATGGGAAAATCTTTAGAAATGAGAGACCTACCTTCATTTCTTGGAGGAGGAACTTCATACATGATATTTCCCTATTAGTCTCCTGGATAGCCTCTCTCTCATAGATCTCTTGTAAGTATTTCTTTTCTTTTCTTTCTGGTTCTCTGTAATTATGTAGCCCCATTATTTTTTCTAAGAAAGCACTGTGAGGCTGTTGCCTTGCAGTACATAGCAAAAAAAATGCTTGAACGATTACGTAAATGTGGCCTTCCACATGATGATGCATTTATTTATGATGATGATGAGCACGTCATTACCGATAGTGATGATGATGATGCTTTTATTAATGATGATGATGAGCACGTCATTACCGATAGTGATTATTAGGTATTCAAATTTTTACGTTGTACTTGATTTATATAGTTATTTTTATGATTGTATGATTTATATAGTTGGTATTTATATTTTTCTTAATTTGTATGATTGTTTCTTATACATGGTGCCATGGTCTTGATGTCCGTCCCGGTCGGCCCTCGCCCGCTTTATGATCCAGATGTGGTAAATTCTCTTTCATAACTATTTGTTGCATTTCGCATTTATGACAATTATGGCCATCAAGTTGACATAGAGATATTTTAATCTAGGAGGTATGTGAACCGGAATTTGAAACGGACCCTCTTGTCGAGAAGTTAAATTTAGTTGAAAAAGAAAATGAGTATTTGAAAGAAAAAATTAAAATAATTGAAGAAGAGAAGATGACATTGGAGTTGTATGTTGCCGATGTCATCGATGATCACAAGATGAAGATGAATGTAATGCGCTTGAAGATGGATGCAATGCACCTGAAGCTTAAGAAGATTAGAAAATATGTCATTGATAATGAGGCTTGGTGTCATTATGCCGTTGGATCAATTGTTACCGTAGTTGCGATCATCATCACATTTGTTGTGATGAGGGTAAGTTTTATCTAGTGTTTTGCTTTACAAATGGATACTTAGCTTATTTTCCTCCTAAATGGCATAATTACCTAAGTTAGATAAAAAATGAGCTATACTTAGCTTATTCAGTTCATTTATGACATACTTAGGTAAAAAATGGCATGATAATCTTTGTTACCTCCTAAATGATATAGACTTAGCTTATTTTCCTCGAAAATGACATAATAACCTTACTAAGCTCCAAAATGACCTATTTACCTAGCTTAGCTCTAAAATGACCTACACCTAGCATTTTTACCTAGCTTAGAAATAAAATGACATTTTTACCTACCTTAGGTAGAAGAAGAAGAAGATAAAGAAGAGGAGAGGAGAAACAGAAAGAGAAAAAAATCTTCTTCTTCTTCTTCTTCTTCTTCTAACTAGTCTTCTTCTTCTTGTTCTTCTAACTAGTCTTCTTCTTCTTCTTCTAACTTTCATCTTTCCCAATTTGCAGATTTGATTTACATGAGGAAGCTTGGATTCATGGAGTGTACTATTCTTCTGGTGCTTCCTTGTTGTTTATGGAAACTTGTTTGGATATGTTGTTGGAAACTTGTTTCCGGTTATGTATATATGGATATGTTGGACTTTGTTGACCTATGTTGTTGGATTTGATGAAATATGTTGTTGGACATGTTGCTGCATATGTTGGATATGTATGCATGTATATCTGTGTTTGAAACCATGTCTAATTAATGGGATATAAATAAAAACAGGGGATATATAGCCTCTTTGCCATCCGCTGGTAGACGACAAAGAGTACACGTGGCAGTCACCCGTGCAAACTAGGAACACTGGCTGCCTATTTGGTCATTTTGCGGTCGGCTGGCAGACGGCAAAGTGACCAGCTATGCCGTCTGCCAGCAGACGGCAAAAATTCAAACCTCTTTGCCGTCTGCTGGCGGACGACATAGATGGACACGTGGCAGCTTCCCAGTGCTGCCTGGCTAAGCTCTTTGTCGTCTGTCAGTGGACGGCATAGAGCTTCGACTCTTTGTCGTTCGCTGGTAGAAAACAAAGAGCAACATTAACCGCCTAACAACTCTCACGGCACAACACTGCCGTCCACTGTCTTTGCCATCTGCTAGCCTCGGTCGGCGAATGGCATAATCGTTTGCCGTCCGTTTCTAGAAAGCGGGCGGCAAAGAAGGCTTTTGCTGGCATGTGTTCATCCGGACAGTTTTGCCGTCCGCCATGGCGGACGACAAAGAAGCTGATTCCAGTATTGTTCCCGGGCCGGGATGAAAAGAAATATACTGATCCAGATAAAGACCCGACAATGAAGAAGATAAACAAACGCGCCATGAGCAAGGACTACTGCAGGATGCTGCTAACGCGACACTATGATCAGAGACCCTTCGACGAAACTGTGTGCGGTGCAATAATCGCAAACGTTGGTGTAAAAGAACCGTCAAAAAAGGTGCAAAACGTTTGCGATGGCAGAGCCATCAAACACGGTTCAGATTTTAGTTGTGTGTGCGATCCAAGGCATACGGTTCAGTCCAATGAACTGGTTGCGATGAGACGGAACAAAAGATATGGGTAGCCTGATGAAGGCGTGTGCGATATAGAGCATAGGTTCACTCGGATGAACTGTTTGTGATTAGGCAACACAAAATAAACGGTCAGCCAGATAAAGGTGTGTGTGATTAAGGGCATACGCTTCAGAAGGATTAACTGTTTACGATTAGGCAACATAACAGAAACGGGTCTGCCAGATCAAAGTGTCTGCCATTGATGGCATACACTTCACATGGATGAACTGTTTGCGATTAGCCACAACAAACTGAAACAGTTAGATAGATCAACGTGTGTGCGCTAGACGGGCACATACATTCTAATTAAAAGAAGCATGCGCGATGGTAATAACGAGCGCACACGGTTGTTGGAATAAGATGTGTGCTGACATTGCCTATAGCGGTGCACCCTATGGTGCAAACGCCACGTACGCGGCCGAGAAGGCGTACGTGCCCACATTACGCCTTCCAGGAATAGTGCCGCACTTATAACTGTCAGTAAATTTTGAGCATGCGTCCCGTCACAATTTTTTTAGAAGAACAGGGAGGCCGCATCCCATCACATTCCAAATTGCAAACCTATTCACACCGATCAAAACCTAAACGGTTTCCCACTTAGGAGCATGTTACTACTCGGTTATAAATACTACTACTCCAAGATGACTGCACATTCCTCCTCAACTCCTCATCCACAAAAAGAAACAAGTCATTCATCATCGTTCCCTTGCGTCTGCTGATACGTCTCCAACATATCTATAATTTTTGATTGTTCCATGCTATTATATTATTTGTCTAGGATGTTTTATGGGCTTTATTATACACTTTTATATTATTTTTGGGACTAACCTATTAAATGGAGGCCCAGCCCAAAATGCTGTTTTTTTGTCAATTTCAGTGTTTCGAAGAAAAGGAATATCAAACGGAGTCCAAACGGAATGAAACCTCCAGGAGAGTTATTTTTGGAACAGAAGCAATCCAGGAGACTTGGGGTAGACGTCAGGGAAGCTTCGAGGAAGACACGAGGCAGGGAGGCACGCCCCCCACCCTTGTGGCCCCCTCGTGGCTCCCCTGACCGACTTCTTTCGCCTATATATGTCCATATACCCTAAAAACATCAAGGAACAGAATAGATCGGGAATTCCGCTGCCGCAAGCCTCTGTAGCCACCAAAAACCAATTAGGACCCCGTTCCGGCACCCTGCCAGAGGGGGGATCCCTCATCGGTGGCCATCTTCATCTTCCCGGCGCTCTGCATGACGAGGAGGGAGTAGTTCACCCTCGGGGCTGAGGGTATGTACCAGTAGCTATGTGTTTGATCTCTCTCTCTCTCTCGTGTTCTTGAGGTGGTACGATCTTGATGTATCGTGAGCTTTGCTATTATAGTTGGATCTTATGATGTTCCTCGCCCCCTACTCTCTTGTAATGGATTGAGTTTTCTCTTTGAAGTTATCTTATCGAATTGAGTCTTTAAGAATTTGAGAACACTTGATGTATGTCCTGCATGTGCTTATTTGTGGTGACAATGGGATATCACGTGATTCACTTGATGTATGTTTTGGTGATCAACTTCCGGGTTTCGTGACCTCTTGAACTTATGCAAAGGGGTTGTCACACGTTTTCGTCTTGACTCTCCGGTAGAAACTTGGGGCACTCTTTGAAGTTCTTTGTGTTGGTTGAATAGATGAATCTGAGATTGTGTGATGCATATCGTATAATCATACCCACGGATACTTGAGGTGACATTGGAGTATCTAGGTGACATTAGGGTTTTGGTTGATTTGTGTGTTAAGGTGTTATTCTAGTACGAACTCTATGATAGGTTGAACAGAAATAATAGCTTCGTGTTATTTCACTATAGACTCTTGAATAGATCGATCAGAAAGGATAACTTTGAGGTGGTTTCGTACCCTACCATAATGTCGGGGTAAATGACCACGGGTAGCCTAGCCGGCTCCCACTACTGGAATCAGCTACTTTGCCATCTGCCAGCTCTTTGCCGTCTGCTAGCGGACGACAAAGAAGCTCTTTGCCATCAGCTACCTGAAAGCGGACGGCAAAGAATCTTTGCCGTCCGCTAGCATACGGCAAAGAGGGAGGGGGGCCCCACTGAGGAGCGGGTTAAAAAATACTTAACGGCCCCCTCTTTGCCGTCCGCTAGCGGACGGCAAAGCGCACAATAGCGGACGACAAAGGTGGCGGACGGCAAAGATTAACGGAACGTATCTAACGGCCGGCGCGCCCCACCCCCCCTCTATCTCTCTGTTTCCCTCCCACACACGCGCGTCGCCGTCCCCACACCACTCGCCGCCGCCCGGTCGCACCACCGCCCCGCCGCCCCACCGTCCCCCCGCCCCATCGCCTCGGCCCCCCTCCCCATCTCGGCGCCGCCGCGCCCAGGCCCCCCGGCCCCGTCTCGGTGCCGCCGCGCCCCACCGCCCCGGGCGCCGTCGCTCCACCGGCCGCCCGCCCCGTCTCCCCCGGCGCGCCCCGGCCCCTCGGCGCCCCCCCCGCGCCCCACCGCCCTGGGACCGGCGCCGCCGCTCCAGGCCGCCCCGCCCCCTCCTCCAGCGGCCACGTCCTCCACCGGCCCAGGTGAGCTCTACCTCTCCTTTTTTTTCTTCTGTTTTTTTAGTTTTAGGTTTATGTTTAGTTTAGATTTAGGTTTAGTTTTAGGTTTAGGTTTAGTTTTAGTTTAGTTTTAGGTTTAGCTTTAGTTTTTTCCTTTTTTTTCTTCTGTTTTTTTCGTTCTAGGTTTATGTTTAGATTAGATTTAGGTTTAGTTTTAGGTTACGTGTAGATGACATCATACGGCGGATGGCAAAGACACTAGAAATTTTGCCGTCAGCGGCGGATGGCAAAGGCCTGCCGTTAGCCACTTAACGGACTAACAGCGCAATTATTGCCGTCCGCTCTCTTTGCCGTCCACCACGGACGGCAAAGGGCCTTTGCCGTCAGCCGCCAGAAAGCAGACGGCAAAGTAGCTGTTTACCGTAGCCTACGTTGCCGGAGCCTTTTGCCATCCACGGCTGACGGCAAAGGCCTTTGCCGTCCGCCGTTCATGCCTTTGCCGTCCGCCGTGGCAGGCGGCAAAATGGCTGATTCCTGTAGTGTCCCCCTGGCACTTCAGAAAAAGTTACAAGCCGATCCGGCCTCCGAGGATCCAAGACGTGGGGCCGCCTTCCCCCTGCCGGCTGCCTCACAGGCCGACTGTCGGAAGGCGGTTCGGCCTCAACCCTCATGAAGAAAGCCGCGGGAGGGCCGGCTTCGAGAAGCCGGCCACGAGAAGGCCGACTCCAAGGAGCCGGCTCCCACAACGCGGTCAAGATCATACCCTCGATGTCCGCACCCACATAGCGGCGATGGGACGGGGCGTGGCTACAGTAAAGCCTGCCACCCCCGGAACCCGGAGCATGCCTGGCACAATGCGCCGTACAGGGTAGCCCTGACCCGTCCGGCGCGGCACTGTTGCCATGATAACTATGACGCCTTCAACGGCGGGCTGTCAGAGCAGTCCACGGGCGGTGGGCCCCCTTGGGCAGAGAGACATCCGAAGGCGGCCAGGCCTCCTCCAGTCGGCCCAAGACGTGGCCGGCTCCCCCAAGCCGGCTTGTCCCCTCCCTCGAAGAAGGCGCTCCATTAAGGAGACAAGACGACGTGAGGCTACAGCGATCGCCTGCCAGGAGGGGGCGCTGTAGCCACGCTTACCTCGATAAAGCCCTCATCATCAGGGTTGAGGCAACAGTAATTAGCCACCGACAAGGCCCTAGGCAGTAGGGCCTGCCTGTCGACCAAGAGGCCGGCAGCCGGCGGGGCCCACCAGCCGGCGGGCCCCAGCAGCTGGCGCAGAAGCCGGCAAGCGTAGTCACAGACGGCTGGGACCCGCGCCTAGCCGGATTACCATTGTACCCCTGGGGGTAGGCCTATATAAACCCCCCGGGGCACCCATGCAAAGGGTGGATCTCATCTAGGTTCCAACACACATAGAGAGAAGAGTAGAGCTAGCCTTGCCCTTCTTCTTCCTCTCGCCAAACAGCTCGAGGAGCACCTTGTAGTTACTTGTTCATCGAGTGATCATGCGGAGACCCAGCAGAGCAGCAGTAGGGGTGTTATCTCCACGGAGAGCCCCGAAGCTGGGTAAGATCCGCCGGCGTGCATGTCTTCGCCTCATCCCGCTTCCAGGCACCGGCGATGTCTTACTGGCTCCCACTAAGATAAGCCACCCGTTGGCATATGTCGCACCAACCACCCGACATTTGGCGCCCACCGTGGGGCCAGGTGCACCGTCGTCCGGAGACCTGTTCTGGACGGGAACCCTCTTCCTCCCCAGCGAGCATAGCTAGCCCGGCACGCCCGATGGCGCTTGCCATGACGTGTTGCAAGGTGTCACCAACGCCTGCGCAGCCAGCAACCTCGCCGATCCCCTTGGCGAGGCCCTCATCTCCGACGAGCCCGCCTCCGATGCGGGCACCGACCGCCTCGTCGACCTCCTCGCCCAGCTCCACATCTCCAGCGAGCCTGCTGTGGACCAGGAGTCTGTTGGCTCCATCGATCCGATGCCTGTTGACTCCGACACGGCCTCGCCCGACGCCTTCCCCACCAACGTTGTGATCTACGACGACCCGCTTCCCCGGGCCGATGGATGTGACGGCGCCACCGCCAAGGTGATGGTCATTAGCCACGGCGGCGCTTCTGGCGAGAACGCCCATGACGCCCCGCGAGCAGTGACCCACGACTTGTCCGTCCCCCTCCCGGCTGATGCCGACGCCGAAGCACTAGAGGCTCGCCGCCTCGCGGAGGGCCGGAAGCTAGCTTCCGTGAGACGCCTCACCGAGGTCCACCAGCGCGAAGTCGACCACGCCGCCTTCGGCACGCCCCCTCCTGGCGGCCCAAGCCGAGCCGGCATTGTCAGATAGCGCGGCGCTGTCATCGCCGACATGTTTGGAGTCGACCGCCCAGTCTATGCCACCCCACTCGAGAACCTGTGCGCCGCCCAGGCGGCCGTAGACGAGCTGGATGGACTGGGGGCCGAAGAGCTCCCCTACATGACCAGACGCATCCAGCAGCTGATTGATGCAGCCGCACAACGGCATGAAGCCGACGCCCGCGCGGAAAGCCCTCCACCGCGCCAAGAGCACGGCGCGACGTCCCGGACGCCGACTGCGGGTAAGACCCGCGCGCGACACGAGAAAGAGCCGGCTGCCAGCCGAAGCCGAACCCGGATCTCCATCGAGCGAGACGCAGAAGGCCACCCTCGAGCCGTGGAGCGGCGGGGCAACCCGCCTCCGCCTCCGCCTCGTGGGGAAAGATATCCCACCCCGCCGCCTGTCATGCATCCGACTCTCAGCGGCCGACTAGGTCGCCGCGAAGGAGTCGGCGAGAATGATGCTCGCCATCGGATTGACCGCCTAGCGTGATCCCTGGCGCTAGTAGAAGAAGATGATGTCAGCCCACCTTGTTTCGGCCCCCGCATCCGCGACGAGCCCTTCCCCAAAGGGTTCTCGCTCCCAAGAGACGCGCCCAAGTACAACGGCTCCGTGAAGCCGAAATATTGGTTGATCGACTACTCCACCGCAGTACGCATCGCGAATGGCAACAGGCGCGTTGCCGTGAAGTACGTGCCCCTCATGCTCCAAGGCACGACGCGGACCTGGCTCAACAGCCTCAAGCCATACAGCGTCAACAGCTGGCTAGACTTCACAGAAGCCTTCGTCTGCAACTTCACCAGCACCTACAAGCGGGCTCCCAAGCCCAGACAGCTCTCCTTGTGTGTGCAAGGCCCCGCCGAGTCCACTCGCGACTACCTCACGTGTTGGGCCGAGCTCCGCAACTCTTGCGAAGGAGTGCACGAGGTGCTAGCCATCGAATACTTCACAGCCGGGTGCCGAGAGGGCACCCTCCTCAAGCACAAGCTCCTCTGCGACGAGCCGACTACCCTCGACGAGCTTCTGGTCATAGCGGACAAGTACGCCACCGCCAAGTCCTCAATGAAGACTGAACTCCAGGTAGATGCATCCGGGAAGGTACTCAACCCGGCTCCCAAGACGCCGGCTGGGGATTCCGGCCGACGCCCGTACCAAAACAACCACAAACGCAAGGGCCCCATGCCACCTTACACCAGTCGGCAGGTGGCCACGGTCGAGGGCGAGTAGCCCGAAGGGCGGCGCACACCCAAGAAGCAGAAAGGCAGCAGGCCGGCTTGGCAGCCGACCTTCTCCTACGAACAAACCCTCGACGCCCCATGCAAGTTCCACAGTGGCGCGAAGCCGTCCAACCACACAACCCGGAAGTGCCACTGGCTCACCCGAATCTCCAAAGGCGAAGGACTCGTGCCGCCTCCACCTGCTGGTCCGCCGCCTCCGGCTCCGCAGCAGCCGGCCGCTCGGCCAGCAGTCGGAGCCGTGCACGACGAGTTCCCTGACGAGCATGCCGCCTATGTCATCTTCACGAGCCAGCCTGAAGACCGGCGCAGCAGGCGCCGAGAGCACCAGGAAGTCAACGCGGTTGCCGCCAACCCCCCCGAGCACATGCACTGGTCAGAAAAACCCATCAACTGGAGCCAGGCCGACCACCCAGAGGTGATGCCATCTCCCGGCTCTTATGCGCTGGTTCTGGATGCCACCCTCGCAAACGATAGACGCACCGCCCGTTTCTCCCGCGTGCTGATAGACGGCGGGAGCAGCATCAACATCCTGTACCTTGACACCCTGTAGAAGCTCAACGTCAAGACGAAGCAGCTCACGCTTACCCGGACAGTGTTCCACGACATCGTACCCGGCCTGTCCTGCTCCCCCATTGGCAAGATCAAGATTGATGTCCTCTTTGGGGACAAGGATCATTTCCGCAGGGAGGCCATCTGGTTTGAAGTGGTGGACCTTGAGAGCTCTTACCATGCACTGCTTGGCCGACCTGCCTTGGCTAAGTTCATGGTTGTTCCCCATTATGCTTACCTCAAGATGAAGATGCCGAGCACCAAGGGCACCATCACCATAGTCGGCGATTACAAGAAATCCTCTGAATGCGCAGCAGCCAGCAGCCGGCTGGCCGAGTCCCTTGTGATTGCCAAAGAGAAGAAGAAGTTGGACCGGGTCGTGGCCATGGCTGGCAAGCAGCCGACCCTGTCCCCCGATCCCAAAGAATGTGATGCCCAAGGTTCCTTCCAGCCGGCCAAGGAAACGAAGAAGATACCTCTTGACCCCGAGGACCCGGAAAGGTTTGCTGTCATTGGGGCAAACCTAAGCAGCAAATAGGAAGGCGAGCTCGCCAATTTCCTCCGTGAGAATCGGGACATCTTTGCATGGTCCCCCAAGGACATGCCGGGTGTTCCGAAGGATTTTGCCGAGCACAAACTACACGTCCGAGAAGGTGCAAAACCAGTCAAACAACCCCTCCGCCGACCGTCGGAGGAAAAGAGAAGGATTGTAGGAGAAGAGATAGCCCGGCTTCTGGCTGCCGGCTTCATCATGGAGGTGTTCTTTCCGGAGTGGCTCGCCAACCCGGTCCTCGTGCTGAAGAAGAACAACAAGTGGTGCATGTGTATAGACTAGACGAGCCTCAAAAAGGCCTGCCCCAAAGATCCTTTCGCCCTGCCAAGGACAGATCAAGTGATAGACTCCACAGCCGGATACGAGCTATTGAGTTTCTTGGATGCTTACTCCGGATACCACCAGATAAAGTTGGACCCGGCCGACCGCCTGAAGACCGCCTTCATCACGCCATTCGGAGCCTTCTGCTACCTGACTATGGCATTTGGCTTGAGAAATGCCGGTGCCACTTTTCAGCGTTGCATGCAGAAGTGCCTCCTCAAGCAGCTCGGCAGAAATGCCCATGTCTACATGGACGACATTGTGGTGAAGACAGAGAAGCGCGGCACCTTGCTGGATGACCTCAAGGAAACATTCGAGAACCTGCGCCGATTCCGAATCAAGCTCAACCCCGAGAAATGCGTGTTCGGAGTGCCAGCCGGCCAGCTCCTAGGCTTCCTGGTCTCCGAACGCGGCATCGAATGCAACCCAGTGAAGATCAAGGCCATTGAGAGAATGGCGATTCCCACCAAGCTGCGAGACGTCCAGAAGTTCACCGGATGCTTGGCTTCCCTGAACCGCTTGATCAGCCGGCTCGGAGAGAAGGCTCTCCCCCTCTACCGCCTCATGAAGAAGACCACTCACTTCGAGTGGAACGACCAAGCCGACCAAGCTTTTCACGAGCTGAAGAAAATGCTGACCACGCCGCCTGTCCTGGCGGCGCCGACTAAGAAAGAGCCCATGCTCCTGTACATCGCTGCAACCAGCCGGGTGGTCAGCACCGTCATCGTAGTCCAGCGCCCAGAAGAGGGCCGAGCCCAGCCGGTCTAGAGGCCAGTGTACTATTTGAGCGAGGTGCTGTCTACCTCGAAGCAGAACTACCGCACTACTAGAAGATGTGCTATGGCGTGTACTTTGCCGCCAAGAAGCTGAAGCCCTACTTCCAAGAGCACCCCATCACGGTCGTATGCATCGCCCCCGCTTGCCAAGATCATAGGCAGCCGGGATGCATCCGACCGGGTGGCGAAATGGGCCATCGAGCTGGCCCCTTACACGATCTTCTACCAGCCCTGCACCGCCATCAAGTCCCAAGCCTTGGCCGACTTCCTCGTTGACTGGGCCGAGACCCAGTACCTGCCGCCGGCTCCTGACTCCACTCACTGGCGCCTGCACTTCGACGGGTCCAAGATGCTCACCGGATTGGGAGCCGACATCATCCTCACCTCTCCTAAAGGCGACAAGCTCAGATACACGCTGCAAATTCACTTCACCGCCTCCAACAACGTGGCTGAGTATGAGGCGCTCGTACACGTGCTCCGGCTTGCCAAAGAGCTCAGCATACGCCGGATCCTGTGTTACGGTGACTCAGACTTGATAGTCCAGCAGTCATCCGGCGATTGGGACGCCAAGGACGCAAACATGGCAAGCTACCGCTTCCTCGTCCAGCATATCAGCGTGTACTTTGAAGGATGCGAGTTCCTCCACGTACCACGAGCCGACAACGGGCCAGCAGATGCCTTGGCTCGAATAGGCTCCACTCGGCAGGCAATACCAACCGGCGTCTCTCTACAACGCCTCCTCAAGCCGTTTATCAAGCCGTCTCCAGAGTCCGATTCCATCTTCATGCCGCCTAGCCCCGATGCAGCCGGCTCCGTCTTGAAGAGCCAAGCAGGCGGCCCGGGGACATCGATAGGCGGCGCGGGGACTTCAGTAGGCGGCTCGGGGACTTCCGTAGTCGCACCCAACCCGGGGACTTCTGAACCCGGCTCGGGGACTGCGGTAGTCGGCCCGGGAACTGCACCAGCACCGCAGGCGGCGGCCGGCTCTAGCATTTCACAACCCAGCCCGCCCACCCTGGTTGCAGTAGCCGCGTTGGCAATAGAAGAAGTCACAACTCCATAATGGGCCCAGCCCATCCTCAACTTCCTGACAAACCAAGAACTACCGGCTGACGAGACAGAGGCAAGACAAGTCCAATGCCGAGCCGGAGCATACACAATCGTCAATAAAGAGCTCGTCAGGCGCAGCGTCACTGGAGTCTTCCAGCGATGCGTTGAGCAAGAGAAGGGCATAGCAATCCTCGGAGACATCCACCAAGGTGAATGCGGCCACCACGCGGCCTCAAGATCACTAGTCGCCAAAGCTTTCCGCCATGGATTCTTTTGGCCGACTGCTTTGGATGACGCCAAGGAATTAGTCAAACACTGCAAAGGGTGCCAAGTCTTCAGCTCCAACCAACACCTGCCGGCTTCGGCAGTCAAGACCATTCCCCTCACTTGGCCCTTTGTCGTTTGGGGTTTGGACATGGTGGGCCCATTCAAGACGGCGCGCGGCGGCATGACACATCTGCTTGTCGCCATGGACAAGTTCACCAAGTGGATCGAAGCAAAGCCGATCAAGAAGCTGAATGGGCCGACTGCCGTGACATTCATCGCAGATATAACAACTCGGTACGGCATGCCGCACAGCATCGTCACCAACAACGGCACCAATTTTGCCAAGGGGGCATTGGCACGTTTCTGCGTGACGCAGGGCATCCGACTAGACTTAGCGTCCGTTGCCCACCCGCAGTCAAACGGCCAAGTCGAGCGAGCCAACGGCCTCATCCTTTCCGGCATCAAGCCCCGACTGGTCGTGCCACTGGAGCGCTCGGCCGGCTGCTGGCTCGATGAGCTGTCGGCCGTCCTCTGGAGTCTGCGCACTACCCCAAACAGGTCAACCGACTTTACTCCTTTCTTCCTCGTATATGGTGCCGAGGCGGTCATCCCAACCGACATCGAGTTCGACTCGCCTCGGGTGACCATGTACACGGAGGCGGAGGCCAAGGAAGCACGAGAAGACGGCGTCGACCTGCTGGATGAATGCCGGCTGTTAGCCCTCAGCCGGTCCGCCATCTACCAGCAGGGTCTGCGTCGCTACCACAGCCGGAAGGTCAAGCCAAGATCCTTCCAAGAGCGCGACCTTGTGCTCCGGCTGATCCAGCGAACAGCCAGCCAACACAAGCTCCTGGCCCCTTGGGAAGGCCCCTTCATCATCAGCAGAGCACTAGGAAACGACTCCTACTAGCTGATCGACGCACAGAAGCCGAAGGCACGAAAGAGGGACGACTCCGGCAAGGAGTCGGAACGACCATGGAACGCCAACCTCCTCCAAAGATTTTACAGTTGAAATGCAGTATGTATCACGCTAACTTTTGTACTAAGTACGAGACAATAGGCCCCCCGAGGAGAACTCGGGGACTGTCATCTTTCATCTATGAATGAAGAGTATCATGCTTATGATTATGTCATTACATTCACTTCTCTCGTCCGGCACTGGGTTCGACTAGTCGGCCCGGGGACTGGCCGCCTTGAGTTATATTAGAAGTCCTACCCGCGGTCAGACAAGTAGTGTGCCGGGTCCAAAGCCCTCTCTTGCCAAAAGTCGCAGTTCGAAGAATCGGCTGTCCGGCTGGCAAGATCAAAAGGCAGGAAAGGACGCCCACACGAAAAACGGCTAGGGACTAACAGACGAATATAACAAAAGGCAACTTTTTCCTACTGCTGACCGACTACAAGAGTAGCCGGCCGGCCGGCTTCCATTCACTTCGCTACAATCTAAGAAAGCTCGAGTACTTGCTTTCCCCAAAAAGATAGCCGAGTCCTTCCTTAGCCATAGGCTGCAGAGCAGCTGCCGGCTGGGACGGCAGCAATCAGGGGAAGGCGGCAAAGGAAACAGCCTAAGGATAAAAAGCATACGAGAATGGAAGCAAACACATTCATGATTATATTTACACAAAAGGCCTTGAAAAGACCAACATTCAACATAGTTTGAATACACCCCCAGTGGGTGGAACTGCGCAAGCTTAATAGGAATTGTTCAAAGAGTAACAAGCAGGAAAAGCAAGGACGACAGATCAAGCCAAGGGAACGACTGGCGAGTCGGGCAGGTCGGTGGAGACAGTAGCGCTGGCTGGAGGAGTGGCCGGCTGGTGAACCTCGGCATGATCACCGCCTCCCGCAGAGGGCGCGCTAGCATGCGCCTCGTTGCTGGAGGCACGGTCATGCTGAGGCTGGCTGGTTGCTTCACCGGCCGGCTCGACGTCTTCGCCCTCCTCCCCTTCTTCGTCTTCACCTTCATCGCTGGAGGCGATCTCCTCAGCCGAATCTTCACCCTCCGCCGGGTTCAGCCCGAACCACTCCTCCGGCTGGGCGACGCCATTGTCATCCACCTCAGGAATGAAGACATTGGTGTCGGTAAACTCGGCAAGAGCCGAAGCACGCTGGATGATAGCCGGCCGCACCTCCACCAGCTCTTCGTCAGCCTCCTCCCGCCAAGTCCTCAGCTGTTCCAAGCTCAGCCCAGGGTACCAGGCCCGGACGAACTCCAGCACCCGCCTGGCGCCGGATCAAGCAGCGGAGGCCTTCCAGGCCTCAAAGCGGCCAACTGCCACGTCCAGCCAGTCGGCAGTCCGGCTCGGGGTGCGGGGAATCGCTTCGCCTGGCCAGAGGGCGGCCAGCACCTGCGCCCCAGCACGCTGGAGGCGGCAGAGCATGCGGTGTGCCGGCTGCAGCCGGGCTTGGATCACCAAGAGCTGCTCCTCAAGTGTCCGGCTCGCGTCCGACGCGATCTCAACCCCCGCCTGCCGGCATGCCTCGCGGTGGGCCTCGATGGCCTGGGTGGCAATGACGGAGTGGCGGGGAAAGTAGTCTGCGCAAAGAGCAAAAGCAGCACAAGTCAGAAGATGAATCAGAGGGCAAGGGGGCGAGCAAGGAGTGAGGGAGGCACCTTACCGTCGATCAAATCCTCGATCTGGCTGTAGGCCTCGCTCAGCGCTTGCTTCGCCTCAGCCTAGCCCGCCGCTTCGGTCTCGAACTCAGCTTTGAGGGTGGCCTTGCTGTCCTGCGCCCTCTTCAGGGCCGCCTTGTGGCTCTCCTCCTGGTCGGCCAACTTCTTGGCCATGCGGTCGCGCTCCTGGACTAAGGCGTTGAGCTCGGCCTCCTTGGCGCAAAGGGCGGTCTGGGCCCCGTCGAGCTCCTCCCTCAAGTCGGCATTGGCCCCTGCAGGCATGAAGACAAAGGAAGAAACAATAAGGAAGAAGTCGTTGGGGAAGATCCGACCCGACTGCTCAGCAGTCGGCCCGGATCTCGAGGACTACACCCAGTGGGTGCGCTGACGTGCCCCCACAGGATATGAACAAAACAGAGCACGTACTCCGGCTGTCGTACAGATCCTCGCTCTTCTCGCGCAGCTCCTGAGCCTGGGAGTCGAAGGCGGCGGTGCTCTGGTTATGGTACTCCTGGAAGATCAGACAGGACGCAGGAATAAGACGACTGTCAGGACCTAGTAAGTTCCAAGCCGCCTGCTCAGCAGCTGACTCGGAACTCGGGGACTATACCCAGTGGGTGCGCTGACGCGCCCCCACAGAAGAAATCAAAAAAGCAAAACAACCAAGGCCAGAAGACTCACCCAGACGGCGGCCCGCGTCGCAAGGAAATCTCGGTCTGTAGCGCGGTAGCATGAGCCTGAAGCCGGCTCCGGACCTCCTGGGCCGCCGTGTTCAGCTCGGTCGTCCCCCCGCTGGGCGCCCACTCGGACGTGCTGGAGCTGGCCGCCTCCAGGGCCTTCGCAGTCCGGCTGGTGCTCGCAGCTCTGTCCGGCTCCGGCACGGGTGCAGCTTCCCCCGCGCGCCGGCGTGATGACGGCTGCACCACCAGGCCGGCTCCTACTGCCGGCTTGCTCCCAGCCGGCTGCACCGGCGCCGCAGCCGGCTGGCTGCCTTGGCCCGCCCCAGTCGGCGCCGTCTGCGGCACCTCCTCCAAGACAATCACATCGTCCTCCCTCCGCACCGCCCCCGACCGGCCGCGGTTGGCTTCCTCTGGCGGAGGCATGTGGACGCCGGGAGCCATGCTGCGGAGCGGAATGACGAACTATGGAGGCTGGTTGCGCGAGGCCTCCGCCTCCCTCTCCACGGCCGTCGCCTCCGCCTGGGCCTTGGCCGTCGTGTCGGCCTGCTCCTTCGCCGCCTAGGCGGCCCTTCACTCTGACGCTTCCCGCTCCTCCCGCGCCTCCTACGCGTTCCGCTCCGTAGCCTCCATGAGGTCGGCGCGGGGATCCACGCGGCGGGTGCTCGAAGACCCTCCGGCTGATTCAATCACGGAGCCGGCAGGACCCCGTTCAATGGAAAGCGGCGCCCTGGCCGTTCAACCAAGAAAGAATTTAGAAGAACTCCAATCAAAGAACACGACAAGAATACAAGACGATTAACACTTACACCGAAACTGCCTGCGGCCGCTTCATGACCTTCTAGAAGCGGGCCGCCTTCGCGGCCGCCTCATCCCGCTTGGTTGCCGCGGTGGTGCCCCTGGGTTTCTTCGGTCGGCTGCCAAAGTAGGTCGACATGGCCCGATGCTTCGGCGCGGCGCCACGGGCGGCCGGCGCGGCAGAAGGGCCCGCGCCTTGAAGATCCAGCGCCGGCTGGCGGTGCGGGACGGCTTCGACCTCATCGTCGTCCGTCCAGCCCTCGAGGCCGGCTCCGAGCCCCGCGCCGCCGGCCTCGCCGCCTTCCCCCGCGGCGGCGTGTTCCATTGCGGCCGCCCCAAGATCCGGATCGTCGACGTCATCCACCATGCGGTCGGGGAGGAACTGGCGCTCTGCCCCCGCGGCCCCCGCCGCCGGCGGTAGTAGGGGATTCTGCAGAAAATAGGCCGGCTGATCAGAGGCCGGTCGTATCGAAGCTGGCAACACCAAAGGAAGGAAAGAAGAAATACTTACGGCAGGCGGAGGGTTGGCGCGAGAGTACGGCTCCTTGCCGAATCGACAATCCTCGGCGAGCTTGCAGTTGGCGATGTAGTTCACCAGGTAGGATACCTCGGCATGAGGCATCTGGTGCTCAGCCGGCATGGGTCGAAGCGGTCGCTCATCTGGCAGATCATGTGCGGCCGACCTTGGAGCGGAAGTACCCGGTGCTCCACGAAGGCGGCCACCAAGTCGGCTCCGACCAGGCCCTCCGACTGGACCATCACCCGGAGTCGGGCGATGGCGGCGTTCCCAGCCTGGGACAGCGTCCTTGCCCGGTAGCTCCACGAGGGTGGCCTCGCAGCCGGCGGGCCGGCTACGTCAGCCGACAGGTTGACAAAGTCGCCTTGCGGGGCGACGTTCCTCACATAGAAGTAGGATTTCTGCCAGAGCTTTACCGACTGGATCAGCGGGATGGACGGGAACGGATTGTTCTCGCCTGTCCGCCTCATGGCGATGAAAGCCCCACATGGGGCGGGCACGCCCGCGACGACGGTGCCAAGCTTGCTTTGGAAGAACTCTCCCCAGAACTCCAGGGTGGGGAGAACGCCAAGAAAACCCTCACAGAGGGTGACGAAGGCCGACAACAGCATCACGGCGTTGGGGGTAAGATGATGCGGCTGAAGGTGGTAGAATTCGAGGAAGGAGCGAAGGAATCCGCTCGCCGGGAGGCCGAAGCCGCGTATGCAGTGCGAGCGGGAGACCACCCGCTCGCCCTCCTCCGGTGCTGGCGAGATCTCCCTCTCCGGCGCGCGCTGGACCCGCACGTAGTTCTCGCCGGGCAGACGCCACGTCCAGCGGAGGAACTCGATATGCTCGTCGAGGACATTGGAGCCGTCCCACGAGCTCGACAGCGCCATTGGAGCGGTGCGGCGAGGAGCGAGATGCGGTGGCGGTGGAGGCATGTGCGACCCCGCTGCAGCGGAGCAACCGCGAACCGGGAGGCCCGACGGCGGAACGGCGCGGCGATGAGGCTCTGCGGCGGCGGAGAAAGCAAGGATGGAAGACGAGAAAGGTTGGAGCGAGGGAGAGCGTGCGAGCCTTTGCCGCTCCCTCTCCTCCCCCTACTTATAGACCCTCGCGGCGGGGCCGAGGAGGCGTGGTGTGGGGGACGTGGGATTAACTGCGCCCACTCCCCCACGTCCCGCTATAACTGCGCCTTGACGGCGTGGCGAAACCGCCGTGGGTAGGCAAACAGCCCACCTTGGGCCGCAGAAGATCCGCGCCTGGGCCAAGGCCAGGAGTGGCGGGCCCGGGCCTGTGGCGACGTCCCGTCGCGCACGTGCATTGGCAGGCCTTTTCTGCCACGTGACACGCGGGGAGGCGCGCGGTCAGCGCGCAAGCTGGCCCACATTCTCGTTGACGAGGCCACGGCGCCCACCCAAGGCGGCGCGCATAAGCAGGGCCGGCTCCCAGCTGCCGACTCCTCAAGATAGGAAGCTGACCGAGCTTCTCGTCCCCCTTGCCGACCTCGAAGCATGACCAGCTTCGGGGACTACTTTCGGGGTAAATGACCACGGGTAGCCTAGCCGGCTCCCCCTGGCACATCAGAAAAAATTACAAGCCGATCCGGCCTCTGAGGATCCAAGACGTGGGGCTGCCTTCCCCCTGCCGGCTGCCTCACAGGCCGACTGTCGGAAGGCGGCCCACCCTCAACGCTCATGAAGAAAGCCGCGGGAGGGCCGGCTCCGAGAAGCCGGCCATGAGAAGGCCGACTCCAAGGAGCCGGCTCCCACAACGCGGTCAAGATCGTACCCTCGATGTCCGCACCCACATAGCGGCGATGGGACGGGGCGTGGCTACAGTAAAGCCTGGCACCCCCGAAACCCGGAGCACGCCTGACACAGTGCGCCGTACGGGGTAGCCCTGACCCGTCCGACGCGGCACTGTTGCCATGATAACTATGACGCCTTCCACGGCGGGCTGTCAGCGCGGTCCACGGGCGGTGGGCCCCCTTGGGCAGAGAGACATCAGAAGGCGGCCAGGCCTCCTCCAGTCGGCCCAAGACGTGGCCGGCTTCACCAAGCCGGCTTGTCCCCTCCCTCGAAGAAGGCGCTCCATTAAGGAGACAAGACGACGTGAGGCTACAGTGAACGCCCGCCAGGCGGCGGCACTCTAGCCACGCTTACCTCGATAAAACCCTCATCATCAGGGTTGAGGCAACAGTAATCAGCCGCCGACAGGGCCCTAGGCAGTATGGCCTGCCTGTCAACCAAGAGGCCGGCAGCCGGCGGGGCCCACCAGCCGGCGCAGAAGCCGGCAAGCGTAGTCACAAATGGCTGGGACCCGCGTCTAGCTGGATTACCATTGTACCCCCGGGGGGTAGGCCTATATAAACCCCCCGGGGCACCCATGCAAAGGGTGGATCTCATTTAGGTTCCAACACACATAGAGAGAAGAGTAGAGCTAGCCTTGCCCTTCTTCTTCCTCTCGCCAAACAGCTCGAGGAGCACCTTGTAGTTACTTGTTCATCGAGTGATCATGCGGAGACCCCGTGGAGTAGCAGTAGGGGTGTTATCTCCACGGAGAGCCCCGAAGCTGGGTAAGATCCGTCGGCGTGCATGTCTTTGCCTCATCCCGCTTCCAGGCACCGGCGACGTATTACTGGCTCCCACTAAGATAAGCCACCCGTTGGCATATGTCGCACCAACCACCCAACACATAATCTCTTCGTTTGTTCTCCACTATTAATGACTTTGGAGTGACTCTTTGTTGCATGTTGAGGGATAGTTATATGATCCAGTTATATTATTATTGTTGAGAGAACTTGCACTAGTGAAAGTATGAACCCTAGGCCTTGTTTCAACGCATTGCAATACCGTTTGTGCTCACTTTTATCACTTGAACCTTGCTGTTTTTATATTTTCAGATTACAATTACCTTTATCTACCATCCATATTGCACTTGTATCACCATCTCTTCGCCGAACTAGTGCACCTATACAATTTACCATTGTATTCACTACAAAAGAAAGACACATTCTTGACATTTTGGGCCGAACGAATTTTTTTCCTGTCATACATATGACACTTCTATGACAATAATTGTGACAAAACCCGGTATCATCATAGATGTGGTGGGCTCCTACTTCTATGACAAAAAATCATGACATAAAATGGGATTTTCGTCCTGGGCCGGCCGAAGAAGTAGTTGCATGACATTCTTTGGGCCGTCCATGACGGAAAAAACCGTGGTAGAAGCGAGGGGGAGGAAAATTTCGGGGAGTTCCCGGTTACGGTGGGAGGTCGGGGGCCGAGCGATGCGCGTTTCTCTCGTACACGTACGGGCGGGTGTGCGAGGCATTGGCTATAACTGAACCCGAGCGAGGCGTTGGGATCTAACTAAACCCAAGCGATTGCACTGCAGGCTAAGCGTTACCGAACCGGAGCGATCGATCGATGGCTGTTAACTGAACCCGACCGAGCGATTCCTTCGCTACTGCTGCTAACTGAAGCCGATCGATTGGATGAACAGTGAGCGTTGCGGGGGGGGGGGGGGGGGTTGGATGAACAGTGAGCAGTGGCGTTGCCTCTGGATGAACGGGACCCCGTGGTGTGGTGGAGGGCTGGATGAACAGTAGATGATGGAGGGGTGCCCGTGGAGGGGTGGATGAACAGGACCCCGTGGTGTGGAGGGCTGGATGAACAGTAGACGGTGGAGGGGTGGTTGAACAGGACCACATGGTGTGGAGGGCTGGATGAACAGTAGACGGTGGAGGGGTGGTTGAACAGTAGCTGGTGGAGTAGCGCACGGTGGAGGCTGGATGAATAGGAGCCCGTGGAGGCTGGATGAACAGGAGCCCGTGGAGGCTGGATGAACAGGAGCCCGTGGAGGCTGGAGGAGGTCGACGGTGGAGATGAACAGTATCCCGTGGAGTCCTGTTTTACGGTACGCCACACCCCTCCCGATGAACAGGACCCCCGTTTCGATCGTAGCGCTCCAACACAAGTCCGTTTTGTCCATTTTGCGGTATGCCACACCCCTCCCGATGAACAGGACCCCCGTTTTGATCGTAGGAGGTCCATTTTGTCCGTTTCGCGGTACGCCACACCCCTCCCGATCAACAGGACCCCTGTTTCGACCGTAGGAGGTCCGTTTCCTCCGTTTTGCGGTACGCCAGGCCTTGTTTCCATCTCCTATTCCGTCCAAGGCCTCCCAATGAACACGACCATGGCTCCCACGCGTTCCGTTGCCTCCCGATGAACACGACGCATTCTGTTGCCTCCCGATGAACACGACGCATTCCGTTGTCTCCCCATGAACACGACGCATTCCTTTGCCTCCCCATGAACACGACGACGACGTTGTTTCTCCGTTCTGACCCAACCATGTACATGAGCCCTCGCCGTACGTATGCGCGAGTAGGCGATCGAGACCCCGCCCATATTTTCCTTCTTGCACCCTGGCCGCTGTACGTATGTGTACATGCTACGTGCGCGCCTCTACTACGACACGTACGCGCCTCTACTACGACACGTGCGCGCCTCTACTACGAGACGTGCGCGCCTCTACATCCACCAGTATATATGTACGTACACGTTCGCGACCAGAATGACAACGCTACGTACGCTTTGACCAGGTGGGCCCCGACTGTCAGGCACTTCCTTGCATGCGAAGATGTAGCTGGTGGGTCCCAGCAGTCAGGGGGGAAACGTTTTTTTCGTGAAATACGGTGACCCGTCCGGTGGATCCCCGCTGTTAGGTGGAGGAATAATTATTTTGCACGTAATAAGGAGGCACTTCCTTGCTGCGGCCGTGGACCCAGCTGCCAGCCTCTCCACGTACAGTCCATGTCCGATGGAAGCCGTTCCTTGACCATGTTGACCATGCCGTGCCGAGAGCACCAGGGCGATGGACGACGGCGAGGCCTAGGAAGGGGAGGACGCGGAGCCGGGGAAGATGCGGCAGTGGATGCCCACGCGTAGAGGAGTACGAGGGTTCACTGGTTCGCTGCGGTGTGAGGCTGCCGTCGCCATAGAATAACAGGGGTGTGAGTAGAGGGATGGCCTGGCCTGCGGTGGGAGTAGTAGGGGGCAGTAAGGCCTCTGCCGCATCGCAGCCGACCACGGGAGGCAGGAGCACGAGGCATGACCGGCACTGGTTTGGGCGGCTGGAGCAAGAAGACCAGAGGTTGAAGAAGCACTACGGCCGTTGGGTGGACATCGTACGGTCACTGGAGCTAGAATCGTGCATATTGACTAAGTTGACAAAGCCCTCCATCCCCGTCAACTTAGTAGGCCCACAAGTCAGCCTGCCACTATACTGGGTCCCAGCTAACAGGAGGAGTATTCTTTTTTTTGTGCGTAATAAGGAGGCACTTCCTTGCGTGCGAAGATATAGCTGGTGGGTCCGAGCTGTCAGCGGCGGTAACGTTTTTTTCACGAAATACAGAGGCCCTTTCGGTGGGTCCCCAATGTCAGGTGGAGGAATCATTATTTTGCGCGTAATAAGGAGGCATTTCCTTGCGTGCGGCCATGGACCCAGTTGTCGGCCTCTCCACGTACAATCCACTTCAGATGCATGTCGGTCGTTGACCACGTTCACCAGGCCGCGCCGAGAGCACCAGGGCGGTGGACGACGGCGAGGCCTAGGAAGGGAACGACACGGAGGCAGGGAAGACTCGGCAGTTGTTTCCCACGCGGAGGAGAGTACAACTGTATGAGGGTTTACTGGTTCGTCTGCCGTCGCTGGAGAATAACAGCAGGTGTGGGTGAGTAGAGGGATGACTAGGCCAGCGATGGGAGTATGGTGGGGCGGTGAGGCCTGCGCGGCAGCACAGCCGGCCGCGGGGAGGAGGGAGCAGGCAGTCCTGCTGGCGCTTGTTTGAGCGGCTGGAGCAGCAAGAGCAGAGATTGAAGAAGCACGACGGCCGTTCGATGGACATCCAACAGTCACTGCTTGTGCGTCAACCGTTTTTTAGGAAAGCCTCAAATCTACGGAAAATAGCATATAACCCATCTGCCATTATTTCTAATAATTTACAGCCCATTTGCTAATTCTTAGGGTTTTTTTGGAGCCCATATTCTTTTTGTTAGCATTACAGCCCATATTGTGGCCACGGTTAAAAAATTATACGAAATTTTGCATATTTAGGTGCGGTCCGAACTGTTTTAATCCTGAAATTTCGACTCACATTCAAACTGCTTTTAAAAATAAATGTATATCAATATAAAATCCAACAAATTCTCCATGCATAAAAATTAATGTAATTTAAAATCTTGAAATGAAAAAAAAGATATTTGAAACTAATTGCCAGTTTGATGTGTTTTAAAAATGTACAACCCATTTCTCATTACTGATGGGCCATTTTCTTGGCCAGCCGAATGAAAGCTCTCCTCGTCTTGAAAGATTTGCAGCCCAACAGGCCTGACAAAGCGACTTACTTGGAAAATCACAAAAAAACTGTGTTGTGGCCATGGACCCAGCTGTCAGCCTCTCCACGTACAGTACTCTTCCGATGGAAGTCGTTCCTTGACCACGTTGACCACGCCGCGCGGAGAGCACCACAGCGGTGGACGATGGCGAGGCCTAGGAAGGGGACGACGCGGAGCCGGGGAAGACGCTGCATTGGAAGCCCGCGCGGAGAGGAGTATGAGGGTTCACTGGTTCGGCTGCGGTGTGAGGCTGCCGTCACCGCAGGGCCTGGCCAGCGGTGGGAATAGTAGGGGGCGGTGAGGCCTCCGCGGTAGCACAGCCGGCCACGGGAGGCAGGAGCATGCGGCACGACCGGCGCTGCTTTGAGCGGCTGGAGCAAGAAGACCAGAGGTTGAAGAAGCACTACTGCTGTTGGATGGACATCGTACGGTCACTGGAGCTAGAATCGTTCATATTGACTAAGTTGACAAAGCCCTTCGTCCCCGTCAACTTAGTAGGCTCACAAGTCAGCCTCCCACCAAGGTGGGTCCCAGCTAGACGGGGGAGTATTCATTTTTTGTGTGCGTAATAAGGAGGCACTTCTAGTGGGTCCGAGCTGACAGCGGGGGGAGCGTTTTTTTCGCGAAAAATGGTGGCCTGTCAGGTGGGTCTCAGCAGTCAGGGGGCAAACGTTTTTTTCGCAAAATACGTTTTTTTCGTGTTGACCTTTTTCTTAGAGTTGTGAGATTACCTCTGTTACATGCAATCATGCAATATGTTGTTTCATAAATGGGTATAATTCCATTTAAAGATAAATATGTTGTTTCAGAAAAACCTTATATCAACTATCCGATAACAAAGGAAACAAAACCAAAACATGTTGTTATTATAAAAATTATTCAAAAAATTAAACAACATGTACACTTGTGAAAGCGCACGCACACACACATGTTGCACTTACAGTAGCCCCGCTTCTGCCAACGTAAACAACATTGTTATTGTTCTATTCACGAAGAAGATGATCATTTGTTCTGAATATTCAGTGCTCTTGTTGGCGTTGGCCTGCCTAACCACATACAGATGAAGAATGAACTATTTTTTCATATGAGAAGAAGCATCCCAGGCCCATCCCTCACCGCCACACCACCCAGCTCTCTCCATCGACTTCCTTCCTCGCTGTCTTGTCCACCACTAGCCCCCTTACGCCTGGTGTCGATGAAGGAAATATGCCCTAGAGGCAATAATAAAGTTATTATTTATTTCCTTATATCATGATAAATGTTTATTATTCATGCTAGAATTGTATTAACTGGAAACATAATACATGTGTGAATACATAGACAAACAGAGTGTCACTAGTATGCCTCTACTTGACTAGCTCATTAATCAAAGATGGTTATGTTTCTTAACCATGAACAAAGAGTTGTTATTTGATTAACGAGATCACATCATTAGTTGAATGATCTGATTGACATGACCCATTCCATTAGCATAAGCACCCGATCGTTTAGTATGTTGCTATTGCTTTTATCCATGACTTATACATGTTCCTTTAACTATGAGATTATGCAACTCCCGTTTACCGTAGGAACACTTTGTGTGCTACCAAACGTCACAACGTAACTGGGTGATTATAAAGGTGCTCTACAGGTGTCTCCGAAGGTACATGTTGGGTTGGCGTATTTCGAGATTAGGATTTGTCACTCCGATTGTCGGAGAGGTATCTCTGGGCCCTCTCGGTAATGCACATCACATAAGCCTTGCAAGCATTGCAACTAATGTGTTAGTTGTGAGATGATGTATTACGGAACGAGTAAAGAGACTTGCCGGTAACGAGATTGAACTAGGTATTGGATACCGACGATCGAATCTCGGGCAAGTAAACATACCGATGACAAAGGGAACGACGTATGTTGTTATGCGGTCTGACCGATAAAGATCTTCGTAGAATATGTAGGAGCCAATATGGGCATCCAGGTCCCGCTATTGGTTATTGACCGGAGACGTGTCTCGGTCATGTCTACATTGTTCTCGAACCGTAGGGTCCGCACGCTTAAGGTTTCGATGACAGTTATATTATGAGTTTATGAGTTTTGATGTACCGAAGGAGTTCGGAGTCCCGAATGAGATCGGGGACATGACGAGGAGTCTCGAAATGGTCGAGACGTAAAGATCGATATATTGGACGACTATATTCGGGCATCGGAAGGGTTCTGAGTGGTTCGGGTATTTTCGGAGGTACCGGGGAGTTACGGGATTACGGGAGAAGTAATGGGCCTTGATGGGCTTTAGTGGGAAGAGGAAAAAGGCTGCTGCGCCCCCCCTCCCCTCTAGTCCGAATTGGACTAGGGAAAAGGGGGCCGGCCACCTCTCCTTCTCCTCCTATTCCTTCTCCCTTCCTCCCCTTTTGGTGGACTCCTACTAGGACTTGGAGTCCTAGTAGGAATCCATATCCTAGCCGCACCATTGCCTTGGCCGGCCTCCTCCTCCTCCATCCTTTATATACAGGGGCAGGGGGCACCCCATAGACACACAAGTTGATCTACGGATCGTTCCTTAGCCGTGTGCGGTGCCCCCTTCCACCAAATTCCACCTCGATCATATCGTTGCAGTGCTTAGGCGAAGCCCTGCGCCGGTAACACATCAAGATCGTCACCACGCCGTCGTGCTGACGGAACTCTTCCCCGACGCTTTGCTGGATCGGAGCCCGGGGATCGTCATCGAGCTGAACGTGTGCCAAGAACTCGGAGGTGCCGGAGTAACGGTGCTGTGATCGGTTGATCGCGAGGAGAACGTACGACTACTTCCTCTACGTTGTGTCAACGCTTCCGTTTCGGTCTACGAGGGTACGTAGACAACACTCTCCCCTCTCGTTGCTATGCATCACCATGATCTTGCGTGTGCGTAGGAAATTTTTTGAAATTACTACGTTCCCCAACAGTGGCATCCGAGCCTAGGTTTTTATGGTTTGATGTTATTTGCACGAGTAGAACACAAGTGAGTTGTGGACGATACAAGTCATACTGCCTACCAGCATGTCATGCTTTGGTTCAGCGGTATTGTTGGACGAGACGATCCGGACCAACCTTACGCGTACGCTTACGCGAGACCGGTTCCCTCGACGTGCTTTGCACATAGATGGCTTGCGGAAGACTGTCTCTTCAACTTTAGTTGAACCGAGTGTGGCTACGCCCGGTCCTTGAGAAGGTTAAAACGGAGTCTATTTGACAAACTATCATTGTGGTTTTGATGCGTAGGTAAGATGAGTTCTTGCTTAAGCCCGTAGTAGCCACGTAAAACTTGCAACAACAAAGTAGAGGACGTCTAACTTGTTTTTGCAGGGCATGTTGTGATGTGATATGGTCAAGGCATGATGCTAAATTTTATTGTATGAGATGATCATGTTTTGTAACCGATTTATCGGCAACTGGCAGGAGCCATATGGTTGTCGCTTTATTGTATGCAATGCAATCGCGATGTAAATGCTTTACTTTATTACTAAGCGGTAGTGATAGTCGTGGAAGCATAAGGTTGGCGAGACGACAACGATGCTACGACGGAGATCAAGGTGTCGCGCCGGTGACGATGGTGATCATGACGGTGCTTCGAAGATGGAGATCACAAGCACGAGATGATGATGGCCATATCATATCACTTATATTGATTGCATGTGATGTTTATCTTTTATGCATCTTATCTTGCTTTGATTGACGGTAGCATTATAAGATGATCTCTCACTAATTATCAAGAAGTGTTCTCCCTGAGTATGCACCGTTGCGAAAGTTCTTCGTGCTGAGACACCACGTGATGATCGGGTGTGATAGGTTCTACGTTCAAATACAACGGGTGCAAAACAGTTGCACACGCGGAATACTCAGGTTTAACTTGACGAGCCTAGCATATAACAGATATGGCCTCGGAACACGGAGACCGAAAGGTCGAGCGTGAATCATATAGTAGATATGATCAACATAGTGATGTTCACCATTGAAACTACTCCATCTCACGTGATGATCGGACATGGTTTAGTTGATTTGGATCACGTGATCACTTAGAGGATTAGAGGGATGTCTATCTAAGTGGGAGTTCTTAAGTAATATGATTAATTGAACTTTAATTTATCATGAACTTAGTCCTGGTAGTATTAGCATATCTATGTTGTAGATCAATAGCTCGCATTATTGCTTCCCTGTGTTTATTTCGATATGTTCCTAGAGAAAATTGTGTTGAAAAGATGTTAGTAGCAATGATGCGGATTGGATCCGTGATCTGAGGTTTATCCTCATTGCTGCACAGAAGAATTATGTCCTTGATGCACCGCTGGGTGACGGACCTATTGCAGGAGCAGATGCAGACGTTATGAACATTTTGCTAGCTCAATATGATGACTACTTAATAGTTTAGTGCACCATGCTTAACGGCTTAGAATCGGGACTTCAAAGACGTTTTGAACGTCATGGACCATATGAGATGTTCCAGGAGTTGAAGTTAATATTTCAAGCAAATACCCGAGTTGAGAGATATGAAGTCTCCAACAAGTTCTATAGCTAAAAGATGGAGGAGAATCGCTCAACTAGTGAGCATGTGCTCAGATTGTCTGTGTACTACAATCGCTTGAATCAAGTGGGAGTCAATCTTCCAGATAAGATAGTGATTGACAGAATTCTCTAGTCACCATCACCAAGTTAGTAGAACTTCGTGATGAACTATAATATGCAAGGGATAACGGAAAATATTCCCAAGCTCTTCACGATGCTAAAATCGGCGAAGGTAGAAATCAAAGAAAAACATCAAGTGTTGATGGTTGACAAGATCACTAGTTTCAAGAAAGGGGCAAAGGGAAGAAAGGGGAACTTCAAGAAGAACAGCAAGCAAGTTGCTGCTCAAGTGAAGAAACCCAAGTTTGGACCTAAGCCTGAGACTAAGTGCTTATACTGCAAAAGGACTGGTCACTGGAAACGGAACTACCCCAAGTGATTGGCGGATAAGAAGGATGGCAAAGTGAACGTAAGTATATTTGATATACATGTTATTGATGTGTACTTTACTAGTGTTCATAGCACCCCCTTAGTATTTGGTACTAGTTCAGTTGCTAAAATTAGTAACTCGAAACGGGAGTTGCAGAATGAACAAAGACTAGTTAAAGGGCAAGGTGACGATGTGTGTTGGAAGTGGTTCCAAGATTGATATGATCATCATCGCACACTCACTATACTTTCGGGATTAGTGTTGAACCTAAATAAGTGTTATTTGGTATTTGCGTTGAGCATAAATATGATTTGATCATGTTTATTGCAATACGGCTATTCATTTAAGTAAGAGAATAAATTGTTGTTCTGTTTACATGAATAAAACCTTCTATGGTTATACACACCAACGAAATGGTTTGTTGGATCTCGATCATAGTGATACACATATTCATAATATTGAAGCCAAAAGATGCAAAGTTAATAATGATAGTGCAACTTATTTGTGGCACTGCCGTTTAGGTCATATTGGTGTAAAGCGCATGAAGAAACTCCATGCTGATGGATTTTTGGAATCACTTGATTATGAATCACTTGATGCTTGCGAACCGTGCCTCATGGGCAAGATGACTAAAACGCCGTTCTCCGGAACAATGAAGCAAGCAACAGATTTGTTGGAAATCATACATACTGATGTATGTGGTCCAATGAATATTAAGGCTTGCAGCAGGTATCATTATTTTCTGACCTTCACAGATGATTTGAGCAGATATGGGTATATCTACTTAATGAAACATAAGTCTGAAACATTTGAAAAGTTCAAAAGGATTTTAGAGTGAAGTGGAAAATCATCGTGACAAGAAAATAAGGTTTCTACGATCTGATCGCAGAGACAAATATTTGAGTTACGAGTTTGGTCTTCAGTTAAAACAATGTGGAATAGTTTCACAAAATCGTGCCACCTGGAACACCACAGTGTAATGGTGTATCCGAACATCATAACCGTACTTTATTGGATATAGTACAATCTATGATGTTTCTTACCGATTTACCAATATCATTTTGGGATCATGCATTAGAGACAGCTGCATTCACATTAAAAAAGGGCACCATCTAAGTCCGTTGAGACGACACAATCAGAACTATGGTTTGGCAAGAAACCAAAAATTGTCGTTTCTTAAAGTTTGGGGTTGCGATGCTTATGTGAAAAAGTTTCAACATGATAAGCTCAAACCCAAATCGGAGAAATGTGTCTTCATAGGATACCCAAAGGAGACAGTTGGGTACACCTTCTATCACAGATCCGAAGGCAAGACATTCGTTGCTAAGAATGGATTCTTTCTAGAGAAGGAGTTTCTCTCGAAAGAAGTGAGTGGGAGGAAAGTAGAAAACTTGATAAGGTAATTGTACCTTCTCCCTTATTGGAAAGTAGTTCATCACAGAAATCTGTTCTTGTGACTACTACACCAATTAGTAAGGAAGCTAATGATGATGATCATGTAACTTCAAGATCAAGTTACTACCGAATCTCGTAAGTAAACCAGAGTGAGATCCGCACCAGAGTGGCACGGTAATCCTGTTCTGGAAGTCATGTTACTAGACCATGACGAACTTGCGAACTATGAGGAAGCGATGATGAGCCCAGATTCCGCGAAATGGTTAGAGGCCATGAAATCTGAGATATGATCCATGTATGAGAACAAAGTATGGACTTTGAGGGATTTGCCCGATGATCGGCAAGCCAAAGAAAATAAATGGATCTTGAAGAGGAAGACGGACACTGATAGTAGTGTTACTATCTACAAAGCTAGAATTGTCGCAAAAGGCTTTCGACAAGTTCAAAGTGTTGACTACGATGAGAGTTTCTCACTCGTATCTATGCTTAAGTCTGTTCGAATCATGTTAGCAATTGCCGCATTTTACGAAATCTGGCAAATGGAAAAACAAAACTGCATTCCTTAATGGATTTATTAAAGAAGAGTTGCATATGATGCAACCAGAAGGTTTTGTCAATCCTAAAGGTGTTAACAAAATATGCAAGCTCCAGCGATCCATCTATGGACTGGTGCAAGCATCTCGGAGTTGGAATATACGCTTTGATAAGTTGATCAAAGCATATAGTTTTATACAGACTTGCGGTGAAGTCTGTATTTACAAGAAAGTGAGTGGGAGCACTACAGCATTTCTGATAAGTATATGTGTATGACATATTGTTGATCGGAAATAATGTAGAATTATTCTGCAAAGCATAAAGGAGTGTTTGAAAGGAGTTTTTCAAAGAAAGACCTCGGTGAAGCTACTTACATATCGAGCATCAAGATCTATAGAGATAGATCGAGACGCTTGATAAGTTTTTTCAATGAGTACATACCTTGACAAGATTTTGAAGTAGTTCAAAATGGAACAGTCAAAGAAAGAGTTCTTGCCTGTGTTACAAGGTGTGAAATTGAGTAAGACTCAAAGCCCGACCACGGCAGAAGATAGAAAGAGAATGAAAGTCATTCCCTATGCTTTGGCCATAGGTTCTATAAAGTATGCCATGCTGTGTACCAGACCTATTGTATACCCTACCCTGAGATTGGCACGGGAGTACAATAGTGATCTAGGAGTAGATCAACGGACGGCGGTCAAAATTATCCTTAGTGGAATAAGGATATGTTTCTCGATTATGGAGGTGACAAAAAGGTTCGTCGTAAAGAGTTACGTCGATGCAAGTTTTGACACTGATCCAGATGACTCTAAGTCTCAATCTGGATACATATTGAAAGTGGGAGCAATTAGCTAGAGTAGCTCCATGCAGAGCATTGTTGACATAGAAATTTGCAAAGTACATGCGGATCTGAATGTAGCAGACCCGTTGACTAAGATTCTCTCACAAGCAAAACATGATCACACCTTAGTACTCTTTGGGTGTTAATTACATGGCGATGTAAACTAGATTACTGAATCTAGTAAACCTTTTGGGTGTCGGTCACATAGCGATGTGAACTATGGGTGTTAATCACATGATGATGTGAACTATTGATGTTAATCACATGGTGATGTGATCTAGATTATTGACTCTAGTGCAAGTGGGAGACTGAAGGAAATATGCCCTAGAGGCAATAATAAAGTTATTATTTATTTCCTTATATCATGATAAATGTTTATTATTCATGCTAGAATTGTATTAACTGGAAACATAATACATGTGTGAATACATAGACAAACAGAGTGTCACTAGTATGCCTCTACTTGACTAGCTCATTAATCAAAGATGGTTATGTTTCTTAACCATGAACAAAGAGTTGTTATTTGATTAACGAGATCACATCATTAGTTGAATGATCTGATTGACATGACCCATTCCATTAGCATAAGCACCCGATCGTTTAGTATGTTGCTATTGCTTTTATCCATGACTTATACATGTTCCTTTAACTATGAGATTATGCAACTCCCGTTTACCGTAGGAACACTTTGTGTGCTACCAAACGTCACAACGTAACTGGGTGATTATAAAGGTGCTCTACAGGTGTCTCCGAAGGTACATGCTGGGTTGGCGTATTTCGAGATTAGGATTTGTCACTCCGATTGTCGGAGAGGTATCTCTGGGCCCTCTCGGTAATGCACATCACATAAGCCTTGCAAGCATTGCAACTAATGTGTTAGTTGTGAGATGATGTATTACGGAACGAGTAAAGAGACTTGCCAGTAACGAGATTGAACTAGGTATTGGATACCGACGATCGAATCTCGGGCAAGTAAACATACCGGTGACAAAGGGAACGACGTATGTTGTTATGCGGTCTGACCGATAAAGATCTTCGTAGAATATGTAGGAGCCAATATGGGCATCCAGGTCCCGCTATTGGTTATTGACCGGAGACGTGTCTCGGTCATGTCTACATTGTTCTCGAACCGTAGGGTCCGCACGCTTAAGGTTTCGATGACAGTTATATTATGAGTTTATGAGTTTTGATGTACCGAAGGAGTTCGGAGTCCCGAATGAGATCGGGGACATGACGAGGAGTCTCGAAATGGTCGAGACGTAAAGATCGATATATTGGACGACTATATTCGGGCATCGGAAGGGTTCTGAGTGGTTCGGGTATTTTCGGAGGTACCGGGGAGTTACGGGATTACGGGAGAAGTAATGGGCCTTGATGGGCTTTAGTGGGAAGAGGAAAAAGGCTGCTGCGCCCCCCTCCCCTCTAGTCCGAATTGGACTAGGGAAAAGGGGGCCGGCCACCTCTCCTTCTCCTCCTATTCCTTCTCCCTTCCTCCCCTTTTGGTGGACTCCTACTAGGACTTGGAGTCCTAGTAGGAATCCATATCCTAGCCACACCATTGCCTTGGCCGGCCTCCTCCTCCTCCATCCTTTATATACAGGGGCAGGGGGCACCCCATAGACACACAAGTTGATCTACGGATCGTTCCTTAGCCGTGTGCGGTGCCCCCTTCCACCAAATTCCACCTCGATCATATCGTTGCAGTGCTTAGGCGAAGCCCTGCGCCGGTAACACATCAAGATCGTCATCACGCCGTCGTGCTGACGGAACTCTTCCCCGACGCTTTGCTGGATCGGAGCCCGGGGATCGTCATCGAGCTGAACGTGTGCCAAGAACTCGGAGGTGCCGGAGTAACGGTGCTGTGATCGGTTGATCGCGAGGAGAACGTACGACTACTTCCTCTATGTTGTGTCAACGCTTCCGTTTCGGTCTACGAGGGTACGTAGACAACACTCTCCCCTCTCGTTGCTATGCATCACCATGATCTTGCGTGTGCGTAGGAATTTTTTTGAAATTACTACGTTCCCCAACAGTCGATGCGAGCTATCGGATCTCACAAATTACGACCATGTCATTTCAGCGGGAAGGAGAGAAGGAGCGAAGGGAGAGGGAGCGCTGCCTTTCCTCAACTGTGCCACCACCCAATCAAAAATCCCACCCGCTGCTGCTGTCGCTATTTTCGTTCGAGAGTGAGTAGGGATTGAGGATTCTGTTCAGGAGGTGGGAGATGGGGAAAACGTTTCAGCGAGGAGAACGCGAGTGGCTACCCTCGTCCGCGAGAATATGACGGCTCTCGTCAACCAGGTTTTACACCGAATATTCTCTAAACATGGCTGCCCATATCCACCGTATCCTCTCTTCCAAACGGCTGGTATCATCCTAAAATATGGCTATCCCCCATCCACCCATGGACAACCAGACCAAACGACCCCTATACTTCCGATGGAAGTCGTTCCTTGACCACGTCGACCTTGCCGCGTAACGTTGCATGCATGCATCCATGGGCGTGGTGCGTCCCTACTGTCAGCCTCTCACGTACAGTCATCTTCTGATGACTCTCGGTTGTTGACCACGTTGATCACACCGTGCCGAGCGCACCCAGACTGGAACGACCCGGAGATGAGGAAGACGGGGCAGTGGAGTCGCAGATGGACAGGAGTGGGAAACTTCACTGGTTCGGGTGCGCGACAGCACACCCGCGGTGCCGCCCACGAGAGACAGGAGCAAGAACAGAGGTTGAAGAAGGAGCACGACTGTTGGATTAACATCCAATGGTCTAGCTGCTAGAATCATTTGTTGATTAAGTTGACAAAGCCGTACGTACACGTCCGCTTAGTAGGCCCACAAGTCAATCACCAAATCTAACGGGTCCCAGCTGTTAACGGGATGAATAATTCTTTTCACAAAACAAGGAGGCACTTCCTTCCGTGCGAAGATATAGCTGGTAGGTCCCAGCTGTTAGGTGGAGGAAACAATTTTTTCTAGCTTAATAAGGAGGAACTTTCCTTGCGTGCGACCATGGACCTCGTGGGTCCCAGCCGTCAGGCTCTCCACGTACAGTCCTCTTTTGTTGACCACATTTGTTTGTTGACCACACCGCACCGAATGCACCGAGGCAGTGGACGACGGCGAGGCCCCGGACGGGAACGACTCGGGGATGGGAAAACACGGCAGTGGAGTCGCATATTAAGAGGAGGAGAAGGGTTATAACTGGTTCTGTTGCGGCGTGGGGCTGTAGTCTGTGGAGAATAATAGGAGGTGTCGAGGGGTGGAGGGATAGCCTGGCCGGCGGTGGCGTAGCGCTTCGCAGCGATGCGTGCTAAGCAGAGCCGCTAGCCGCCGGAGGCTGGACCAGGTGGTCCCGACGACGCTGGAGGAAGAAGACGAGAGATTGAAGGTGCATGCCGGCTGTCGGTGTCAAAACAGGCGGATCTCGGGTAGGGGGTCCCGAACTGTGCGTCTAGGCGGATGGTAACAGGAGACAAGGGACACGATGTTTTTACCCAGGTTCAGGCTCTCTCGATGGAGGTAAAACCCTACTCCTACTTGATTAATATTGATGATATGGGTAGTACAAGAGTAGATCTACCACGAGATCAAGGAGGCTAAACCCTAGAAGCTAGACTATGGTATGATTGTTGTTCGTCCTACGGACTAAAACCCTCCGGTTTATATAGACACCGGAGAGGGCTAGGGTTACACAGAGTTGGTTACAATGGGAGGAGATCTACATATCCGGATCGCCAAGCTTGCCTTCCACACCAAGGAAAGTCCCATCTGGACACGGGACGAAGTCTTCAATCTTGTATCTTCATAGTCCAAAAATCCAGCCAAAGGTTATAGTCCGGCTATCCGGACACCCCCTAATCCAGGACTCCCTCAGTAGCCCCTGAACCAGGCTTCAATGATGACGAGTCCGGCGCAGAAATCGTCTTTGGCATTGCAAGGCGGGTTCCTCCTCCAAATACTCCATAGAAGATTTTGAACACAAGGATAGTGTCCGGCTCTGCAAAACAAGTTCCACATACCATCGTAGAGAGAATAATATTTGCACAAATCTAATCTGCTGACGTATTCTGTAGCATGACATCACACCACAGCCATGTCTTTATTCGAATCATTTTACTATCCCACCTCAGCGCGTTTAGCGAGGCGGTTTCCTTGGCACGTCTTGTCGAAGCAGAGATCGTGTCCCCTTATTCCGGGAATCTCATCAATACGGGAGTGGGTAACCCAACCGTGCCATTGATTACGGCGCTTGGGAGATAAGCGAGTTTTACCAGGCGGGTGGGGACACACAGTTTTCGTCCGCCCATATAAGGGGATAAGGATCCACCTTTTCACCCACGCCTTCTTCCTCCTTTGCTCATCCATTCTCGTGCACCCGAGCTCCAGTGCCCAAGTCCGCATTCCCCACCTCAACCTTCTCCTGCCATGTCCGGAGCGGGAGGCAAGTGGATGGTTTCCTCCGTCACAGAGGGACACATCAATAAACTGAGGAAAGCCGGATATTTGTCTAACGACATCGTGCACCGGCTTCTAGACAAGGGGCAGCTCATCCCCACCCCGGGCCCCATGAGAGGGTGGTGTTCCTCACCCATTTCCTCCGCAGACTGGGCTTTCCTCTCCACCCATTTGTCCGGGGGATCATGTTCTACTATGGCCTGGATTTCCACGATCTGGCCCCGAACTTCACCCTCAACATCTCGGCGTTTATCGTCGTGTGCGAGGCCTTCCGCTGCATCCCATCCCACTTCGGTTTATGGCTGAAGACCTTTAACGTCAAGCCAAAGGTAGTGCACGGCTGCCAGGTGGAGTGCAGAGGTGCCATGGTGGGCAAGATGCCCAACTTCCTATGGCTCGAGGGCTCTTTCGTGCAGACCCTAAAGTGGTGGCAATCGGGGTGGTTTTACATCACCGAGCCGCGTGACCCCGAATGGGTCGCAGCCCCCGAGTTCCGATCCGGAACCCCTACGCGGCTCACCTCCTGGAAGGAGACGGGACTGTGATGGGGTAAAAAAGGAGAGCTGACCGGACTCCAAACATGCATCGAAAACCTGGTGAGCAAGAAGCTCAAACTTGTCAATGTAGTCCAGGTCATGCTCGTCCGCCGGATCCTCCCATGCCAACAATGGGCTTTCAGCTTGTGGGAGTTCGATCTGGCCCAGCGTCGAACTTTGAACAGGCTCTTCCACACGACGTACGAAGATGCCTGGAAGGTGCTTTTCAAGGGCGCCGAAGCTCCCGCATCCGCTACCGAGGATCGCGGATTCAGCGCGCATCGTTAAGTCGGCGCGGTAAGCTGTTTTACCTTTTACATGATATTTTATCTTTCACAGTTTGACTCTATGTGGGATCTAAGCCCCCATACCTTTGACAGGACTGGCAGAGGACGGCCGGACAGATCAATTGTCCAGCTCTGCTGCCCGAAGACCCAGCGGACTCCTGTTTGACGGGGCTGCTGGTTCTGGCACCCTACGTGGTGCTGGAGAAGAAGGCCAAGAAGAAGGCCACGGGTTCATCGTCCGACGACTCCGAGACGCACTCCTCCCATGAAGACGAGGAGGAGGAAGAAGAGGCCTCCCCCCTCCAGCGGGGGGAGGAAAGAAAAGGAAGGCCTCCCCAGGTGGGGAGGCCGGAGGGTCCAAGAAGGGGAAGACCCTTCCTTCGGACTACTCCACCAACGCCGACGACGATGAAGAGGAGTGGCCGCTCAGGGCGAAGCCCCTGGTGAAATCTTAAGTATCCGGATACAAGAGTGACTCATGGCGTTCCTTTATTGCACAGTATCTTCTCACGCCTAATATAATTATGCAGTCCACCCAAAGCCCGGCTCGACGCATCGTCGAGCGGTTCCTTGGATTCGTCGGATGTGAACAAAACTTCACTTCCGGCCGCCTCCTCCCCTCTCCCTACGGACGACGCCGAGGTGTTGTCCCAAAAGGTTCCAAACCAAGGGGAGGTAGTCCCGGAGGCGCCACAAAGCGACACTCCGGACTCCAGGCGCGAAGGGGGCAAGACTCCCAAGGGTCCCAAGTTCGGCTTTGGGCCGGACACTGCGCCAGAACCTTCAGCGGTTCCGGACTCTGCTGAGCAACCTCCTTCCAAGAGGAGCAAGCCTACCGAGACGGTGACCTCCGTCCAACCGAAGGCACCGGATAATTTATTGGAGGCGCTTAACGGCGCCTCCATCGATGAGGAGCACCGTACTGTAATGAGTACGATGATCCAGAAGGTTCCGCCAAGAGCGGACTGACTAAAGCCTGTGCCAGCCTTCTAACAGGCTTTGAGGTATGTATCTAAGATATGTAAAAATATGACCGCATAGACAGTAGCCCCTGATGCTCTGTTTGGCGTTCGGAAAGAAAAGCCGAATAGAGGATCTAGTAACTTTCGTAGGAGTCTAACATAATTAAGTCAATATACGTATGCAGGCTTCGCTGCTCGCATCTGCCGCACTAACTGCGGAGGTGGACGCGCTGAAGCAGAACCTCGAGCGGTCCGAGCAGGAGGTCGGGCTTGCCAAAGGGCAGCTCGGGGACAAATAAGGTAAGTGATACCTTATGTAAATATATAGAAAAGGCGCAGTTGCAAAAAATAACATGATTACTATTGGTGTCCTAGGGGCCACGACTGAGGTGGCGACCCTTAGGCAAGCACTGTCCGAGGCCGAAAACAGAGCGGCCACGGAGCGCACCGAGCGGGAGAAGCATGAGGCGAGGGTGGGCGAGGTGGAGCAAGAGCTCCAGGCTCTCGTGAAAAAACACAAGAGTTTGGAGCTTGACTCAAAGCGCGAGAGTCCGAGCTCACGGCGGCCCTTGAGAACGCCAAATCTGCCAAGGCCGAAGCCCAGAAAGCCCTCCAGGAAGTTGAGGCGATGAAGAAGATAGCGGCGGCTAAGGCATTCTTTATGCAAAGCAAGCACGTGAAAGTGAATTACTTGTTACTTACCTGAGTCCGGAGCTCTCCAGGAGCATTCGCAGATTTGGCTCGTAGTGTGTCAGATGCCGTCGCCTTCTACCGGGCCGAGGAGGGAAGCTTGATGGAGAAGGTGTTCTGGTCTCAGTATGCTGAGGCCAGACACCCGGTGCCCTTGAGCGACCAGCTGAAGCAACTGGTCGAGCTCCACAAGGTGGCCGAACAGGCCATGAAGGGCCTCATAGTTCGGCTGTGGCCTGGAGAGGCTCTTCCTGGGAGCTACTTTGGGCTAGTGAGGCGGCTGGAGGATGCCTGTCCATGGCTTGAAGTAATCAAGCGCTCCGTCTGCATCGAGGGTGCCCGTAGGGCGCTTGCCCGTGCTAAGGTGCACTGGGGCAAGATGGATGCGGAGAAGCTTGTGAAGGACGGTCCACCACAGGGCAAGGAGCATCACCACCCCGAGATGTATTACGAGGGCGTCCTGAAGGGCACCCGCCTTGTGGCGGACGAATGTACTAAAGATGTAATATTTGAGTAAACTCGCTTGTGTTATCCTGTGCGCTGAAAACTTGTTCATATGCGCTATGCAGTGCTTGTTTTAATTTAAAATATTAGCTTCTATGCGGCCATTTATAAAATCTAAGAGATGGCGAGTCGTCGGCTTCTGCCCCCATGCCACGAGTGCTGGGGTGTTCGGGATAAACCTGAGCACTCTTTTTCCCATTCTTGGGTCCTTCGAGGGAGGTGCTCAGCACAACGAACAAGGCAATCAGACTATAATGCATTATCAATCTCACTTAGCCATAGAATTCTATAATTTTAAATTTCGGCGAAGCCCCTAGTGTTCGGAAGACCGAATTCAGGGCGCTATATACGCCTAGGCCGGACAAAGCCGACTCCTCGCTCTAAGCGGCATAAGTCTTTAGGGACTCAAAACCTTCTCGAACAGCGACCAGCTCTCGCCCTATCATGACAGTCAGTTTTAGCTTTCTCTACTGAGGTGCTTAGTCCAGCTCAACTGGGGCACAATCGCAGTAGTTCTCCCAGCGCTACCTTAGCCGATATAGCGGAACGTACGGTACCAAAACTTGGGAGCCGGGCAAACCCAACTATTGACCAAAGACATGATTCGGAGCTGATGCATATAATGCTATAAGTTCAGAGGGCCGCACTTGTGAAAGTGTTTGGACTTTTCACGCAGTATTATGGGGTGCTTGAGCCCCTGGCTTATTGGCCGTACCAAAGTGTACGGTGCTGAATGTCATGACTGAACATATATATATATATATATATATATATATATATATATATATATATATATATATATATATATATATATATATATATATATATATATATATATATATATATATATATATGAAAAAGGAGAATGCAATAATAAGCTGAAGCTAAGCATTGTTTATTTTGAACGGCTGCTGCGAAAGCAGAATGATACAAATAGTGCGGTAAGCATAAGAGGGACTATTTAACATGTCCCCTCCAGGGGCAGGCTGCGGAATGGTATGTGAAACAGGTATAATGCTCGTGATAAAGACCACCTGGGAGTTCCATATTGCGGCGTAGCTTTCTACTTTGATGGTTGTTGTATCGTTTGTGCGGCGGTTCTACTGCAAACCCGGTCCTCCGGAGAGTGGAGTCCTGAAAGTAAGAAAAAATGATAAAATCGGCAGCCCATAGTGCGGTTAAGCCGCGTTTCGGGCGTGCCATGATGGTGCCCCTCCCCCTTTGCTCATGGTATTTTCAGAGCGTAATTATGTACGCGTAGCACTGGTTTCGCGATTCCGCGAGGGCTGGGGTTGGGGCCGCATTGCTACACTTGCTTGGAACATGCCAGATGGTCTTGCTGTAGGTTACTCCGGGCGCGCTTGACGGTGTCCGGACCTTTGTTAGCCGGACTGGAGAATTGCCTTGAGAGGCTACTTTGTACCTCCGCCGTGAGGGCCGCCGTATGCTCCTCCGTTTGGAGAGAGCGTTCGGTGTTTCCATTGACCGTAATTACTCCTCGAGGGCCTGGCATCTTGAGCTTGAGGTATGTGTAGTGCGGCACCGCATTGAACTTTGCAAATGCGGTTCGTCTGAGCAGCGTGGGATAGCCGCTGCGGAACGAGACTATGTTGAAGATTAACTCCTCGCTTCGGAAATTATCCGGGGATCCGAAGACCACCTCAAGTGTAACTGAGCCTGTACAGTTGGCCTCTACAGCTGGTATGACGCCTTTAAAGGTCGTTTTTGTGGGTTTAATCCTTGAGGGGTCTATGCCCATTTTCCGCACTATATCCTGATAAAGCAGGTTCAGGCTGCTGCCGCCGTCCATAAGGACTCTAGTGAGGTGAAATCCGTCAACGATTGGGTCTAGAACCAATGCGGCGATTCCGCCGTGATGGATACTAGTGGGGTGGTCCCTTCGATCAAAAGTGATCGGGCAGGAGGACCATGGGTTGAACTTTGTGGGCGACTGGCTCCAATGCGTATACGTCCCTGAGTGCACACTTCCGCTCCCTCTTGGGGATGTGGGTTGTGTATATCATGTTCACCGTCCGCACTTGTGGGGGGAAGCCCTTCTGTCCATTATTGTTCGGCGGCCTGGGCTCCTCCTCGTCGTCGCTATGTAGCCCCTTGTCCCAGTTTTCGGCGTTTAACTTGCCGGCCTGCTTGAACACCCAACAATCCCTGTTGGTGTGATTGGCTGGCTTTTCGGGGGTGCCATGTATCTGGCACGAGCGATCGAGTATTCGGTCCAAACTGGACGGGCCCAAAGTATTTCTTTGGAATGGCTTTTTTCTCTGACCGGGTTTAGAGCCTCTGAAACCGGTATTAACTGTCGTATCCTCAGCATTGTCGCCTTTAATGCGGCACTTGTGCTTGTTGCGACACGACCTGCCATTGCTGTCCTTGGTATCCGAATTACCAGGGCTCTTGGTCATGTTATTACTAGGAGCTAGCCAGCTGTCTTCTCCCGCGCAAAAGTGGGTCATGAGTGTCGTGAGGGCTGCCATGGATTTCGGCTTTTCCTGTCCTAGGTGCCGGGCAAGCTACTCGTCACGGATGTTATGTTTGAAGGCTACGAGGGCTTCTGCGTTCGGACAGTCGATGATTTGATATTTCTTGGTTAGGAACCGTGTCCAGAATTGTCTTGCCGATTCCTCTGGCTGCTGAATTATGTGGCTTAGGTCATCGGCGTCTGGTGGTCGCACATAGGTGCCCTAGAAATTGTCGAGGAATGCAGCTTCCAGGTCCTCCCAACAACCAATTGATTCTGCTGGCAAGCTGTTAAGCCAATGCCGAGCTGGTCCTTTAAGCTTGAGTGGGAGGTATTTGATGGCGTGTAGATCATCGCCACGGGCCATGTGGATATGGAGGAGATAATCCTCGATCCATACCGTAGGATCTGTTGTGCTATCGTATGATTCGATGTTTACGGGTTTGAAACCCTCGGGGATTTGATAATACATTACTTCATCTGTGAAGCATAGTGGGTGTGCGGCGCCTCTGTACTGGGCTATATCGCGACGTAGCTCAAATGAGCTTTGTCTGCTGTGTTCGGCCCGGCCGGATTTACTGTATCCGGCGTTACGGTTATCGTCTTGTGTCGTGGGGCGCCCGCGCGATCCATAGATCGATCTTGTTTGCCTTGCATTGTCCTCCAATATATCTCGCAGGTCTAGCGCATTTCCCCCTGCCTTGGTATTTTTTGAGCGACGCCGGGGTGCGGCTTGAGTGGAGGGCCGAGAGGCCTCTCTGTCGCGGCCACAAGGTGGCCGATCGGCCGCGTCATGCGCTAGTGTTGTAGGTTTAGGTGCTTCCTCCTCTAATCAGGGTAGCAGCCTGCGCTTTGGGTAGCTCTTGGAGGGGCGTTCGAGTTCGTACTCCTCGGTGGCAAGGACTTCAGTCCATCTGTCGGCTAGCAAGTCTCGGTCAGCTCTAAGTTGTTGCTGTTTTTTCTTAAGGCTACTCTCCGTGGCCATAAGCCTGCGCTTGAAACGCTCTTGGTCGACGAGATCCTCAGGCATGACAAATTCGTCGTCGTCAAGGCTTGCCTCGTCTTCGGAGGGAGGCATGTAATTATCGTCCTCTACCTCTTTGTCTGCCGTTCTCTCATGAGGGCTGGCTTCTTCATCCTCCTGTGCTGAATCTTGCTGGAGGGGGTTGTCTTCGACACTGTCCGGGGTGTTATTATCTCCTGTGCCGGAATCACCATTTTTGCTTTGGCAGGATTAAGAGCGGCACCGCTGACGCCAGCGCTTAGGCTGCTTCTTGGAGGGGTCATCCTCCGCTGTTCCATCGCCATTGCCTTCTTTTGGGGGTGTCCTCCATGTATATGTCATACGACGAGGTGGCTGTCCAGTGCCCTATAGGCGCTGGTTCCTGTTCGTCTCCTACATCGTCGTCCATGCCGTCGATGTCTTCGGAGTCAAAGTCTAGCATGTCGGTTAAATCATCGACAGTGGCTACGAAGTGCGTGGTGGGTGGGCGTCGAATTTCTTCGTCATCCGCATCCCAACCTTGCTGACCGTAGTCCGGCTAGGACTCCCCTGATAAAGAGAGAGACTTTAGTGAATTCAGAATGTCGCCGATGGGCGAGTGCTGAAAGATGTCCGCGGCGGTGAACTCCATGATCGGCGCCCAATCGGATTCGATCGGCGGGTGCGCGGAGGGCTCGGAGTCCGGAGAGGAGTCCGGCACCTTGGAGTCACGGGCTTCGCAGAGGACAAGGCTGATGTTCGGCTCGATCGCCGTAGAGATTGCAGCCCCTAAGGCTGTGTCCAGCCACCGGTGCTCGATTGGCGCAGTCGGCTCTGAGCTAAGGGTCGGAGCGGACGCGGGTGCAGCCTCCAGGGCACTGTTCGGCGGCAGAGGTAGATCATGCCCATTGCGACAGTGCGGCACGCTCGGCTGTGGCTCGAATCCGTCGAAGATCAAGTCTCCGCGGATGTCGGCCGTGTAGTTCAAACTTCCAAATCTGACCTGTTTGCCAGGGGTGTAGCTTTCGATCTGCTCCAGATGGCCAAGCGAATTGGCCCGCAGTGCAAAGCCGCCGAATATGAAGATTTGTCCGGGGAGAAAAGTCTCACCCTGGACCACATCATTGTTGATGATCGGAGGAGCCATCGGGCCTAAAGATGACGACACAGAGGAACTCTCAATGAAAGCACCAATGTCGGTGTCAAAACCGGCGGATCTCGGGTAGGGGGTCCCGAACTGGGCGTCTAGGCGGATGGTAACAGGAGACAAGGGACACGATGTTTTTACCCAGGTTCGGGCCCTATCGATGGAGGTAAAACCCTACTCCTGCTTGATTAATATTGATGATATGGGTAGTACAAGAGTAGATCTACCACGAGATCAAAGAGGCTAAACCCTAGAAGCTAGCCTATGGTATGATTGTTGTTCATCCTACCGACTAAAACCCTCCGGTTTATATAGACACCGGAGAGGGCTAGTGTTACACAGAGTCGGTTACAATGGGAGGAGATCTACATATCCGTATCGCCAAGCTTGCCTTCCACGCCAAGGAAAGTCCCATCCGGACACGGGACGAAGTCTTTAATCTTGTATCTTCATAGTCCAAGAGTCCGGCCAAAGGTTATAGTCCGGCTATCCGGACACCCCCTAATCCAGGACTCCCTCACCGGCCGTTGGATATAAATTCAATGGCTGTGGATGACACAATCATTTGTTGACCAAGTTGACAACGCCCTACGTAGGCTTCGACCTATTGGCCCACATGTCAGCCTGCAAAAATGCGGCATATATTTAACCCATGTTTTCTAGAATGTACAGTCCATTTGCTGGGCTGGGTGAACAAATAATTTCGCGTCAATCAGGCCAATTTATATTTTCTAAGAAATCCCAGCCCATATGCACTTCCTTGAAATATACGTATTAGGTGGGCTCGTTATATATATGATGTTATGTTAGAAGGAGCAATTAATATCAAAGAATAAACCGGAGAGGCACATTATATACATAATTGAGAAATTAGCGAGTTATTACTCAAAATAAAAATGAGCGCGTTATTATTAAATTGGTCCTTAAAATCTTCGCAAGCTTTTGTACGCAATCACCAGGATTTTCCTTGCATGTCAGTCAAAAACAACCGGGATTTTCCTTGCCGACTTCCGTTAAACATTTACTTTTATAAGTTAATAACACGTGGGATATTTTTATAATGTATATATAAGTCTCTATAAAATATACGATAATAGTAATAATATAAATACATATAATGTGGTTAGAAGGGAAAACATAAATTGGACACAACATTACTTTTATAAGAGACCTGCATTTTATACCCCACAGTAGGCATACTAACAAGTTCACACACAAATACAAAAGAAAAGGTAAACATTCATATCAAACTCAGTTTCACAGGACACGTTCATATTCATAGTCAACATTCACTATCAACAACTCAAAAGATTCATATATACACAAGCTCAGCATATCTATGCATCCAAATGATTGATAGATCACACGACAATATTCATACATAATTCACAAAAAGATTCAGATATACACATGTTCAGTATGTTTATGCATCCAAATGATTGAGATCATAGCCAATATGATCCATGGAGGAACTTTAGTTACCTAGGGTACAGACTGGTAAATGGTGTTCAATCGGAGGTACTTCTTGCTAAAATTAGTTCCTGTACGAGTAAACTTTCGAGTACATAAGAGGCAGCACAGACAATCTGAACTTTGCTTGTAGGTTTATCCTCAAATAGTGGCCTCGTGCCGAGGGAGGTTTGAGCAACTTGGACACAACTTTCATCCAACTAGTTTACTGGCTCATCTTGGTCGTGTATCTCGCCAAAATTCTACATTGCAGACGAGAAAGGAGGCGGTTGAGAAAATGAACCACCCAAAATTTTCATGCAGTTCAACTGAAATGGACCATCCTTGGCATGCAGACCGATTAAGTGCCAGATGAATATACACGTCAACCAACTTGTCTGGAATCTTTAGACTCGATGCCATATTGTTCGCTACCATATGTGCCGATAACCAAAAGGCACAAGTTGGGACCAAAGACTGGACTGCGTTTTTCTGGGCTATGCACCAAGCAATATTTTTGGCGTTCACTTCTCCTAATACTTGCAGTTTGACAATTGGTTGACACCTGTTGATACTCGAATGAATATAGGCACTTCTTGTCAACATCGATGCTTGTCTGAGTGAACTTTTGAGTACATATCAGCAGCATAAGTACCTGTCCATCTGATCATTTTGTGCAGTTCTACTGAAATCACCCGATGTAATGATTTGCCTGTGAGTTCAGGCTCCAAATTACTCCTTTATGGAATCGACAAACAGTAGCACAAAACCAAATTACAATTACATATGACAGGCACAATAATCAGGATAAAGACCAGTACCAACCTGTGTGAGGTAGCATATCAATTACTATTTCCTTTGAGTGGAAGCCGAGATAAGCCAAGCGACTGACAGCAAAGGAAGAAAGCATATGGAGTTTAGCGACTGACAGGAAATGACGGAAGCTGTCGAGGCAATGAGGCACCCAAAGTTTTTGTGCAGTTCCACCAAAATCAAGCATCCCTGTTGGCACATATATTAAGAGAGTGAGATTACTGTAATAGTGGGAATAGTTGATGAAATATACACTAACAAATAGAAGCACCCTCATTATCTTAATGGGTAAAGTTAGCAACATATTAGTCTTGCTTAAAGAGAGGTATTAGTTTATTTAATCAGTGCCAATTAGCTCAACTCAACACTCAAAGCATTGCCATTTATCATAGGTTGCAAAACTTTAACGTGCAAAGATAAAGGAGTTTCTCATGACAGTAGCACGATACAAATAGAGATGACAACAAACTAATATGGATGAAGGCCTTAGGCCCATACCAACCTGAGAAAAAAAGCTTATTCATGTAGTCCCATAAGAGATGATAAAGCACTCACTGGAATCACACAATAGTATATATTTTTGTGCACTTCAAATGTATGGTTGAAATCACTCTTGTTTACCAGTGCTGAGATTATATCGAAAGATTATCAAGAACTTCCAGCAGAGTTAAAGCACTGGCTGGGATAAAGTTCATTATATTGTCTTGTGCAGTTCCACTAAAATGTATGATTGGCAAAACATGATCCCTCTTTGCACAAGTAGGAACAAGGTGAAACCTTCATTAGCTTACTGAGAAAAGATAGGAAGACATTAGCATATTACTCAAACAGTAGCATCAAATTCATGATGGACAATACGCAAAACATTGCCTCATTGAACCAATGGCAATAAATTGACATGCCAAACAATAGCACTATTATGTCATGACACTAATAATATTCCCTCCCTGCTCCACCACATGATTCACCTCCATAGACAAACATACACACGTACATGATTCAGCATAGGGTCCTACTAAAGATTTGTTTAACTCCAACAGGAAAGTTAGGCAGTAATAAATTAGTGGTACTTAAGTACTCCTAATTAAGTGAGACATCAGAAGTGGAAGGGTTCCTTGGAGGATCGTCTCACATGTAAGGTAGTCATTACCGGAGCCCTTGAATGGCCTCGACTGAGGCCTCTGGCGTCAGCAAGATCGCCTTGACACTGTTTATTCTTCTTCTTCTTCTTCCTCTTCTTGCTTTGTTTCTCTTTCTCCTCACCAGTTGGTGAAACCAAGTGCATGATTGGCCTTTTAATTCAGAATTGGTTTTGTCAGTGAGGGAGTACAAGTGTACTAGTAAAAAATAGCATTATTTTCTCATGGCAGTCGGAAAATAGAGATGAACACATGTATTAAATATCATTCTTACCTAAAGGGAGGTTATGGTGCCAATATGGATGATGAGGATTGGAACACAGATCTCCCTTTGTGCAGTTCCACCAAAATGAACCAACTGTTCCATTCTGACATTCCAGTTAAACAACACAAAAGTCACTTCTTTTAAGAAGAGTTTTGTGCAGTGCACCAAAAGGTCACAATAGCAACCAGGTGAATTGGATATCCCTATTTGCACAAAAAGGCATAGAGGAAACAGTCAGAGTCTCAAACAATTACAGGCAAAAACATGTGGCTAAACTTGTCATGGCTTATAACAGTGGCATGGCTTCATTTTTACCAGGGACATTAGATTAAGAACAGCTAAGGCTGCGTTCGGTTCACAGGTTTGGTGCAGGATTTTTGTAGGAACACAATTCCTACGGTATTCTTTCCCTTCCAACCGTTCGGAACACGGGAAAGGTGAATAGTGTTTCATAGGAAAGCTGGTCTGGTAGTACAGATTCCATAGGATTAGAAACATCCACGCGCTGCTCATTTTTTGGGCGGAAGCCCGAGGCAGGCACTCGCTGCCATGCGTTAGACAGGTTGCTATGCTGTGTTGCCAGAATTAAAAATCCACCTATGTGTGGTACATGAGGTGAGGACAAGAGTAGTCACTGTTTAGCTAAATAAACAAATAGCATCTCATACTGCCAAGCATGCTACTCTAAGAAAACAAATATGTACATTTCGTAGTCCATCCAAACACATTCTCTTAAGAGTTTCCTCCGGTTCGCTGTTCCATAGTTTTATACCTGCATTCCTTTCCTTTTCCTGTATTTTCATCAAGACCTATGTTTTCTGCCCCTTTATTCCGAACGGAGCCTAAATATTTGGTATAAGGGCATGGGACAGTGGGTGCACCAGCAGTCCAGCACCATGTACGTAAACAGGGGCATAAAGTGGTGATTAATAGTTTGTTGCTCCAAGAAACATATCTGGGTTGGTCCCATTTTTGCTCACTCTAGCCACCTACTCCTATGTGTGGATAGCAAATCTAGCCCTGGTCATACCACTGTGTACAGCGTTACCCCTATATTTCCCTTTTCGACCCAGAGACCGGTTGGATGACCAGTCTGTACTACTTTCACCCCCTTTCCTTCCTGTTTGTACCAAGTCCGATGTACATACTAAATTCCCCCACCCCCACTTTATTTCTTGTTTGAACCAAGTACTCCCTCCGTCTGGAATTACTTGTCATCAAAATGGATGTGTCTAGAACTAAAATACATCTAGATACATCCATTTCAATGACAAGTATTTTCGGACGGAGGGAGTACAAGATTCGACTCCATGAAGTAGCTTTACCTCTAACAATAGAAGAAAAAAATATGTGACGTTGGACCATCCGATCGAGAGGGGCTGAGAGGTAGAAAATGATGCACATGCAGCGACGTAGCAAGCTGGGGAAGTAGAGCTAAGGCGGTTTCAAATGAAGATATACCTGAAGGTCGTCGGGATGTGGATAGGTGGGCGGCGGGAGGCCGGATCCGCCCACAGGCAATGACGAAGGGATCGGAGGACCTCCTGCGCCGGCGCTCGGCCAGAGATAACGGTGCGTCCAGCAGTGGGTCTCCTCCCTCGCTGTCGACGACGGCCTAAACGCTGCCCCTCCTCCCCTTCACCGGCGGAGGGGGATACGTCCGGATCTGTAACCAGCGATGAGGATAGAAAGCCAGTGTTTTTTGAAGGGAGAAAGACAGTGTTACTACCCCTATCTTGTTTAGATCTGGAGAGGATGAGAGTGTGTGAATAGAGCAACCCTAGCAAGCAAGCGCGGAGGCTCCGGCCTATATATACGTAGTGAGCAACCCTAGCAAGCAACCCTAGCAGGCAAGCAACCCCTATCTTTGTCAACTCGTACAAGACCGAGAAATTTGATTACTACAACGCCCTCTCCCTCGCGGCCTGAGCTTCGGTGCCTTAACTGCACTTGCCTTTGGCTGCATGACAGGAGGGCCAACCACCTGTTGGGCCCACCTGTCATAGACGCAAAGGGAGGAGCAGTAAGTAGAAGTAGGAGTAACATCATTATTCGTCTTCTCAAAGAAGCAAAGAGCCAAGCGCAACCCGAACGTGGCAGTTGCGAACGCTCGCGTGGTTCGGTTCCTTGGAGTACTAGCCAGGCTCTTGCATGAGACAAAATTGCTATTGTTTAACAATTGAACTCCATTATCCATTGGTTGATACTCATTCTGCATATGTCCACGCGCTTAGCACCATTTCCTCCTGGGGTCACCAATGTTTATTTGCTAATTAATAGCATTGCATGCAATGAACTAGCCATTGCAAGTCATTAAAAGCATGCACACCTCTCATCTCTTATTGGTTGATATGTCAAGAAACAAGAAACACGGTAGAAGTTAATGCACCGGGCCTAGGTGTTTTGGGACTATTTGGTTTTCGTAACCTTTTTTCTAATATTTGTTGAAAATTTTTGTGTTTCTGCTTGAGCCGTACGAGATGAAATTTTCATATACGGCTCTTAGAGGGGGACTCGGGTTAGTTACCAATCTAAATAAAGTATATGATTGGTTTTGAGGAATGTCTTGAGATTCAGGCAATTGCAGATGATAGAACTAGTAAATATGTTCCTCCCCATGTCAACATATTTTATTGTTTAGGGGGAATTACACTTACTTGTTTTCTAGTACAAGTCAAGATGACTTACACACCTAGACGGAGGGAGTATTATAGCCCTGTAAACCGGAAAGGAGTATTTGCCTTTCTAGAGATTTCAACAAGTGACTAGACTACACCGTGTGCAGTAGTCCCTCCCTTCCGGTTTATAGGGCTCAAATTTCAAATCTCATGAACCAAGGCATTTTGCGATTGGAGGAATTTATCTCGTACTTTACAAAACTACCCTAATTAAAATCATGCATTAATTATGTAGTTCTCTCGTTTTCCTCTCCGCCTTGGTCGCGGTGCACAATATTGAGCACTCCTACTCCCTCCTTTCCGGTTTATAGGGCTTGTCTCAAAATCTTAGTTTTTTCATTTTATAAGGCTCAATTTGGTTGTTCCCCATCACAAGTTCAGATTCCAAGGTACATTAAATAATTGCATGCAGGTATTATGAGAAAATTGACCAATGCATGTACTTTATGCATGCATGCATTGCAATTAATACATTGGTAAACATAAATTTTTGAAGAAAACAAGAGCATTAATTGGGTGCTTTTGCAAATTACAAAAAGGATTCCACCACTCACCATCTACGTTGGTTGGTGAAATTTTTGAATTGAGCCCTATAAACCGGAAAGGAGGGTGTATATGAGTAGCCGCTCGGGACATTTCAAACCATCCGGGCCCGCGTGCCATCCACCAAATCACAGCAAGGTGCTACAGTCGAGACTCACCTGTCACCCCGGTGTGGGCGTCATGACCCGTCATATCACAAAACCCACACCTTTACCAGCAGTGGTAAGGTGGCCTCCAAGTTGGACTGGACGAAGCAACCATCATTTCACTTGAACGCTCGTTTAAGCCCTTTCTTCCCTTTCTTGAAGAAAACCTCACTCCAGGCTACTCACTTCTGCCATTTTTCTTCTGTACCGATGAAGGAAAGGTGGGCGAATCAGTTATGCTGCTATATTTTCATTCCAAGAATCTTCTTTTGCGAAGCACCGACCGATTCTCACATCCTATTCTTTTCCCGTTTACATTGCGATTGTGGTTTCCTTTCGATTGCTTTTTGTTTGTCAGTTCATTGATGGATCCTGGAGCACTAGGCAAAGAGTTGCCGGCGGACAACCCACTGGAGACAGCGATCTCCAGGAAGCGAGCACCGACCAACGAGTTGACCATGTTGGCGGGCCAACCCATGGAGACGAAGGACTCCAAGAAACAAGCATTGGCCCAAGAGTTGAGGACGTTGGCGGACGAACTCCTCAAAGAAAGTTGGAAGAACAGCAAGGGCCCCACCGTGCCTAGCCCAGGAACTCTGATTGCCACCTATGTGAGGCTCAAGACCGAGTTTGAGGAGATAGTCGCCGTTGAGAAGCAGTATTCCCCTGGCAAGGTGATGGCCCCCATCGAGGACGAGGAGACGGCCCCCGGAGGTATGAGATCCCCCGGTGAGCTGCACAAGGTAAAAAATAATGTCTTATTACCATAGTTGTGGTTTTTGATTATTTGCAATGTGCTTGCTAATATGTTAGGGTTGTGCAGGTGCTGGTGGACGTCCTTGATGATTCCGATGTCGTGGCCCATCCTGTTGGCATCGCCCCGGGGATCGATATCGATGCCATTGTCCATCCTGTGGACATCGCCCCAGAGATCGTTCCGATGTCGCGGTCTGTCCTGCGGACGTCGCCCCAGAAATCGATTCCCATGCCGCTGTCCGTGCTATGGTCATTGCCCGAGAGATCGATAACAAGAAATAGTTGGTCGCGCTAATCCTTCAGGGTAGTTTGCATTGCCCTGTGTTTAATTACCAGAACGATGTGTGTTATCAAACCATCTTAGGGCTAGTGCACTGTCTTGTGTGGGCGGATCTTGCTACTTTTGTTTGATAGTGAATCATGCGATGAATCATGCGAACCCTCTCCGAGTTATGGAAACAGATGTATCCTCACCAGCTTTCGATGTAATATATGGCATGCTTAGATGTAAGTTTGAACTATTTATCATATCAGCAGGGCTTGTTTGATGATTCTTGGTGTTAGTAGGCTAGCTACTGTGCGAGCTGTAGTACTTGCAAAACACTCACCGAAGAGAAATGTTGGGGCTGATGAGCTCGTGGTACGCTTATACTTATCCCTCATCGATCGACCAATAGCCCTAGCTCCTAAAATTGTATGCTTAGCGATCGATCAGACAATAGTCGACATACATTCAGGCCTCATTTGGTTCATAGGGTACGAAAATCATAGCAAAAGTATAGAGAACGTGCAACACAAAATCATAGCAGTGCAGAGACCTACTCCCTCCGTTCCAAAATAGATGACCTAGGTGGGCTAGTTTGGCCTAGTGGGTTTCAGTGATATGACGTGGTACAGTGCCGTCCAGTCTTCGCGTGCTGTAGCAGTATTGCGGGTACAGTAAGTTTTCTTGAAGAAGCGGAATTCAACGAAGTCACGATGGTTCCTTCATACGAACAACTTACAGTGCGAAAGGTTGGGCCTACGATACGACCGGGGTAGACCTGGATAATTTTGTGCATGGCAGGTGGACCAGGATGGTCGACGTCCCACATGTCGGTGAATGAAAGTATTCTTTCCGATATAGAGGACGAGCAATGAGTATTCATTGTTTATTTTTGATGAGAGCTATTGTCTCCACTGTTATGACGGAGGAGTGTGAAACACGGCAGCCCAGTGAACTTGGCATGTGCACCACTCCCTCCTTCCTCATGTAATGCCCACGTTACAGGTTTTTCTCACTTTCTCTCTATCTATTTCCTCTCAAATGTTTTTTAGCTTTCTTTTTTAAGATACAATTGTTTTTATGCCTTTTTTAGAATTATTTTTTATACCTAGGAGCACGTGTAGAGACGGGCTCTTGCAGAGCCCACTCCTTGACTTTGTCAATGCCTCTCTCTCCTCCACATAAGGAGTACTACTTGCTATGCATGCATGCGGCGGGCAGCTGGCGTCTTGAGGGGCTAGGGCAGTGAGAGCGGGCTTCGGAAGCGGTCCGGACTCTAGCATGGCCCACCTCACATTATCACCATATATTTCTTGGAGTCCGTGCGCGGCGGGCGGGCGATCTCTTCTCCCTTCCCCGTTTCTCTCTTCTCAGCCGACGCCCGCCGAGCGATTAGATTTCGGCTATCGATGGTTTATTCAATTACGGTCCCACATGTCAGTGAAATTGCAAGACAACGCGTGTCCCCTCTGGTGAGCGGCGTGCGAGCTGGACTGTCAGGGTTGCGACGCGTACGAGTCATAAGTGTGCCGCCTTTTCCTTTAGAACTTGCGAAGCATAACATTTTCGCGCGATCGATCCATAGAAATCCAGAACAAAATGACGAGGGCGGTGCTTTCCCGCTCGTTAGGCGGGCTAGTTCGAGTGATATGACGTGCTACAGTGCCATCCACTTGCTCCATTTTTGTGTAAGCAAGAGTTTAAACTCTTACCCGGGAGGAGTGCGAAACACCGCAGATCTGATTTTGATCGAGAGATAACTATTCCCTGCCAAATAGTGGAGGATTGTTAGCGATTATAGCATGATAGTTAGGGCATCTCCAGCGCTAGTCCACAAATTTACACCGACATCTATCCGAGGACACTGATGGATGCCATTCGATGCCGCCCGCATACCTTTCGACAACTATATGAACTAACCGGACGAAATTCGTGCAAACAAAGCAAATTTCAAATTGATCGGAAGAAATTCATTACATTTCGAGAACTTTTCCTATAAATTGGATGAAATTCATTACATATTTCGCACAAACCATACTAAAACCTACTGTAAACCTAATCTAAATGATTGCCGGGCCCCGACCACCATGTCCGACCATGAACCCAAGAAAGCCGGTCATTGCCTTTGCCTCCTCCTTATCCGCCTCGATAACCTCCTCCTCCAGAGCACAAGGTTATGAAGATTTCCGCCTCCACGTCGCCATCAAGCGGCTAATCGGCCGCCGATTTTTATCCCACCAAGCTTGGCGTCGACTGAGTGGAGGAGCGGTGGCCTTCCTAGGACCAGAGCGGTGGCGATCTACCGTGTACTACTCTTCCTTGCTGCCGGCTGCGCCCGCGCACGCGCGCCGGCTTCGTGGTCGTGGCAGCGGAGGGCGGCCGGGGGGGAGCCGGCGATCTCCTTCATCTGCTCCTGTGAGAGTACGTCCAAGAGAGCTTTGGAGCGCACCCGGTGCGGAGCCACCGATGTCCTTCGTCTGCTCCTGCGACAGTACGTCCAAGAGATCTTTGGAGTGCCTGGAGGCCATAGTTGGAGTGGTGCCAACAAAAGGAAGGGACCGAAGGAGAATGAGTGTGGCTCTTTGGCTATGGCTGGGAGCTGGGGCTCAAATTAATATAGCGGGCGAATGGCAATGAGCCGCGGCAGACGGATGGACGGCTGGCAGCGGAGTAGGTTCGTCGGCAGCCATGGTGTCATTAACGCGGAGCAGTCGCTTGCACCGGGATGCCGCACGGGTGACTCTCTCTCGGCCGGCACGCTTCTGCAATGCCGACGCCAGTGAGAGGTCCGTCGGGCGTGAATGCGGACGCTGCTTCACTGACTTAACCGCAGGTGCGTTGTCTCACTAACATGTGGGCCCAACGGGTATCAGGCCCGCATGTCAGTGACACACCAACTGCACCTGCAGTTAAGGATGGTGAATGCGGCATTGATGATCTGGAGAGACAGTGATCGTTTCAGGCGGGAAGCGCTTGCTAGCGATGGAAGGGTGTCGGGTGGTTGGTGCGACATATGCCAACGAGTGGCTTATCTTTGTGGGAGCCAGTAAGACGTCGCCGGTGCCCGGAAGCGGGATGAGGCGAAGACATGCACGCCGGCGGATCTTACCCAGCTTCGGGGCTCTCCGTGGAGATAACACCCCTACGGCTACTCTGCGGGGTCTCCGCATGTTCACTCGATGAACAAGTAGCTACAAGGTGCTCCTCGAGCTGTTTGGCGAGAGGTAGAAGAAGGGCAAGGCTAGCTCTACTCTTCTCTCTATGTGTGGCAAAACCTAGATGAGATCAACCCTTTGCATGGGTGCCCCGGGGGGTTTATATAGGCCTACCCCCCGGGGGTAAAATGGTAATCCGGCTGGGCGCGGGTCCCAGCCGTCAGTATCTACGCTCGCCGGCTTCCGCGCCGGCTGCTGGGGCCCGCCGGCTGCCGGCCTCTTGGTCGACAGGTAGGCCCTACTGCCTAGGGCCCTGTCGGTGGCTAGTTACTGTTGCCTCAATCCTGATGATGAGGGATTTATCGAGGTAAGCGTGGCTACAGCGCCGCCGCCTGGCGGGCGATCGCTATAGCCTCACGTCGTCTTGTCTTCTTAATGGGGCGCCCTCTTCGAGGGAGGGAGCAAGTCGGCTTGGGAAAGCCGGCCATGCCTTGGGTCGACTAGAGGAGGCCTGGCCGCCTTCGTGTGTCTCTCTGCCCAAAGGGGCCCACCGCCCGTGGGCCGCGCTGATAGCCCGCCGTGGATGGTGCCATAGTCAACATGGCAACAATGTCGCGCCGGACGGGTCAGGGCTACCCCGTATGGCGCACTGTGCCAGGCGTGCTCTGGATTTCTGGGGTGGCAGGCTTTACTGTAGCCACGCCCCGTCCCATCGCCGTTATGTGGACGCGGACTTCGAGGGCACGATCTTGAGCGCGTCGTGGGAGCCGGCTTCTTGGAGTCGGCCTTCTCGTGGCCGGCTTCTTGGAGCCGGCCCTCCCACGGCTTTCTTCATGAGGCCGGGCCACCTTCCGATAGTCGGCCTGAGAGGCAGCCGACAGGGGGAAGGCGGGCCCACGTCTGGGTTTCTTGGAGGCCGGATCGGCTCGTAATTTTTTCTGAAGTGCCAAGGGGAGCCGGCTAGGCTACCCGTGGTCATTTACCCCGACAGTAGTCCCCGAAGCTGGTCGAGCTTCGAGGTTGGCAGGGGGACGAGAAGCTCGGTCAGCTTCCTATCTTGAGGAGCCGGCAGCTGGGAGCCGGCTCTGCTTATGCACGCCACCTTGGGGGGGCGCCGTGGTCTCGTCAATGGGAACGTGGGCCAAGTCGCACGCTGACCGCGTGCCTCCCCGCGTGTCACGTGGCGGAAAGGGCCTGCCGTTGCGCGTGCGCGACGGGACGTCGCCGTAGGCCTGGGCCCGCCACTCCTGGCCTCGGCCCAGGCGCGGATCTTCTGCGGCCCAAGGTGGGCTGTTTGCCTTCCCGCGGCAGTTTCGCCGCGCCGTCAAGGCGCAGTTATAGCGCGACGTGGGGGAGTGGGCGCAGTTAATCCCACGTCCCCCACACCACGCCTCCTCGGCTCCGCCGCGAGGGTCTATAAATAGGGGGAGGAGAGGGAGCGGCAAAGGCTCGCACGCTCTCCCTTGCTCCAGCCTTTCTCGCTTTCCTTCCTTATTCTCTCCGCCGCCGCAGTGCCTCGTCGCCACGCCATTCCGCCGTCGGGCTTCTCGGTTCGCGGTTGCTTCACCGCAGCGGGGTCGCACGCGCCTCCGCCGCCACCGCACCTTTCTCCTCACCGCGCCGTCCCAATGGCGTTGTCGAGCTCGTGGGATGGATCCAACGTTCTTGACGAGCACATCGCGCGGGTGGTCTTCCGCTCGCACTGCCTGCGCGGCTTCGGCCTCCCGGCGAGCGGGTTCCTTTGCTCCTTCCTCGAGTTCTACCATCTCCAGCCGCATCATCTCACCCCAACGCAGTGATGCTGCTGTCGGCCTTCGTCACCCTCTGCGAGGGCTTTCTTGGCGTTTTCCCCACCCTGGAGCTTTGGGGAGAGTTCTTCCAAAGCAAGCTTGGCACCGTCGTCGCGGGCGTGCCCGCCCCATGCAGAGCTTTCATCGCCATGAGGCGGACGGGCGAGAACAATCTGTTCCCGTCCATCCCGCTGATCCAGTCGGTGAAGCTCTGGCAGAAGTCCTACTTCTACGTGAGGAACGTAGCCCCGCAAGGCGACTTTGTCAACCTGCCGGCTTACGTATCCGGCCCGCCGGCTACGAGGCCACCCTCATGGAGCTACCGGACCCGGACGCTGTCCCAGGCCGGGAATGCCGCCATCTCCCGACTCCGGGTGATGGTCCAGTCGGAGGGCCTGGTCGGAGCCGATCTGGTGGCCGCCTTCGTGGAGCGCCGGGTACTCCCGCTCCAAGGCCGGACGCACATGATCTGCCAGATGAGCGACCGCTTCGACCCATGCGGGCTGAGCACCAGGGAGATGCCCCATGTCGAGGTGTCCTACCTGGTGAACTGTTGGAAATATGCCCTAGAGGCAATAATAAATTGGTTATTATTGTATTTGCTTGTTCATGATAATTGTTTATTATCCATGCTATAATTGTATTGATAGGAAACTCAGATACATGTGTGGATACATAGACAACACCATGTCCCTAGTAAGCCTCTAGTTGACTAGCTCGTTGATCAATAGATGGTTACAGTTTCCTGACCATGGACATTGGATGTCGTTGATAACGGGATCACATCATTAGGAGAATGATGTGATGGACAAGACCCAATTCTAAGCCTAGCACAAAGATCGTGTAGTCCATATGCTAAAGCTTTTCTAATGTCAAGTATCATTTCCTTAGACCATGAGATTCTGCAACTCCCGGATACAGTAGGAATGCTTTGAGTGTACCAAACGTCACAACATAACTGGGTGGCTATAAAGGTACAGTACAGGTATCTCCGAAAGTGTCTGTTGGGTTGGAACGAATCTAGACTGGGATTTGTCACTCCGTGTAACGGAGAGGTATCTCTAGGCCCACTCGGTAGGACACCATCATATGCGCAATGTGACCAAGGAGTTGACCACGGTATGATGTGTTACGGAACGAGTAAAGAGACTTGCCGGTAATGAGATTGAACAAGGTATCGAGATACCGATGATCGAATCTCGGGCAAGTGCAATACCGCTAGACAAAGGGAATTGAATATGGGATTGATTGAATCCTCGACATCGTGGTTCATCCGATGAGATCATCGTGGAACATGTGGGAGCCAACATGGGTATCCAGATCCCGCTGTTGGTTATTGGCCGGAGAGTTGTCTCGGTCATGTCTGCATGGTTCCCGAACCCGTAGGGTCTACACACTTAAGGTTCGGTGACGCTAGAGTTGTTATGGGAAATAGTATGTGGTTACCGAAGGTTGTTCGGAGTTTCGGATGAGATCGCGGACATGACGGGGAGCTCCGGAATGGTCCGGAGGTGAAGATCGGTATACTGGACGAAGGGTATTGGAGTCCGGAATTGTTCTGGGGGTACCAGGTGATGACCAGCGTGTCCGAAAGGGGTTTCTGAGGCCCCGGCAAGCGTTGGGGGGCCTTATTGGCCAAGGGGAGAGAGCAAATCGGCCCATTAAGGGGCTGAGCGCCCCTCCCAACCCCATCTCATGTAACCACAGAGGTGGGGGCGCCACCCCTAGGGCAGCCGCCCCTCCCGGCTTGGGGGGCAAGTTTCCTAGGGGGTGGGGGCGCCCAAACCCATCTAGGGTTTCCCCTGTGGCAGCCGCCCCTCCCCTAGGGAACCCTATGGCGCCTCCCCCTCCTCCTTTACCCCTATATATAGTGAGGAATAGAGAGGGCAGCCGCACCCTTCCCCTAGCGCAGCCCTCTCCCTCCTCCAACACCTCATCCTCCTCCGTAGTGCTTGGCGAAGCCCTGCCGGATAACCACGAGCTCCATCACCACCATGCCGTCGTGCTGTCGGAGTTTTTCCCTCAACTTATCCTCTCCCCTTGCTGGATCAAGAAGGAGGAGACGTCCCCGGGCTGTACGTGTGTTGAACGCGGAGGTGCCGTCCGTTCGGCGCTAGGATCATCTGTGATTTGGATCACGACGAGTACGACTCCATCAACCCCGTTCACTTGAACGCTTCCGCTTAGCGATCTACAAGGGTATGTAGATGCACTCTCCTTCCCTCGTTGCTAGATTACTCCATAGATTGATCTTGGTGTTGCGTACAAAATTTTGAATTTCTGCTACGTTCCCCAACAATGGCATCATGAGCTAGCTCTATGCGTAGTTTCTATGCACGAGTAAAACACAAAGCAGTTGTGGGCGTCGATATTGTCAATTATCTTGCCGTGACTAGTCTTATCTTGATTCGGCGGCATTGTGGGATGAAGCGGCCCGGACCAACCTTACACGTACGCTTACGTGAGACCGGTTCCACCGACTGACATGCACTAGTTGCATAAGGTGGCTGGCGGGTGTCTGTCTCTCCCACTTTAGTCAGATCGGATTCGATGAACAGGGTCCTTATGAAGGGTAAATAGAAATTGGCAATTTATGTTGTGGTTTTGGCGTAGGTAAGAAACGTTCTTGCTAGCAACACTGTAGCAGCCACGTAAAAACTTGCAACAACAATTAGAGGACGTCTAACTTGTTTTTGCAGCAAGTGTTATGTGATGTGATATGGCCGAAAGGATGTGATGAATGATATATGTGATGTATGAGATTGATCATGTTCTTGTGATAGGAATCACGACTTGCATGTCGATGAGTGTGACAACCGGCAGGAGCCATAGGAGTTGTCTTAATTTATTTATGACCCGCGTGTCAACATAAACGTCATGTAATTACTTTACTTTATTGCTAACCGTTAGCCATAGTGGTAGAAGTAATAGTTGGCGAGACAACTTCATGAAGACACGATGATGGGGATCATGATGATGGAGATCACGGTGTCATGACAGTGACGATGATGATCATGGAGCCCCGAAGTTGGAGATCAAAAGGAGCAAAATAATATCTGCCATATCATGTCAATTTTTGATTGCATGTGATGTTTATCATGTTTATACATCTTATTTTCTTAGAACGATGGTAGTAAATAAGATGATCCCTCATTAAAATTTCAAGAAAGTGTTTCCCCTAACTGCGCACCGTTGTGAAAGTTCGTCGTTTCGAAGCACCACGTGATGATCGGGTGTGATAGATTCTTACATTCACATACAACGGGTGTAAGCCTGATTTACACACGCGAAACACTTAGGTTGACTTGACGAGCCTAGCATGTACAGACATGGCCTCGGAACACAAGAGACCGAAAGGTCGAGCATGAGTCGTATGGTAGATACGATCAACATGAAGATGTTCACCGATGATGACTAGTCTGTCTCACATGATGATCGGACACGGCCTAGTTGACTCGGATCATGTAATCACTTAGATGACTAGAGGGATGTCTATCTAAGTGGGAGTTCATAAGATGAACTTATTTATCCTGAACATAGTCAAAAGGTTTTTGCAAATTATGTCGTAGCTCGCGCTTTAGTTCTACTGTTTTAGATATGTTCCTAGAGAAAATATTGTTGAAAGTTGATAGTAGCAATTATGTGAACAGTAGAAGGCTTGTGCCCTTAATGCACCGCTCGGTGTGCTGTACCTCGAATGTGGTCTGTGGATGTTGTGAACATCTGACATACACGTTTTGATGACTACATGATAGTTCGGTAATGTTAAATGGTTTAGAATTGAGGCACCGAAGACATTTTTGAAATGTCGCGGAACATATGAGATGTTTCGAGGGCTGAAATTGGGATTTCAGGCCCGTGCCCACGTCAAGAGGTATAAGACCTCCGACGATTTTCTTAGCCTGCAAACTAAGGGAGAAAAGCTCAATCGTTGAGCTTGTGCTCAGATTGTCTGAGTACAACAATCACTTGAATCGAGTGGGAGTTGATCTTCCAAATAAGATAGTGATGTTTCTCCAAAGTCATTGCCACCAAGCTGCTAGAGCTTCGTGATGAACTATAACATATCAGGGATAGATATGATGATCCTTGAGATATTCGCGATGCTTGACACCGCGAAAGTAGAAGTCAAGTAGGAGCATCAATTGTTGATGGTTAGTTAAAAACCACTAGTTTCAAGAAGGGCAAGGGCAAGAAAGGGATACTTCATGAAACGACAAGTCAGTTGCTGCTCAAGTGAAGAAGCCCAAAGTTGAACCCATGCCCGAGACTAAGTGCATCTGTAATAAGGGGAACAGCCACTGGAGCAGAATTGCCCTAGATACTTGGTAGATGAGAAGGCTGGCAAGGTCGATAGAAGTATATTGGATATACATTATGTTAATGTGTACTTTACTAGTACTCCTAGTAGCACCAGGGTATTAGATACCGGTTCGGTTGCTAAGTGTTAGTAACTCGAAATAAAAGCTACGGAATAAACGGAGACTAGCTAAAGGTGAGATGACGATATGTGTTGGAAGTGTTTCCAAGCTTGATGTGATCAAGCATCGCATACTCCCTCTACCATCGAGATTGGTGTTAGACCTAAATAATTGTTATTTGGTGTTTGCACTGAGCATAGACATGATTGGTTTATGTCTATCGCAATACGGTCATTCATTTAAGGAGAATAATAGTTACTCTGTTTATTTGAATAATACCTTCAATGGTCTTGCACCTAAAATGAATGGTTTATTGAATCTCGATCGTAGTGATACACATGTTCATGCCAAAAGATATAAGATAGTAATGATAGTACCACCTACTTGTGGCACTGCCATGTAAGTCATATTGGTATAAAACACATGAAGAAGCTCCATGTTGATGGATCTTTGGACTCACTCATTTTTGAAAAGATTGATACATGTGAACCATGTCTGTTGGTATATACGCATGAAGAAACTCCATGCAGATGGACCGTTTGGACTCACTTGATTTTGAATCGCTTGAGACATGCAAATCATACCACATGGGCAAGATGACTGAAAGCTTCGGTTTCAGTAAGATGGAACAAGAAAGCAACTTGTTGGAAGTAACACATTTTGATGTGTGCAGTCCAATGAGTGCTGAGGCACGCAGTGGATATCGTTATGCTGTCACTTCACAGATGATTTGAGTAGATACTGAGTATGTTTACTTGATGAAACACAAGTCTGAATTATTGAATGGTTCAAGTAATTTCAGAATGAAGTTGAAGATCGTCGTGACAAGAGGATAAAATATCTATGATATGATCATAAAGATGAATATCTGAGTTGCGAGTTTGGTACACAACTGAGACATTGTGGAAATTGTTTCACGACTAGTACCGCCTGGAACACCATAGTGTGATGGTGTGTCCGAACATCATAACTGCACCCTATTGGATATGATGCATACCATGATGTCTCTTATCGAATTACCACGATAGTTTATGGGTTAGGCATTAGAGACAACCACATTCACTTTAAATAGGGCACCACACAATTCCGTTGAGACGACACCATATGGTTTAGAGAAACCTAAGCTGTCGTTTCTTAAAAGTTTGGGGCTACGACGCTTATGTGAAAAGTTTCAGGCTGATAAGCTTGAACCCAAAGCGGATGAATGCATCTTCATAGAATACCTAAAACAGTTGGGTATACCTCCTGTCTCAGATCCGAAAGCAATAGGGATTGTTTCTAGAATCGGGTCCTTTCTCGAGGAAAAGTTTCTCTCGAAAGAATTGAGTGGGAGGATGGTGGAGACTTGATGAGGTTATTGAACCGTCACTTCAACTACTGTATAGCAGGGCACAAAGAGTTGTTCCTGTGGCACCTACACCAATTGAAGTGGAAGCTTATGATAGTGATCATGAGACTTCGGATCAAGTCACTACCAAACCTCGTAGGATGACAAGGATGCGTACTACTTCAGAGTGGTACGTAATCCTGTCTTGGAAGTCATGTTGCTAGACAACAATGAAACTACGAGCTATGGAGAAGCGATGGTGGGCCCGGATTCCGATGAATGGCTCGAGGCCATAAAATCCGAGAGAGGATCCATGTATGAAAACAAAGTGTAGACTTTGGCAGAACGGCTCGATGGTCGTGAGGCTGTTGAGTACAGATGGATTTTAAAAGGAAGACGGACAATGATGGTAAATGTCACCATTAAGAAAGCTCGACTTGTCGTTAAGATGTTTCCCGACAAGTTCAAGGAGTTGACTACGGTGAGACTTTCTCACTCGTAGCGATGCTAAGAGTCTGTTGGAATTATATTAGCAGTCACTGCATTATTTGTGAAATCTTGCATATAGGATGTCAAAACATTGTTTCCTCACGATTTTCTTGAGGAAAGGTTGTATGTGATACAACCAGAAGATTTTTGTCAATCCTGAAAGATGCTAACAAGTATGCAAAGCTCCAGCAATCCTTCTAAGGACTGGAGTAAGAATCTCGTAGTTGGAATGTACGCTTTGATGAGATGATCAAAGATTTGGGTTTATACAAAGTTTATGAGAAACTTGTATTTCCAAAGAAGTGAGTGGGAGAAATATATAATTTTTGATGAGTATATGTTGTGAACATATGGTTGATCAGAAATGATGTAGAATTTCTGGAAAGCATATAGGGTTATTTGAAAAGTGTTTTTCAATGGAAAACCTGGATTAAGCTACTTGAACATTGAGCATCAAGATCTATAAGGATAGATCAAAATCGCTTAATAGTACTTTCAAATGAGCACATACCTTGACATGATCTTGAAGGTGTTCAAGATGGATCAGTCAAAGAAGGAGTTCTTGCCTGAGTTGTAAGGTATGAAGTTAAGACTTAAAGCTCGACCACGGCAGAAGAAAGAGGAAGGACGAAGGTCGTCCCCTATGCTTTTGTCATAGGCTCTATACGGTATGCCATGCTGAGTACCACACCTGATGTGTGCCTTGCCACATGTCTGGCAAGAGGGTACAAAGATGATTTAGGAGTAGATCACCAGATATCAGTCAAAATTATCCTTAGAGGAATAAGGATATGTTTCTCGGTTATGGAGGTGATAAAGAGTTCGACGTAAAGAGTTACATCGATGCAAACTTAACACCTATCTGGATAGCTCTGAGTAGAGATACCGGATTCGTATAGTAGAACAATTATTTGAAATGGCTCCAAATATAGCGTAGTAGCTGCATCCACAAGATGACATACATACGGATCTGAATGTTGCAGACCCATAGACTACAACCTCTCTCACAAGCATAACATGATCAAACCCAGAACTCATTGAGTGTTAATCACATAGTGATGTGAACTAGATTATTGACTCTAGTAAACTCTTTGGATGTTGGTCACATGGTGATGTGACCTGTGAGTGTTAATCACATGGCGATGTGAACTAGATTATTGACTCTAGTGCAAGTGGGAGACTGTTGGAAATATGCCCTAGAGGCAATAATAAATTGGTTATTATTATATTTCCTTGTTCATGATAATTGTTTATTATCCATGCTATAATTGTATTGATAGGAAACTAAGATACATGTGTGGATACATAGACAACACCATGTCCCTAGTAAGCCTCTAGTTGACTAGCTCGTTGATCAATAGATGGTTACGGTTTCCTGACCATGGACATTGGATGTCGTTGATAACGGGATCACATCATTAGGAGAATGATGTGATGGACAAGACCCAATCCTAAGCCTAGCACAAAGATCGTGTAGTTCATATGCTAAAGCTTTTCTAATGTCAAGTATCATTTCCTTAGACCATGAGATTGTGCAACTCCCGGATACCGTAGGAATGCTTTGGGTGTACCAAACGTCACAACATAACTGGGTGGCTATAAAGGTACACTACAGGTATCTCCGAAAGTGTCTGTTGGGTTGGCACGAATCGAGACTGGGATTTGTCACTCCGTGTAATGGAGAGGTATCTCTGGGCCCACTCGGTAGGACATCATCATATGTGCAATGTGACCAAGGAGTTGACCACGGGATGATGTGTTACAGAATGAGTAAAGAGACTTGCCGGTAATGAGATTGAACAAGGTATCGAGATACCGATGATCGAACCTCGGGCAAGTGCAATACCGCTAGACAAAGGGAATTGAATACGGGATTGATTGAATCCTCGACATTGTGGTTCATCCGATGAGATCATCGTGGAACATGTGGGAGCCAACATGGGTATCCAGATCCCGCTGTTGGTTATTGGCCGGAGAGTTGTCTCGGTCATGTCTGCATGGTTCCCGAACCCGTAGGGTCTACACACTTAAGGTTCGGTGACGCTAGAGTTGTTATGGGAAATAGTATGTGGTTACCGAAGGTTGTTCGGAGTCCTGGATGAGGTCCCGGACATGACGAGGAGCTCCGGAATGGTCCGGAGGTGAAGATCGGTATATTGGACGAAGGGTATTGGAGTCCGAAATTGTTCTGGGGGTACCAGGTGATGACCAGCGTGTCCGAAAGGGGTTTCGGAGGCCTCGGCAAGCGTTGGGGGGCCTTATGGGCCAAGGGGAGAGGGCACATCAGCCCACTAAGGGGCTGAGCGCCCCTCCCAACCCCGTCTCACGTAACCAGAGAGGTGGGGGCGCCACCCCTAGGGCAGCCGCCCCTCCCGGCTTGGGGGGCAAGTTTCCTAGGGGGTTGGGGCGCCCAAACCCATCTAGGGTTTCCCCTGTGGCAGCCGCCTGTCCCCTAGGGAACCCTACCGGGCCTCCCCCTCCTCCCTTACCCCTATATATAGTGAGGAATAGAGAGGGCAGCCGCACCCTTCCCCAACACCTCATCCCTCCTCCAACACCTCATCCTCCTCCGTAGTGCTTGGCGAAGCCCTGCCGGAGAACCACGAGCTCCATCACCACCATGCCGTCGTGCTGTCGGAGTTTTTCCCTCAACTTCTCCTCTCCCCTTGCTGGATCAAGAAGGAGGTGATGTCCCCGGGCTGTACATGTGTTGAACGCGGAGGAGCCGTCCATTCGGCGCTAGGATCATCGGTGATTTGGATCACGACGAGTACGACTCCATCAACCCCGTTCACTTGAACGCTTCCGCTGAGCGATCTACAAGGGTATGTAGATGCACTCTCCTTCCCTCATTGCTAGATTACTCCATAGATTGATCTTGGTGTTGAGTAGAAAATTTTGAATTTCTGCTACGTTCCCCAACATGAACTACATCACCAACCTCAAGCTCCCCGAGGATTGGCGATACGGCAAGGAGCCGTACTCTCGCGCCAACCCTCCGCCTGCCGTAAGTCTTTCTTCTCGTCTTTCTTTTGTGTTGCCGGCTTCGATATGACCGACCTCTGATTCGCCGGCTTAATTTCTGCAGAATCCCCTACTTCCGCCGGCGACGGGGGCCGCAGGGGCAGAGCGCCAGTTCCTCCCCGACCGCACGGCAGATGACGTCGACGTTCCGGATCTTGGGGCGGCCGCCATGGAAGACGCCGCCGCAGGGGAAGGCGGCAAGGCAGGCGGCGCGGGGCTCGGAGCCGGCCTCGAGGACCGGGCGGACGACGATGAGGTCAAGGTCATCCCGCACCGCCAGCCGGCGCCTGATCATCAAGGCGCGGACCCTTCCGCCGCGCCGGCCGCCCGTGGCGGCGCACCGAAGAGCCGGGCCGTGTCAACATACTTCGGCAGCCGGCCGAAGAAGCCCAGGGGCACCGCCGCGACAACCAAGCGGGATGAGGCGGCCCGCTTCCAGAAGGTCGTGAAGCGGCTGCAGGCGGTTTCGGCTTAAGTGTTAAGTGTCTTGTACTCTTGCCGTGTTCTTAGATTGAAGTTCTTCTAAATTCCTCTTGGTTGACCGGCCATGGCACCGCTTTCCCTTGAGCGGGGTCCTGCCGGCTCCGTGATCGAATCAGCCAGAGGGTCGTCGAGCTCCCGCCGCGTGGATCCCCGTGCCGACCTCATGGAGGCTACGGAGCGGAACCTGCGGGAGGCGCGGGAGGAGCGGGAAGCGTCGGAGCGGAGGGCCGCCCAGGCGGCGAAGGAGCAGGCCGACGCGGCGGCCAAGGCCCAGGCGGAGGCGACGGCCGCGGAGAGGGAGGCGGAGGCCTCGCGCAACCAGCCTCCGCAACTCGTCATTCCCCTCCGCAGTGTGGCTCCCGACGTCCTTGTGCCACCGTCTGAGGAAGCCAACCGCGGCCGGTCGGAGGCGGAGCGGAGGGAGGATGATGTGATTGTCTTGGAGGAGGTGCCGCGGACGGCGCCGACTGGGGCAGGCCAGAGCGGCCAGCCGGGTACGGCACCGGTGCAGCCGGCGGGGAGCGAGCCGGCAGCAGGAGCCAGCCTGGTGGTGCAGCCGGCATCACGCCGGCGCGCGGTGGAAGCTGCCCCCATGCCGGAGCCGGACAGAGCTGCGAGAGCCAGCCGGACGGCGGAGGCCTTGGAGGCGGCCAGCTCCAGCACGTCCGAGTGGACGCCCAGCGGGGGGCCGATCGAGCTGAACGCGACAGCCCAGGAGGTCCGGGGCCGGCTTCAGGCTCATGCCACCGCGCTGCAGCGATATACCCAAGATTTCCTTGTGACGCGGGCCGTCGTTCGGGTGAGTCTTCTGGCCTTGGTTGTTTTGCTCTTTTGATTTCTTCCGTGGGGGCGCGTTAGCGCACCCACTGGGTGTAGTCCCCGAGTTCCGAGTCGGCTGCTGAGCAGGCGGCTTGGAACTTACTAGGTCCTGACAGTTATCTTATTCCCGCATCCTGTCTGACCTTCCAGGAGTACCATATCCAGAGCACCGCCGCCTTCGACTCCTAGGCTCAGGAGCTGCGCCAGAAAAGCGAGGATCTGACCGACAGCCGGAGTGCGTGCTCTGTTTTGTTCATATCCTATGGGGGCGCGTCAGTGCACCCACTGGGTGTAGTCCCCGAGGTCCGGGCCGACTGCTGAGGAGTCGGGTCGGATCTTCCCCGACGACTTCTTCCTTATTGTTTCTTCCTTTATCTTCATGCTTGTAGGGGCCAATGCCGACTTGAGGGAGCAGCTCGGTGGGGCCCAGACCGCCCTTCACGCCAAGGAGGCCAAGGTCAACGCCCTAGTCCTGGAGCGCGACCGCCTGGCCAATAAGTTGGCCGACCAGGAGGAGAGCCACAAGGCGGCCCTGTAGGAGGCGCAGGACAGCGAGGCCGCCCTCAAAGCTTCAGTTCGAGACCGAAGCGGCGGGCTGGGCTGAGGCGAAGCAAGCGCTGAGCGAGGGTTACAGCCGGATCGATGGTAAGCCACCTTCCTCACTCCTTGCTTGCCCCCTTGCCCTCTGATTCGTCTTCTGATTTGTGCTGCTTTTGTTCTTTGCGTAGACTACTTCCCCCGCCACTCCGTCGTTGCCACCCAGGCCATCGAGGCCCACCACGAGGCACACTGGCAGGCTGGGGTTGAGATCGCGCCGGACGCGAGCCGGACACTTGAGGATCAGCTCTTGGCGATCCAAGCCCGGCTGCAGCCGACACACTGCATGCTCCGCTGCCTCCAGCGTGCTGGGGCGCAGGTGCTGGCCGCCCTCTGGCCAGGCAAAGCGATTCCCCGCACCCCTAGCCAGACTGCCGACTAGCTGGAGGTGGCAGTCGGACGCTTTGAGGCCTGGAAGGCCTCCGCTGCTCGATCCGGAGCTAGGCGGGCGCTGGAGTTCGTCCGGGCCTGGTACCCCGGGCTGAATTTGGAACAGCTGATGACTTGGCGGGAGGAGGCTGATGAAGAGCTGGTGGAGGTGCGTCCGGCTATCAGCCAGCGTGCTTCGGCACTTGCCGAGTTTACCGACACCAGCGTCTTCGCTCCTGAGGTGGATGACAACGGCGTCGCCCAGCCGGAGGAGTGGTTCGGGCTGAACCCAGCAGAGGGTGAAGACTCGGCGGAGGAGATCGCCTCCAGCGATGAAGGTGAAGACGAAGAAGGGGAGGAGGGCGAAGACGTCGAGCCGGCCGGTGAAGCAACCAGCTAGCCACAGCATGACCGGGCCTCCAGCAACGAGGCGCGTGATAGCGCGCCCTCTGCGGGAGGCAGTGATCATGCCGAGGTTCACCAGCCGGCCACTCCTCCAGCCGGCGCTACTGTCTCCACCGACCTGCCCGACTCGCCAGTCGTTCCCTTGGCTTGATCTGCCGTCCTTGCTTTTCATGCTTGTTACTTTTTGAACAATTCTTACTAAGCTTGCGCAGCTCCACCTACTGGGGTGTATTCAAACTATGTTGAATGTTGGTCTTTTCAAGGCCTTTTGTGTAAATACAATCATGCATGTGTTTGGCTTTTACTCTCGTATGCTTTTTATCCTTAGGTTGTTTCCTTTGCCGCCTTCCCCTGATTGCTGCCTTCCCAGCCGGCAGCTGCTCTGCAGTCCGTGGCTAAGGAAGGACTCGGCTATCTTTTTTGGGGAAGGCAAGTACTCGAGCTTCCTTAGATTGTAGCGAAGTGAATGGAAACCAGCCGGCCGGCTACTCTTGTAGTCGGTCGGCGGTGGGAAAAGGCCGGCTTTTGTTATATTAGTCCGTTAGTCCCTAGCCGTTTTTCGTGTGGGCGTCCTTTCCTGCCTTTGGCTCTTGCCAGCCGGACAGCCGATTCTTCGAACTGCGACTTTTGGCAAGAGAGGGCTTTGGAGCCGGCACACTACTTGTCTGACCGCAGGTAGGACTTCTAACATAACTCAAGGCGGCCAGTCCCCGGGCCGACTAGTCGAACCCGGTGCCGGATGAGAGAATTGAATGTAATGACATAATCATAAGCATGATACTCTTCATGCATAGATGAAAGATGGCAGTCCCCGAGTTCTCCTTGGGGGGCCTATTGTCTCGTACTTAGTACAAAAGTTAGCGTGGTACATACTGCATTTCAACTGTAAAATCTTTGGAGGAGGTTGGCGTTCCATGGTCGTTCCGACTCCTTGCCGGAGTCGTCTCTCTTTCGTGCCTTCGGCTTCTGTGCGTCGATCAGGTAGTAGGAGTTGTTTCCTAGCGCTATGCTGATGACGAAGGGGCCTTCCCATGGGGCCGAGAGCTTGTGCTGGCCGGTTGTTCGCTGGATCAGCCGGAGCACAAGGTCGCCCTCTTGGAAGGATCTTGGCTTGACCTTCCAGCTATGGTAGCGACGCAGACCCTGCCGGTAGATGGCAGACCGGCTGAGGGCTAACAGCCGGCTTTCTTCTAGCAGGTCGACGTCGTCTTCTCGTGCTTCCTTGGCCTCAGCCTCCGTGTACATGGTCACCCGAGGGGAGTCGAACTCGATGTCGGTTGGGATGACTGCCTCGGCACCATATACGAGGAAGAAAGGAGTAAAGTCGGTTGACCTATTTGGGGTAGTGCGCAGACTCCAGAGGACGGCCGGCTGCTCATCGAGCCAGCAGCCGGCCGAACGCTCCAGTGGCACGACTAGTCGGGGCTTGATGCCAGAAAGGATGAGGCCGTTGGCTCGTTCGACTTGGCCGTTTGACTGCGGGTGGGCAACGTACGCTAAGTCCAGTCAGATGCCCTGCGTCGCGCAGAAACGTGCCAATGCTCCCTTGGCAAAATTTGTGCCGTTGTCAGTGATGATGCTGTGCGGCACGTCGTACCGAGTTGTTATGTCTGCGATGAATGTCACGGCAGTCGGCCCATTCAGCTTCTTGATCGGCTTTGCTTCGATCCACTTGGTGAACTTGTCCACGGCAACAAGCAGATGTGTCATGCCGCCGCGCGCCGTCTTGAATGGGCCCACCATGTCCAGACCCCAAACGGCAAAGAGCCAAGTGAGGCGAATGGTCTTGAGTGCCGAAGCCGGCAGGTGTTGCTTGGAGCTGAAGACTTGGCACCCTTTGCAATGTTTGACTAATTCCTTGGCATCGTCCAAAGCAGTCGGCCAAAAGAATCCATGGCGGAAAGCCTTGGCGACTAGTGATCTTGAGGCCGCGTGGTGGCCGCATTCACCTTGGTGGATGTCTTTGAGGATTGCTATGCCCTTCTCTTGCTCAACGCATCGCTGGAAGACTCCAGTGACGCTGCGCCTAATGAGCTCTCTGTTGACGATTCTGTATGCTCCGGCTCGGCGTTGGACTTGTCTTGCCTCTGTCTTGTCAGCCGGCAGTTCTTGGTTTTGTCAGGAAGTTGAGGATGGGCTGGGCCCATGATGGAGCTGTGACTTCTTCTATTGCCAACGCGGCTACTGCGACCAGGGTGGGCGGGCTGGGTTGTGAAATGCTAGAGTCGGCCGCCGCCTCCTGTGCTGGTGCAGTCCCCGGGCCGACTACCGCAGTCCCCGAGCCGGGTTCAGAAGTCCCCGGGTCAGGTGCGACTACGGAAGTCCCCGAGCCGGCTGCTAAAGTCCACGCGCCGCCTATCGAAGTCCCTGGGCCGCCTGCCTAGCTCTTTAAGCCGGAGCCGGCTGCATCGGGGCTAGGCGGCACGAAGATGGAATCGGACTCTGGAGACGGCTTGATAGACGGCTTGAGGAGGCGTTGCAGCGAGACACCGGTTAGTATTGCCTGCCGAGTGGAGCCTATTCGAGCCAGGGCATATGCTGGCCCGTTGTCGGCTCGTGGTACGTGGAGGAACTCGCATCCTTCAAAGTACCCGCTGATCTGCTGGACGAGGAAGCGGTAGCTTGCCATGTTTGCGTCCTTGGCGTCCCAATCACCGAATGACTGCTGGACTATCAAGTCTGAGTCACAGTAACACAGGATCCGGCGTATGCCGAGTTCTTTGGCAAGCCGGAGCCCGTGTACGAACGCCTCATACTCGGCCACGTTGTTGGAGGCGGCAAAGTGAATTTGCAGCGTGTATCTGAGCTTGTCGCCTTTGGGAGAGGTGAGGATGACGCCGACTCCCAAGCCGGTGAGCATCTTGGACCCGTCGAAGTGCAGGCGCCAATGAGTGGAGTCGGGAGCCGGTGGCAGGTACTGGGTCTCGGCCCAGTCGACGAGGAAGTCGGCCAATGCAGTGGACTTGATGGCGGTGCGGGGCTGGTAGAAGATCATGTAAGGGGCCAGCTCGATGGCCCATTTCGCCACTCGGCCGGATGCATCCCGGCTGCCTATGATCTCGGCGAGCGGGGCGGTGCATACGACCGTGATGGGGTGCTCTTGGAAGTAGGGCTTCAGCTTCTTGGCGGCAAAGTACACGCCGTAGCACATCTTCTGGTAGTGCGGGTAGTTCTGCTTCGAGGTAGATAGCACCTCGCTCAAATAGTACACCGGCCTCTGGACCGGCTGCGCTCGGCCCTCTTCTGGGCGCTGGACTACGATAACGGTGCTGACCACCCGGCTGGTTGCAGCAATGTAAAGGAGCATGGGCTCTTTCTCAGTCGGCGCCGCCTGTCCAGCATCTTCTTCAGCTCGTGAAAAGCTTGGTCGGCTTGGTCGTTCCACTCGAAGTGAGTGGTCTTCTTCATGAGGCGGTAGAGGGGGAGCGCCTTCTCTTCGAGCCGGCTGATGAAGCGGTTAAGGGAAGCCAAGCATCCGGCGAACTTATGGACGTCTCGCAGCTTGGTGGGAATCGACATTCTCTCAATGGCCTTGATCTTCACTGGGTTGCATTCGATGCCGCGTTCGGAGACCAGGAAGCCTAGGAGCTGGCCGGCTGGCACCCCGAACACGCATTTCTCGGGGTTGAGCTTCATCCGGAATCGGCGCAGGTTCTCGAATGTCTCCTTGAGGTCATCCAGCAAGGTGCTGCGCTTCTCCGTCTTCACCACAATGTCGTCCACATAGACGTGGGCATTCATGCCGAGTTGCTTGAGGAGGCACTTCTGCATGCAACGCTGAAAAGTGGCACCGGCATTTCTCAAGCCGAATGTCATAGTCAGGTAGCAGAAGGCTCCGAATGGCGTGATGAAGGCGGTCTTCAGGCGGTCGGCTGGGTCCAACTTTATCTGGTGGTACCCGGAGTAAGCATCCATGAAACTCAGCAGCTCGCATCCGGCTGTGGAGTCTATCACTTGATCTATCCTTGGCAGGGCAAAAGGATCTTTGGGGCAGGCCTTGTTGAGGCTCGTGTAGTCTATACACATGCGCCACTTGTTGTTCTTTTTCAGCACGAGGACCGGGTTGGCGAGCCACTCCGGAAAGAAAGCCTCCATAATGAAGCCGGCGGCCAGAAGCCGGGCTATCTCTTCTCCTACAAACCTTCTCTTTTCCTCCAACAATCGGCGGAGGGGTTGTTTGACTGGTTTTGCACCTTCTCGGACGTGTAATTTGTGCTCGGCGAAATCCTTCGGAACACCCGGCATGTCCTTGGGGGACCAAGCAAAGATGCCCCGATTCTCACGGAGGAAATCGGCAAGCTCACCTTCCTATTTGCTGTTTAGGTTTGCCCCAATGACGGCAAACCTTTCCGGGTGCTCGGGGTCAAGAGGTATCTTCTTTGTTTCCTTGGCCGGCTGGAAGGAACCTTGGGCATCACATTCTTTGGGATCGGGGGACAGAGCCGGCTGCTTGCCAGCCATGGCCACGACCCGGTCCAACTTCTTCTCTTCGGCAATCACAAGGGACTCGGCCAGCCGGCTGCGGGCTGCGGGCTGCTGCGCACTCAGAGGATTTCTTGTAATCGCCGACTATGGTGATGATGCCCTTGGTGCTCGGCATCTTCATCTTGAGGTAAGCGTAGTGGGGAACAGCCATGAACTTGGCCAAGGCAGGTCGGCCAAGCAGTGCATGGTAAGAGCTCTCAAGGTCCACCACTTCAAACCAGATGTCCTCCCTGCGGAAATGATCCTTGTCCCCGAACAGGACATCAATCTTGATCTTGCCAATGGGGGCGCAGGACAGGCCGGGTACGATGCCGTGGAACACAGCCCGGGTAGGCGTGAGTTGCTTCATCTTGACGCTGAGCTTCTTCAGGGTGTCAAGGTACAGGATGTTGATGCTGCTCCCGCCGTCTATCAACACGCGGGAGAAACGGGTTGCGCGTCTGTCTGTTTCAAGGGTGGCATCCAGAACCAGTGCATAAGAGCCGGGAGATGGCATCACCTCTGGGTGGTCGGCCCGGCTCCAGTTGATGGGTTTTTCTGACCAGTGCATGTGCTCGGAGGGGTTGGCGGCAACCGCGTTGACTTCCTGGTGCTCTCGACGCCTGCTGCCCCGGTCTTTAGGCTGGCTTGTAAAGACGACGTAGGCGGCATGCTCGTCGAGGAACTCATCGTGCACGGCTCCGACTGCTGGCCGAGCAGCCAGCTACTGCGGAGCCGGAGGCGGCGGACCAGCAGGTGGAGGCGGCACGAGCCCTTCGCCTTTGGAGATTCGGGTGAGCCAGTGGCACTTCCGGGTTGTGTGGTTTGACGGCTTCGCGCCGCTGTGGAACTTGCATGGGGCATCAAGGTTTTGCTCGTAGGAGAAGGCCGGCTGCCAAGCCGGCAGGCCGCCCTTCTACTTCTTGGGTGTGGGCCGCCCTTCGGGCTGCTCGTCCTCGACCGTGGCCACCTGCCGACTAGTGGAAGGCGGCATGGGGCCCTTGCGTTTGTGTTCGTTTTGGTACGGGCGTCTGCCGGAGTCCCCAGCCGGCGTCTTGGGCGCCGGGTTGAGTAACTTCCCGGCTGCGTCAACCCGAAGTTCAGTCTTCATTGAGGAGTCGGTGGTGGCGTACTTGTCCGCTATGACCAGAAGCTCGTCGAGGGTAGTCGGCTCGTCGCAGAGGAGCTTGTGCTTGAGGAGGGTGCCCTCTCGGCACCCGGTTGTGAAGTATTCGATGGCTTGCACCTCGTGCACTCCTTTGCAACAGTTGCGAAGCTCGGCCCAACGCGTGAGGTAGTCGCGGGTGGACTCGGCGGGGCCTTGTACGCACAAGGAGAGCTGTCTGGGCTTGGGAGCCCGCTTGTAGGTGCCGGTGAAGTTGCGGACAAAGGCTTCTCTGAAATCTAGCCAGCTGTTGACGCTGTATGGCTTGAGGCTGTTGAGCCAGGTCGGCACCATGCCTTGGAGCATGAGGGGCATGTACTTCACGGCAACGCGCCTGTTGCCGTTCGCGATGCGTACTGCGGTGGAGTAGTCGATCAACCAATCTTCCGGCTTCACGGAGCCGTTGTACTTGGGCGTGTCTCTTGGGAGCGAGAACCCTTTGGGGAAGGGCTCGTCGCGGATGCGGGGGCCGAAACAAGGCGGGCCGACATCATCTTCTTCTTCTAGCGCCAGGGATCGTGCTAGGCGGTCGATCCGATGGCGGGCGTCATTCTCGCCGACTCCTTCGCGGCGACCTAGTCGGCCGCTGAGAGTCGGATGTGTGACAGGCGGCGGGGTGGGATACCTTTCCCCACGAGGCGGAGGCGGAGGCAGGTTGCCCCACCGCTCCACGGCTCGAGGGTGGCCTTCTACATCTCGCTCGATGGAGATCTGGGTTCGGCTTCGGCTTGCAGCCGGCTCTTTCTCGTGTCGCGTGCAGGTTTTACCCGCAGTCGGCATCCGGGACGTCGCGCCGTGCTCTCGGCGCGGTGGAGGGCTTTCCTCGCGGGCGTCGGCTTCGTGCCGCTGCGCGGCTGCATCGATTAGCTGCTGGATGCGTCTGGTCATGTAGGGGAACTCTTTGGCCCCCAGTCCATCCAGCTCGTCTACAGCCGCCTGGGCGGCGCGCAGGTTCTCGAGTGGGGTGGCATAGACTAGGCGGTCGACTCCAAGCATGTCGGCGATGACAGTGCCGTGCCGTCTGAAGACGCTGACTCGGCTTGGCCCTCCAGGAGGTGGCGTGCCGAAGGCGGCGCAGTCGACTTCGTGCTGGTGGGCCTCGGTGAGGCGTCTCACGGAAGCTAGCTTCCGGCCATCCGTGAGGAGGGCGAGGCGGCGAGCCTCCAGTGCTTTGGCGTCGGCATCGGCCGGGAGGGGGACGGACAAGTCGTGGATCGCCGCTTGCGGGGCGTCGTGGGCGTTCTCGCCAGAAGCACCGCCGTGGCTAATGACCATCACCTCGGCGGTGGCACCTTCACAACCATCGGCTCGGGGAAGCGGGTCGTCGTAGATCACGACGTTGGTGGGGAAGGCGTCGAGCGAGGCCGTGTCGGAGTCGACAGGCATCGAATCGGTGGAGCCAACGGACTCCTGGTCCACAGTAGGCTCGCTGGAGACGTGGAGCTGGCCGAGGAGGTTGACGAGGTGGTCGGTGCCCGCGTCATAGGCGGGCTCGTCGGAGATGAGGGCCTCGCCAAGGGGATCGGCGAGGTCGCTCGCTGCGCAGGCGTTGGTGACGCCTTGAAGTGCATCATGGCAAGCGCCATCGGGCGTGCCGGGCTGGCTACGCTCGCTGGGGAGGAATAGGGTTCCCGTCCAGAACAGGTCTCCGGACGACGGTGCACCTGGCCCCATGGTGGGCGCCAAATGTCGGGTGGTTGGTGCGACATATGCCAACGGGTGGCTTATCTTTGTGGGAGCCAATAAGATGTCGCCGGTGCCTGGAAGCAGGATGAGGCGAAGACATGCACGCCGGCGGATCTTACCCAGCTTCGGGGCTCTCCGTGGAGATAACACCCCTACGGCTGCTCTGCGGGGTCTCCGCATGATCACTCGATGAACAAGTAGCTACAAGGTGCTCCTCGAGCTGTTTGGCGAGAGGTAGAAGAAGGGCAAGGCTAGCTCTACTCTTCTCTCTATCTGTGGCAAAACCTAGATGAGATCAACCCTTTGCATGGGTGCCCCGGGGGGTTTATATAGGCCTACCCCTTGGGGGTACAATGGTAATCCGGCAGGGCGCGGGTCCCAGCCGTCAGTGTCTACGCTCGCCGGCTTCCGCGCTGGCTGCTGGGGCCCGCTGGCTGGTGGGCCTCGCCGGCTGCCGGCCTCTTGGTCGACAGGCAGGCCCTACTGCCTAGGTCCCTGTCGGTGGCTGGTTACTGTTGCCTCAATCCTGATGATGAGGGCTTTATCGAGGTAAGCGTGGCTACAGCGCCGCCGCCTGGCGGGCGATCGCTGTAGCCTCACGTCGTCTTGTCTTCTTAGTGGGGCGCCCTCTTCGAGGGAGGGAGCAAGCCGGCTTGGGAAAGCCGGCCATGCCTTGGGCTGACTAGAGGAGGCCTGGCCGCCTTCGGGTGTTTCTCTGCCCAAAGGGGCCCACCGCCCGTGGGCCGCACTGACAGCCCGCCGTGGATGGCGCCATAGTCAACATGTCAACAGTGCCGCGCCGGACGGGTCAGGGCTACCCCGTATGGCGCACTGTGCCAGGCGTGCTCCGGGTTTCAGGGGTGGCAGGCTTTACTGTAGCCACGCCCCGTCCCATCGCCGTTATGTGGACGCTGACTTCGAGGGCACGATTTTGACCGCGTCGAGGGAGCCGGCTTCTTGGAGTCGGCCTTCTCGTGGCCGACTTCTTGGAGCCGGCCCTCCCGCGGCTTTCTTCATGAGGGTTAAGGCCGGGCCGCCTTCTGATAGTCGGCCTGAGAGGCAGCCGGCAGGGGGAAGGTGGCCCCACGTCTTGGTTTCTTGGAGGCCGGATCGGCTCATAATTTTTTCTGAAGTGCCAAGGGGAGCCGGCTAGGCTACCCGTGGTCATTTACCCCGACAAAGTGGTTTCGGTAGGCCAGGGCGGTCAGACGCTGGCATGGTGGTAAAATGTAAACTCATGGATGACGAGCCTTTGAAGCATATGCGGCACGTATTGACAACCAGGCATCCATGCAACCGCTCTTGTCGCCAGCTAGCATTCGATGACCACCATTAGACACCACACAACCATACATAACTTATGAAAAATGGACGAATCGATCGGACATACACTCGTGTGCAGTGGCACTATGATCGGTTGCTCATGATAGTACATACTCTGCACCATAGTACCGTCTCTAGCTAGGCAGTTTTATAGATTGTCGTTGTGATGGACGATATACATGAGCAAGGCGCCGAGTCACGAGTATGACCATTGGTGTTGAGCCAGGTGAATACATGCTCGGTGTTCGCGGAGGCCTCTAGCAAACGTCTAAACAGTAATGTCACATATGCATAATTTTGGTTTTTATTTCTTTCTTCAAGACAGGTAGGCCCGCATAGATAGATAGATAAAGAACACGAGCTGATGAGGCACATGCAGACTGTTTGACTGGTCAACCAGACAAATACGAAGCTATACGCTGTGCCAGTGACCCTATAATCACGATATCTAGTATACAATGATCAAAGTGAGCTATCAAGACAAGTTCGATGACCGCCAATGCATATTACTCGGTAATAAATGACCAAGATTGAAGGGGAATCCAAATTTGCTTCATCTTCTGTCCTTGAGCTCTTGACAAACCAATGCACTATACGGTTGTCCGGCCACTCCACCCCAAAGCTCTCACCAAGCGTCGTTCATGCCACCGCGCCGCACACTAACCGGTAAGGCAGCGATGGTATCCCACCGCGCCGAGTTCCTCGCCGCCCATGACCGCACACAAAATGGTAGGGAGGCGATGGCATCCCGCCGTGCTGACTTCATCACCGCTCGCGACCTCACAACTATGTGGGAGGAATTTGAAGATGCCAAGGCCGAATGGGCGGTAGAGCGAGAGGCGGCCAAAGCCGAACAGAGGGAGCGGAAAAGTCAGAAACCACTCAAGAAAAGAGAGGCCCGCCGCCGCAAGAAAGAAAAGGACGCACGCGCTGCTGCGGAGAGGTCGGCGAAGATCCAAGCATGGTGGGATGTCGCCGACAAAGCCGGGAAGGAGAACGACGGCGTCTGGCCAGCATGTGAGAAGTAGTAGTACTAGTAGTTAGTGTGTGTGTCTGTGTCTGAGTACGAGCATGTACCTATACTAGTACTAGTTACTACTGTAGTTTTTAGAGCAAATTACCAGTACATTACCCTAGACTAAATGGAAAAATTCCTATCATAAGCATCAAATGGCATCACTTTTTCTCTATAGGAATTGAGATGCATGTCATCTCACTTCCTATGATTTTCATATTCCTATCCTATGAACGAAAGGAGGCTTGTGTTGGATTAACTACTGTAGCTAGTAGTACTGCTGGTACAGTAGTTTTCTTCAAGAAGCGGAATTCAACGAAGTCATGATGGTTCCTTCGTCCGAGCAACTTCAAAGTGGGAAGTGGGCCTGTGATTTGACTGCTCATTAGTCATTGTTACTGCAGCGCGACAACCTGGGTGACTCCCTTGGAGTTCTGCGTGCATGGTAAGTGGACCAGGATGGTCGACGTCCCACATGTTGGCGAACGGAAGTATTCTTTCCGATATCGAGGAGCAAGGAAACCGCGTGGTATAGTATCACTGCTTATTGGTTCGCAAAAAAATAGTATCACTGCCGATTTATAATTATTTTTTATTTCTGATGAATGCTAGCGTTTCAACTCTTACGACAAAGGGTGCCAAACATGGCACGTGCTGGATGTCCCACACGTCAGTGAAAGGAGTGGGACATGAACAACGTGGTAGAGCCCAGCGTAAACAAACAGCGTGGTAGAGCGTCTCCACTTCTTCCACTTCTAGGTCGGAGACCACACGTAGTAGTACTTAGTGGTATGAACGATACAAAGTGCGACCTGGAGACAAAGACACGTCTAGTTGGAAGGTCTCGGGGCATACACGTAAACAAATATAAAAGTTAATATGTGCCTCCAACTAATATAGTAGTAGTAGAGTACTTAGGCACGTACTTCATAACATCACCGTGCATTGCACGTACAACATTTAGTGGTAGTACGTAGTAAGAGACAAATGCCGCCCAAGAGTTCCCTTCTCGACCTACTTTTGGGTGTTTGGTAGAGTGTATGGAGGGTGCATGAGTCCACACTAGTTTAGCACAAATACACTAGAAGCATGCATGAACAGGGGTGTTGAGTTGAGCATGCATGAAGAGGGAACAACTATGCTGAGACGAGAACGCAACCAAACACACCCTATATGCCACACATGTTCATACCATTTGTGCCTTTCTACTTCACTTACTGCGCTACATTACTCAGGTTCGTACGTCCACTCCTGGGTACATGTTCGTATCGTAGTTCCAGCTCACGTAAAAAGAATAGAGTGCAAGAACATAGATTCCAGACGACCGAGAAAGAGCAAGGAACCTCGTGGTGGAGCATATGCACTCATAATATTTAATATTATTCAGCAATATAAAATTAACCAATCATCTCCACAGTGGACTGGAAGGGTACGAAACACGACAACCCAGTGTAGTTACATCATACTAGTACATGGCTAACCCACGCTATCACCATATTTCTTGGCTTCTGTGCGACACCTATCTCTAGTAATCCAGCAGCCTGTATCGCTTGTCCCTCCTCGTCTCTATCAAAGTGTGGCAGGCTGGCGTTTCTGCCGTCTATTGAGGTCGGTTAACTATCACATGTTAGCGACATGCCAAGAGCATTCTAAAAAATTCCTTTCACGTTCCGTTTTCAAAAAGAAAAAGAATCCTTTCACGTACAAATTTTCCTGTATGCTTTGAGCAACTTGCATGTCCTATACTGTTCCTGTTTGATACTCTAACTTAGCTAGAGGTTAGACTAACTCATGACTAACCCTGAACTAACTATAGCCAAAGAGGTGTTTGGGTGATAGGGTTAGATTGACAATAAATGCACTTTATGGAGAGACAAAAGTGATTTTTCAGTGGTCCCAATGAGAACTATCTCCAGTTAGCACCTCTTGAGTGGGATAGTTTTTTTTGGTGGGTTCGGTGCAACTTGCTCCAATTTAAACTCTCATGCTTGGATACTTTAGGGCTATTTGAGCCCCAACTAGCTCAAAATAACTCTAACCCATGGATCCAAACAGGGCCTATGGCCAGTCTCGACGCAGAGCAGTCGCGTGCACCGGGAAGCGACGCTCTCTCGGCCGTCGCGCCACTTCAAAGCCGGCACCAGTGAGAGGTCGCCTCCGCTCTGGCCAGGCACTAATGCGGCACTGACGCTCCAGGGCGATGCTGACCGTTTCACGCGGGAAGCAAGCGCTGGCAAGGGAGTATAGGTTTTGAACCGTTTCAGGTTTAGTACTGTAGTTTGCAAAACTACTCAATTATTGCACTCAGTTTCCTAAGAAATTGTGGTAAAAAACGTTACTCCACAGCCCGCTTCCCTTCTCCTTCCTCTTCCACCGCCCACACACGTCCGCGGGAAGCGACCGGTCAACCCTTATATAGGAGTGCTAGCACAAAAAGATGCATGCATGACCACTAAAATTTCCATATTAAAGCGCCGCTCCGGTGGGAGTATGGCGTATGTTGTTACCTTCGGCCGGCCTATGGCTACCGGGCGACGGCGACCAGAGAAGAGGCGGCGGGAGGGGAATGAATGCAGCTACTGTTTGGGTTCGCCTTCCGGCTTAAATAAATGCGCAGCATCACGTGTACCCGCTGGTGCACAAATTGTAACATACGTGTCTGCTTAAGTGGGCGTCACGTAACTGGTGTGTGTGTGAGAGAGATTCTGAGAGACAGAGTGCGTGTGTGCGACTCTACTCGTCGGACATGTACTCAACCTTTTGCATCGGGATATAAGTATAATGGTATTTACTTTAGCTAGTGATTTACGTGGCCATGTTAACGTGGTTGTGTCAAAAAAATGTCACTTCCTGCTCGTGATTTGCGTTATATAATTACAAGCAAGATTCTCGTGCATTGCACGGAACATCAATATGCATTTTTTTACAGAACACCTATTGTGATTGACCCATGTAGGAGTAATCCCATGTGTAAAAACTAATGATATCTTGAGAATTTTATCGGAAAACTGGTATCTCGAGAATGTCATCGAAAAAATGAAAGATGAGAGATAAAGCGAGGAGGAGTGGAGTGTGGTGGTGACTGGTGGTCGGAATGGGCGGAGGCATGGGGATGGACGGCGCCGGCAGGCGGCAGCGGCCACCATGCATGCTAGATTGTTCCATAGACTTATGCCTTTTTTAATTGCTGAGCAATGAGGTTGCGGGAGATAATGATGTGGAGAGAGGTGCGGGTATCTTTTGTAAAATTATCATAGATTGCTTTCTATCCTTAGATATAGATCATACGGTCTGTATTACAAGATGGCAGGCACACCATCACCGCCAACTCGTTTTTTATAAGGGTACAGCTGATAAGTTTGTTGACTACTAAAGTAAAGTGGAATTTGTCCATGTTATGCAAGTAAATAAAGTTGATTGTTTATCATACGGGTAAGGTTGGATGAAGGGTGGTAGGAACAAATGCTCCTCCTAGAGCATGTGTGTGTGAGATAGAGTCTTAGTGTGTGTGTGGGGTGTGTGTTTGTGAGAGAGAGAGAGAGAGAGAGAGAGGAGAGAGAGAGATGGAGTCTTAGTTTGTGTGTGTGTGAGAGAGAGAGAAAGGGGAGAGAGAGATGGAGTCTTAGTTTCTGTGTGTGTGTGTGAGAGAGAGATGGAGTCTTATTGTGTGTGGGGGGGGAGTGCGTGCGTGTGTGTGTGTGTGTTTGTGTGTGTGTGTGTGAGAGAGAGAGAGAGAGATGGAGTCTTAGTGTGTGTGTGGGGGGGTGCGTGCCTGCGTGCGTGTGTGTGTGTGTATGTGTTTGTGTGTGTGTGCGTGTCACGGGGTCCTCTGTGACGGATGTAATTTAAGTGTGCATGGCTCCATCATAGAGAGGTGATGTGTATGGCAGAGGCCACCAACGATGGGGTGCAAGAGAGAAAATGCCCGTAGAGAGGGAAGAGAAGGTGCGCGCGATTGAGAGGAGTAGACTTCGAGAGAACGTGACTACTATATATCGATGGTGCATGTAGGCGGAAATTAAACAATGGGATGGTCTTATTGGTTTCAGGGATATAGGGGAAGAGTGAGAGGCGGGGGGGGGTAGCTAGAAGGAGATTGTTAAGTGTGAGTGTGTGTTTTACCCATCCAGGCAGAAGTTATGTGCACAAAAGAGGAGAATGATTCGATGTGGCATTAGGATTGAGGGTAATTAACTATGTATGGAGACATAGAGACCTTGAACGTGCATGTGTGAGAGGTATACATGTATACGTGGGATGTGCGTGTGTGCACGCGCGCATGATCGAGATAAAAGAAAGAAGACATAAGTCATAAGATCAACGACATGGGAGAGACGGATCGGTATGACAATATGCATGCATGTGAGAATGCAGGGAAGAAGGCCCGACAATTGAGCATGTGTTTTTGTCTTTAAGAGATAGTGGCGTGGGCTGGAGCATGCATCTATGGCGAGCAGAGGGAGTGAGGCGCAACGATTGTGCAAAAGAGACCAATCTATAAATGCATATGTATGGAGAGACATATATAGTGTGAGTGATAGGAAGCAAGACTCCGTGCGAGAAAGAAATGTTGACGGAGAAACTACAGATAGATACAAAGATGGAGATGTTAGCTAGAGGTTCATCCGCTAGTTTGGGTGTTGGAGATGACCATCGGGTGGTTCAAAGGGTGAAGTTATATATGTGTGTGAGAGGGCACTTGACTGCATGTAGAGAGAAACATATGTAGTGTGCGTGATAGGAATAAAGAGTGAGAGCGAGAAAGAAGGTTGATGGAGAAACAAATAAATAGAAAGATAAAGATGCTAGCTAGTGTACGTTAGAGATAGGAGTCGAGTGGATCAGAAGGCTGGGTTATGTGTGTGGGTGTGAGAGAGATAGTGAGAGGATGCATGTGAGTCACATACAAACAGATATCAGAGAGAAATGAGATCCAGAGAGACGGAGTTTTGTGTCTGCGAGACAGAAAGATATTTCACAACGAGAGTGATAGCTAGAGAGACATACGAGGGAACACAAGATATCTCTAGGGAGAGAGGGTGTGTGTGAGCGACATACAAGAGAACAATGGAGAAATATGATGGATTATGGATGGGCTTAGGCCTATATAAGACAATAATCCCTAGTTAATCTCTAAGGCCCATGCATGTGTACGGCAAGTGGTGGGAAGTGTGGGAAGTTCAGTCCCATACAACTACAGTAAGAAGAGTGAGACCTCTTTATAAGGGTTGCTCTACCACTTGCTATTGGGAGCTTGGGAATAGGAGTTGTACACGTGCGCTCCTCCTCCTCCGCCGCCCACCTCGCCTCGTCACGACGCGCGCGCGCGCCTCGGGTTGCGGGAATGAGCCGAGCCGAAGCTTATTTTTGCCGCTCAGTAATGGTTAATTAATCTCGTATTAATTAACGAGTCGCTTGCGGAAGCGCCACTGTCCGAGACGTTGGACCGTGGGCTGTTTGCGGACTCGGTTGTGTGCCAGGCCCAGGCCCATCTACCTGACGGCCTATATAAGGAGGCGCTGGCCAGTGGAGTGTAACCTAACTCAGTTCACTCACTCCCTCTCGTACAACCCTAGCCGTCATCTATTGTTCCTCTCTCTGTGCTGCTTCTGGCGATTCCATCCCGATGACCGCATGCACGGTTGGTCGGGAGAGCAGGTGCCTCTGGAACCCTGTCGTTTGAGATCCTGCCCGGGAGAACGGCAATAATGTTTTTGGGGAGCATCTCGACGCGACTGCTCTCGACCCGTCCGCCTCTGCTTCCACTACTACCCCTTCATCAACCCCATGTTTGACGATGCCGCTGCCAAGAAGAAGGCCTCAGCCGATGCCGAGGCTGCCGCTACCGCCGCCGCGTTGGACTGGCCAACCGGAGGGTATGACACGTTCATCCCCTATATGCTCGTTCATGTGCTAGCCGTATATATGCTGTTCATAGATGTTTCGGTTCTATGTACTATACGTGCTCACATGCTTAGGTATCGGTATGAGATGCATACCGTATTTGCCATGCTTACTGTTTACTCATGGATTAGATTTGTCGGAAAAGTGCTAATATTTCCAACAATCCAAAAACCTTATTGTTTACCCACGGTAGCGATTGCTCCTGAACAGGAGAGTGCGTTTAGGGAGGCAACCACCATCTTTCTAGGAGCCGTTCTTACTATGATCGGAGACAAGCTTGTGGACGCATATCTCCATATGCGCGTTGCCAAGAATTTGTGGGATGCTCTCGAAGCAAAATTCGGCGCAACCGATGCTGGAAGCGAGTTGTATGCTATGGAGCAGTTCCATGATTACAAAATGGTTGATAACCATTCTGTATTGGACCAGGCCCATGAGATACAATGCATCACTAAGGAGCTGGAGCTCCTGAAGTGTGAGTTACCAGACAAGTTTGTCGTGGGTTGCATTATTGCGAAACTCCCTCCTGGATGGAGGAACTTTGCTACTTCTCTCAAGCACTTGAGACGTGAATTCTCTGTTGAGGATGTCATCGGTCATCTAAGTGTTGAGCAGAACTCGAGAGCAAAGGACTCACACGTGAAAGGGGCAGAGGGTTCTTCTAGCGCCAATGTGGTGCAGAAGAACTTCCACAAGTTCAAGGGAAAGAACTCTGTCCAACAAAATACTAACTTTAAGAAGAAGGGTAAGAAGAAAGACAAGAAGAGAGATGGCTGCTTTACTTGTGGTTCAGATGAACATTGGGCAAAAAAGTGCCCAAACAAGTATAAGAAGCCAGGACAGGACGCAAAGTCTGTCAATGTGACTCTGAGCAACAATGATGCGGCATCAGGGTATGGTAATCTGCTTACCATACTTTCAGTTTGCCAGTCCACCGATTGGTGGGTTGACACTGGGGCCAACATTCATGTGTGTGCTGATGTGTCTTTGTTTTCTTCTTACCAGGTCATACGAGATTGTTCCGTTCTGATGGGGAACGGCTCGCATGCTTCTGTTCATGGTGTTGGCACGGTAGATCTGAAGTTTACTTCGGAAAAGATCGTGCAACTGAAGAACGTGCAGCATGTCCCCGCCATCAAGAAGAATCTCGTTAGTGGCTCCCTTCTATGTAAAGAAGGGTTTAAGTTAGTATTTGAGTCTAACAAAGTAGTCGTATCTCAGTATGGACTAGTTGTTGGAAAAGGATATGAGTGTGGTGGTTTGTTCCGCCTTTCCCTGGAGGATTTCTGTAATAAAGTTGTGAACCAAATTAATTCTAGTGTGAACGAATGTGAGGTTTGGCATTCACGTCTTTGTCACATAAATTTTGGTTGTATGACGCGGCTGGCTAAGATGAATCTAATCCCGAGTTTCACCTTAGCCAAAGGCTCTAAGTGCCATGTGTGTGTGCAAGCAAAGCAACCTCGTAAGCCTCACAAGCCTGCGAAGGAGAGACACCTGGCATGATTAGAGCTCATACATTCAGATCTATGTGAGATGAATGGTGTGTTGACTAAAGGTGGAAAGAAATACTTCATGACTATGATTGATGATTCCACTAGATTCTATTATGTGTACTTGTTAAACACAAAGGATGAGGCTCTACACTACTTTAAAATCTATAAGGCTGAAGTTGAGAACCAACTTGAGAAGAAAATTAAACGAGTCAGGTCTGATCGTGGTGGAGAGTAACTTTCTAGTGAGTTCGATTTATTCTGTGCAGAACATGGTATTATTCATGAGAGGACGCCTCCTATTCACCCCAGTCAAATGGGATTGGCGAACGGAAAAACCGTACTCTAACAGATTTGGCTAACGCCATGTTAGATACATCGGGTTTATCCAAGGCATGGTGGGGGGAGGCTGTATTGACATCATGTCATGTCTTGAATAAAATTCCCGCGAAGGATAATGAGACTACTCCCTCTGAGCAATGGGAGAAGAAAAGAACTACACTCTCTTACTTGCGCACTTGGGGCTGTTTGGCGAAAGTCAATGTGCCGATCCCCAAAAAGCGTAAGCTTGGACCAAAGACCGTGGATTGCATTAATTTGGGTTATGCTAAGAATAGCGTTGGCTATAGATTTCTAGTGGTGAAATCTGAGGTACCTTACCAGAATGTCGACACAATTATAGAGTCTAGGGATGCTACATTCTTTGAGGATATTTTCCCCATGAGAGATATGCAAAGCAATTCTAGACTGGAATCTGATGAGACTCCTGAACCTGCTATTCCGATGGAATATTATGAACATAAAAATGATAAGAGTTCCATGGAGGATGACGAGGAAGCTCCTATTAGGAGCAAGAGATAGAGGACTGCAAAGTCCTTTGGTGATGATTTCCTCGTGTACCTCATGGATGATGATACTCCGAGCTCCATTTCAGAAGCTGATGCATCTTCGGATGCTGACTACTGGAAGGATGTGGTCCGTAGTGAGATGGATTCCATCTTGGCTATTGGGACATGGGAGATCACTGATCGTCCTTATGGTTGTCGACCATTAGGATGTAAGTGGGTGTTCAAAAGGAAGCTTAGGCCCGATGGTACTATTGAGAAGTACAAGGCTAGGCTTGTGGCCAAGGGTTATACCCAGAAAGAAGAAGAGGATTTCTTTGACACTTATTCACCTGTGGCTAGACTGACAACTATTCGAGTGTTACTCGCTTTGGCTGCCTCGCATGGTCTTCTCGTTCATCAGATGGACGTTAAGACGGCTTTCCTTAACGGAGAGCTAGACGAGGAAATTTACATGCAACAACCGGCTTTGTAGTAAATGGTCAGGAAAGAAAGGTGTGTAAGCTAGTGAAATCTTTGTATGGCCTGAAACAAGCGCCTAAGCAATGGCATGAGAAGTTCAACACTACTCTGACATCTGCTGGCTTTGTTGTGAACGGAGCTGACAAATGTGTATACTATCGCTATGGTGGGGGAAAAGGAGTTATACTGTGTCTGTATGTCGATGACATACTCATATTTGGGACCCACCTCAAGGTCATTGAGGAGGTCAAGTCTTTTCTATCTCACAACTTTGAGATGAAGGACCTGGGTGTGGCTGATGTTATCCTGAACATCAAGCTACTGAGAAATTCTGAGAGTGGAATTACACTTTTGCAATCCCACTATGTTGAGAAGATTTTGAGCCATTTTGGATATTCGGACTGCAAACCTTCTGTAACACCATATGATCCTAGAGTGCGGATTTGAAAGTTCGAAGGCACGGATGTAGATCAATTGAGATATTCTCAAGTGGTTGGTTCACTGATGTACCTAGCATGTGCTACTCACCCTGACATCTCATTTGCTGTGTGCAAACTGAGCTGGTTTGTTTCCAATCCGGGAGATGTGCATTGGCATGCTGTTGAGCGAGTGATGCGTTTTTTGCAAGGTACTGCGAACAATGGAATTCACTATTCTGGGTACCCGACGGTACTTGAGGGGTATAGTGATTCGAATTGGATATCTGATGCTGATGTGATGAAAGCCACAAGTGGACATGTCTTCACACTTGGTGGTGGTGCTGTTTCCTGGAAGTCTTGCAAGCAGACGATCTTAACCAGATCGACTATGGAAGCAGAACTCACAGCATTAGACACATCATGCGTCGAAGCAGAATGGCTTCGAGAGCTTTTGATGGATTTGCCGGTGGTTGATAAACCAGTGCCGGCTGTCCTTATGAACTGTGACAATCAAACAGTGATTGCCAAAGCTAAGAGTTCAAAGGACAACATGAAATCCACAAAGCACATAAGAAGAAGATTGAAATCTGTCAGAAAATCAAGAAACTCCGGAGTAATAACGTTGGATTATATCCAGACGGCTAAGAATCTGGCAGACCCTTTTACGAAATGGCTATCACGGATTGTGATAGAAAATGCATCGAGGGAGGGGTATGAGACACACGTAAGTTGCCATGGGGGTAACCCAACCTATGTGATCGGAGATCCCGTGAATTAGGACTTGGGAAAACAATCCAGCGGTCAACTGAGGAGAGTATCCTTAATTAAGCCACTCCGTTGGAGATGCAATAATACTCTCAATTCTGTAAGGCAGGCTGACTTTTGTCTTAATGTGTTCCAAAGCTTATGTAAGCAAGATGCTAACCTAAAGAGCATTCTTTGGAGGAACACACCTATGTGAGCCCGACTGCTTGTCACAGTCTATGAGATTGGGTGATCTCTAGGAAGCTCATGAGAAGGTATGGAGTATGACTAATAAGCTCCACCCGTGGGGTTTAGCCTTCGGCAGCCATGTATCAGCGACAATAGGCGAAACTTCTACATGCCAAACTCACAATTCAAGGCAAAGTCCATTGTTTAGTTGTGAAGAAGTCTAATCCTATTGCTCTAGGTGGAAGTTCAACTTAACAGTCTCCACTGGAAATTCTGGTATATCAAACATTGTTTGGAATAGTTGACAAACTTACGTGCCTCGAGATCTGGTGGGGGATTGATGGATTATGGATGGACTTAGGCCCATATAAGACAATAATCCCTAGTTAATCTCTAAGGCCCATGCATGTGTACGGCAAGTGGTGGGAAGTGTGGGAAGTTTAGTCCCATACTGCTACAGTAAGAAGAGTGAGACCTCTTTATAAAGGTTGCTCTACCACTTGCTATTGGGAGCTTGGGAATAGGAGTTGTACACGTGCGCTCCTCCTCCTCCGCCGCCCGCCTCGTCACGACGCGCGCGCGCGCTGCGGGTTGCGGGAATGAGCTGAGCCGAAGCTTATTTTTGCCACTCAGGAACGGTTAATTAATCTCGTATTAATTAACAAGTCGCTTGCGGAAGCGCCACTGTCCGAGACGTTGGACCGTGGGGTGTTCGCGGACTCGGTCGTGGGCCAGGCCCAGGCCCATCTACCTGGCGGCCTATATAAGGAGGCGCTGGCCAGTGGAGTGTAACCTAACTCAGTTCACTCACTCCCTCTCGTACAACCCTAGCCGTCATCTACTGTTCCTCTCTCTATGCTGCTTCCGGCGATCCCATCTCGACAACCGCGTGCACGGTTGGTTGGGAGAGCAGGTGCCTCCGGAACCCTGTCGTTCGAGATCCTGCCCGGGAGAACGGCAATAAGGTTTTTGGGGAGCGTCTCGATGCGACTGCTCTCGACCCGTCCGCCTCTGCTTCCACTACTTCCCCTTCATCAACCCCATGGCTGACGACGCCGCCGCCAAGAAGAAGGCCTCGGCCGATGCTGAGGCTGCCGCTACCGCCGCTGCGTTGGCCTGGCCAACCGGAGGGTATGACACGTTCATCCCCTATATGCTCATTCATGTGCTAGCCGTATATATGCTGTTCATAGATGTTTTGGTTCTATGTACTATACGTGCTCACATGCTTAGGTATCGGTATGAGATGCATACCGTATTTGCCATGCTTACTGTTTACTCATGGATTAGATTAGTCAGAAAAGTGCTAATATTTCCAACAAAATATGAGACCCTGGGAGACAGAGTTTGTGTTTGTGTGTGAGAAAGAGATATTGAAGAGGAAGAGTCGTAGGTTCTCATATCTAAGGAGCGAAAGACATCTCTGTATGAGGGGTGTGCGAGTGGCACACATGGGAATAGTAGAGAGAAATGAGACCCCGAGAGACAAAGTTTTGTGTTTGTGTGAGAGAAAGAGATTCCACATGGAGAATCATAGTTAGAGACACATAGCAGGGAGCGAGATATACTTAGAGAGAGATAGAGTGATGAAGGTCAAGGGAGAGAGTACCGTCAGTGTGTTACAAAGATAAAAGATCATTGTTGACATACAGGTAGCATGAGAGATACCTGAGAGACGATGAACGCGTATAGGTCCAGAGAGATAGTCGTATATAAGCATGAGTGATAGCTATATGAGACGAATATCTGGATTAAAGGGGATTCAAATATTTAAATTGGAGATCACAACATCGATAATATCATAACGCAAACTGGTGTATCAAACATGCATATTCATTTGAATTTGGGCACACGTGTAATGTTATATAGTTTATCAATATTGGTGATCCATAGATTCTTCAATTACAAACAATGCATGGTTTATATGCAATTAATGTCTAAACGGGATTACACTATATGTTGCGTGTGTGAAACACATTATACATGTTTGAGAAGTAAAAAAACCCAGCATGAAACACACATTAATTGGAGACAGTTAGCGGGGAATGCTTACATTGGATTTCAACATAAAGTGGTTTCAAATATTTGAAAATCCAAATTGATGGATACAGCCTAATGAATCTGAGATCATGCCATTTGTAAACCATATTTATGTATAAATGGTGTTGTGCTTTTGAATGTATATATAAAAAAATGATGTATATAGAATGTAATTCCAATTGAAAATGGATCCCGCCCGAAAAAAGTAGAATACAAACGGGATTCGAATTGAGTTGGCACGGTAAACATGCACTCTGCAAAATTTGAACGAAGCGGGGAAAGTCACAGTAACCGCCTGAAACCAAAATCTGTGAGATGGAAATCACTACTGCCTATCCCTACCATGCAAAGCCTATGTGCTGGATTTCTATTGGTTTCGATAGGGGTAGGTTTGTAATTTCACCCAAACGCGCCTCTCACCCGGATTCATACATGGTGGGCGCCAAAACACAGTGTGTCCTCGGCCGAAATCGACTCCCTCCCCGATTCATATTCATACACGGTGGGTGCCAAAAACAAACTCTCGTCGGCAAATATTCGGTGTATGCGAGATTACCGTCCTATCCCCAACCGAGTGTTGCTGTGATGTAGTAGAAATTTGAAATGGGCGCTAAGTTTGTAAATTTCCTCGCATTTGAGACAAGCGCACCCTGAATACATGGTTCCCCCTTCCTCTCTACCTCCGTTTTCCCCATTCGTACTCTGTGGGCGCCAAAACACCCTCTCCACCCCACCCTCCTCCGTCCGCGGCCGTCCGCCACCCCATCCACCGCCGTCCTCCTCCACCATGCCGGAGCTGATACCCCGACGCCACCGTCCATTACAAGAGATCGACCTCTCTCATCCACGGCTGCGGACCGTGATCCTTGCATCCCGTCCTCTCGCTTCATCCCCGCCGTCGTCCACCTTCCCGGCACCGCTCCTACGACCGTCTCGTCCACCGCGCCCCGCCGCCACCGTCTACCCTCCTAGATCTACATCCACGCCGCCGACAGCCATCGCTATCGTATCACCGTCAAATTCTCAGCAGATGCGTACACGGCGCCGCACCAGAGGCGGTACTCTTTCGTATCTGCTCAACTTATTTATCGCAGCAAGAAAATAGATCGCCACTGCTTTACTCCGATTTCTTGTCTTGGTTACGAAGTTGCCTTTGTCCGGTTTGCACCTTCAGATCCGCCATGGCACGCTCAACACTATACTCCCAATGCTTATGGTTTTCCCCTTTTATATTCCACACTAGTTAAATCACAGTAGACTAAATTTCAAAATTGGGTCAGTCAATTTTTCAGAGCTCGTCGGAGTTTGCGGTGCGGTCAAAGGGCCTCAGGTGGTTGTGGGGCCTCGCCGAACGAAGAAAACTCGACGCGGGTGGGGGTTGGGGCGGGGGTGGGGGTGGGGGTGGCGGAGGAACACAGGCGGTGGGGGCCGGTGGTCCGGCCGGCGGCCCGTGCGGTGTTCTGTATGGGAAGAATCAGAGACGAGGAAGAAGAAGGGTTATGAGACGTAGGATCTTCATCCAACCGCCTGAAATGGTCGAGAGACAGCTGGGAGTTGCATTCTTTATGCGCTCTGGTTCATCATGTGTAGGCACTACGCAACCAACATTTTATTATCAAAAATCTGCTTGCTCCTCTTTACCATGTTCCTCTTCCGTTCTTCTTTAATATGTACTCTCTCCGTTCCTAAATACAAGTCTTTGTATAGATTCCACCATGGCCTACATATGGAGCAAAATGAGTGAATCTACACTCTAAAATGTATCTGGATACATCTGTATGTGATCCATAGTGGAAATCTCTACCAAGACTTATATTTTGGAACGGAGGGAGTATGATAGTAGTACAGTATGTTCCTTGTACTGAAGATGGGCAAGGACATTTGCAGTGTAGAGGTCTATACGGTCGGTTGTGGTGGACACTTTGAGCCTCTTTGATTCGTAGGATCTTGTAAACATAGGAATAGGATTTGTAGTGGCCTGCCCACTTGAGTCCTATAAGAATAGCAAGGAAATGCGGGGAGCTGTGTCGCCTTTGAGAGTTACACTGATATTAACAGTACCGCACCTTCACTTGAAGAGAGATGGTATCCAAAGCCTTTCTAGCCGTACCGGCAATACTAGCACATATATTCCAGCAAGTTCCACTTTGCTGATTTTACTCTGATGCTTAAGGTTTTCTCGTTATATCTACACTATGTTCTACGTAGCTGCTTTGTGTCGCACTAGCAGCAGTCCACTCTTGAAGCTAAACACTGCAATGACTTACAAAATTGGCACCAAGGCATTGAGTGCCATTCTAGATGCAATGAAACTCATATGCTCCCCACCTGTTGATTCTTGTTCAGAATATGATCCTAATAACTATTCTAACCTCGGGGAGTCAAAGGCAGATGGCATGTCCTGTTCACCCATCAAGGTGTCTGTTCTAATTTGGCAATGTTTTATTGATTGCGGGTATCTTGCGTATGTTGTCTTGCATTTCTTCTACTTTGTTGCACCGCCATCTGCTTAGTTTACTCATCATATATGTCGAGATGCCATGCCCATCCATTATCAATACATATTCCATCTATCATCATACCATGTTTTTTCACTCAAATGTTGTTCTTGTGCATCAGACATCAAAAAGGAAGAGGGTGATTGCCAAACCTGAAGGAGCACCAGCAAAGTCCTTGAAAAACGTGGTGGTGTCGGATAAATCGGACAGCACCCCACTTATATTGGTTGTACAACCAGTGACACAAAGCGTAGGACCGACTCCAGCAGACTGTACCCATACTTCACTGGCGACACCACTAGCCCCACCATATAGGACCTGCACTCCAGCAAAATGTATACCGGTTTCATTTGCCATAGCACCAGCCGTACCACAGAAAAATCCCACTCCAGCAAAAAGTACAGCAAGTCCACCGGCCGAAGACCTATCCCAACTGCAGAGACGGCCAATTCCTAGAGATTGGAACCCCATTCCATTTATTTCCAGTTTAAAAGACAATGCTTTCAATGTTGTTAGGGACTACGTGCATATATCCCCATCATGGGAAGATTATTGTGAAGACAAACACCATTTTCACATCTTCCTGTCCAACTTACGTGTAAGTGCTATTATTCATGGTTATTATTTTCCTGTTTTTCTGCTGATTGAACACATCAATGATTTACATTACATTGTTGTAACTAGGCGAGGGTCAATCTGGATAGTCATGACGAGCAAAGCTTGCTTGTGCTTTTCAAGGAAGCATTGCAGTAGTATCGGTGTTACCTGAGGAAATCACACTTTGATGGCAAGTCTATAAACGAATTTCCGGTGAAGACTCCTGTGCTAAATTTAGAAGACATTGAATGGAAAAACCTTGTTATGCACTAGTCTCGTTCCCAGGATGAGGTACTGTCAATGAAATCACATGACAATTTGAACTTCTACTTTTCCGCATGTGCCTTACGGATCTTTTTTGCAGGAAATCTGCTCGAAGAAGAATTCCGGTTTGACAAGAACGACAGGATATCGCAAATATGCTGCCCGCTGCTTTGCTCTTGTTAGTACCCATTGTCCTGTATCACTGTACTTGCATACATACCTGGTTCATTATGTGACAGCAGTATGCATGATAGCTTGCTTATCAATTGTTCGCTCCAAATTATCTGATCTGTATGAATGGTTACATTAGTGTAGAATATATCCAATGCCAATGTGTTTTTAGCTCTGCATTGTTCTTGTAAGTACGTGATGTCCTTTATCAGTGTACTTATAATGACAAGTAGTTGTTCATATACCATCACTCTGCAGCTTATTTTCCTTTGCCCTCAATTTCCTACACATCAGATCTATATTTACTCTTACCATAAGGTTGGTACTGAAGAAGTTTAGCTGTGCATTGCTCCTGGCTGTACCTTTTGCCTGTATCGCTACACTTACATTTATAGCTACTTGGTTATGTAGCATCACTCTTCATCTTATCTTAAATATTCTCCATTTTTTCATATATTATCACATCTATATTTACTCTTAACAAAATGTAGAATAAAGGCAATGCTTTTGAAGAAGATTCTGTGGTAAACTTCTTGAATTGCCCCGCCCCATCAGCATGGACAAGGCCTTTATAAAGCCTGTCTTCACCAATAATGTAAGTTTTTCCATCTCAAGCCTTCAAACTTTGTTGTATATATTTGGTTAGGCATGACTGCGACAACTGTTTATTTTTGGTGTTTGCATCAAATTGCTTGTTTAAAGTTTATTATATAATTCATAAACAAAAGTTTGTCCTTTCTCAATTTAAGTTTTCAGTTGTACAACCAAGTTCCTTCTTCATACCATGTAAATTAAACTATACAGAGCAAGTGATCTTGTTTTGCACTACATGTATGCTTCTGTTCTTCATCCGTAATCCAATGGTGTGGTGAACCTACCGACTACAACACAATATCATATTCTGCAATGTCTTAACTATGAACAATGTCATATCATTCTACTATTATTTAAACCGTCTCTTTATTTGCCAATCTGAAATGGTATAAATTGACAGTACACTAACCATTGATACTTATGAGTTCTTGATCTGTAATCCAGTGGTGTCGTGTAGCTGCCAACTCCTTCACAATGTCATTTCCTGCCATGTCTTGACCTGAACAATACCATATTGTGTTAATGCAAATTTAAACTGTGTCACTTTATTTGTCAGTAAGAAATGTGATGAATTGTCAGCACTGATACTTTTATGTGCAAAACCTGTTATCTGTCTGCTTGTTTATCTTTCAGAGTGAGGAAGATATAAGTGTTGAACAAGCGCAGTCTCATCATCTTGCTCAGCTGCTTGTGCTGCAGCTCCCCAGGAGGGCTAACCTTTCTTGAACTCTATTGAAGTGCTGCCGGTTTTGTATATTATTTTGTTGGAGTGTTTATTTGCACTGGTGGCGATCTTTGATGCCCAGTGTTTGTAATCTGTTGTCTGCTTGTGCTTTATTATCATAGTGGCGAACTTTGATGCCCAGTGGATGTAATATGCCGTAATTTCTTTATTGTATAGTCTAGGTTTTTTCTTATTCACGATGCTGTAGTTATTTTACTGTATATATATCCTGTCTTCGCAGTAAACCGGCCAAACCGTAAAATTACGGTACATAATCGAGTCGTCGTGCAATCACGATGTAGGTTGGGCCTGAAACGTGCCGAAGAGCTCACGAGCCGACAGCAGCCTGAAATGAACCCCGGCCCATGATTGTGCGAATCAAATCACGAGCTTTTAACAGGCCAAAAAAATTGTCTCGGTCCTTGTTTGGCCCAATCAGATATCGGCTGCGAGCAGGCCGGATGCAAACCGGGTCGTAGTTAGGCCCAACCATATGACGGGCTTTTAACAGGCTGAAATTAATATAGGGCCAAAATGTTAAGCGGACACTTAACAGGCCAAAACTAATATCAGGCCGAATAACTAAGTGGGCCTTTAGCAAGTGGGCCCAAAAGCATAGTGTCCAGTTGACGGGCCGAATCTGATATGGGCCACAATTAGGCCCAAAACCTCTTAAAGGGCCGGACCTGATCTAGGCCGTAATTTGGCCCAGAACGTGGTAGGCTTTTAACGGGCCGAATCTCATATGGGCCACTATTAAGCCCGGAGCGTGGCAGGCCATTAATGGACCGAATCAAATATGGGCCGGCATTTGGCCCAAAACATGGCAGCCAGTTACTGGGCCGGCCTACTAGGGTCCTCAAAATCTTGTGGGCCTACAGCTAGGCAGGCCCATTAATGTCGGCGAAATCTCGTGGGCCTTTAGCTGGGCCGGCCCATTATGATCCGCAAGAATTTTGTGGGCCTTTACCTGGGCCGGCCCATTACGGCACACAAAAATCTTGTGGGCCTTTACCTTGGCCGGCCCATTATGGCCTAGGAAATCTTGTGGGCCTTTAGCTGGGCCAGCCCATTATGGTCCGCAAAATCTCGTGGGCCTTTAGCTGGGCCGGCCCATTATGGTCCGCAAAATCTTGTGGGCCTTCAGTTGGGCCAGCCCATTTAAACTTGTTGGGTTGTGACACGTGTCGACGTATCATAGGCGCCTTCTGTCTAGTGAGTGGATGACATCTGTCCCAACGGTGAGATGACACGTGTTTCCTCTAGCCAATGATGATTTTACACATGGAAAATCCCCATTGGTCGGGGCTGTTAATGGGTTATCGGATCCAAAACCCGACCCGATAGCTTAACGACGTTCCGTTACGGTGGATGCCACATGTCGGTCACCCTTGACGAAAGCACTTCTGTGACGCGTGATTTATCGTCATGGAAGTGGACACTTCCGTGATGATAATTTTGGTAATGTCATGGAACACTTCTATGACAGCATAGGTATGACTATCTTGATTCTGTCATAAATTTGTCATGGATGTACATGCATGACAAAAAACGCGACCTACTGTGACAAACACGTATCATCACGGAAGTGTATTTTTTGTAGTGATTGGGTGTGTTGGGGACACAAGAGACTCTTTCTTATTTGGTTGCATGGTTGTTTGAGAAAGACCATCTTCATCCTACGCCTCCCACGGATTGATAAACCGTAGGTCATCCACTTGAGGGAAATTTGCTACTGTCCTACAAACCTCTGCACTTGGAGGCTCAACAACGTCTACAAGAAGAAGGTTGCATAGTAGACATCAAGTAGTTTCTCGCGCCGTTGCCGGGGAGGTGAGTACTTGAAGGTATATCTTTAGATCTTGCAATCGAATCTTTTTGTTTCTTGTTTTAGCACTATTTTAATTTACAAAAGAAAACTACATAAAAATAGAATTGAGTTTGCCTCATACGCTTCATCTTTTTAATATCTTTCGTGAGTATGATGGAAAGGAAAATTGTGCCAAAGTGTTAGAAGAAGAATGCATTAAAATGTTTGGCACTAAATCTTTGAATGATGAGCATGATTGCAATGTTGTTAGTATGGACTCCTTGAATATCCATAGTACTAATGATGATTGCACTAGTCATGATGAAAATGTCTCTTATAAGCACGTCAAGTTTTGTGGAGTGCATAGAGTTTGCAAGTACACACCAAATAGGGAAAATAGATTTTGCAAGAGGCATAAGTATTTGGAAACTAAATGGTTGCAAGAAAGGCTAGATGTTTGTGCTGAAAATTTAAAATTTCCTCACCGTACTTGTAACTTTGCAATGAACATGGTCATTTAAATCTCAAATGCAAATTGTTTCATGATCGAATCGTGTCCAAAAATTGTGATGACTTGATTTCCCTTGCACATCATAATCAACTTAGTTTGCTTTTGGGTTATGAAGAAATGAAATGTATAACTAAGCATATTCCAGAATATAACCTTGAGAAATTCCTCGATATTAATCTAGAGGAAATTTTTATGTATTGTGCGGTGAATTGTATTGAAAATCCTTATATTACCCATTACATAAAGAAAAGAAAACAAATAGAGGATGAAGAGAATACTAATGAAAGAGAAGAGGCTTCCCAATATCCTCCTATTATTTCTTATGATGAATCCGGTAACGAGGAGGAGCCTTCTATCCAACCAATCTCATCAATAAGGAGCTCAAAAAGAGTGTTAAACCCACACAGGAGGCGAAAAAGAAAAAGGAAAGACGGAGAAGCAAAGGTAGAAAAGTATCCCTCCCAAATGATGTTGCTCCTGTTACTCCTTATGATGATGATAATTGCTATACTATTGGCGCTATCCGTGCTATTAATGATGAGAGTGATTATGCTTATGATATGAAAAGGCCCAAGCTTGGGGATGCTATGTTTGATGAGAATGACATGTTTGGTAATATATTTGCTGCAATTAATGTTTGTCCCAAGCTTGGGGATGCTATGTTTAATGAAGATGATATTTTCAGCCTCCCAAGTTTTGGTGAGCAAATTTATTATGATGATAGCATGCCTCCTACTTATGTTGATTATATTGATTAAAGTGGATTTTGAGAGGTCATGACTTTATTTAGTGATGAATCCACTATTTCGGAAGAGGTTTCAATTGATTATGATGAGAACAAAGTTGCTACTTATGATGATTATTGTGATGAAACTTATGCTATAAAAAGTAGTTCTGATTATATTTATAAAACTTGTCATGGTTATGATTACCCTTTTTCTGAACATTACTCTTTTAATGTGTAAACCATTTATAGTATTCGAGTTTCTTATGATACTCCCACTATTCCGAACGAGAAGAATTTTGCTTATGTGGAGAGTAATAAAAATTCTACGCTTGTAGATCATGAAAAGAATAATTTAGGTGCTGGTTATATTGTTGAATTCATTCATGATGATACTGAAATTTTTTATGAGGGAGGAACATATGCTTGTAGGAATTGCAACAATATCAAGTTTCCTCTCTATGTGCTTAAAGTTTTGAAGTTATGCTTGTTTTGCCTTCCTACGCTAGTTGATTATTGTTCCCGTAAGTTGGTTGCTCAAAAAATCCCTATGCATAGGAAGTGGGTTAGAATTAAATGTGCTAGCCATATTCTTCATGATGCTCTCTTTATGTTTCAATTCTTATCTTTTATGTGAGCATCATTGAAATCATCATGCCTAGCTAGGGGCGTTAAACGATACCGCTTGTTGGGAGGCAACCCAATTTTATTTTAGTTTCTGGTTTTTTGGTTCTGTTTAGTAATAAATAATCCATATAGCTTCTGGTTAGATGTGTTTTTATGTTTTAATTAGTGTTTGTGCCAAGTAGAACCTTTGGGAAGACTTGGGTGAAGTCTTTGTGATCTTGCTGTAAAAAACAAAAACTTTAGCGCTCACGAGATCAGCTACAACTGTTTACTGGAGAGTGATATTTGGTTGATTCTTTTTGCAGAAGCTTAATGGACAAATTACTTAGGTCCAATTGTTTATTTCAGAATTTTTGGAGTTACAGAAGTATACGTTTGATATAGATTACTACAGACTGTTCTGTTTTTGACAGATTCTGTTTTCTATGTGTTGTTTGCTTATTTTTGATGAATCTATGAGTAGTATCGGAGGATATGAACCATAGAGAAGTTGGAATAAAGTAGATATTACACCAATCTGAATTTAGAATGATTTCACAACAGTACCTAAGTGGTGATTTATTTTCTTATACTAACTGAGCTTACGCGTTTTTTGTTAAGTTTTGTGTTGTGAAGTTTTCAAGTTTTGGGTAAAGATTCGATGGACTATGGAATAAGGAGTGGCAAGAGCCTAAGCTTGGGGATGCCCAAGGAACCCCATGGTAATATTCAAGGACAACCAAGATCCTAAGCTTTGGGATGCCCTGGATGGCATCCCCTCTTTCGTCTTCGTTCATTGGTAACTTTACTTGGAGCTATATTTTTATTCACCACATATTATGTGTTTTGCTTGGAGCGTCATTTTATTTTCTTTTGTTTTGTTTCCTGTTTGAATAAAATACCAAGATCTGAAATTCTTAAATGTTAGAGAGTCTTCACATAGCTGCATAGTTATTCGACAACTCATTGATATTCACTTATATCTTTTGGAGTAGTTTGTCGTTTGCTCTACTGCTTCACTTAAATCTTTTAGAGCATGACGATAGTTTTATTTTGAAGAAATAGATGAACTCTCATGATTCACTTATATCATTTTGAGATTCTTTAGAACAACATGGTAATTTGCTTTGGTTATGATTTCAGTCCTAATATGATAGGCATCCAAGAGGGATATAATAAAAACTTTCATATAAAGTGCATTGAATACTATGAGAAGTTTGATTCCTTATGATTGTTATGAGATAGGAAGATGGTGATATTAGAGTCATGCTAGTTGAGTAGTTCTGAATTTGAGAAATACTTGTTCTAAAGTTTGTGATTCCCGTAGCATGCATGTATGGTGAACCGTTATGTGATGAAGTCGGAGCATGATTTATTTATTGATTGTCCTCCTTATGAGTGGCGGTCGGGGACGAGCGATGGTATTTTCCTACCAATCTATCCCCTAGGAGCATGCGTGTAGCACTTTGTTTCGATAACTAATAAATTTTTGCAATAAGTATGTGAGTTCTTTATGACTAATGTTGAGTCCATGGATTATACGCACTCTCACCCTTCCACCATTGCTAGCCTCTCTAATACGCCCACCATACACCTTCCTCAAAACAGCCACCATACCTACCTATCATGGCATTTCCATAGCCATTCCAAGATATATTGCCATGCAACTTTCCACCGTTCCGTTTATTATGACACGCTCCATCATTATCATATTGCTTCGCATGATCATGTAGTTGACATTGTATTTGTGGCAAATCCACCGTTCATAATTCTTTCATACATGTCACTCATGAGTCATTTCACATCCTGGTACACCGCCGGAGGCATTCATATAGAGTCATATTTTGTTCTAAGTATCGAGTTGTAATTCTTGAGTTGTAAGTAAATAAAAGTGTGATTATCATCATTATTAGAGAATTGTCCCAGTGAGGAAAGGATGATGGAGACTATGATTCCCCCACAATTCGGGATGAGACTCCGGACTAAAAAAATAGAAGCCATAAAAAAAGAGAAAAGGCCCAAAAAAATGAGAGAAAAAGAGAGAAGGGACAATGCTACTATCCATTTACCACACTTGTGCTTCAAAGTAGCACCATGATCTACATGATAGAGAGTCTCCTATGTTGTCACTTTCATATACTAGTGGGAATCTTTCATTATAGAACTTGGCTTGTATATTCCAATGATGGGCTTCCTCAAAATGCCCTAAATCTTCGTGAGCAAGCGTGTTGGATGCACACCCACTTAGTTTTTTTGTTGAGCTTTCATACACTTATAGCTCTAGTGCATCCGTTGCATGAAAATCCCTACTCACTCACATTGATATCTATTGATGGGCATCTCCATAGCCCGTCGATACGCCTAGTTAATGTGAGACTATCTTCTCCTTTTTGTCTTCTCCACAACCACAATTTTATTCCACCTATATTGCTATGTCCATGGCTCATGCTCATGTATTGCGTGAAGATTGAAAAAGTTTGAGAACATCAAAAGTATGAAACAATTGCTTGGCTTGTCATCGGGGTTGTGCATGATTTTAATATTTTGTGCAATGAAGATAGAGCATAGCCAGACTATATGATTTTATGGGGATAGCTTGCTTTGGCCATGTTATTTTGAGAAGACATGATTGCTTTGTTATATGCTTGAAGTATTATTATTTTCATGTCAATATTAAACTTTTGCCTTGAATCTTATGGATCTGAATATTCATGCCACAATAAAGAGAATTACTTAGAAAATTATGCTAACTAGCATTCCACATCAAAAATTTTGTTTTTATCATTTACCTACTCGAGGACGAGCAGGAATTAAGCTTGGGGATGCTTGATACGTCTCCAACGTATCTATAATTTACGATTGTTCCATGCTATTATATTATCCATCTAGGATGTTTTATGGGCTTTGTTATACACTTTTATATTATTTTTGGGACTAACCTATTAACCGGAGGCCCAGCCCAAAATGCTGTTTTTTTTGCCTATTTCAGTGTTTCGAAGAAAAGGAATATCAAACGGAGTCCAAACGGAATGAAACCTTCGGGAGAGTTATTTTTTTAACGAAAGCAATCCAGGAGACTTGGAATAGACGTCATGGAAGCTTCGAGGAAGCCACGAGGCAGGTAGGCGTGCCCTACCCCCTGGGCATGGCCCCACCCTCGTGGGGCCCTCGTGGCTCCCCTGACCGACTTCTTTCGCCTATATATGTCCATATACCCTAAAAACATCGAGGAACAGAATAGATCAGGAGTTCCGCTGCCGCAAGCCTCTGTAGCCACCAAAAACCAATCGGGATCCTGTTCCGGCACCCTGCAGGAGGGGGGATCCCTCATCGGTGGCCATTTGCATCATCCCGGCGCTCTCCATGACGAGGAGGGACTAGTTCACCCTCGGGGCTGAGGGTATGTACCAGTAGCTATGTGTTTGATCTCTCTCTCTCTCTCTCTCTCTCTCTCTCTCTCGTGTTCTTGAGGTGGTACGATCTTGATGTATCGCGAGCTTTGATATTATAGTTGGATCTTATGATGTTTCTCCCCCTCTACTCTCTTGTAATGGATTGAGTTTTCCCTTTGAAGTTATCTTATCGGATTGAGTCTTTAAGTATTTGAGAACACTTGATGTATGTCTTGCATGTGCTTATGTGTGGTAACAATGAGATATCACGTGATTCACTTGATGTATGTTTTGGTGATCAACTTGCGCGTTTCGTTACCTCGTGAACTTATGCATAGGGGTTGGCACACGTTTTCGTCTTGACTCTCCAGTAGAAACTTTGGGGCACTCTTTGAAGTTCTTTGTGTTGGTTGAATAGATGAATCTGAGATTGTGTGATGCATATCATATAATCATACCCACGGATACTTGAGGTGACATTGGAGTATCTAGGTGACATTAGGGTTTTGGTTGATTTGTGTCTTAAGGTGTTATTCTAGTACAAACTCTATGATAGATTGAACAGAAATAATAGCTTTGTGTTATTTTACTACGGACTCTTGAATAGATCGATCAGAAAGGATAACTTTGAGGTGGTTTCGTACCCGACCATAATCTCTTCGTTTGTTCTCCTCTATTAGTGACTTTGGAGTGACTCTTTGCTGCATGTTGAGGGATAGTTATATGATCCAATTATGTTATTATTGTTGAGATAACTTGCGCTAGTGAAAGTATGAACCCTAGGCCTTGTTTCAACGCACTACAATACTGATTGTGCTCACTTGTATCGCTTGCTACCTTGCTGTTTTTATATTTTCAAATTACAATTACCTTTATCTACCATCCATATTGCACTTGTATCACCATCTCTTCGCTGAACCAGTGCACCTATACAATTTACCATTGTATTGGGTGTGTTGGGACACAAGAGACTCTTTGTTATTTGGTTGCAGAGTTGTTCGAGAGAGACCATCTTCATCCTACGCCTCCCACGGATTGATAAACCTTAGGTCATCCACTTGAGGGAAATTTTCTACTATCCTACAAACCTCTGCACTAGGAAGCCCAACAACGTCTGCAAGAAGAAGGCCAGCGTGAGTTCTGGGTCGAGAGATTGCCACCAGGGAGAGGCGAGCCTGGAAGCGGAAGCATGAGAGATGTCCCGCCTCGCTGCGAAAGGAGCCAAGATGTCCCGCCGCGCGACTGTAGCAGCAGAGAGGTCCTGCCGCGCCGCCGAAACATCACAGAGTTCCCACCGCGCCGTCGAAGCAGCAGACTAGTCCGGCTGCGCCGCGGAAGCAGAAGAGATGTCCCTTCCGCGCCGCGAATGCAGCAGAGATGTCCTCCCGCGCCGCGGCGGCCTGGGAAAATGTATCATGGGCAAGCGAGGACTCTTACAGGTGCATGTGTGCCCTCATCCTTAGGCAGATGGATCATATCTCCAGGTGGGCGAGGTTGCAGGATGTCCTGAAATCCTGATTTGAACAGTCTACCGGCGTCATCCGGCAACTAAATGAGAGCAATGCGAAGCTGTAGGCGGAGCACGACCAGCTGAGGGCGAAGATCGTCGGAAGTGTGCAGCAGTAGGAGCATACCACTGTCTTGTTGAAGAGGACCGGTGTCATCGTCGAGAAACTTATGGACGAGAATGCCATGCTGCGCATCGAGCACAGAAGGCTAGTGGAGGAATCCGTGGATGCTCTCAAGCAGCATCTTGAGGACAAGAAAGAGCTCATTGCCGCTCGCCGTGGAGACTAGTTCCCGCGGCCTGCAGCAACGCATCAACAAAGTAGACATCAACGAGCCAGATAGTTGTCTTCCTTCTTCTTTTGCCCTTGTGTATTTCGGGCGTTGCCGCATGTGGCTTTTCTTAATTATGTTCCTAAATATGCAAGACAATTATTATCCACTGTCATCGTCCTTATATTCATCATGCTTGCTATAAGTCGGAGTCGATGCTATATAGGTCCATCGGATCTTACATCAAGATCCGTGCAAAACTTTCTTTTCAGATTTTCATTTTTCTCTCTTAAATCTCAGTCCAGTGAGACATATAGCCACGTTGTAGAATAGGTGCTCGGGCACCATTAATGGGGACATTGGGAGGAAGTTGCGCGGCGGGTAGCGATCAAAGGGCTCTCCTCTCGACAAGCACGTGCAGGGGTCTGATCGCACGCCTCCCGTACTCAAATAGCTACCCCGCACGACACCTGCTAGCAAATAAAAAGGGACACACATGGCGGCACGTAATTGGTAAGTAGAACGCCCACGGTTTCAATAATACTTGTGTTTCCAATTTGTAATGTGGCAGCAATTGTTCCAAAATGACTTTGTTGATTGTTAATGTGTGCGCCTTGGCAAATCGGAAAGAAAAATTACCACAACATGTTGGTGCGATGTCATGACACCATGCCAAGTTTCATGATTTTTAGGCGTGTTTTGGACTTACAGGAATTAAAAAAGCAAGTTTCTCAATCTTTCCATCCGAGCCATGGCGCCCAGATGTTTGAATTTCATTCCCATCTCTTGCATAGGACCTAGAAATTCACCCAAGGACACACATGTGGGTTTTCAAACAACTTTGGTGCACTGGAGCATGTGCTTGTAGTTCAAATTTGAATTACGCACATTAAATGCCCATAAACTCAATTAATGCATAAAAATGCCAAACGAACCCGGAATAATTCCAAAATTTAGGACGATACTTCTATTTGGTCTAATCTGCCTGTGTAAAAAAATTAAGGCGGGAGAAGGAAGTATACGTATCTCGTTTCGCACACGGAGGTGACACATTCCCTCTCGAAACCACGAGCCTTCTTGAGGGAAGCTTCGGTTTGCAAGAAGCTTACACCAAAGCTTGTACCAATTCAGCCAAAAAAATTACCGCAACATGTTGGTGCCATGTCATGACACCATGGCAAGTTTCATGATTTTTACCCGTGTTTTGGATTTACAGGAATTAAAAACCAAGTTTCTCAATCTTTACCGGCGAGCCACGACGCCCAAATGTTTGAATTTCATTCCCATCTCTTGCATGGGACCTATAAATTCACCCAAGGACACAGATGTGATTTGTCAAACAACTTTGGTGCACTGGAGCATGTGCTTGTAGTTCAAATTTGAATTATGCACATTAAATGCCCAGAAACTCAATTAATGCATAAAAATTCCAAACGAACCCCGAATAATTCCAAAATTTAGCACGATACTTCTATTTGGTATAATCTGCATGTGTAAAAAAATTAATGCGCGAGAAGGTAGTATACATATTTCATTTCGCACACGGAGGTGACATGTTCCCTCTCGGAACCACGAGCCTTCTTGAGGGAAGCTCCGGTTTGCAAGAAGCTTACACCAAAGCTTGTCCCAATTCGGCCGAAAAATTACTACAGCATGTCGGTGCCATGTCATGATACGATGCTAAGTTTCATGATTTTCAGCGTGTTTTGGATTTACAGGAATTAAAAAACCAAGTTTCTCAATCTTTCCGGCCGAGCCACGACGCCCAGATGTTTGAATTTCATTCCCATTTCTTGCATGGGACCTATAAATTAACTTAAAGACACACGTGTGATTTTTCAACAAACTTTGGTGCATTGGAGCATGTGCTTGTAGTTCAAATTTGAATTATGCACATTAAATACCCAGAAACTCAAATAATGCATAAAATGCCAAACGAACCTGAAATAATTCCAAAATTTAGCACGATACTTCTATTTGATCTAATCTGCCTATGTAAAAAAATTAAGGCGGGAGAAGGTAGTATACGTATCTCATTTCGCACACGGAGGTGACATGTTCCCTCTTGGAACCACGAGCCTTCTTGACGGAAGCTCCAGTTTGCAAGAAGCTTACACCAAAGCTTGTCCCAATTCGGCCAAAAAAATTACCGCAGCATGTTGGTGCCATGTCATGACACGATGCCAAGTTTCATGATTTTCAGGCGTGTTTTGGATTTATAGGAATTAAAAAACCAAGTTTCCCAATCTTTCCGGGCGAGCCACGATGCCCAGATGTTTGAATTTCATTCCCAACTCTTGCATGGGACCTATAAATTCACCCAAGGACACACATGTGAGTTTTCAAACAACTTTGGTGCACTAGAGCATGTGCTTGTAGTTCAAATTTGAATTATGCACATTAAATGCCCAGAAACTCAATTAATGCTTTAAAATGCCAAACGAACCCGGAATAATTCCAAAATTTAGGACGATACTTCTATTTGGTCTAATATGCCTGTGTAAAAAATTAAGGCGGGAGAAGGCAGTATACGTATCTCGTTTCACACACGGAGGTGATACATACCCTCTCCGAACCATGAGTCGTCTTGAGGAAAGCTCCGGTTTGCACGAAGCTTACACCAAAGCTTGTCCCAATTCAGACAAAAAAATTACCGCAACATGTTGGTGCCATGTTATGACACTATGACAAGTTTCATGATTTTTAGGCGTGTTTTGGACTTACAGGAATTAAAAAAGCAAGTTTCTCAATCTTTCCATCCGAGCCATGGCGCCCAGATGTTTGAATTTCATTCCCATCTCTTGCATAGGACCTAGAAATTCACCCAAGGACACACATGTGGGTTTTCAAACAACTTTGGTGCACTGGAGCATGTGCTTGTAGTTCAAATTTGAATTACGCACATTAAATGCCCATAAACTCAATTAATGCATAAAAATGCCAAACGAACCCGGAATAATTCCAAAATTTAGGACGATATTTCTATTTGGTCTAATCTGCCTGTGTAAAAAAATTAAGGCGGGAGAAGGAAGTATACGTATCTCGTTTCGCACACGGAGGTGACACATTCCCTCTCGAAACCACGAGCCTTCTTGAGGGAAGCTTCGGTTTGCAAGAAGCTTACACCAAATCTTGTTCCAATTCAGCCAAAAAAATTACCGCAACATGTTGGTGCCATGTCATGACACCATGGCAAGTTTCATGATTTTTACCCGTGTTTTGGATTTACAGGAATTAAAAACCAAGTTTCTCAATCTTTACCGGCGAGCCACGACGCCCAAATGTTTGAATTTCATTCCCATCTCTTGCATGGGACCTATAAATTCACCCAAGGACACAGATGTGATTTGTCAAACAACTTTGGTGCACTGGAGCATGTGCTTGTAGTTCAAATTTGAATTATGCACATTAAATGCCCAGAAACTCAATTAATGCATAAAAATTCCAAACGAACCCTGAATAATTCCAAAATTTAGCACGATACTTCTATTTGGTATAATCTGCATGTGTAAAAAAATTAATGCGGGAGAAGGTAGTATACATATTTCATTTCGCACACGGAGGTGACATGTTCCCTCTCGGAACCACGAGCCTTCTTGAGGGAAGCTCCGGTTTGCAAGAAGCTTACACCAAAGCTTGTCCCAATTCGGCCAAAAAATTACTACAGCATGTCGGTGCCATGTCATGATACGATGCTAAGTTTCATGATTTTCAGCGTGTTTTGGATTTACAGGAATTAAAAAACCAAGTTTCTCAATCTTTCCGGCCGAGCCACGACGCCCAGATGTTTGAATTTCATTCCCATTTCTTGCATGGGACCTATAAATTAACTTAAAGACACACGTGTGATTTTTCAACAAACTTTGGTGCATTGGAGCATGTGCTTGTAGTTCAAATTTGAATTATGCACATTAAATACCCAGAAACTCAAATAATGCATAAAATGCCAAACGAACCTGAAATAATTCCAAAATTTAGCACGATACTTCTATTTGATCTAATCTGCCTATGTAAAAAAATTAAGGCGGGAGAAGGTAGTATACGTATCTCATTTCGCACACGGAGGTGACATGTTCCCTCTTGGAACCACGAGCCTTCTTGACGGAAGCTCCAGTTTGCAAGAAGCTTACACCAAAGCTTGTCCCAATTCGGCCAAAAAAATTACCGCAGCATGTTGGTGCCATGTCATGACACGATGCCAAGTTTCATGATTTTCAGGCGTGTTTTGGATTTATAGGAATTAAAAAACCAAGTTTCCCAATCTTTCCGGGCGAGCCACGATGCCCAGATGTTTGAATTTCATTCCCAACTCTTGCATGGGACCTATAAATTCACCCAAGGACACACATGTGAGTTTTCAAACAACTTTGGTGCACTAGAGCATGTGCTTGTAGTTCAAATTTGAATTATGCACATTAAATGCCCAGAAACTCAATTAATGCTTTAAAATGCCAAACGAACCCGGAATAATTCCAAAATTTAGGACGATACTTCTATTTGGTCTAATATGCCTGTGTAAAAAATTAAGGCGGGAGAAGGCAGTATACGTATCTCGTTTCGCACACGGAGGTGATACATTCCCTCTCGGAACCATGAGTCGTCTTGAGGAAAGCTCCGGTTTGCACGAAGCTTACACCAAAGCTTGTCCCAATTCAGACAAAAAAATTACCGCAACATGTTGGTGCCATGTTATGACACCATGACAAGTTTCATGATTTTCAGGCGTGTTTTGGATTTACAGGAATTAAAAAACCAAGTTTCTCAATCTTTCCGGGCGAGCCACGACGCCCAGATGTTTGAATTTCATTCCCATCTCTTGCATGGGACCTATAAATTCACCCAAGGATACACATGTGATTTTTCAAACAACTTTGGTGCACTGGAGCATGTGCTTGCAGTTCAAATTTGAATTATGCACATTAAATGCCCAAAAACTCAATTAATGCATAAAAATGCCAAACGAACCCGGAATAACTCCAAAATTTAGCACCATACTTCTATGTGGTATAATCTGTCAGTGTAAAAAAATTAATGCGGGAGAAGGCAGTATTCGTACTTCATTTCGCACACGGAGGTGACACGTTCCCTCTGGAAACCACGAGCCTTCTTGAGGGAAGCTCCGGTTTGCAAGAAGCTTGCACCAAAGCTTGTCCCAATTCGGCCAAAAAAATTACCGCAGCATGTCGGTGCCATGTCATGACACGATGCCAGGTTTCATGATTTTGAGGTGTGTTTTGGATTTACAGGAATTAAAAAACCAAGTTTCTCAATCTTTCCGGCCGAGCCACGACGCGCAGATGTTTGAATTTCATTCCCATTCCTTGCATGGGACCTATAAATTAACTCAAAGACACACATATGATTTTTCAACAAACTTTGGTGCAGTGGAGCATGTGCTTGTAGTTCAAATTTTAATTATGCACAATAAATACCCAGAAACTCAATTAATGCATAAAAATGCCAAGCGAACCCGGAATAATTCCAAATTTAACCACGACACTCATGTACTACTTGCATGTTCACTGTACGTAAATGTTCTAGCAATTCAAACACCATCCTTTCCCTCCGTAACACCATTTTGTCTTTCAAAACATAATGAAAAAATCAGGTATACCACAAACAGTTTACTAGAAAGAATCGTATGAGATGCGATTTAAAATATCTTGGCGCACCGTCTTGTCTGCCTTACACAGGAAGCTTCGCCGTCTATAGTCCATCGCCCCCGCTTGAACCACACTTGCGCGCGAGTTTCTCGCGGCACCGAGCGAATTTTTTTTCCACCGCGGAAACATCTATCTCCCCGCCCCCTCCCTCCTACCAAAAGCCACATTTCCACTGTTCCTCCTTGCTTTCCAAGTTCAAACCTTCACTGTTGCTTACTGGCAGCTCAGCCTCCTCACCAGCGACCCTTCTTATTGCAGCGCTGCCTCATCGTCGGCTACCCTTCTTCTAGCAGCGCCGCCTCCTTGCCGGCGACCCTTCTTCTTGTTGCGCGGTCAACTTGCCGCCGACCCTTCTTCTTGCTATGCGGCCTCATCGATATGGTCAGGTAATCCACACGCCACCCACACCATCCTCCTCCTTTCCTATCCCACATGCCCCGACCGACGGAGCAACACCTTCCACGAAATCACTGCCCCCCTCCTCCAATTAAGCACCGTCCATAGTCATTTTGCACACAGTATAACATGGAGCTTAGTAGCATGCGGCCGCATATGCGAACAAGGTCGCTATGGCTGCCATGCGTGTCGACCGCCAGATCTTGGAGGAGCACCTCGTCTTCAAGGCCACCGTCGACACCGCCACGCGGTTGTCTACTTTAAAATACAGTTCGTGATGTTTTCTCGAGGCCACTGCCAGTGCCTTCTAGTGATTTGTCCTCTGTAATGTTAATATGCAATCTGATGTTCAGTTAACAGTTTGGTCCTCTGAAATGTAATGTTCAGTTAACACTTTGGTCCAACAATTCCTACATTTCGTAGTACTGTTCCCAAGCATTCTTTGTTTTTTTAACTGTCCTATCTTCTAGTACATGTTTCTATTCTGCAATGTCGTGCTCAGTTAACTATTTTAGTTCATTTGGTCTGCTGTCCATTTAACTGTTTGGTTCAGTTCTGCAATTTGATTTTCATTTGTTGTGGGTACAATTTTGTATTGTTATGCATGTGACACCAATCGAATTTGGCTGTACTCAATACATATTCTACTGATACTATGGCAACTCACAGTTAACCTGATCAAGATCTTCCTTATGTGTGTTGCAGGGAAAAAATGGGAGACACTACAGTTTACCATCGAGGTTTGTTCAAGCAGGGTCCTTTTGCTAATAGCACATTATTGTGCAGTTGCAAGAATCATTCTAATATTTAGGTTTCTTACAATTTGGTCTTGCACATGTAGGTCTTACTGTCAGAAGCTTAGACCCACTGTTCGACCCATTTTACATATGGGGAAATGAGATGTCCATGAATATCAGTCAAGTCAAGAAACTCAGAAAGATTGTTAGGATGAAGAAACTTGCGACGAATAACAGCAAGATCTTTGTTTGCACAATGAAGAAGACATCAGTCAACTATAGGATGGTACCAACTCTTTTACCTTATTTTTACCCCTTGCGCCATTTCAAAATTTACAACAACAATTTATGCATAGCTTTGTTTTCAGCACTTTTCAAAGCAGTTCACCGATGATTACCTCTCAAACCACCTGCATGGTCAAGAGGCGAGGAAGGTATTCATTCAACACCCACGGTACAATATTGAAGTCTTGCTGAAGAGGACGAAGGTTGGGCAGGCAATTATCCATAGCCACTGGCCTAAAGTTGCAAGGACATTCAACATCACTGAAGGCTCAATATTTGCCTTTCGCTTCTGCAGTTTCCCAGATGAGATTCATCTATCTATTTACCGTGTATGATGCTACTTTCCAAAGGTTTTTAATGCTGCATGTGAAAGTTGGTGCTGTTGTGTAAAGGCGTAACTGAGTGCCGAAGCTATCTAATGTAATTCGATTATGAAATCATGGTTGCTTTTATACGAATATGGAATATCTGGCGTGTTTTATAAGAAATATCAGTTTGATAAGTACATGGATTATCAATCATAGGCTAATTACCTTGCTTATTGGGGTTTTCTGTTGCAAACGGTTACTTAGACAGCACCATGGGCGGTGAACTCAAACAACCCGCATGGTTTCTAGAAAGTAGGCGTGTTCGATTAACAATCACACACGACTTCCGACATTGAACTGTTTGCGTTAGGCCACCTTACACAAACGTTTCCACACAAAGAACTATGTGTGATATACATACCTACGGAAATGTTTTTCTAGGATTCACCGTGTGGGATGTACATACCTACGGAAATGATTTTCTAGGATTCACCGCGTGGGATGTACATACCTACGGAAATGATTTTATGGGATTCACCGTGTGGGATGTACTACCAAGAGCCTAAGCTTGGGGGTGCCCTGGATGGCATCCCTTCTTTCGTCTTCGTTCATCGTTAACTTTACTTGGAGCTATATTTTTATTCACCACATGATATGTGTTTTGCTTGGAGCGTCATTTTATTTTGTTTTGTTTTGCTTGCTGTTTGAATAAAATACCAAGATCTGAGATTCTTGAATGTTAGAGAGTCTTCACATAGTTGCATAATTATTCAACTACTCATTGACCTTCACTTATATCATTCGGAGTAGTTTGTCGTTTGCTCTAGTGCTTCACCTATATCCTTTTAGAGCACAACGGTGGCTTTATTTTTAAGAAATATATGAACTCTCATGCTTCACTTATATTATTTTGAGAGTCTTTAGAACAACATGGTAATTTGCTTTGGTTATGAATTTAGTCCTAATATGATGGGCATCCAAGATGGATATAATAAAAACTTTCATATAAGGTGCATTGAATATTATGAGAAGTTTGATTCCTTATGATTGTTTTGAGATATGAAGATGGCAATATTAGAGTCATGCTAGTGAGTAGTTGTGAATTTGAGAGATACTTGTGTTAAAGTTTGTGATTCCCGTAGCATGCACGTATGGTGAACCGTTATGTGATGAAGTCGGAGCATGACTTATTTATTGATTGTCTTCCTTATGAGTGGCGGTCGGGGATGAGCGATGGTCTTTTCCTACCAATCTATCCCCCTAGGAGCATGCGTGTAGTACTTTGTTTCGATGACTAATAGATTTTTGCAATAAGTATGTGAGTTCTTTATGACTAATGTTGAGTCCATGGATTATACGCACTCTCACCCTTCCACCATTGCTAGCCTCTCTAATAGTGCGCACCTTTTGCTGGTATCGTACACCCACCATATATCTTTCTCAAAACAGCCACCATACCTACCTATCATGGCATTTCCATAGCCATTCCGAGATATATTGCCATGCAACTTACCACCGTTCCGTTTATTATGACACGCTTCATCATTTTCATATTGCTTTGCATGATCATGTAGTTGACATCGTATTTGTGGCAAAGCCAACTTTCCTAATTATTTCATACATGTCACTCATGAGTCATTGCATATCCCGGTACACCGCCGGAGGCATTCATAAAGAGTCATATCTTGTTCTAAGTATCGAGTTGTAATTCTTGAGTTGTAAGTAAATAAAAGTGTGACGATCTTCATTATTAGATCATTGTCCCAGCGAGGAAAGGATGATGGAGACTATGATTCCCCCACAAGTCAGGATGAGACTCCGGATGAAAAAAGGCCAAAGAAGCCCAAATAAAAAAGAGAAAAAAGTGGCCATAAAAAATAGAAGGCCAAAAAACAAAAAAACAAAAACGAGAGAAAAAGAGAGAAGGGGCAATGCTACTATCCTTTTACCACACTTTTGCTTCAAAGTAGCACCATAATCTTCATGATAGAGAGTCTCATATGTTGTCACTTTCATATACTAGTGGGAATTTTACATTATAGAGCTTGGCTTGTATATTCCAATGATGGGCTTCCTCAAATTGCCCTAGGTCTTCGTGAGCAAGCGTGTTGGATGCACACCCGCTTAGTTTCTTTTGTTGAGCTTTCATACACTTATAGCTCTAGTGCATCCGTTGCATGGCAATCCCTACTCACTCACATTGATATCTATTAATGGGCATCTCCATAGCCCGTTGATACGCCTAGTTGATGTGAGATTATCTTATCCTTTTTGTCTTCTCCACAACCACCATTCTATTCCACCTATAGTGCTATGTCCATGGCTCACGCTCATGTATTTCGTGAAGATTGAAAAAGTTTGAGAACATCAAAAGTACGAAACAATTGCTTGGCTTGTCATCGGGGTTGTGCATGATTTAAATATTTTGTGTGATGAAGATAGAGCATAGCCAGACTATATGATTTTGTAGGGATAGCTTGCTTTGGCCATGTTATTTTGAGAAGACAAGATTGCTTTGTTAGTATGCTTGAAGTATTATTGTTTTCATGTCAATATTAAACTTTTGTTTTGAATCTTATGGATGTGAATAGTCTTGCGACAATAAAGAAGATTACATTGATAAATATGCTAGGTAGCATTCCACATCAAAAATTCTGTTTTTTTCATTTACCTACTCGAGGACGAGAAGGAACTAAGCTTGGGGATGCTTGATACATCTCCAACGTATCTATAATTTTTTATTGTTCCATGCTATTATTTTTTCTGTCTTGGATGTTCAATGGGACTAACCTATTAACCCAGAGCCCAGTGCTAGTTTCTATTTTCCCCTTGTTTTAGTGTTTTGGCAGAAAAGGAATATCAAACGGAGTCCAAACGAAATGAAACCTTTGGGAGCGTGATTTTTGGAACGAACGTGATCCAGGAGACTTGGAGTTGAAGTCAAGGAAGCTTCGAGGTGGCCACGAGGCAGGGAGGCGCGCCTACCCCCCTGGGCGTGCCCCCCTCGTTGGCCCCTCATGGCTCCCCTGACTGAATTCTTTCGCATATGTATATCCATATACCCTAAAAACATCGGGGAGCAGAATAGATCGGGAGTTCCACCGCCGCAAGCTTCTATAGCCACCAAAAACCAATCGGGACCCTGTTCCGGCACCCTTCCGGAGGGGGGAACCCTCACCGGTGGCCATCTTCATTATCCCGGCGCTCTCCATGACGAGGAGGGAGTAGTTCACCCTCGGGGCTGAGGGTATGTACCAGTAGCTATGTGTTTGATCTCTCTCTCTCTCTCTCATGTTCTTAAGGTGATACGATCTTGATGTATCGCGAGCTTTGCTATTATAGTTGGATCTTATGATGATTCTCCCCCTCTACTCTCTTGTAATGGATTGAGTTTTCCCTTTGAAGTTATCTTATCGGATTGAGTCTTTAAGGATTTGAGAACACTTGATGTATGTCATGCCGTGCTTATCTGTGGTGACAATGGAATATTCACGTGATTCACTTGATGTATGTTTTGGTGATCAACTTGCGGGTTCCGTGACCTCATGAACTTATGCATAGGGGTTGGAACACGTTTTCTTCTTGACTCTCTGGTAGAAACTTTGGGGCACTGATACGTCTCCGTCGTATCTACTTTTCCAAACACTTTTGCCCTTGTTTTGGACTCCAACTTGTATGATTTGAATGAAGCTAACCCGGACTGACATTGTTTTCAGCAGAATTGCCATGATATTGTTTTATGTGCAGAAAACAAAAGTTCTTGGAATGACCTGAAACTCCACGGGATGTCTTAAAAAAAATAAAAAAAATCCTCGCCAAAGATGAAGACCAGGGGACCCACACCCTGTCCACGAGGGCGGGGGCGCGCCCCCTACCTCGTGGGACCCCTGGACATCCTCCGACGCCAACTCCAACTCTATATATTTGCTTTCGGAGAGAAAAAAACAGAGGAGAAAAAATCATCGCGTCTTATGATACGCAGCCGCCGCCAAGCCCTAAAACCTCTCGGGAGGGCTGATCTGGAGTCCGTTCGGGGCTCCGGAGAGGGGGATTCGTCGCCTTCGTCATCATCAACCTCCATCACCAATTTCATGATGCTCACTGCCGTGCGTGAGTAATTCCATCGTAGGCTTGCTGGACGGCGATGGGTTTGATGAGATTTATCATGTAATCGAGTTAGTTTTGTTAGGGTTTGATCCCTAGTATCCACTATGTTCTGAGATTGATGTTGCTATGACTTTGCTTGTCACTAGGGACCGAGTGCCATGATTTCAGATCTGAACCTATTATGTTTCCATGAATATATGTGATTTCTTGATCCTATCTTGCAAGTCTATAGTCACCTACTATGTGTTATGATCCGGCAACCCCGAAGTGACAATAATCGGGACCACTCCCGGTGATGACCATAGTTTGAGGAGTTCATGTATTCACTATGTGCTAATGCTTTGTTCCAGTTCTCTATTAAAAGGAGGCCTTAATATCCCTTAGTTTCCATTAGGACCCCGCTGCCACGGGAGGGTAGGACAAAAGATGTCATGCAAGTTCTTTTCCATAAGCACGTATGATTATATTCAGAATACATGCCTACATTACATTGATGAATTGGAGCTAGTTCTGTGTCACCCTATGTTATGACTATTACATGATGAACCGCATCCGGCATAATTATCCATCACTGATCCGGTGCCTACGAGTTTTCCATATATTGGTTCTCGCTTATTTACTTTCCCGCTGCTACTGTTACAATCACTACAAAATACCAAAAATATTTACTATTGCTTGCACTACTCTTTTGTTACCGTTGCCACCACTATCATATTACTTTGCTACTAAACACTTTGCTGCAGATACTAAGTTTCCAGGTGTGGTTGAATTGACAACTCAGCTGTTAATACTTGAGAATATTCTTTGGCTCCCCTTGTGTCAAATCAATAAATTTTGGTTGAATACTCTACCCTTGAAAATTGTTGCGATCCCCTATACTTGTGGGTTATCAGGCACTCTTTGAAGTACTTTGTGTTGGTTTGAATAGATGAATCTGAGATTGTGTGACACATATTGTATAATCATACCCACGGATACTTGAGGTGACATTGGAGTATCTAGGTGACATTAGGGTTTTGGTTGATTTGTGTCTTAAGGTGTTATTCTAGTACGCACTCTATGATAGATCGAACTGAAAGAATAGCTTCATGTTATTTTACTACAGACTCTTGAATAGATCGATCAGAAAGGATAACTTTGAGGTGGTTTTGTACCCTACCATAATCTCTTCGTTTTTTCTCCTCTATTAGTGACTTTGGAGTGACTCTTTGTTGCATGTTAAGGGATAGTTATATGATCCAATTATGTTATTATTGTTTAGAGAACTTGCACTAATGAAAGTATGAACCCTAGGCCTGGTTTACTAGCATTGCAATACCGTTTACGATCACTTTTATCACTTGCTACCTTGCTATTTTTATATTTTCAGATTACAAAAACATATATCTACCATCCATATTGCACTTATATCACGATCTCTTCGCCGAACTAGTGCACCTATACAATTTACCATTGTATTGGGTGTGTTGGGGACATAAGAGACTCTTTGTTATTTGGTTGCAGGGTTGTTTGAGAGAGACCATCTTCATCCTACGCCTCCTATGGATTGATAAACCTTAGGTCATCCACTTGAGGGAAACTTGCTACTGTCCTACAAACCTCTGCACTTGGAGGCCCAATAATGTCTACAAGAAGAAGGTTGTGTAGTAGACATCAACCGTCTCGCAGGAGCGTGACGTCCTCAAGGCCCGGTACCATTGGGACCCAGTGAAGAATGTTTTCAAGACAGACGTGGTCACGAGGAGTTCATGAGACTGCTAGTAAATTTAGCTTCTGGTCAATTTGACTGCACGTTTAGTCATATTTGTAAATGATCCTTGTTCCTTTTGCAGAGAGAGCAGCACAGGATTGCGGCCGAAAGCGACTCGCCGTCTGGGGCGTTGGCAAGGCCCAAGTGGGACACCCCATTCAACCGGGCCTTGAACATATTGAAACGACTCCCGGTGGACACTCGGCCGTTGTATGGACGCGTGCACAGCGTCGGAGACGACGCCACGTGGAAGAACTATTACCGTGAGACCACGGAGGAGAGAAAGGAAAGATGTAGGTTAAATGAAGAAAACATCGACAAGAAGGTTGAGATTGCAGTTGAGAAGAAATCAACTAAGACAGTAAAAGCAGCGGTAGCTGCCGCAAAAGAGGAAATGGCAGCTACGTACGGTGTGTTGCTTCCGGCTATCATCAATTGGAGGAGGGCAAAATCCAAATGAAGATGCAGCGGACTTTCCCTTTGCCAACTTCTTCGGGAGCAGCTCGACTAGCGTTGCACCAGCGCCTACTCCTGCACCTGCACCAGCACCTGCGCCCGCACCTGCTCCTGCACCGGCTTCCGCATCAGCTCCTGCACCGGCTCATAGCAACCCATCCTCCGTCTCAGATGTGCTCGGCGGTGCTTCTTTTTAGGCTGAGCTCGACGCGCGCACGGTACCCGTCACACCGGCCCTCTTCAATAAATGTATAATCTCCCGTTTGCGTTGCCTTTCGAATGTCTCACGTCAGAGACATGTCTTTGTAGGCCGACGTAACCCCGTGTACCATATTGTACACCATCAGCGGCTAGAAGGTGGATGTGGGGAAGGTGACGATAAAGAAGCCGAAGGAACAATTGTTCCATAGTCGGATGATCCCCCTGACGTCTTCAAGTTTTCCGTGGCCAGTGTCAAAACGGGCCACGAGAATTTGGCTCCTCCGGTACTAGGGGAGATGACGACAAGACCCCGCGGCAGCTTGGCGGTTGCAAGAGGTGGGTCCTGTTGTGGCCAAAGAGACTCCTTTGTCTGGAGGCGGCAGGGAGCACACCCACGACCATGCAGCCTCAACAAGGTATGAACATCAACACCCACCTACCCAATTAGCATCGCATGTCGTGCCGGGTGATAGGGAACGGGGTGAGGAAGAGGTTCCATTAGTCGCTAATGACGTTGCCACGGTCAAAGAAGCAATGCATGATATCGATGCCATAGATGAGGATGGCAATGACGATGACACTCAACAGTATCTCAATATTGGCGCCTATGACGACAGAGGATTGATGGATCAACAGTATGAGTACTCAGTGTTTGAGCATCATGAGTTGGTGCCTGAATTGCTGCCTCTGAAGGCTGAACATATTATAGACGAACTTCCAGTACCAAAGAAGTATAGGAAGAGAGCGAGGAAAGCCAACAAAGCTGCTTCTATGATCCAGCCGCCTCCGCAGCCTCGGGTTCAAGAACATATACCTGTCATGGGTGCGGCAAAGTACCATATCCCCGGTGAACCAATCCTACCTAAGGCAGTGGTAGAGGCCATATACGGCGATCTAAGGAGACTTCATGACGATGTGATGTGGAGAGAGAAAAGCCTAATCACCTCGGAAACTCCAGGATACCCAATCTACGTGGTTAACATGCCGCGGCAAAGGTTGTACGGTGACACATTCCCCGGAGAGAACTTCTTCCTTCGATTCGATTACACCTTTGACATGTTTCACTTAAAAAATCTGGATTTTACGTTTGTCTGCCTTTTGCCTTGTACATGAACTACATCATCGGGACTGAGCAGATACCTTATATTTGTGTCGCAGACCCGTACATCATGCACAAGGGCTTCCTGGCAGTCTGCCCAGAGCACCGTGAATACGCGAGGGACTACATCGCCAGTTTCATGGTCGCCAATAAGGACAAGGAGACAATTCTCGTGCCTTATCATCTCATGTAAGTCATCCGCGCGGATATCCTTCCTTCAATTTCAATCATTCATTTGCACGGTGGAGGCTAATTTGAGGTGTACTTATTTCGCGCAGCCACGGGCGCGCCATCCTCATCATCCTTTACCCCCAATTATCCCACGCTCTTTACTTGGACCCGTCGAAGAACATGAACAAAAAGGATTACACCCACATCAAGTCTCTTCTCAACTTTACTATCTTTTTCTACGGCGTACGGGGTGGAGAGATCAAGACTAGGAACACAAGGAACCGCAGGCCCGCCTTCGGCCATAAGACCGACTTCTGCTGCATCCAGCAACCGAGTGATACTCTTAGTGATGGATTCTATGGCCTACACCACATGCTGGAGTACAGACGGGATCAGCAGAACCTTCGCATGTCACCTACATCCGGCGATGTCCATATTCTGCAATGGGCAAAGAACCTAGGAGATATCCCAGATCATCGACTTCGAGCTGAGTTCTATCACGTCCAGCGTTGACCTGCCCAAATCATCATGAAGGAAGTCCTCGAAAAAACAGGGATGTTCTACGAGGAAGGGAAAATGTCACGAGAAGACGTCCGAACACGCGTAGCCGCTCAGTGTCTCAACCTGAAGCCTTTCACTAAGCTCGGGGACTATCTCCCTGACTTGGATGAATGGCACTACATGTTGGAGTGATTGTCGATATATGACAATGTGTCCATTTAGTCCACAATTTCTGTATGACGAAACTTTGAGTTATGCATGATGAAACTTTATTTGTGATGTAATTAAACTGTCCTCCTCAACTAGCGAAGATCGCACTAGTTAGGGCATTTTGGGTACGATGAACTTTGTTATTTACGCTTATGATATGTTGCTTCTATTTTTACCAAGTCTGTATCTTTCTCTTTTTCAAATATATATGTTGCATATCATCGACTCATGTGACGATGCAGGTGCATAGATCATCGATGGCAAAGAAGTGCTGCACCAGGAGTATACGACGAGTAGCCGGAGTGTCAGGGCCAGGTGTACCGGTTTCCGGTTTCCGAGCGACAGCCAGTAGTTTGTTTAGGTTCACGCTAGTGCGAGAGAGGAATACGAACCGACGCCTCAAGAAGTACAACATTATGTATGATGAGACATGTCATGTAACTTGTATAGCTATATCATGATTATGATGTGACAACATGATTTGTGTTGCATGATATGATGAGACTATTATGTGGATGATATGATGAGCATATTGCATGTTTATGATATGATTAGAATACTGTATAAAACCTATACAAAAACATCGCAAATACGCAGCAAAAAAAGATATGAGAAAATATAGTAGTAGCGCTCTTTAGCACTGGACGGGCAAATGGCAATGGTGAAGTGGGGGAGAGGAAAACGAGAGGCAAATGGCAAATAATGTAGTGCGAGAGATAGGGATTGTGATGGGTACTTGGTATGTTGACTTTTGCGTAGACTCTCCGGCAATGGCGCCAGAAATTCTTCTTGCTACCTCTTGAGCACTGCGTTGGATTTCATCGAAGAGGAGAGTTTGATGCAGCAAAGTAGCGTAAGTATTTCCCTCAGTTTTTGAGAACCAAGGTATCAATCTAGTAGGAGGCCATGCGCAAGTCCCTCGTACCTACACAAAACAAATAGCTCAACGCAACCAACACGATTAGGGGTTGTCAATCCCTTCACGGTCACTTACGGGAGTGAGATCTGATAGAGATGATAGATAATATTTTTGGTATTTTTGATATAAACATGCAGAGTAAAATAAAAGGCAAAGTAAAAAAGCAAAGCAATAATAAAGTGATGGAAGATTGATATGATGAGAATAGACCCGGGGGCCATAGGTTTCACTAGTGGCTTCTCTCAAGAGCATAAGTATTTCTACGGAGGGTGAACAAATTACTGTTGAGCATTTGACAGAATTGAGCATAGTTATGAGAATATCTAGGTATGATCATGTATATAGGCATCACGTCCGAGACAAGTAGACCGACTCCTGCCTGCATCTACTACTATTACTCCACTCATCGAACGCTATCCACCATGCATCTAGAGTATTAAGTTCAAGAAAACAGAGTAACGCCTTAAGCAAGATGACATGATGTAGAGGGATAAATTCATGCAATATGATAAAAACCCCACCTTGTTATCCTCGATGGCAACAATACAATACGTGCCTTGCTGCCCCTTCTGTCACTGGGAGAGCACACCACAAGATTGAACCCAAAGCTAAGCATTTCTCCCATTACAAGAAAAACCAATCTAGTAGGCCAAACCAAACTGATAATTCGAAGAGACTTGCAAGGATAACCAATCATACATAAAATTATTCATAGAAGATTCAAATATTGTTCATGGATAATCTTGATCATAAACCCACAATTCATCGATCTCAACAAACACACCGCAAAAAGAAGATTACATCGAATAGATCTCCACGAGAGAGGGGGAGAACATTGTATTGAGATCCAAAAAGAGAGAAGAAGCCATATAGCTACCTATGGACCCGAAGGTCTGAGGTAAACTACTCACACTACATTGGAGGGGCTATGGTGATGATGTAGAAGCCCTCCGTGGTGGATTCCCCTTTTGGCGGAGCTCCGGAACAGGCCCCAAGATGGGATCTTGTGGGTATAGAAGGTTGCGGCGGTGGAATTAGGTTGTTGGCTCTATATCTGATCGTTTGGGGGTACGTAGGTATATATAGGAGTAAGGAGTACGTTGGTGGAGCTTCGAGGGGCCCACGAGGCAGGGGGCGCGCCCTAGGGGGGCGCCCTCCACACTCGTGACCGCCTCGTGGATTTCTTGACGAAGGGACCAAGTCTCCTGCATCATATCTGATGAGAAAATCACGTTCCGGAAGGTTTCATTCCGTTTGGACTCCGTTTGATATTCCGTTTCTTTGAAACACTGAAATAGGTAAAAAAAAACAGCAATTTTGGGCTGGGCCTCCGGTTAATAGGTTAGTCCCAAAAGTAATATAAAAGTGGAAAATAAAGCCCAATATAGTCCAAAACAGTAGATAATATAGCATGGAGCTATCAAAAATTATAGATATGTTGGAGATGTATCAGGCATCCCCAAGCTTAATTCCTGCTCGTCCTCGAGTAGGTAAATGATAAAAAGAGAATTTTTTATGCGGAGTGCTACTTGGAATAATTTCAATGTAAATCTTCTTAATTGTGGTTTGAATATTCAGATCTGAAAGATTCAAGACAAAAGTTCATATTGACATAAAAATAATAATACTTTAAGCATACTAACAAAGCAATTATGTCTTCTCAAAATAACATGGCCAAAGAAAGTTATCCCTACAAAATCATATAGTCTGGCTATGCTCTATCTTCACCACACAAAGTATTGAAATCATGCACAACCCCGATGACAAGCCAAGCAATTGTTTCATACTTTAACATTTTCAAAACTTTTTCAATCTTCGCGCAATACATGAGCGTGAGCCATGGATATAGCACTATATGTGGAATAGAATGGTGGTTGTGGAGAAGACAAAAAAAGAGGAAGATAGTCTCACATCAACTAGGCGTATCAACGGGCTATGGAGATGCCCATCAATAGATATCAATGTGAGTGAGTAGGGATTGCCATGCAACGTATGCAGTAGAGCTATAAGTATATGAAAGCTCAACAAAAGAAACTAAGTGGGTGTGCATCCAACTCGCTTGCTCACGAAGACCTAGGGTAATTTCAGGAAGCCCATCATGGGAATATACAAGCCAAGTTCTATAATGAAAAATTCCCACTAGTATATGAAAGTGACAAAATGAGAGACTCTCTATCATGAAGATCATGGTGCTACTTTGAAGCACAAGTGTGGTAAAAGGATAGTAACATTGTCCCTTCTCTCTTTTTCTCTCACATTTTTTTATTTGGGCCTTTTCTTTTTTTATGGCCTCTTTTCTTTCTTTCTTTTTATTTTTCGTCCGGAGTCTCATCCCGACTTATGGGGGAATCATAGTCTCCATCATCTTTTCCTCACTTGGGACAATGCTCTAAAAATGATGATCATCACACTTTTATTTTTCTTACAACTCAACAATTACAACTCAATACTTAGAACAAAATATGACTCTATGTAAATGCCTCCGGTGGTGTACCGGGATATGCACTGAATCAAGAGTGACATGTATGAAAGAATTATGAACGGTGGCTTTGCCACAAATACGATGTCAACTACATGCTCATGCTAAGCAATATGACAATGATGGAGCGTGTCATATTAAACGGAACGGTGGAAAGTTGCATGGCAATATATCTCGGAATGGCTATGGAAATGCCGTGATAGGTAGGTATGGTGGCTGTTTTGAGGAAGGTATATGGTGGGTGTATGATACCGGTGAAAGGTGCGCGGCGAAGGATGGGAAAAAGTGCGTATAATCCATGGACTCAACATTAGTCATAAAGAACTCATATACTTATTGCAAAAATGTAGAAGTTATCAAAGCAAAGTATTACGCACATGCTCCTAGGGGGATAGATTGGTAGGAAAAGACCATCGCTCGTCCCCGACCGCCACTCATAAGGAAGAGAATCAATAAATAAATCATGCTCCGACTTCATCACATAACGGTTCACCATACGTGCATGCTACGGGAATCACAAACTTTAACACAAGTATTTCTCAAATTCACAACTACTCAACTAGCATGAATCTAATATCACCATCTTCATATCTCAAAACAATTATCAAACATCAAACTTTTCTTAGTATTCAATGCACTCAAAAGAAAGTTTTACAAATCTTGAATACCAAGCATATTATTATTAAGCAAATTACCATGCTATTTAAGACTCTCAAAATAATCTAAGTGAAGCATGAGAGATCAATAGTTTCTATAAAACAAATCCACCACCGTGCTCTAAAAGATCTAAGTGAAGCACAAGAGCAAAACTATAAAGCTCAAAAGATATAAGTGAAGCACATAGAGCAAAACTATAAAGCTCAAAAGATATAAGTGAAGCATATAGAGTATTCTAACAAATTACAATTCATGTATGGCTCTCTCAAAAGGTGTGTACAGCAAGGATGATTGTGGTAAACTAAAAAAGAAAAGACTCAAATCCTACAAGACGCTCCAAGGAAACACATATCATGTGGTGAATAAAAATATAGCTCCAAGTAAAATTACCGATCGAAGTAGACGAAACAGGGGATGCCTTCCGGGGCATCCCCAAGCTTTGACTTTTTGGTGTCCTTGGATTATCTTGGGGGTGCCATGGGAATCCCCAAGCTTAGGCTCTTGCCACTCCTTGTTCCATAATCCATCAAAAGATTAAACCCAAAACTTGAAAACTTGACAACACAAAACTCAACAGAAATCTCGTAAGCTCCGTTAGCGAAGGAAAACAAAAGACCACTTCAAGGTACTGTAATAAACTCATTCTTTATTTATATTGGTGTTAAAGCTACTGTATTCCAACTTCTCTATGGATTATAAACTATTTTACTAGCCATAGATTCATCAAAATAAGCAAACAACACATGAAAAACAGAATCTGTCAAAAACAGAATAGTTTGTAGTAATCTGCAACTAACGCAAACTTCTTGAACTCCAAAAAATCAGCCAAAATAGGACGACCTAGGAAAATTTTTTATTGATCAGCAGCAATTCGAATCAGTATTTAATCACATTCTGGTGATTTTTAACAATTGTTTTTGTGAACAGAAAGTTTCTGGAAATTACAGCAAGATCAAATAACTATCATCCAAGAAGATCCTATAGGTTTAACTTGGCACAAACACTAATTAAAAGATAAAACCAAATATAAACAGAAGGTAGATGGATTATTTATTCCTAAACAGAAACAAAAGCAAAAAAACTAAAAATAAAATTGGGTTTCCTCCCAACATGCGCTATCGTTTAACGCCCCTAGCTAGGCATAAAAGTAAGGATAGATCTAGGTATTGCCATCTTTGTTAGGCAATCCATAAGTATCTCTCATAATAGATACATATGGTAATTTTATTTTCTTTCTAGGGAAGTGTTCCATGCCTTTCTTTAATGGAAATTGGAATCTAATATTCCCTTCCCTCATATCAATAATTGAACAATCGTTCTAAGGAAAGGTCTACCAAGAATAATAGGACAAGAAGGATTGCAATCTATATCAAGAACGATAAAATCTACGGGCACATAATTCCTATTTGCAACAATAAGAACATCATTAATTCTTCCCATAGGTTTATTAATAGTGGAATCCGCAAGATGCAAGTTTAGAGAGCAATCATCAAAATCACGGAAATCTAGCAAATCGCACAAAGTTTTGGGAATAGTGGAAACACTAGCACCCAAATCACATAGAGCATAGAATTCATGATCCTTGATCTTAATTTTAATAGTTGGTTCCCACTCATCATAAAGTTTTCTAGGGATACAAACTTCCAACTCAAGATTTTCTTCATAAGATTGCATCAAGGCATCAACGATATGTTTGGTAAAAATTTTATTTTGACTATAAGCATGAGGAGAATTTAGCATGGATTGCAACAAGGAAATACAATCAATTAAAGAGCAATTTTCGTAATTAAATTCCTTGAAATCCAAAATAGTGGGTTTAGCAACATCTATGGTTTTATTCTTTTCAATTCCACTTTTATCAATTTCATCATCAAGATCTAAATACTCCGAATTTTTGGAACGCCATCTAGGTAAGGGTAGATCATATTCAGTTTCATCAAGATTCATATTGAAAAACAAAGATTTAATAGGGGACACATCAATAACTTTTAGATCTTCAGCTTGATTTTCATAGGAATTGGAAGAACACGCTTTAATAAAGGCATCTTTCGTAGCATGCATCCTAGCGGTTCTTTCCTTGCACTCATCAATGGAAATTCTCGTAGCTTTGAGAGACTCATTGTCGGTGTACTAAAGTAGGGGTACCTTAGTACCCCGAACTTGTGCACGGGCAGTAGTAGCGTCCCGCGGCAAGGCTCGCCAGGGGAGCGACAAGAGTCTCCACGGCCCTCTCTGGGCCGGACGAAGGCCAAGTGATCGAGCCTAGAAGACCAGGCCCCGGCAAGAGGAGCTTGCCGGGCCAAGAAGGCGAGGTCCGGCAAGAGGAGCTTGCCGGGCCAAGGCGACAAGGCCCCGACAAGAGGAGCTTGCCGGGATGGCTAAGCCGAAGCACCAAGGCCCCGGCGGGAGGAGCTCGCCGGGACGGCCAAACCAAGGCACCCCAAGAGAAGCCCGCCGCGGCGTGCCGCGCGCCCCGGCAAGGCCTGACGAGCGGCAAGCTCTCAGGTGCGGCAAGACAACCACCGCGGCAAGCCACTTGCCGTGGCAAACCACCACCTCAGGCATGCGCTCCAGCTCACCTGCCCACGCGTCACTCTGGAGCTTCCCCAGAGGCACGTGGCGGGGCGCCGCGCAACCTGGGGCGCGCGGTGGCATGCGACGTTGGCAGAGTCGCCCCCGTGGCAAGCGGAGGCGCCCCTAAAGGTCCGCCTCGGCACTGTTCGGGCGATCCAGACGGGCATTTAATGCCTTTGTCCCCTGACGTCAGAGTTATGTGCGATAGCACTGTGCGGCCACTGTTCGCACTGTTCCTTGCCATTTTTACCCTCACCTGCGTCGCTACCTGTGGGAAACCCCTTAGCATATAAAAGGAGGCCCATGCGCATGTAGGGGGGGGGGAGGAGAGACCCAGAGGGGAGACCGAACAGAAAGGAGGACACCCAGTAGACCCTCGTCTACGGCCAGCTCCAACTTACTGTAACTTCTTGCGCTCCAGAGCAAGAACTCGAATCAACCAGACAAGCAGCAGTAGGGTTATACGCATCCGTGCAGCCCGAAGCTGGGTAAAATCGTTGTGTGTGTGTCGCCTCGATCTGCTCTTTGTGCAACCTCCGCCCCCCGCCGAACCGAAAAGGGGCTCCGTCTCCATAGGTGCTCGTGGAGGACGATTCCCCCCGACATCTTTGGCGCGCCAGGTAGGGGGTGCGTCGAGGTTGTGTGAACCAGATCCAGCGTCCGCGCGAGCCAGACTCTCATTGTTCGCGCTGGCATGGCAGCGAGGGCTCCGCCAAGAAAGCCCAGGCGGGAGGCCCCGGCAAGGAGGTTGTCGGGTCCGCCAACTGCCGGGCGGTGGCTGCTGCCGATAAGCGGGACGGTACCGACAAGAAGTACTGCAAGATCCATCGTACTAGGGGCCACGACCTCCAGAGTTGCAAGCAAGTCGAGCGACTCGTCGAGCTGCAGAAAGCCGAGTACGCACGACGCGACAAGGAGAGAGCCGAAGCAGGCGGCGGGGGATCCGGCACGAAGCGTCCCGGCCCGGGGGAGCGCCGCGGCAAGGACAAGCAGCGTCAAGCAGACAGACCTCCCCAGGGACGCGACAAGGACGAAGACGATGACGACGATGAAGACATGGAAGACCCCGAGACCAGCAAGCAGGAGTTTCAGAAAGCCACTGAGGTCTTGTGTGTGGACGGCGGTGCCTCCCTGCATGCTTCCCACCACCAGCTTAAACGGTGGGTGCGGGAGGTCAATGCAGCGGAGCCACCCGTCGAGTCACGCAGACCCCTGAGATGGTCCAGCACGCCTATCATCTTCGACATTGAGGACCACCCTGATCGCACAACCGCGGTCGGGTGCTTGCCGATGTTGGTTTCCCTAACGGTCCGCAACCTCAAGGTCACTAAGATGCTAGTTGACGGCGGGGCCGGCTTGAATCTGATCTCCTCTACTGTTCTCCGGAGACTCCAAGTTCCCGACAGCGAGCTCGAAGAAACCGGCACATTCCAAGGAATCAACCCGGGAAGGAGCAAGCCGAAGGGAAAGATCACGCTGCCGGTCACATTTGGCAGCAAGCTGAATTTCAGGACTGAGAAGGTCACCTTTGACGTCGCCGACCTTCCGTTGCCTTACAACGGGATCCTCGGCCGACCAGCGCTAGCCAAGTTCATGGCGGCCTCTCACTACGCGTATAACATGCTCAAGATGCCTGGCCCGATAAGCATCATTTCTGTCCCCGGCGACAAGAAGGATGCCCTTATCTGCGCCGACCAAATATACCGGGACGCAACAACAGCAACGGCCCGCGGCCCACTTGCCGCTGGAGCTTCCGGGGGAAAGAAGAAGTCCGGCAAGTGCTCTGGCGCCCACTCCGGCAAGCGCGTCTCTTCGGAGTGCTGCGCTGCCGTCGAGGACGTGCCATCGAGCCCCGCCGGCAAGAAGAAGCCCGGCAAGTGCTCTGGCGCCCACTCCGGCAAGCGCGCCTCTTCGGAGTGCTGCGCTGCCGTCGAGGATGTGCCATCGAGCCCCGCCGGCAAGAAGACCAATCCCGGCGAATGCTCTGGCGCCCACTCCGGCGAGCGCGCCTCCTAGGAGTGCTGCGCTGCCGTCGAGGACGTGCCATCGAGCCCTCCCGGCAAGAAGACCAAGCCCGACGAATGAACTGGCGCCCACTCCGGCGAGCGCGCCTCCTCGGAGTGCTGCGCTGCCGTCGAGGACGTGCCATCAAGCTCTCCCGGCAAGAAGGCCAAGCCCGGCGAATGCTCTGGCGCCCACTCCGGCAAGCGCGCCTCTTCGCAGCGCTGCCCTGCCATCGAGGACGCACCATCGAGCCCCGCCGGTAAACACAAGAAGACGACGGCTGCACCACCAGCGACCAAGAAGGTGCCCGCCAAGGAGGACGGCACTTGTGGTACCTTCACCATCAGTGCCACTCTCGACCCCAAATAGGAAAGCGCGCTCGTTGCTTTCCTGCGGGCGAATGTCGATGTGTTTGCCTGGCAACCATATGACATCCCCGGCGTTCCCAGGGAAGTGATTGAGCACCACCTTGTCGTCTGTCCTCATGCGCGGCCCGTCAAGCAAAAAGTCAGGAAACAAGCGGTGGAGCGCCAAGAGTTTATCGCGGAGGAGATCAGGAAGTTGGAAGCGGCAGGCCTCGTCAGAGGCGTACTCCATCCGACGTGGTTGGCCAATCCTGTTGTCGTGCGCAAAGCAAACGGGAAGTGGAGGCTTTGCATCGATTTCACCGATGTCAACAGAGCCTGCCCTAAAGATCCATTTCCCTTGCCGCGCATCGACCAGATTGTTGACTCCACGGCCGGATGTGGCCTGCTTTCATTCCTCGATGCCTACTCCGGGTACCACCAGATTTTCATGACCAAAGAAGATGAAGAGAAGACTGTGTTCATCACTCCATGCGGCACGTACTGTTTTGTGCGGATGCCTTTTGGACTGAAGAACGCAGGCTCGCCGTTTGCGAGGGTTGTCCACACTGCTTTTGAGCCACAGATCCACAGAAATGTGGAGGCCTACATGGACGACATTGTGGTCAAGAGCAGAGACAAGGCAACCTTGGTTCAAGACTTGGAAGAGACCTTTGCGAACTTGCGCAAGATCAGCCTCAAGCTCAACCCCGAGAAGTGCGTGTTCGGAGTCCCCTCCGGCAAGCTTCTCGGGTTCTTCGTGTCTCAGCGTGGGATCGAAGCCAACCCCGACAAGATCAAGGCCATCAAGCAGATTGAAGCACCAACGCGTGTCAAGAACGCGCCCTGCCGTTTTTCAAAATCTTGAAAAAGGCAGGTCCAGTAAAATGGACTCCGGAAGCGGAGGCTGCGCTGCAAGACTTGAAGAAATACCTGTCCTCCGCTCCTATACTTGTCGCGCCTAGACCGCAAGAGAAGTTGCTGCTCTACCTAGAGGCAACCAATCAAGTGGTTAGTGCTGCGTTAGTAGCGGAGAGGGAAGCTGATGACGAGCCAACAACCACGGCAAGCGCGTCCGACGACAAGCAGGGGGCTTCCCCGACAAGCTCTGGCCCAGGCAAAGGCGAATCCACGCAAGCGCAAGGGGAAGTGCAGAAGAAGAGGATGGTGCAGCGCCCAGTTTACTTCGTCAGTTCCCTCCTGCAGGGGGCTAGGTCGAGGTACTCTGGTGTGCAGAAATTGCTCTTCGGCCTCCTCATGGCCTCGAGGAAGCTGCGCCATTACTTCCAAGCACACGAGATCATAGTGGTCACTCGCTTTCCGCTTGAGAGGATACTGCAGAATCCCGAAGCAACAGGCAGGATTGTCGAGTGGGCACTAGAACTGTCCAGCTTTGGCCTCAAGTTCGAGAGCACATCGACCATCCAGAGCAGAGCATTGGCAGAGTTCATAGCGGAGTGGACGCCGACACCGGACGAAGAAATTCCAGAGACGAGCATCCCCGGCAAGGAAGCAACCAAAGAGTGGCTGATGTACTTTGATGGTGCCTTTTCGCTGGAAGGCGCCGGTGCCGGCGTGCTGCTCATCGCGCCCACCGGAGAGCACCTCAAGTACATCGTCCAGATGCACTTTCCCAAGGAGCAAGCAACCAACAATACGGCAGAGTATGAAGGTTTGCTCGCCGGTCTCAGGATCGCGGCGGAACTTGGGATCAAGAAGCTCATTGTCAGGGGTGACTCGCAGCTCGTCGTCCGCCAAGTGAACAAGGATTACCAGTGCCCGTTGATGGAGGCTTACGTTGATGAAGTGAGGAAGCTGGAAGAGCGCTTTAACGGCCTGCAAATGGAATACGTTCCAAGAGCAGAGAACGACATCGCCGACGGCCTGTCAAAATGCGCCGCACTAAAGCTACCTGTGGAACCAGGGACTTTTGTGCTCAAGCTGACTCAGCCATCCGTGACACCATCGACTGGGCCAAGCAAGAAGAGAAAATCGGTCTCCGGTGACTATCTCCCGGCAGAGCTTCCCGAAGCCGCCGCCAAGAGAGTCCCCAAGATCGACGCCAAGAGTGCTGAGGAGCTACCCGCTCCGGCAAGCCCCAGGGTTTGTCCCGACGAAGCAGGCGCTCCCGGCAAGCCATCCCCCAGCAAGCTTGCCGGGGAACGTCAAGCTCCGGCTAAGCCCCAAGTCCTCGCCGTAGAAGCTGATGTTCCCACAGCCGCCGACATACCTTTAGTCCTCGTCGTCGAGCCACAGGCTCCGACGTGGGCACAGCAGATCGTCCGTTTCCTCCAGACAGGAGAACTTCCCGAAGAACAAGAAGAAGCGGAAAGAGTAGCCCGGCAGTCCAGTATGTACCAGTTCGTCGACGACGCAGTTTACAGAAGAGGACGCAATGGGGTGAAATTGAAGTGCATTCACCGGGAAGACGGACAGGAGCTGTTGGCGGAGATACACGGAGGCATATGTGGACACCACATTGGCGCCAGAGCACTTGCCGGCAAAGCGTTCTGGCAAGGTTTCTTCTGGCCAACAGCCCTCCAGGATGCAACTGCACAAGTAACCAAGTGTGAAGCGTGCCAGTTCCATTCCAAGAAGATACACCAGCTAGCTCAAGCTCTCCAGATGATCCCTTTGTCCTGGCCCTTCTCGGTCTGGGGGCTCGATATCCTCGGCCCCTTCCCCCGAGCCGTCGGGGGCTTTGAGTACTTGTTCGTTGCCATCGACAAGTTCACAAAGTGGCCAGAAGTGGAACCGGTGAGGAAGGTGACAGCCCAGTCCGCGATCAAATTCTTCAGGTCGATTGTTTGCCGCTTCGGGATCCCCAACAGGATCATCACCGACAACGGTACGCAGTTCACAAGCCACGCTTTCATGCAGTACACCCAAGACCTCGGCACCAAGGTCTGCTTCGCTTCTGTTGCTCATCCCCGAAGCAACGGTCAAGCGGAAAGGGCCAACGCCGAGGTACTGCGCGGGCTCAAGACCAGAAGTTTTGACAGGCTGCTCAAGCGCGGACGGAACTGGATCGAGGAGCTGCCGGCGGTTCTTTGGTCGGTCAGAACGACGCCAACTCGAGCCACCGGCCAGACACCATTTGCTCTAGTGTATGGAGCAGAAGCAGTTACCCCCACGGAACTCGTTTACGGGTCACCTCGAGTGCTCACTTATGATGAGCTTGAGCGAGAGCGGTCGCGTGAAGATGACGCACTGCTCCTCGAGGAGGATCATCTCCAGGCTGCTGTGCGATCCGCTCGCTACCAGCAAGCTCTGCGTCGCTATCATAGCCGCAAAGTTAAAGCCAGGAACCTCGAGGAAGGCGACCTTGTTCTTCGGCGCGTTCAGTCGGCCAAGATACACAACAAGTTGACGCCGAAGTGGGAAGGCCCTTACCGGGTGAAACGAGTCACGAGGCCCGGCGCCGTCCGCCTCGAGACCGAAGATGGTACTCCGGTGAGCAATTCCTGGAACACTGAGCATCTTCGCAAGTTTTACCCGTAAGGCGCGGTTGTCGGACCCCGTACGGCAACCAACTCTTTGTACAAAAGTCTTGCCGCAGTTGCATGTAATCCTTTGTAGAAAGCCAAGCGCAGACCCTGGCAGCAATGAAGCGCTGGCGCCCCCAAGTTTTAGCATGCATGCTGAGTCGAGTCTCGTCCTTGGTTAGGGTTGATAGTGCCTAACAGTCGCTAACCCCTAACTTAGAGGTCGAGTCCGCGTCTTTTTCCCATCCTTTCCCTTTGGCTCGCAGGAATTGCATACCCTTGCCGAGCCGCTCAAGGACGAAGAAGGGGAGAAGGGCGAGCCAGCACCCACGCCCCGGCAAGCCAGAGTTGCCGGGGGCTGCAACCCCAGATAAGTCTTTACATCCCTTATCATGCATTCTCTCGTGAGCTGCGGAATGCGAAAACCTTGCTTCCTCCTAAAAGCTGCCGTGCTCTCTTAAGCGACAAACCCCGGAGCGCGTTCCTGGGGCCCGCTTCTGATAGTAGCCGCGGCGGCAAGAGGAGGAAGCGAAGGGCCAGAACCCGCCTTCTCCCTGCCTCCGCCAAGAGCGTGAGGAGGGCCAAGGGGCGCGGGGAGACGGCAGGGTCCGTTGCCGGGCGGGGTAGTGTCTATCTTAACGATGCAAAGGGTTTGCTCCTTGCCGCGGGATGTACCCGCGAGACAAATGGTTCGGCAAACACTCCCTTTTCATTAAAAACATTCCACTCAGGTACAGCTCAAAGAGAATGAAAAACATGAAAGATGGGATTACAAGATTTAAACACAATTAAGGCCCGAGGGCTTACAAGATAAAAAGAGATAAGGTGCCCGTAATCCCTTTCTTGTCTCTCTCCTCAGGAGGTAGGGCAAGGAGGCGAGAAGGGCAAAAGGGGCGCCTAGACAAGCTACGGGTGGCAGAAGACGCCAAGAGAGCATCCGGGGCTCCGCCCGGGGGGCTCCGGAGGCTGGATGAAGACGGCGACGCCGGAAGCGGAGCTCGAGAGGGAGGCGGCGGGACGTCAACACGCTGTCGAGGGCATCTAGCCCTCGTACTTCGAGTTGACGGCCTTGCCACCGGCCTCTCCCCCTTCCGCAGCCTCGCCACTCCGGCCGCCCGAGAAGACGAAGCCCCGGCAAGAGGAGCTTGCCGGGCCAGAGAGAAGACCCCGGTGGTCGTCGCTGCGAGCAAGGATGATGACGGCGTCTGGGGCGAAGCTGGAAGATCAGGCAGCGGCCTTGCCGCCCGCCCTCTTCCTCTTCCGCAGCCTCCCTACGCCAGCCGCCCAAGGAGACGACCCCAAGGAGTTCACGGCGCCAGCGACGCGGACGATGGGGGTCGCCGGTGCCGCGCGGAGCTGCGACCGGCACCTAGTCGGACCCGTCATCCCGGCGACCGCTCCCCTCGTCATCGCTGTCGCTCCCCTCCTCGTCACTCTCGCTCGAGGAGGAGCCTTCGCTGTCGGAGGAGCTATCCACGCAGCACCGGGCCCGGGTGCCGAGGTCCCCGAAGACCTTGACGAAGAGGAGATCACCCTCCATCATCTTAAAGTGGAGGGTGAACCCTCCATCAAGCTGTGGATCCGGGCGAACGACTTCCACCCTCGGCCAAGACACATCACGCCGGGGGCTCGGGATTCGACGTGGACTCGCGTACCACTGATCCCGCAACCCCTCATGCGCAGTCTCAGCGTCTCGTGTTGCTCCGCTTCCAGGACGTCCGCGAAGGGAGCCGGGAGGCGGAGGCGACAGCGAGGCGCCCGGCGCAGCCTGATGATGAACTCGCAGGGGTCGTCCCCGAGATGAACCGCCGGGGGAAACGGAGCCGCCGGCGGAGGCGAGGCCGGCGTGCCACCCCGCCCGCCTCGAGCGCCTCGGCCCCGTCCACGGCCTCGTCCACGACCTCGCCCCCTCCCCCTTCCCCTTACGGTTGGCTCCGCCACCGCGGGTGCAAGGGGAGGAGGGGCGCGCCGCCTGGCGGCAACCCTTGCCGCCACCGAAGAAGGACCAGGGTTCCCTTCCTCCATGACAGTTGGGGAGAGGGGACCAGGGATCTAAGAGAAGAAAGAAGGAAGGAGTGCGGACCCTCATCACCCCCTTCCGCTCCTTATAAAGGGGCGGAGTGGGGGCTCGGCCGCTCCGCCCAACCAATCGAAGCAAAGGATGGGCAGGCGACGGGGCCGACCCTCTACTTCGACCCGCGTCGGCCCGGTTTCCTGCCTCCACCACCGCAACCCCAAGCGCATGGAGGACGCGTGGCGGGCGAGCAGGGCCGAGGCGACAGATAAGGCGACCTCTCCCCACCCCGTGATCGTGGGGGCGGGCGCCCCGAAAGCCGCGCCTCGACCCCGTTCGTTCACCAAGCCGCACCTCCACGTCTCCCCCTCACTTGAAAGTGGGGGCGGACGTTTCGCCTTTCCAAATAAAGGAATCGTGCCCGACGTGACGCATGTCTGCGAGCCTCAAGCCCCGCGCACGCCACCCACGTCACGCACGCCTCGCACGCCTCGCCCCCCACGACGCTGCGATAAGCGCGCACCACTTGGGGAGGGCGCGACGGGCACGGAGTTAAGGAGTAGCGCAACCCAGGCCACGCGTGCCCGTGCACTGTTAGGGCCTGGACCAACAACGCTCGGCACCGTGTATGGCCCAGACCCGGGGGCTCCTGTCGGTGTACTAAAGTAGGGGTACCTTAGTACCCCGAACTTGTGCACGGGCAGTAGTAGTGTCCCGCGGCAAGTCTCGCCAGGGGAGCGACAAGAGTCTCCACGGCCCTCTCTGGGCCGGACGAAGGCCAGGTGATTGAGCCTAGAAGACCAGGCCCCGGCAAGAGGAGCTTGCCGGGCCAAAAAGGCGAGGTCCGGCAAGAGGAGCTTGCCGGGCCAAGGCGACAAGGCCCCGGCAAGAGGAGCTTGCCAGGACGGCTAAGCCGAAGCACCAAGGCCCCAGTGGGAGGAGCTCGCCGGGACGGCCAAACCAGGGCACCCCAAGAGAAGCCCGCCGAGGCGCGCCGCGTGCCCCGGCAAGGCCTAATGAGCGGCAAGCTCTCAGGTGCGGCAAGACAACCACCGCGGCAAGCCACTTGCCGCGGCAAACCACCACCTCAGGCATGCGCCAGCTCACCTGCCCACGCGTCACTCTGGAGCTTCCCCAGAGGCACGTGGCGGGGCGCCGCACAACCTGGGGCGCGCGGTGGCATGCGACGTTGGCAGAGTCGCCCCCGTGGCAAGCGGAGGCGCCCCTAACGGTCCGCCTCGGCACTGTTCGGGCGATCCAGACGGGCATTTAATGCCTTTGTCCCCCGCCGTCAGAGTTAGGTGCGATAGCACTGTGCGGCCACTGTTCGCACTGTTCCTTGCCATTTTTACCCTCACCTGCGTCGCTACCTGTGGGAAACCCCTTAGCATATAAAAGGAGGCCCATGCGCACGTAGGGGGGGACGAGAGACCCAGAGGGGAGACCGAACGGAAAGGAGGACACCTAGTAGACCCTCGTCTACGTCCAGCTCCAACTTACTGTAGCTTCTTGCGCTCCAGAGCAAGAACTCGAATCAACCAGACAAGTAGCAGTAGGGTTTTACGCATCCGTGCGGCCCGAAGCTGGGTAAAATCATTGTGTGTGTGTCGCCTCGATCTGCTCTTTGTGCAACCTCCGCCCCCCGCCGAACCGAAAAGGGGCTCCGTCCCCATAGGTGCTCGTGGAGGCCGATTCCCCCCGACACTCATTGATATCCTGCTTAGGAGGAATAGATCTAAGCTTTAAAGAATCAACATCAAGAGAAATTCTATCAACGTTCTTAGCCAATTCATCAACTTTAAGCAATTTCTCTTCAAGCAAAGCATTAAAATTCTATTGAGGATTCATAAACTCTTTAACACTAGTCTCAAATTCAGAGGCATCTTATTAAAATTTCCATAAGAGTTGTTGTAGGAACTTCCATAATTATTAGAAGGATTACTAGGATAAGGCCTAGGATTAAAGTTCCCTCTATACGCGTTGCTACCAAAATTATTCCTACCAACAAAATTCACATCCAAAGATTCATTATTATTCTCAATCAAAGTAGACAAAGGCATATCATTAGGATCATAAGAAACACTCTTAGTAGCAAATAATTTCATAAGTTCATCCATCTTTCCACTCAAAACATTAATTTCTTCTATCGCATGCACTTTTTTATTAGTAGATCTTTCAGTGTGCCATTGAGAATAATTAACCATAATATTATCTAGGAGTTTAGTAGCATCTCCTAAAGTTATTTCCATAGAAGTGCCTCCCGTGGCCGAATCTAAAAGATTTCTAGAAGCAAAATTCAATCTGGCATAAATTTTTTGTATAATCATCCACAAGTTCAAACCATGAGTAGGACAATTACGTATCATTCATTTCATTCTTTCCCAAGCTTGTGCAACATGTTCATGATCAAGTTGCTTAAAATTCATAATATCGTTTCTAAGAGAGATGATCTTAGCGGGAGGAAAATACTTAGAGATAAAAGCATCTTTGCACTTGTTCCAAGAATCAATACTATTTTTAGGCAAAGACGAAAACCAAGCTTTAGCACGATCTCTAAGCGAAAAAGGAAATAGCTTCAATTTAACAATATCATTATCAACATCTTTCTTCTTTTGCATATCACACAAATCAACGAAGCCATTTAGATGAGTAGCGACATCTTCACTAGGAAGGCCGGCGAATTGATCTTTCATAACAAGATTCAACAAAGCAGTATTGATTTCACAAGATTCAGTATTGGCAAGAGGAGCAATCGAAGTGCTAAGGAAATCATTATTGTTGGTATTGGTATAGTCACACAATTTGGTATTATCTTGAGCCATCGCAACAAGCAAGCAATCCAACACACGAGCAAACAAAAAGCAAGCGAGAAAAAGGCAAACGGAAAAGAGAGGGTGAATAAAACCGCAATGACGAAGTGGGGGAGAGGAAAACGGGAGGCAAATGGCAAATAATGTAGTGCGAGAGATAGGGATTGTGATGGGTACTTAGTATGTTGACTTTTGAGTAGACTCCCCGGCAACGGCGCCAGAAATTCTTCTTGCTACCTCTTGAGCACTGCGTTGGATTTCCCCGAAGAGGAGAGGATGATGCAGCAAAGTAGCGTAAGTATTTCCCTCAGTTTTTGAGAACCGAGGTATCAATCAAGTAGGAGGCCACGCGCGAGTCCCTCGTACCTACACAAAACTAATAGCTCAACGCAACTAACGCGATTAGGGGTTGTCAATCCCTTCACGGTCAATTACGGGAGTGAGATCTGATAGAGATGACAGATAATATTTTTGGTATTTTTTATATAAAGATGCAAAGTAAAATAAAAGGCAAAGTAAAAAAGCAAAGCAATGATAAAGTGATGGAAGATTGATATGATGAGAATAGACCCGGGGCCATAGGTTTCACTAGTGGCTTCTCTCAAGAGCATAAGTATTTGTACGGTGGGTGAACAAATTATTGTTGAGCAATTGACAGAATTGAGCATAGTTATGAGAATATCTAGGTATGATCATGTATATAGGCATCACGTCCGAGACAAGTAGGCCGACTCCTGCCTGCATCTACTACTATTACTCCACTCATCGACCGCTATCCGGCATGCATCTAGAGTATTAAGTTCAAGAAAACAGAGTAACGCCTTAAGCAAGATGACATGATGTAGAGGGATAAATTCATGCAATATGATAAAAACCCCATCTTGTTATCCTCGATGGCAACAATACAATGCGTGCCTTGCTGCCCCTTCTGTCACTGGGAAAGGACACCGCAAGATTGAACCCAAAGCTAAGCACTTCTCCCATTGCAAGAAAAACCAATCTAGTAGGCCAAACCAAACTGATAATTCGAAGAGACTTGCAAAGATAACCAATCATACATAAAAGAACCAGAGAAGATTCAAATATTGTTCATAGATAATCTTGATCATAAACCCACAATTCATCGTCTCAACAAACACACCGCAAAAAGAAGATTACATCGAATAGATCTCCATGAGAGAGGGGGAGAACATTGTATTGAGATCCAAAAAGAGAGAAGAAGCCATCTACCTACTAACTATGGACCCGAAAGTCTGAGGTAAACTACTCACACTTCATCGGAGGGGCTATGGTGATGATGTAGAAGCCCTCCGTGGTGGATTCCCCTTCCGGCGGAGCTCCGGAACAGGCCCCAAGATGGTATCTCATGGGTACAGAAGGTTACGGCGGTGGAATTAGGTTTTTGGCTCCATATCTGATCGTTTGGGGGTACATAGGTATATATATAGGAGGAAGGAGTACGTTGGTGGAGCTTCGAGGGGCCCACGAGGCAGGGGGCGCGCCCTAGGAGGGGCGCGCCCTCCACCCTCGTGACTGCCTTGTGGCTTTCTTGACGGAGGGTCCAAGTCTCCTGGATCATATCTGATGAGAAAATCACGTTCCCCAAGGTTTCGTTCCGTTTGGACTCCGTTTGATATTCTGTTTCTTTGAAACACTTAAATAGGCAAAAAAACCACCAATTTTGGGCTAGGCCTCCGGTTAATAGGTTAGTCCCAAAAGTAATATAAAAGTGGAAAATAAAGCCCAATATAGTCCAAAATAGTAGATAATATAGCATGGAGCAATCAAGAATTATAGATACGTTGGAGACGTATCAGCCCATGCTACTGATACACCAAATACCCACGCTACTGGTTGGCTTTTCCCTAGTAGTGCATAGAGTGCGCATGAAAGCTAAGGGACTTCCTAAAATGTCGAGGATCCTCTGTTGGTGGCGTGCAGGATCTTAGTCTTTTGGAGGATAGTCGTCGATGCTTCACCGTCATTCCTTTTCTCTAGAGGCGACCATAGCTGGAAAAATAACCATTTGAAAATGTAGTTAGATAGATGGGACGTAATCAAGCCTTAGATTGCTAGCTTATTACAAGAGGTCCAGAGGGCCTATGCCATAGCCAAAAAAAGCACTCCGAGCCAGCCAACGTTGTTGAACACGACACTCCTTAAGGATAGTGAAAATGTCAGCAAGGGAGCTAGGGTTCCAGTTAACTCTGAACCCCTCTCAGACACAGCTCCACAGAAATTTTGTGGGGGCACATAAAACAAGGAATGTGGTTAGCATTATCTGGCTCTCCGTAGAGCAAGAAGCACCCATTGTCTAGCCCGTGCCTTTTTTGAAGATTACTAGCAGATGGTAAACGGTCTAACACTGCTTGCCAAATAAAGATACAACACTACAAAAAATACACTTCCGTGATGATACATGTTTGTCACAGTAGGTCGCGTTTTCTGTCATGCATATACATCCATGATGATTTTATGACAGAATCAAGATATTCATACCTGTGCTATCATAGAAGTGTTCCATGACATTACCAAAATTATCATCACGGAAGTGTCCACTTCCATGATGATAAATCACACGTCACAGAAGTGCTTTCGTCAAGGGCGACCGACATGTGGCATCCACCATAACGGAACACCGTTAAGCTATCCGGTCGGGTTTTGGATCCGATAACCCGTTAGCATCCCCGACCAATGGGGATTTTCCACATGTAAAATCATCATTTGCTGGAGGAGACACGTGTTAGGCCGCGTTGGCATAGGTGTCACTCATCCAATGGGCGAGAAGCGCCAATGATATGTTGACAAGTGGACCGGCCCATCAAGTTTAAATGGGCCAGCCCAACTGAAGGCCCACAAGATTTTGCGGACCATAATGGGCCGGCCCAGCTAAAGGCCCACGAGATTTTGCGGACCATAATGGGCTGGCCTAGCTAAAGGCCCACAAGATTTTGCGGGCCATAATGGGCCGGCCTAGGTAAAGGCCCACAAGATTTTTGTGTGCCATAATGGGCCGGCCCAAGTAAAGGCCCACAAGCTTCTTGCAGATCATAATGGGTCGGCCCAGCTAAAGGCCCATGAGATTTCGCCGACATTAATGGGCCGGCCCAGTTGTAGGCCCACAAGATTTTGAGGACCCTAGTAGGCCGGCCCATTAACTGGCTGCCATGTTTTGGGCCAAATGTCGGCCCATATTTGATCCAGTCCATTAATGGCCTGCCATGCTCCGGGCCTAATAGTGTCTCATATGAGATCCGGCCCGTTAAAAGCCTACCACGTTCTGGGCCAAATTACGGCCCAGATCAGGTCCGCCCCTTTAAGAGGCTTTGGGCTCAATTATGGCCCATATCAGATTCGGCCCGTCAACTGGACACTATGCTTTTGGGCCCACTTGCTAAAGGCCCACTTAGTAATTCGGCCTGATATTAGTTTTGGCCTGTTAAGGGCCCGTTTAACATTTCGGCCCTATATTCATTTCGGCCTGTTAAAAGCCCATCATATAGTTGGGCCTAACTACGGCCGGGTTTGCATCCGGCCTGGTCGCAGCCGATATCTGATTGGGCCAAACAAGGACCGAGACAATTTTGGCCTGTTAAAAGCCCGTGATTTGATTCGCACAATCATGGGCCGGGGTGCATTTCGGGCTGCTGCCGGCCCGTGAGCTGTTCGACACGTTTCAGGCCCAACCTACATCGTGATTGCATGATGGCACGATTATGCACCGTAATTTTACGGTTTGGCCGGTTTACTGCGAAGACAGGATATATATACAGTAAAATAACTGCAGCATTGTGAATAAGAAAAAAACTAGACTAAATTACGGCATATTACATCCACTGGGCATCAAAGTTTGCCACTATGATAATAAAGCACAAGCAAACAGCAGATTACATACACTGGGCATCAAAGATCGCAACCGGTGCAAATAAACATGCCGAGAAAATAATATACAAAACCGACAGCACTTCAATAGAGTTCAAGAAAGGTTAGCCCTGCTGGGGAGCTGCAGCGCAAGTAGCTGAGCAAGATGATGAGACTGCGCTTGTTCAACACTTATATCTTCCTCACTCTGAAAGATAAACAAGCAGACAGATGACAGGTTTTGCACATAAAAGTATCAGTGCTGACAATTCATCACATTTCTTACTGACGAATAAAGTGACACAGTTTAAAATTGCATTAACACAATATGGTATTGTTCAGGTCAAGACATGGTAGGAAATGACATTGTGAAGGAGTTGGCAGCTTCACGACACCACTGGATTATAGATCAAGAACTCATAATTATCAATGGTTAGTGTGCTGACAATTTATACCATTTCAGATTGGCAAATAAAGAGATGGTTTAAATAATAGTAGAATGATATGACATTGTTCATAGTTAAGACATTGCAGAATATGACATTGTGCTGTAGTGTGTAGGTTCACCACACCACTGGATTACGGATGAAGAACAGAAGCATACATGCAGTGCAAAAAAACAAGATCACTTGCTCTGTATAGTTTAATTTACATGGTATGAAGAAGGAACTTGGTTGTACAAGTGAAAACTTAAATTGAGAAAGGACAAACTTTTGTTTATGAACTACATAATAAACTTTAAACAAGCAATTTGATGCAAAGACAAAAAATAAACAGCTGTTGCAGTCATGCCTAACCAAATATATACAACAAAGTTTGAAGGCTTGAGATGGACAAACTTACATTATTGGTAAAGACAGGCTCTATAAAGGCCTTGTCCATGCTGATGGGGGGGCAATTCAAGAAGTTTACCACAGAATCTTCTTCAAAAGCATTGCCTTTATTCTATATTTTGTTAAGAGTAAATATAGAGGTGATAACATATGAAAAAATGAAGAATATTTAAGATAAGATGAAGACTGATGCTACATAACCAAGTAGCTATAAATGTAAGTGCAGCGATACAGGCAAAAGGTACATCCAAGAGCAATGCACAGCTAAACTTCTTCACTACCAACATTATGGTAAGAGTAAATATAGATCTGATGTGTAGAAAATGGAGGGCACAGGAAAATAAGCTGCAGAGTGATGGTACATGAACAACTACCTGTCATTATAAGTACACTGATAAAGGACAACATGTACTTACAAGAACAATGCAGAGCTTAAAAAATTGGCATTGGATATATTCTACACTAATGTAACCATTCATACAGATCAGATAATTTGGAGTGAACAATTGATAAGCAAGCTATCATGCATACTGCTGTCACATAATGAACCAGGTATGTATGCAAGTACAGTGATACAGGACAGCAGGTACTAACAAGAGCAAAGCAGCGGGCAGCATATTTGCGATATCATGTCGTTCTTGTCAAACCGGAATTCTTCTTCGAGCAGATTTCCTGGAAAAAAGATCCGTAAGGCACAACATGCGGAAAAGTAGAAGTTCAAATTTTCATGTGATTTCATAGACAGTACCTCATCCTGGGAGCGAGACCAGTGCATAACATGGTTTTTCCATTCAATGTTTTCTAAATTTAGCACAGGAGACTTCACCGGAAATTCGTTATACACTTGCCATCAAAGTGTGATTTCCTCAGGTAACACCGATACTGCTGCAATGCTTCCTTGAAAAGCACAAGCAAGCTTTGCTTGTCATGACTATCCAGATTGACCCTTGCCTAGTTACAACAATGTAATGTAAATCATTGATGTGTTCAATCAGCAGAAAACAGGAAAATAATAACCATGAATAATAGCACTTACACATAAGTTGGACAGGAAGATCTAAAAATGGTGTTTGTCTTCACAATAATCTTTCCATGATGACAATACATGCACGTAGTCCCTAACAACATTGAAAGCATTTTCTTTTAAACTGGGAATAAATGGAATGGGGTTCCAATCTGCAGGAATTGGCCGTCTCTGCAGTTGGGATAGGTCTTCAGCTGGTGGACTTGCTGTAATTTTTGCTGGAGTGGGATTTTTCTGTGGTACAGCTGGTGCTATGGCAAGTGAAATCGGTATACCTTTTGCTGGAGTGCAGGTCCTGTGTGGTGGGGCTAGTGGTGTGGCCAGTGAAGTATGGGTACAGTCTGCTGGAGTCGGTCCTACGTTTTGTGTCACTGGTTGTACAGCCAATATAAGTGGGGTGTTGTCTGATTTCTCCGGCACCACCACGTTTTTCAAGGACTTTGCTAGTGCTCCTTCAGGTTTGGCAATCACCCTCTTCCTTTTTGATGTCTGATGCACAAGAACATCATTTGAGTGGAAAAACATGGTATGTTGACAGATGGAATATGTATTGATAATGGATGGGCATGGCATCTCGACATATATGATGAGTAAACTAAGCAGATGGCGGTGCAACAAAGTAGAATAAATGCAAGACAACATATGCAAGATACCCGCAATCAATAAAACATTGCCAAATTAGAACAAGCACCTTGATGGGTGAACAGGACAGGCCATCTGCCTTTGACTCCCCGAGGTTAGAATAGTCATTAGGATCATATTCTGAACAAGAATCAACAGGCGGGGAGCGTATGAGTTTCATTGCGTCCAGAATGGCACTAAATGCCTTGGTGCCAATTTTGTATGTCATTGCAGTGTTTAGCTTCAAGAGTGGACTGCTGCTAGTGCGACACAAAACAGCTACATAGATCATAGTGTAGATATAACGGGAAAACCTTAAGCATCAAAGTAAAATCAGCAAAGTGGAACTTGCTGGAATATATGTCCTAGTATTGCCGGTATGGCTAGAAAGGCTTCAGATACCAGCTCTCTTCAAGTGAAGGTGCGGTACAGTTAATATCAGTGTAAGTCTCAAAGGCGACACAGCTCCCCGCATTTCCTTGCTATTCTTATAGGATTCAAGTGGGCAGGCCACTACAAATCCTATTCCTATGTTTACAAGATCCTACGAATCAAAGAGGCTCAAAGTGTCCATCACAACTGACTGTATAGACCTCTACACTTCGAATTTCCCTGCTCATTTTTAGTACAAGGAACATACTGTACTACTATCATACTCCCTCCGTTCCAAAATAAAAGTCTTTGTAGAGATTTCCACTATGGATCACATACAGATGTATCCAGATACATTTTAGAGTGTAGATTCACTCATTTTGCTGCATAAGTAGTCCATGGTGGAATCTATACAAAGACTTGTATTTAGGAACGGAAAGAGTACATATTAAAGAAGAACGGAAGAGGAACATGGTAAAGAAGAGCAAGCAGATTTTGGATAATAAAATGTTGGTTGCGCAGTGCCCACACATGGTGAACTAGAGCGCATTAAGAATGCAATTCCCAGCTGTCTTTCGACCATTTCAGGCGGTTGGATGAAGATCCTACATCTCCTAACCCTTCTTCTTCCTTGTCTCTGATTCTTCCCATACAGAACACCGCACTGGCCACCGGCCGGACCACCGGCCCCCACCGCCTGTGTTCCTCCGCCACCCCCGCCCCAACCCCCATCCGCGTCGAGTTTTCTTCGTTCGGCGAGGCCCCACAACCACCCGAGCCCCTTCGATCGCACCGGCGAACTCCGGCGAGCTCTGAAAAATCGGCTGACCCAATTTTGAAATTTAGTCTACTGTGATTTCACTAGTGTGGAATATAAAAGGGGAAAACCATAAGCATTGGGAGTATAGTGTTGAGCGTGCCATGGCGGATGTGAAAGTGCAAACCGGACAAAGGCAACTTCACAACCAAGACAAGAAATCAGAGTAAAGCAGTGGCGATCTATTTTCTTGCTGCGATAAATAAGTTGAGCAAATATGAAAGAGTACCGCCTCTGGTGCGGCGCCGTGTACGCATCTGCTGAGAATTTGACAGTGCTGCGGTAGCGATGGCTGTCGGTGGCGTGGAAGCAGATCTAGGAGGGTAGGCGGTGGCGGCGGGGCGCCGTGGACGAGATGGTCGTAGGGGCGGCGCCGGCAAGGTGGACGACGGCGGGGATGAAGCGAGAGCACAGGATGCAAGGACCCCGGTCCGAAGCTGTGGATTAGAGAGGTCGATCTCTTGTAATGGACGGCGGCGTCGGGGTATCAGCTCTGGCATGGTGGAGGAGGACGACGGTGGATGGGGTGGCGGACGGCGGCGGACGGAGGAGGGTGGGGTGGAGAGGGTGTTTTGGCGCCCACGGAGTACGAATGGTGAAAAGGAAGGTAGAGAGGAAGGGGGGAACCATGTATTCAGGGCGCGCTTGTCACAAACTTAGCCCCCGTTTCAAATTTCTAATACATCACATCAACATTAGTCGGTTGGGGATAGGACGGTAATCTCGCATACACCAAATATTTGCTGACGAGAGTTTGTTTTTGGCTCCCACCGTGTATGAATATGAATCGGGGAGGGAGTCGATTTCGGCCGAGGACACACTGTGTTTTGACGCCCACCGTGTATGAATCCGGGTGAGAGGCGGTTACGTCACGTTTGGGTGAAATTACAAACCTACCCCTATGGAAACCTATAGAAATCCAGCAGATAGGCTTTGCATGGCAGGGATAGGCAGTAGTGATTTCCATCTCGCAGATTTTGGTTTCGGGCGGTTACTGCGACTTTCCCCGCTTCGTTCAAATTTTGCAGAGTGCACGTTTACCGTGCCAACTCAATTCGAATCCCCTTTGTATTCTATTTTTTTCGGGCGGGATCCATTTTCAATTGGAATTACATTCTATATACATCATTTTTTATATATAATTTCAAAAGCACAACAAAGAATTCTGCTCCTTTATATGTATAATATGATTTACAAATACAACGATCTCGAAATCTTAAGGTTGAATTCGAAAAAATTTAACCAAATTATGTTTTACTAAAATGTATGGATCAGTAATATCTACATATTAAATAACATAGATGTGCATGAATTCATATGAGTATGCATGTTTGATAGATCAATTTTGGTTCGGGTATGGATTACATGTATCATCATCTCAAATTCAAATATTTGAATCCCTTTTTTGTTCACTCCTTTCACACCCATCTCTCTCGCATGCATGCTCCTTCAGGTAGCTATCACTCTCTTTTCTCCAGCTCACCGCACGCTCACTTCATGTTTCTCCTATCCTCGCAAACATGGTCTCTCGACGTCTCCCTTGAGAAGTGTCACACTCTCCCTATCATTATACATTACACGGTTTTCATTATCTCTCACATCTCTACTGTTCTCTGGTATCACTCGGTACCTAAGCTTTCTTTTTCACCGTCACACACACACAGTCTCCACTCGTCTTTCACTTTGTCTTTCTCTCTATGGGATTCTCTCACACACCCTATATGTCTCTACATATGACTCATACCACTAAACTTACTCTCTCTCTCTCTCTCTCTTGTAGACACAACATTTGTTGCGGTCTCCTCTTCGTCTCCATCCCAGACTTACATTATTCATTTGTTTACCAATCAGACAACCCCGACTACCGTCTCCTCTCTCTCTCTCACAGACACACACACACAACTCCTGCTTCCACTCCCCTTCCCGACTACCGTCTCTCTCTCACACACACAAAACTCTCTCTTTCGCACCCCGACTCGTATTTCTCTCACAAACATTTATCTACTAGCTAGCCTCTAGATAGGTTTATACACCCGCACACTCGTGCTTCCACCATCGCATACATGTCTCTCTCCCGCTCCTTGTATTTATGTAGATTTTTCTTCCCTTCTTGAGACACGCCCTCTCGATCGTGCACACACATACTATCGCCTCATTTTAAGCTGATACCTATCGCACACACACTCCTTGTGTCTTTGTCACACATGCACTCCGTCCTCCTCCACTCCCCCTCTCTCTCTCACACACATGGGCTTTTTGCAACAACTAGCAAGATGCCCATGCGTTGCACGGAACATCAAGATGCATTTGTATGAGTAGTTTATCTTGTGGGGGAAAATGATGAACGAGGGAAGGCCTTATTTGCAAATGTGGAGAGGGGTGTGGGTATCTTTTTGCAAAATTGCCATAGTTTCCTTCCTATCCGTCAGATATAGATCGGACGGCCTATATTGCAGGATGGCAGGCACACGATCATCACCGACAATGATTTTTATAAGAGTAGGGATAAAAAATAGAGTTGGTGATGATGGTGGGCCTGCCATCCTGCAATGTAGGTCGTCCGATTTATATCTGACGGATAGGAAGGAAAATATGGCAATTTACCCGCACTCTTCACCACATTTGCGGATAAGGCCATCCCTCGTTCATTCTTTTCTCCCACAAGATCTTGATGTTCCGTGCAACGCACGGGCATCTTGCTAGTAACATTCTCGAATCTTGAAACCAACAACATTCCTCCCTTATCTCATCAAAACCGCCAAAGGAATATATTTTGAGTGAAACATAACATATTTTTAGTGATATACGTATTTCAAAACTAGACTTTTTTTCTATCAAATCGGTGAATATGTATTAATCTACTTTGATTGTGTGGCAACGCATTGGCACATTGCTAGTAGTTATTATAATTTTTTGGACACCAGACAAACGGTGGAGTACATATACGAAGAGAAGTGGCGCACGCACGCAGTCGGCCTCTCGCTGTCTCGCACACATGAGTGTTACATAAAGGCGACATTAACAAATAAACCCTAAAACCCTAGGTGCACGATTGTTGCATTCGCGGGTACCGGGTACGTGGTGGAGCACCTTTGTAGGAAAAGTCAGCTCGCGTGATAATTTGATCCGTAGGAGTTGATGGTCGGGACCACAGGTGAACGATTTGGAGCACAGTGGCTCGCCAGTTGCCACAGATCGAGTAGCCATGTTTAAAATAACATTTTTTAGCGGGGTTAAGAGTTCCGGTTTTCAATGGCGCGTTATAAGTAGTAAGTAGTTTTTAGAACGATTGGTATGGAGCAAAAATGGAATTCATATTACTATGTACCTCCTTGGCGTATGGTTGTACGTTTTTTTTTGCGATGGAGGTCGCATGGGTTTATGTTGCGAGATGTTGAACCTGGTAGTTCTAGGGCAAATACTATGGTTTAGATTTTAATGTTGGTTTTCAGTAATGAAAATCGGAAGGGGAAACCCTTCTGTGATTAAAAAACTACTACCTCCATTCTGGTTTACTAGTCCCCATCGTACTTTGGGTCAAAGTTTGTCCATGAATTTTACTTGTAAAATGTGAATGGAAAACGAGATTTTGTTATACCAAAACAAAAAAGGACTGGAGGGAGTGATTGCTCTGACACGGACGCGACCTCTCATAGCGCATGCATTGAACCGGCGCGCCGGCCAAGAAGGTCGCACTTGCTGCAGGCCCGGCTGAGCATGCCTCCTCGCCACATGCAACCAGCTTAAGACTGCCCCGCCCGCATTCATTGAATCCGCGCGTGTGCCGGCAACACGTCCTTCTGCGAGCCGACAGGCATTTTAGAACACAAAAAATGACTAAAATATAATTAATTTACGCATGGTCTTGACTTGTTGTGCTCGCACCGGTAGCAGGAACTAGTAGAGGATTTTCTTTATTTATAACTCTCCTCACATTTTTTTTGGCTTTGAAGTGAATCATGGTTGTGGACATTATGTATGAATGTGAAGATATTTGTGAACATGAGTTTGATGTGGATGTTGAACTCGGAATGTCGGGCTTGCGCGTGAACTATACCATGTCCAATGCTTCGTCTGTTATTGTTTGGAAAGTAATTGTTGTTATTACATGACCCGAAAAAACATTTTGTGCCACATCAGTAGATGCACGGACATCACAACAGGCATGCTGACTGGATAAACATTTGAACCTAGCTATTATGAAGGAAATTTTGTATTGACAACAATTTTAGATAGCAGGAGACGCCTAGCCTGCTCTGCCTCTGCTAGCTTATTTTTGGCTTCTTCCATCTCTTCTTTGGCTTGGGTGAAGAGAGCATCTGATTGCTCTTTTCCCTTCTTCAGGAACTCAGCTACATTCTCATGTTGGGGAACGTAGTAATTTCAAAAAAATTCCTACGCACACGCAAGATCATGGTGATGCATAGCAACGAGAGGGGAGAGTGTTGTCTATGTACCCTCGTAGACCGAAGCGGAAGTGTTGACACAACGTAGAGGAAGTAGTCGTACGTTCTCCTCGCGATCCAACCGATCACAGCACCGTTACTCCGGCACCTCCGAGTTCTTGGCACACGTTCAGCTCGATGACGATCCCCGGGCTCCGATCCAGCAAAGCGTCGAGGAAGAGTTTCGTCAGCACGACGGCGTGGTGACGATCTTGATGTGTTACCGGCGCAAGGCTTCGCCTAAGCACTGCAACGATATGATCGAGGTGGAATTTGGTGGAAGGGGGCACCGCACACGGCTAAGGAAAGATCTCAATGATCAATTGTGTGTTTCTGGGGTGCCCCCTGCCCCCGTATATAAAGGAGCCAAGGGGGAGGGGCTGGCCGGCCAAGCCTGGCGCGCCAAAGAGTCCTACTCCCTCTGGGAGTAGGATTCCCCCCCCAATCCTAGTTGGACTAGGATTCTCCAAGGGGGAGAGAGAGAGAGAGAGGGGGCGCCCACCTCTCCTAGTCCTAATAGGACTAGGGGAAGGGGGGAGGCGCGCAGCCCATGAGGGCAGCCCACTCACCTCTCCTCCAAGGCCCATGTTGGCCCATTATGCCCCCCGGGGGGTTCCGGTAACCCTCCCGGTATTCCGGTAAAATCCTGATTTCACCTGGAATGCATCCGATGTCCAAACATAGGCTTCCAATATATAATTCTTTATGTCTCGACCATTTCGAGACTCCTCGTCACGTCCGTGATCACATCCGGGACTCCGAACTCCTTCGGTACATCAAAATGCATAAACTCATAATAACTGTCATCGTAACGTTAAGCGTGCGGACCCTACGGTTCGAGAACAATGTAGACATGACCGAGACACGTCTCCGGTCAATAACCAATAGCGGGACCTGGATGCCCATATTGGCTCCTACATATTCTACGAAGATCTTTATCGGTCAGACCGCATAACAACATACGTTGTTCCCTTTGTCATCGGTATGTTACTTGCCCGAGATTCGATCGTCGGTATCCAATACCTAGTTCAATCTCGTTACCGCCAAGTCTCTTTACTCGTTCTGTAATACATCATCTCGCAACTAACTCATTGGTTGCAATGCTTGCAAGGCTTTATGTGATGTGCATTACCGAGAAGGCCCTGAGATACCTCTCCGACAATCGGAGTGACAAATCCTAATCTTGAAATACGCCAACCCAATATGTACCTTCGGAGACACCTGTAGAGCACCTTTATAATCACCCAGTTACGTTGTGACGTTTGGTAGCACACAAAGTGTTCCTACGGTAAATGGGAGTTGCATAATCTCATAGTTAAAGGAACATGTATAAGTCATGGATAGAAGCAATAGCAACATACTAAACGATCGGGTGCTATGCTAATGGAATGGGTCATGTCAATCAGATCATTCAACTAATCATGTGATCTCGTTAATCAAATAACAACTCTTTGTTCATGGCTAGGAAACATAACCATCTTTGATTAATGAGCTAGTCAAGTAGAGGCATACTAGTGACACTCTGTTTGTCTATGTATTCACACATGTATTATGTTTCCAGTTAATACAATTCTAGCATGAATAATAAACATTTATCATGATATAAGGAAATAAATAATAACTTTATTATTGCCTCTAGGGCATATTTCCTTCAGTCTCCCACTTGCACTAGAGTCAATAATCTAGATTACAAAGTAATGATTCTAACACCCATGGAGTTTTGGTGCTGATCATGTTTTGCTCGTGGAAGAGGCTTAGTCAACGGGTCTGCAACATTCAGATCCGTATGTATCTTGCATATCTCTATGTCTCCCACCTGGACCAAATCCCGGATGGAGTTGAAGCGTCTTTTGATGTGTTTGGTTCTTTTGTGAAATCTGGATTCCTTTGCCAAGGCAATTGCACCAGTATTGTCACAAAAGATTTTCATTGGACCCGATACGCTAGGTACAACACCTAGATCGGATATGAACTCCTTCATCCAGACTCCTTCATTAGCTCCTTCCGAAGCGGCTATGTACTCGGCTTCACATGTAGATCCCGCCACGACGCTTTGTTTAGAACTGCACCAACTGACAGCTCCACCGTTTAATGTAAATACGTATCCGGTTTGCGATTTGGAATCGTCCGGATCAGTGTCAAAGCTTGCATCGACGTAACCGTTTACGACGAGCTCTTTGTCACCACCATAAATGAGAAACATATCCTTAGTCCTTCTCAAGTACTTAAGGATGTTCTTGACCGTTGTCCAGCGATCCACTCCTGGATTACTTTGGTACCTGCCTGCTAAACTTACAGCAAGACACACATCAGGTCTGGTACACAGCATTGCATACATGATAGAGCCTATGGCTGAAGCATAGGGAACATTTTTCATTTTCTCTCTATCTTCTGCGGTGGTCGGGCATTGAGTCTTACTCAACTTCACACCTTGTGCCACAGGCAAGAACCCTTTCTTTGCCTGATCCATTTTGAACTTTTTCAAAACTTTGTCAAGGTATGTGCTTTGTGAAAGTCCTATTAAGCGTCTTGATCTATCTCTATAGATCTTAATGCCCAATATGTAAGCAGCTTCACCGAGGTCTTTCATTGAAAAACTCTTATTCAAGTATCCCTTTATGCTATCCAGAAATTCTATATCATTTCCGATCAGCAATATGTCATCCACATATAATATCAGAAATGCTACAGAGCTCCCACTCACCTTTTTGTAAATACAGGCTTCTCCAAAAGTCTGTATAAAACCAAATGCTTTGATCACACTATCAAAGCGTTTATTCCAACTCCGAGAGGCTTGCACCAGTCCATAAATGGATTGCTGGAGCTTGCACACTTTGTTAGCTCCCTTTGGATCGACAAAACCTTCTGGTTGCATCATATACAACTCTTCTTCCAGAAATCCATTCAGGAATGCAGTTTTGACATCCATTTGCCAAATTTCATAATCATAAAATGCGGCAACTGCTAACATGATTCGGACAGACTTAAGCATCGCTACGGGTGAGAAAGTCTCATCGTAGTCAATCCCTTGAACTTGTCGAAAACCTTTTGCAACAAGTCGAGCTTTATAGACAGTAACATTACCATCAGCGTCAGTCTTCTTCTTAAAAATCCATTTATTCTCAATTGCTTGCCGATCATCGGGCAAGTCAACCAAAGTCCATACTTTGTTCTCATACATGGATCCCATCTCAGATTTCATGGCCTCAAGCCACTTTGCGGAATCTGGGCTCACCATCGCTTCTTCATAGTTCGTAGGTTCATCATGGTCTAGTAACATGACTTCCAAAATAGGATTACCGTACCACTCTGGTGCGGATCTTACTCTGGTTGATCTACGAAGTTCAGTAGAAACTTGATCTGAAGTTTCATGATCATTATCATTAGCTTCTTCCCTATTTGATGTAGGTGTCACAGAAACAGATTTCTGTGATGTACTACTTCTCAATAAGGGAGTAGATACTGTTATCTCATCAAGTTCTACTTTCCTCCCACTCACTTCTTTCGAGAGAAACTCCTTCTCTAGAAAGTTTCCGACTTTAGCAACAAAAATTTTGCCTTCGGATCTGTGATAGAAGGTATACCCAATAGTCTCCTTTGGGTATCCTATGAAGACACATTTTTCCGATTTGGGTTCGAGCTTATCAGGTTGAAGCTTTTTCACATAAGCATCGCAGCCCCAAACTTTAAGAAACGACAACTTTGGTTTCTTGCCAAACCACAGTTCATAAGGCGTCGTCTCAACGGATTTTGATGGTGCCCTATTTAACGTGAATGCGGCCGTCTCTAGAGCATAACCCCAAAAAGATAGCGGTAAATCGGTAAGAGACATCATAGATCGCACCATATCCAGTAAAGTACGATTACGACGTTCGGACACACCATTACGTTGTGGTGTTCCGGGTGGCGTGAGTTGCGAAACTATTCCGCATTGTTTCAAATGTAGACCAAACTCGTAACTCAAATATTCTCCTCCACGATCAGATCGTAGAAACTTTATTTTCTTGTTACGATGATTTTCCACTTCACTCTGAAATTCTTTGAACTTTTCAAATGTTTCAGACTTGTGTTTCATTAAGTAGATATACCCATATCTGCTTAAATCATCAGTGAAGGTGAGAAAATAACGATATCCGCCACGAGCCTCAACATTCATTGGACCACATACATCAGTATGTATGATTTCCAATAAATCTGTTGCTCTCTCCACAGTACCGGAGAACGGTGTTTTAGTCATCTTGCCCATAAGGCACGGTTCGCAAGTGCCAAGTGATTCATAATCAAGTGACTCCAAAAGTCCATCAGTATGGAGTTTCTTCATGCGTTTTACACCGATATGACCTAAACGGCAGTGCCACAAATAAGTTGCACTATCATTATCAACTCTGCATCTTTTGGCTTTAACATTATGAATATGTGTATTACTACTATCGAGATTAAGTAAGAACAAACCATTCTTTAATGGCGCATGACCATAAAAGATATTACTCATATAAATAGAACAACCATTATTCTCTGATTTAAATGAATAACCGTCTCGCATCAAACAAGATCCAGATATAATGTTCATGCTCAACGCTGGTACTAAATAACAATTATTTAGATCTAATATTAATCCCGAAGGTAGATGTAGAGGTAGCGTGCCGACCGCGATCACATCGACTTTGGAACCATTTCCCACGCGCATCGTCACCTCGTCCTTAGCCAATCTTCGCTTAATCCGTAGCCCCTATTTTGAGTTGCAAATATTAGCAACAGAACCAGTATCAAATACCCAGGTGCTACTGCGAGAATTAGTAAGGTACACATCAATAACATGTATATCATATATACCTTTGTTAACCTTGCCATCCTTCTTATCCGCCAAATACTTGGGGCAGTTCCGCTTCCAGTGACCAGTCTGCTTGCAATAGAAGCACTCAGTTTCAGGCTTAGGTCCAGACTTGGGTTTCTTCTCTTGAGTAGCAACTTGCTTGCTGTTCTTTTTGAAGTTCCCCTTTTTCTTCCCTTTGCCCTTTTTCTTGAAACTAGTGGTTTTGTTAACCATCAACACTTGATGCTCCTTTTTGATTTCTACCTCCGCGGCTTTTAGCATTGCGAAGAGCTCGGGCATAGTTTTGGTCATCCCTTGCATATTATAGTTCATCACGAAGCTCTTGTAGCTTGGTGGCAGTGATTGGAGAATTCTGTCAATGACGCAATCATCCGGAAGATTAACTCCCAGTTGAATCAAGTGATTGTTATACCCAGACATTCTGAGTATATGCTCACTGACAGAACCGTTCTCCTCCATTTTACAGCTATAGAACTTATTGGAGACTTCATATCTCTCAATCCGGGCATTTGCTTGAAATATTAACTTCAACTCCTGGAACATCTCATATGCTCCATGGTGTTCAAAACGTCGTTGAAGTCCCGGTTCTAAGCCGTAAAGCATGGCACACTGAACTATAGAGTAGTCATCAGCTTTGCTTTGCCAGACGTTCACAACATCTGGTGTAGCTCTTGCACCAGGCCTGGCACCCAGCGATGCTTCCAGGACGTAATTCTTCTGTGCAGCAATGAGGATAATCCTCAGGTTACGGACCCAGTCCGTGTAATTGCTACCATCATCTTTCAACTTTGCTTTCTCAAGGAACGCATTAAAATTCAACGGAACAACAGCACGAGCCATCTATCTACACAACATAGACAAGCAAGATACTATCAGGTACTAAGTTCATGATTAATTTAAGTTCAATTAATCATATTACTTAAGAACTCCCACTTAGATAGACATCCCTCTAATCCTCTAAGTGATCACGTGATCCAAATCAACTAAACCATGTCCGATCATCACGTGAGATGGAGTAGTTTCAATGGTGAACATCACTATGTTGATCATATCTACTATATGATTCACGCTCGACCTTTCGGTCTCCGTGTTCCGAGGCCATATCTGTTATATGCTAGGCTCGTCAAGTTAAACCTGAGTATTCCGCGTGTGCAACTGTTTTGCACCCGTTGTATTTGAACGTAGAGCCTATCACACCCGATCATCACGTGGTGTCTCAGCACGAAGAACTTTCGCAACGGTGCATACTCAGGGAGAACACTTCTTGATAATTTAGTGAGAGAACATCTTATAATGCTACCGTCAATCAAAGCAAGATAAGATGCATAAAAGGATAAACATCACATGCAATCAATATAAGTGATATGATATGGCCATCATCATCTTGTGCTTGTGATCTCCATCTTCGAAGCACCGTCATGATCACCATCGTCACCGGCGCGACACCTTGATCTTCATCGCAGCATCGTGGTCGTCTCGCCAATCTTATGCTTCCACGACTATCACTACCGCTTAGTAATAAAGTAAAGCATTACATCGCGATTGCATTGCATACAATAAAGCGACAACCATATGGCTCCTGCCAGTTGCCGATAACTCGGTTACAAAACATGATCATCTCATACAATAAAATTTTAGCATCATGTCTTGACCATATCACATCACAACATGCCCTGCAAAAACAAGTTAGACGTCCTCTACTTTGTTGTTGCAATTTTTACGTGGCTGCTACGGGTTTAAGCAAGAACTCATCTTACCTACGCATCAAAACCACAACGATAGTTTGTCAAATAGACTCCGTTTTAACCTTCTCAAGGACCGGGCGTAGCCACACTCGGTTCAACTAAAGTTGGAGAGACAGTCTTCCGCAAGCCATCTATGTGCAAAGCACGTCGAGGGAACCGGTCTCGCGTAAGCGTACGCGTAAGGTTGGTCCGGATCGTCTCGTCCAACAATACCGCTGAACCAAAGTATGACATGCTGGTAGGCAGTATGACTTGTATCGTCCACAACTCACTTGTGTTCTACTCGTGCAAATAACATCAAACCATAAAAACCTAGGCTCGGATGCCACTGTTGGGGAACGTAGTAATTTCAAAAAAATTCCTACGCACACGCAAGATCATGGTGATGCATAGCAACGAGAGGGGAGAGTGTTGTCTACGTACCCTCGTAGACCGAAGCGGAAGCGTTGACACAACATAGAGGAAGTAGTCGTACGTTCTCCTCGCGATCCAACCGATCACAGCACCGTTACTCCGGCACCTCCGAGTTCTTGGCACACGTTCAGCTCGATGACGATCCCCGGGCTCCGATCCAGCAAAGCGTCGAGGAAGAGTTTCGTCAGCACGACGGCGTGGTGACGATCTTGATGTGTTACCGGCGTAGGGCTTCGCCTAAGCACTGCAATGGTATGATCGAGGTGGAATTTGGTGGAAGGGGGCACCGCACACGGCTAAGGAAAGATCTCAATGATCAATTGTGTGTTTCTGGGGTGCCCCCTGCCCCCGTATATAAAGGAGCCAAGGGGGAGGGGCTGGCCGGCCAAGCCTGGCGCGCCAAAGAGTCCTACTCCCTCTGGGAGTAGGATTCCCCCCCCCCCCCAATCCTAGTTGGACTAGGATTCTCCAAGGGGGAGAGAGAGAGAGAGGGGGGGCGCCCACCTCTCCTAGTCCTAATAGTACTAGGGGAAGGGGGAGGCGCTCAGCCCATGAGGGCAGCCCTCTCACCTCTCCTCCAAGGCCCATGTTGGCCCATTATGCCCCCCGGGGGGTTCCGGTAACCCTCCCGGTATTCCGGTAAAATCCTGATTTCACCTGGAATGCATCCGATGTCCAAACATAGGCTTCCAATATATAATTCTTTATGTCTCGACCATTTCGAGACTCCTCGTCACGTCCGTGATCACATCCGGGACTCCGAACTCCTTCGGTACATCAAAATGCATAAACTCATAATAACTGTCATCGTAACGTTAAGCGTGCGGACCCTACGGTTCGAGAACAATGTAGACATGACCGAGACACGTCTCCGGTCAATAACCAATAGCGGGACCTGGATGCCCATATTGGCTCCTACATATTCTACGAAGATCTTTATCGGTCAGACCGCATAACAACATACGTTGTTCCCTTTGTCATCGGTATGTTACTTGCCCGAGATTCGATCGTCGGTATCCAATACCTAGTTCAATCTCGTTACCGGCAAGTCTCTTTACTCGTTCTGTAATACATCATCTCGCAACTAACTCATTGGTTGCAATGCTTGCAAGGCTTTATGTGATGTGCATTACCGAGAAGGCCCTGAGATACCTCTTCGACAATCGGAGTGACAAATCCTAATCTCGAAATACGCCAACCCAATATGTACCTTCGGAGACACCTGTAGAGCACCTTTATAATCACCCAGTTACGTTGTGACGTTTGGTAGCACACAAAGTGTTCCTACGGTAAATGGGAGTTGCATAATCTCATAGTTAAAGGAACATGTATAAGTCATGGATAAAAGCAATAGCAACATACTAAACGATCGGGTGCTATGCTAATGGAATGGGTCATGTCAATCAGATCATTCAACTAATGATGTGATCTCGTTAATCAATTAACAACTCTTTGTTCATGGCTAGGAAACATAACCATCTTTGATTAATGAGCTAGTCAAGTAGAGGCATACTAGTGACACTCTGTTTGTCTATGTATTCACACATGTATTATGTTTCCAGTTAATACAATTCTAGCATGAATAATAAACATTTATCATGATATAAGGAAATAAATAATAACTTTATTATTGCCTCTAGGGCATATTTCCTTCATCTAAAGGGTTGTTGCACGCTTTCTTTCAGTCTTTACTAATGCCACGAGGACACGAACAGCTGACGACTCCACCTGGCTTGTGTGTAATCCAGCATCATCTGGGAATTTGCACCTTGTGTCTAATCTAGCATCATTAGGGAACTGGCACCTTATGTGTCATCCAGCCTCATTTTGGAAACATAATCTCGAGGTTGACCATACTTCCCTCCTCGCAGGAACTGCATCCTGACATGAAGTTACTTCTTTTTTAGATCAGTACTCAGAGCAACCTAGATCCAATTAGTAGAAGCCAGATAAACAGAACTCGGAGAAGTGAATTCAAAAGGAAAAAAATAAAAACATACTACAAGGTGAGAACACCCACTTCCTACATCAAGTTAAAAATGAAAGCATTAGGATGATTAAGGCTCTTCTTATTACACATCGAAGAACACCACGCTTAAGAGAAACAGAAACTACAACATATACACATCGAAGAACACGAGGCTACACGAAAGTAATTGAAAGGGTGTTACTTACCAAAGCTCGTTTTATAGGTTCGGTGCAGCTCCTCTTTAACTTGCCACACTCCTTGAAGATGTCCCGAATATCCCGTGTTTGGTCTTCATTGCTCCTCTGCATGTTCGCACTCGTGGTTTTAAAATCTCAACATGGCAAGAAAAATATACTACTAGTAATACTCGCGCATCTTGTGGGCAACATTAAAGCACTCGCCTGCCATGTTAGAGCATCTCCAACAGAATCGCAACGCGCGGCGGTTTAAAAAAGCATTTACAGTGCTGAGATCGAGAAGTAGATACTAGAGAGTAGAGGATAGTTCTCAGCATAGATAGATAAAAAAAGATAATTCAACTACTCCTCATCGTCTGACTCCTCGTCGGTGATGTCCTCCTCCGACGTCTGACTGTAGGCATGAAGATATTGATTGTCGTCGGATTCCCAGGGCGACGCTGCTCCTACCCTCATGTTGAATTGAGCGTCCGCTTTTCGCCTATGCTTGTCCTCGCGATTGGCGGCTCGCTCCGCCCTCCTCTTATCCCTCTCCGCCCTCCTTTGCGCCTAGAACTCACGCTCGTTGATGATGTCCTGCGGGAAGTGTTGGCGCCACAGTGCCATGGCTTCCTCGTCCATCTCGGCGATGCCGAGACGGTGCTCCCGCCTCCGGTTGTCGTGACGATCCTCGTTGGTGCTAAGCCGCGGCAGAGGCGCGAGCTCTTGCTCCCGCTCCCGCGTCGGCACGTTGGGGAAGTTCAATGTTCTATGAGGCCACCGGAGGCGCCACACAGCCACGTCGTACGCGCGGGCGGCCTCGTTGGCGGTGTCAAAATTGCCGAGGCCGAGGCGCATCCCGCGGAACCGGATCTTGGTGGAGAAGCCGCCGGAGGGGCGCGCGCGGACGCCGCGGAATCCCCAAGTTTCCCGGCGACGCGGCGGCGGCGAGGCGAAAAAGAGCGGGGAGAGAGCGGTGGCGAGGCACAGAGCGGGGAGAGAGTGGTGGGAGGGCGTTGGATTTTATAAAGAGTGCCGGACTCCGCGTGCCAAAACTAGCGCGCGCCCGGCCGCTTTTTCCCGCGCGCGCGATCCTTTTCCGACGTCTCTGCTATCTCTACTCTCTTATCTACTATTATATTTATTTTATATTTAATATTTATCTCTACTTCCTTTACTGTCTACTTTCTTCTCTATACTTTTTTTTCTTGCAATATAGGTCGTCCGATTTATATCTGACAGATAGGAAGGAAACAAATGGTAATTTTGCAAAAAGATACCCATACCCCTTCAGGGAGTCCTGGATTAGGGGGTGTTCGGATAGCCGAACTATACCTTCAGCCGTACTCCAGGACTATGAAGACACAAAGTTGAAGACTTCGTCCCGTGTCCGGAAGGATCTTTTCTTGGCGTGGAAGGCAAGCTAGGTGTGCGGATATTCGAGATCTCCTACCATTGTAACCGACTCTGTGTAAACCCTAACCATATCTGGTGTCTATATAAACCGGAGGGTTGTAGTCCATAGGACAACCATCATCATACACAATCATACCATAGGCTAGCTTCTAGGGTTTAGCCTCCTTGATCTCGTGGTAGATCCACTCTTGTACTACCCATATCATCAATATTAATCTTGTAGGAGTAGGGTTTTACCTCCATCGAGAGGGCCCGAACCTGGGTAAAATAAAGTGTCCCTTGTCTCCTGTTACCATCCGACCTTGACGCACAGTTCGGGACCCCCTACCCGAGATCCGCCGGTTTTGACACCGACATTGGTGCTTTCATCGAGAGTTCCTCTGTGTCGTCGCTTTTAGGCCCGATGGCTCCTTTGATCATCAACAATGATGAGGTCCAGGGTGAGACTTTCCTCCCCGGACAAATCTTCGTCTTCGGCGGCTTCGCTCTGCGGGCCAATTCGCTTGGTCATCTGGAGCAGATCGAAAGCTATGCCCCTGGCCATCAAGTCAGGTTTGGAAGCTTAAACTACCCAGCTGATATCCGCGGAGACTTGATCTTCGACGGGTTCGAGCCACAGCCAAGCGCGTCGCGCTATTTTGAGGGGCATGATATAGCTCTGCCTCCGAATAGCACCCTGGAGGCCGCACACGGTCCGGCCCCGATCTTTGACTCGGAGCCCGCCGTGTTCTCTGAGGACGAACGGTTGGACGTCACCTCGGGGGCTGCGATCTCAAAGGCGATCGAGCCGAACGCCAGCCCCGTACTCCGCACGGCCCAGGACTCCAAGGAGCCGGACTCTTCTCCGAACTCCGAGCCTTCCGCGCCCCCGCCGATCGAATCTGATTGGGCGCCTGTAATGGAGTTCACCGCCGCGGACATCTTTCAGTGCTCACCTTTCGGTGATATCCTGAATTCTCTCAAATCTCTCTCTTTATCAGGAGAGCCCGGGCCGGACTATGGTCTGCGAGGTTGGGATTCGGACGACGAAGAAATTCAAAGCCCACCCACCACCCACTTAATAGCCACTGTCGACGATTTAACCGACATGCTTGACTTCGGCTCCAAAGACTTCAACGGTATGGACGACGAAGGAGGAGACGAACAAGAACCAGCACCTGTAGGGCGCTGGACCGCCACCTCGTCATATGACATATATATGGTGGATGCTCCAAAGGATCCGGATGGCGATGGAGCAGCGGAAGACGACAACTCGAAAAAACCGCAAAAACGCCGGCGCCAATGGCGCCGCTCTAAATCCCGCCACAACAGAAACGGTGATTCCGGCACGGGAGATAATGCTACCCCGGACAGCGCCGAAGAACACCAGAACCAGCAAGATCCAGCGCAGGAAGATCCGGCAGAGCAAGAGGTTGAGGATGATAACTACATGCCTCCCTCCGAAGACGAGGCAAGCCTCGACGACGACGAATTCGACGTACCATCAGACCCCGCCGAACAAGAGCGTTTTCAACGCAGGCTTCTAGCCACGGCCAACAGCCTAAAGAAAAAGCAGCAACAGCTTAGAGCTGATCAAGATCTGCTAGCTTATAGATGGACTGAAGTCCTTGCGGCCGAAGAATATGAACTCGGGCGCCCCTCCAAAAATTATCCTAAGCGCAGGCCGCTACCCCAATCAGAGGGGGAAGCATATGACATGGCAGACCGGCCACCCCGTGGCCGCGACAGAGAGGCCTGTCGAGCCCTTAAGCAAGCCATGCCCCGATGCCGCTCGAATAAGGCACGGGAAAACGAGCCAGACCTGTGAGACGTATTGGAGGATAAAGCAAAGCAAACAAGATCGATCTATGGATCGCGCGGACGCCCGAAGACACGTGATGATCTTCACTCCGGACACAATAAATCCGACCGGGCCGAACACAGCAGGCACAGCTCTTCCGAGCTGCGTCGTGACATAGCCCAGTACAGGGGCGCCGCACACCCACTATGCTTCACAGACGAAGTAATGGATCATAAAATCCCAGAGGGTTTTAAACCCGTCAATATCGAGTCGTACGATGGTACGACAGATCCGGCAGTATGGATTGAGGATTATCTCCTTCACATCCACATGGCACGTGGCGATGATCTGCACGCCATCAAATACCTACCCCTTAAGCTTAAAGGACCAGCCCGGCACTGGCTTAACAGCCTACCAGCGGACTCAATCGGTTCTTGGGAGGACCTGGAAGCCGCATTCCTCGACAACTTTCAGGGGACCTATGTACGGCCACCGGATGCCGACGACCTAAGCCACATAATTCAGTAGCCAGAAGAATCGGCCAGGCAATTCTGGACACGGTTCCTAACAAAGAAAAATCAGATAGTCGATTGTCCGGACGCAGAGGCCCTAGGAGCCTTCAAACATAACATCCGTGACGAGTGGCTTGGCCGGCACCTGGGACAGGAAAAGCCGAAAACCATGGCAGCCCTCACGACACTCATGACCCGCTTTTGCGCGGGCGAAGATAGCTGGCTAGCTCGCAGCAACAACTTATCGAAGAAGCCCGGTAATTCGGATACCAAGGACAAAAGTGGCAGGTCACGTCAAAATAATCAAAAGCGCCGCGTTAGCAGCGACAACAATGAGGATACGGCAGTCAATGCCGGATTCAGAGGCTATAAATCCGGTCAGCAGAAAAAGCCATTTAAAAAGAATACCCAGGGCCCGTCCAGTTTGGACCGGATACTCGATCGCTCGTGCCAGATTCACGGCACCACCGAAAGGCCAGCCAATCACACCAACATGGATTGTTGGGTGTTCAAGCAGGCATGCAAGTTAAGAGCCGAACACAAGGACAAGGGGCTGAACAACGACGACGAGGAGGAGCCCAGGCCGCCGAACAACAATGGACAGAAAGGGTTTCCCCCACAAGTGCGGACGGTGAACATGATATACGCGACCCACATTCCCAAGCGGGAGAGGAAGCATGCACGACGGGACGTATACGCAATGGAGCCAGTCGCCCCAAAGTTCAACCCATGGTCCTCCTGCCCGATCACTTTCGATCGAAGGGACCACCCCACTAGCATCCATCACGGCGGTTTTGGCGCACTGGTCCTCGACCCAATCGTGGACGGATTTCATCTCACAAGAGTCCTCATGGACGGCGGCAGTAGCCTAAACCTGCTTTATCAGGATACAGTGCGGAAAATGGGCATAGATCCATCAAGGATCAAGCCCACGAGGACGACCTTTAAAGGCGTCATACCAGGTGTAGAGGCCAATTGCACAGGCTCGATAACACTTGATGTGGTCTTCGGATCTCCGGATAACTTCCAAAGCGAAGAGTTAATCTTCGATATAGTGCCGTTCCGCAGTGGCTATCATGCCCTGCTCGGACGAACCGCATTCGCTAAATTCAATGCGGTGCCGCACTACGCATATCTCAAGCTCAAGATGCCAGGCCCTCGAGGAGTAATTACGGTCAGCGGAAACACAGAATGCTCCATCCGTACGGAAGAGCACACGGCGGCCCTCGCAGCGGAAGTACAAAGCAGCCTTTCAAGGCAACTCTCCAGTCCGGCCGTTAAAAAACCAGACAATGCAAAGCGCGCCCGGAGTAACCTGCAACAAGACCACCTGGCACGATGAGAGCAAGCGTAGCAATACGGCCCCAACCCCATCCATCGCAACATAGCGGAGCAAGTACCTCGAGTACACAATTACGCCCTTACAATTCCATGGGCACAGGGGGAGAGGCACATTAACGGCATGCCCACAACACGGCGTCAAACGTACTAGGGGCTGCCAGATTTTTCTTTTTTACTTTCAGGACTCCATACTCTGGATAACCTATTCGGCAGTGTTGCCGCACAGACGATGCAAGATCCAGGAAAGCAGACAAAGCTACGCCGCATTCCAGAACTCTCAGGTGGTCTCTATTTCGAGCGATATATCTGTTTCTAAATTCCGCGGCCTGTGCCTGGTCAGGACATGTTAAATAGTCTAATAACTTTTTTGCTTATCGCACTACTTGTATCGTTCGGCTTTGATAAATAGCCTCTTTATAAACAATGCATAGCTTTTTATCTATTTTTTGCATTATCCCCTTTGAATATATGTGTTTATTACATAACATGATCGCACCCGTACACCATGGTACGGCAAACCACGCCAGGGGCTTCATTACCCTTTTATCTGGTGTCAGAAGTCCGTACACTTTCACAAGTGCAGCACCCCGAACTTATAGCACTATATGCATCGGCTCCGAGTCATGATTTTGGTCACATGTTGGGTTTGCCCGGCTCCTATGTTTTGGTACCTTACGTTCCGCTCTATCGGCTAAGGTAGCACTAGGAGAACCACTGCGATTGTGCCCCAGGTTAGGTGGGTTGAGCACCTCAGTGGAGAAAGCTAAAACAGACTGTCATGATAAGGCGTGAGACCGGTCGCTGTTCGAGAGGTTTTTCGAGTCCTTAAAGGCTTATGCCGCTTTGAGCGAGGAGCTGGCTATGTCCGGCCAAAGGCGTGGATAGCGCCCCGAATTCGGCCTTCCGAACTAGGGGCTTCGCCGAAATTTAAAATTATAACGTTCTATGGCTAAGTGAGAGTGTTCAAGCATTATAGTCCGATTGCCTGGTTCGCTGTGCTGAGCGCCTCCCTCGAAGGACCCAACTATGGGAACAAGAGCCCTCAGGTTTATCCCGAACACCCCAGCACTAGTGGCATGGGGGCAGAAGCCGACGACTCGCCATCTCTCAATTTTTGATAAACGGCCACACAGAAAATAATATTTTAAATTAAACAAGCAATGCTTTGCACATATGAACAAGTTTTCAGCGCACAGGATACAAACGAGCGAGTTCACTCAAATATTAAATCTTTAGCACATTCATCCGCGACAAGGCGGGCTCCGGCAAGAACGTCCTTGTAGTAGTTCTCGGGCTTGCGATGCTCATTCCCCTGTGGTGGCCCGTCCTTCACCAGCTTCTCTCCGTCCAGCTTGCCCCAGTGTACCCTTACACGGGCAAGGGCCCTCCGGGCACCTTCAATGCAAATGGAGCACTTGATGACCTCAAGCCGTGGACAGCCCTCCACCAGCCGCCGCACCAACCCGAAATAGCTCCCAGGCAGGGCCTCTCCAGGCCACAGCTGAACTAGTAAGCCCTTCATGGCCTGTTCGGCCGCCTTGTGGAGCTCGACCAGCTGTTTCAGCTGATCGCTTAAGGGCACAGGGTGTCCGGCCTCAGAATACTGAGACCAGAACACACTCTCCGTCGAGCTGCCCTCTTCAGCTCGGTAGAACGCGGCGGCGTCAGATACGCTGCGGGGAAGATCGGCGAACGCCCCTGGAGAACTCCGGATTCGGGTAAGTAATAGGTAGTTTACTTTTATATTCCTACTCTGCATTGAGAATGCCTTACACGTTGCTATCTTTTTCACCTCCTCCAACTCTTGGAGGGCCTTCTGGTCTTCGGCCTTGGCACTCTTGGCGGTCTCGATGGCCGACGCGAGCTCGGATGCTTGCGCCTTCGCCTCAAGCTCCAAACCCTCATGTTTTTTCATGAGAGTTTGCAGCTCTCGCTGCACCTCGCCGACCTGAACCCCAAGCCTTTCTCACTCGGCGCGCTCCTCGGCCGTTTTCTTTTCGGCCTCAGCCAGCGCTTGCTTCAGGGTTGTCACCTCGGTTGTGGCCCCTACAATAAGCAATACAATCCTGTTATTTCCTTCTGCAATCAAGCCTCTCTATAGGCACCTTTTTTCTTCTTTTTCTTTTTTTAGGTATTTCTTACCTTCCTTCTCCTCGAGCTGTCATTTGGCAAGGCCGAGCTCTTGCTCGGTCCGCCCGAGGTCCTTTTTAAGGACATCCACCTGCGCAGTCAGTGCGGCGGTGGACAGCAGCGAAGCCTGCATACGCATATTTGACCTTTTTTGTTAGACTCCTGCGAATATTATTAGATCCTCTATCCGGCTTTTCTTTCCGAACACCGAACAGAGCATCAGGGGCTACTGTCTATGCGGTAAATAAATTGACATATTTTTACTTACCTCGAAGCCTGTTAGAAGGCTAGCGCAAGCTTAATTCAGTCCGCTCTTGGCGGACTGAATCCTTTGGATCACCGTACTCATAACAGTACGGTGCTCCTCATCGATGGCGGCGCCCTTAAGCACCTCCAGCAGATTGTCCGGCGCCTCCGGTTGGACGGAGGCCGCCGGCTCAGATGGCTTACTCCTCTTGGAAGGAGTTCGCCCGCCGCGGACCGGGACTGTCGGGTCCGGCGCGGTGTCCGGCACAAAGCCGAACTTGGAGCCCTGGGGGGTTTCATCCCCTTCACTCCTGGGGTCCGGAGGATTGCCTTGTGGCTCCTCCAGGACCATCTCCTCCTGCCCCGAAGCTTGGCGGGGTGCCACTTCGGCGTCGTCCGTCCTGTGGGGGGAGACCGCGGGCGGAACAGAGTTCACGTCCGACGAATCCAGGGAGCCGCTCGACGAGTCGTCGAGTTTGGCCCGGGGCGGGCTGCATAAAATACGTGCGATATCAGGGAAAGCCGCACACTAAAAGGATATCATGAATCACCCTAGTATATAAATACTTACGATTTCGCCGGACGCTTGGTTCTGTCCGGCCACTCCTCTCCGCCCTCTTCGGCGTCGTGGGAGTAGTCCGGTGGAGGGGTCTTCCTTTTCCTCGACCCCTCGGCCTCCCCCGTTGGGGCGGCCTTCTTCTTCTTTGCTCCGCTCGCTGGAGGGGGGAGCTTCCTTGTTCCTCCTCCTCGTTTTCGCGAGAGGAGGGCGTTGCGGACTCGTCGGATGACGAGTCCGACACCACCATGTTGCAGGAACTTTTTCGAGTCCCGGTGGTTTTCTTCTTCTTGGCCTTCCTCTCCGGCGCCACGTAAGGTGCCGTAGCCATTAGCTTCACCAAGAGAGCTGGGGCCGGGTCTTCCGGTAGAGGAGCCGGACAGTTAATCGGTCCGGATATCTCCTGCCAAGCCTGTCAAAGGTAAAAGGGAGTTTAGATCCCGCATAGAGATAATCTATGAAGAAGAGCTTAACGAACCTATCAAAGGTATAGATAGCTTACCTCGCCAGCGTTACGATGCGAGCTGTATCCGCGATCCTCGGAGGCGGATGTGGGGGACTCGGCGCCTTTGGTCAGCACCTTCCAGACGTCTTCATACGTCGTGTAAAAGAGCCTACTGAGGGTCTGGTGCTGCGCTGGGTCGAATTCCCACAAAGTAAAATCCCGTTCTTGGCACGGGAGGATTAGGCGAACGAGCATGACCTGGACTATATTGGCAAGCCGGATTGGCTTGTTCACCAGGGACTGGATGCATGTTTGCAACCCAGTCACTTCCTCCTCGTTGCCCCACAACAGGCCTGTCTCTTTCCAGGACATGAGTCGCGTGGGGGGTCCGGATCTGAACTCGGGGGCCGCGACCCATTTCGGATCACGGGGCTCGGTGATCTAAAACCACCCAGCCTGCCACCCCTTTAGGGACTCCACGAGGGAGCCATCGAACCAGAGGACGTTGGCTATCTTGCCAACCATAGCGCCTCCGCACTCCGCCTGGGTGCCGGACACCACCTTGGGCTTGACGTTGAAGGTCTTGAGCCAGAGGCCGAAGTGGGGGCGGACGCGGAGAAAAGCCTCACACACGACGATAAACGCCGAGGTGTTGAGAACGAAGTTCGGGGCCAGATCATGGAAATCCGAGCCACAGTAGAACATGAGCCCCCGGACAAATGGGTGAAGTGGAAAGCCCAGTCCGCGGAGGAAGTGGGGAAGAAAAACTACCCTCTCATGGGCCTTGGGGTAGGAAGAAGCTGCCCCTTATCAGGAAGCCGATGCGGGATGTCCTTGGACAAGTATCCGGCTCTCCTTAGCCTTTTTACTTGAGCCTCCGTAATGGAGGAGACCATCCACTTGCCTCCCGCTCCGGACATTGTTGGAGAAGGTTGAGGAAGGAAGAGCGGACTTGGGCGCTGGAGCTTGAGTGCGCGAGAGATGGATTGGCGAAGGAGGAAGAAGGCGTAGGTTAAAAAGGTGAATCCTTATCCCTTTATATAAGCAGGTACGGTTAGGCGTCCTCACCTACCTAATAAAACTCACTTGCCTCCCAAACGCCGTGGTAAATGGCGTGGTTGGGTTACCCACGTCCGTATTAACGAGAATCCCGTTAAAGGGGGCACATGATCTCTGCTTTGACAAAACATGCCAAGGAAACCGCCTCACTAAACGAGCTGAGGTGGAACAATGAAAACAATTTATATAAAGGGCTTGGCCGCAGTGTTATGACGCACTGCGGGATACGTCAGCAGATTTGATTTGTGTTAATATTATTCTCTATATGGAAATATGTGGAAACTTATTTTGCAGAGCCGGACACTATTCTGTGGTGTTTATAAGCTTCTTGAAGAAATTGGAGGAGGAACCCGCCTTGCAATGCCGAAGACAATCTGCGCGCCGGACTCGTCGTCATTGAAGCCTGGTTCAGGGGCTACTGAGGGAGTCCTGGATTAGGGGGTGTTCGGATAGCCGAACTATACCTTCAGCCAGACTCCAGGACTATGAAGACACAAAGTTGAAGACTTCGTCCCGTGTCCGGAAGGATCTTTTCTTGGCATGGAAGGCAAGCCAGGTGTGCGGATATTCGAGATCTCCTACCATTGTAACCGACTCTGTGTAAACCCTAACCCTATCAGGTGTCTATATAAACCGAAGGGTTGTAGTCCGTAGGACAACCATCATCATACACAATCATACCATAGGCTAGCTTCTAGGGTTTAGCCTCCTTGATCTCGTGGTAGATCCACTCTTGTACTACCCATATCATCAATATTAATCTAGCAGGAGTAGGGTTTTACCTCCATCGAGAGGGCCCGAACCTGGGTAAAATAAAGTGTCCCTTGTCTCCTGTTACCATCCGACCTTGACGCACAGTTTGGGACCCCCTACCCGAGGTCCGCCGGTTTTGACACCGACAACCCTCTCCAGATTTGCAAATAAGGCCTTCCCTCGTTCATCCTTTTCTCCCACAAGATAAACTACTCATACAAATGCATCTTGGTGCGTGGAATGCATGGGCATCTTGCTAGTTCTAAAAACCTTTCCATCATTTGCCACACTACTGGTTGCAGATGAAAAACCTACCCAAGCACAGCGCGATACAGGAGCGACGCACAATTACAAGCTGATATTCTGTTGGACAATGGAGGCTATAACCAATTACTTTTACGGGAACAATAGCACCAAGGAAATTTGAAGGGTAGGTATGAACAAAATTGGAAGTGCACATGTACTGCTAAGTGATTCAATACACACATTACCAATCGAGGAGGAGAACGATGGTCGCGGCGGCCTCTGTGAGTCATGGTCGGCAACGGGAGTCAGTTCATTGTCCACGACGATGGTACTTCTGCGCTTGGCGTCGGCTTCCGGGAAGCAGATCCGAGACCATGGAAGACGATGCCGGGAAAGAGGCTCCGTGTACGACGACGACGGTGGACCGACTCCAGCGCGGCGTACGAGGTCGTCGATGAGGCAGATGCGCTGCGGTAGACGAGTGCGCCGATGTAAAGGGGAGGAGCACGAAGGCAGCGGTGCCGTGGAGAAGTTTATTTTGCGGTGGGGATAGAAAATGGGGAGTATTCAGGTGTACTACTCTGGGTGCCGGGGTGGGGTTGGCTGGGTAAGGTGAACCTGAAGTTACGAAAATAGCCCCCTACCAAGTGTCATCCGTAGGCCTGTTCCGAAGTCTATGATGGTAACTTCCCACTGCTCGAATCAGGGTCACGGGAGATTTTCCCGCCGACCTCAAAATTTTGTGACACTGGACTCCCCGTGTGGCGTGTTGAGTGATTCGGCTAAGCAACTAGCGAGTAGTAGTAGTAGTAGTAAACTCTGCATATTAGGTTTGACCGAAGTCGAACTTCCTAAAGTTTGACCAAGTTTATAGAAAAATATAAACATTTACCATAACAAATATGTATGATGTGAAAGTACATTCAATAATGAATCTAATGGTATTTATTTGTTATTGTATATGTTAATATTTTTTGTTATAAGCTTTTCTGAGAGTTTACAAAACTTGACTTTGACCAAAGCTAATACGCGGACTTAAATAAAAACGGAGGGAGTACACATTTGTTTTCTTAGTTTGTAGTGAACTAATCATTTGTTGAAATTGTGAAATAAATATATTAGGCTATTGACTTCGAATGTAATGGTCTATACAATTCAATAGTTACAATCATTGTCGAATCCCAAGATGTATACAAGGTCTATAGTACTTCACAACATGCTCAAACTCACATAATCCCAGTCAAATGAGAATCTAAATGCATTTCATAGTTATTACTTTGTAGGATGCAACAAAAACAACCATAACTCTACATCAGCCATTATAGAAGCAACATTTTGACATATCTCAATGTGTGAATTAAACGTGCAGAGAGCTTTTGAAGATGGAGCAGATAGGGCGGGAAAGATTGTATGTATGTGGACGAGAGAGTAGGAGACAAACCTAACGAGACACACACACACACACACACACACAGAGAGAGAGAGAGAGAGAGAGAGAGAGAGAGAGAAAGAGAGAGGAAGAAGTTAGGTCTGTTTGAAAGATGGATATATGTAATATACATGAGATGCGTGTGCATCTGGATTCCGTATATGTGGAAGGAGAAGAGACAACATGTTTGATGAGAGAGCTGGAAAAACATGGATGAGAGGGGAAGGATCTCGTGGGTTGAGGGATTGACAATTTTGTGCGGGGGAGAGAGGGATTGACAATTTTGTGCGGGGGAGAGAGGGATTGGTAATTTTGTGCAAGAGAGAGAGAGGGTGGGGGAGGAGTCAGTCAGCCGTCATCACATCACCCTGCTTCCAAATGACCCCGCATTCTCTAGCGCGGTGTGGTCGCCGTCTTCGATCTGCTCGATGCCCTCTTTGAAGATTGAGGTGTTGTGCATGTTGGGGTGCAAAGAAGCACAAGCGAGAGTGGTCGCCGTATAACCTTGGATGGGGATGAATTGTGTGCTCGGGGGAGTGTGTGTGTGTGTGTGTTGTGCTGCGTGTCACTGTGTGTGTGTGTCAGATATTGAGAGAAAACAAACCTAAGGAGAGAAATGGTTATTCACGAAGAGATTGTGCGGGCCTTGAGGTGGGCAGGGGCCGGGTGAGGGTGTCAAAATGTGCGTGTTGATGCTTGTGTTGCATGCGACCGTGCGAGGGACGGACGAATCGAGAGAGATGGTTGTTGTGTTATGGATCCTCCTCTCTCTCTCTCTCTCTCTCTCTCACACACACACACACACACACACACAAGTAAACTAGAAGACCGTTCTCTCATGTATACACAATGTATCGGCATCTATCTATGTCTCACTCATGCATGATCATTTGCACATTCACACCTCTCTATGTCTGTATCACACGCACACCGTCTCCACATTGCCCTTCCGTCACAACACACATATGGACACATACACACATTCTCTCTCAATCACACACACAAAATCAGTATTAGAAAAACTAGGGCGCACCTAAAACATCCAAATCCAAATAAACATGAACTGGAGCTAAATTCAAATATATGGAAATATTGCAGCGTCAAGAACTTTCACAGGAAAAAAAAATTGAATAATATTCGAGGATTGTTTTCACACACACAAAAAGGTTCGGTGGATGTCCTTCAAGCACGACACGGTGACGCACCGTTCGATCGACCGCGCGGCCGCGGTTCACGCGCTTGCACAGGATTCCGTATTATGGTTGTGGTACTAACTAATAAAAGCGCTGCCTAAGTCTAATGTTTACGTGTACTAAACAATTTTCTTTTAAGTTTTACCAATCTTACATATCTCTATTATTAAATATCTCTATTATTAAAGGAGAATCGAACGTGATGGTTCTGCCTCTCCTAAGGCAAGTCCCGCGATCCCTCGCTACCGATTCCCATCTCCCGTCATGCCTCCCTCGCGCAAAAAAAAACTGCAAAGGGAAAAACGACTGCCGATTAAAACGCAAAATCAAACCAAGACCCACTCGTGCGGTTACCCCCACCCACGACTCCCACCACTGCCACCAGCACGCCGATCCAAGGCCCCGATCCAATCCCCTCGCCCTCCAAACTACCCCAGCCTATGAATACCTTCGAGCCCAGGAAGCTTTGGTCGTCAGGGTCGTCGTCGAGGCCGCCCAGAACGGCGGAGAGTCGAGGACGAAGACGGTTTTGGAGGAGCCAGAGCCCATCGCGGCTACCGCTGGCAACTCGTCGGAGACGGTAGAGGCGCGGGAGCTCATCTGGGAGGCGAAGAAGCCGTTGAAATCGGTCGAGGCGATGTTGCTACAACGCTGGCAGCGAAGCAGGGGCACTCGCACCTGGACCCTGCGTCGTCAGCCTTCCACTGTGAGCAGCGCCAGCACAGCGCCTGGGACTCCATGGCGGTGAGCGCGAAGGGGTGCTGAGCCTTAGAATAGGCGCGGGGACATACCCCTTGGGGATGAGGAGAAAACGGCAACAGCAAGGACGAGCCATAGAGGTGGTAGTGGCGAGGAGGACGCATCGGTGGGCCTCATTAGCAACGAAGTTAACCCCAAGCATAATCAGCCGTTTATTTCCATAGCTCAGGTGTGCTTGTATTAATGTTTCAAACCTCTACATTTTAGTTTGGACCGGATAACTCAAGTTATTGACAATAAAATGGATGGAAAATTCCTGGTGTTTCCACTTGCAAAACGTGCAGTACATAGTGGAGCACATAATACCACATATTTGCCGAAAAAGGCTTTCGCCCAGCTTTATAGATAAAGCACTTGCCCAAGCCAACAGTACAAAGGTTCACACACGCACACACATGGTCTACATCCGACAGGGGTAAACAACAGGTCCACACACAAAAGAGGGTTAATACTGAGGGCACAGCTCAACAAGCCCAAACACAAAAAGAAGGACATCATCTAGTCGGGCTCCGGCGGTGGCGGCGGAAGCGGAGGCGCCAGGCGGAAGGCGAGCGCTCGGAGGTCGGTGAGGAGGGTGTTGATGACGTCCCGGTCCTGAGGGCGGCTAAGCGGCCGCCAAAGCTGCAAGTACCCACACATTTTAAAAATGGCGTCAGTAGCGCGACGAAGAGGGATTTTCTGGATGACGAGCTTATTGCGAACGGCCCAAAGCGTCCAAGCGAGAACTCCAACGCAGAGCCAGCGAATGTGGCGATGGCGGGGAGGGGAGTTGTGGATTTCCTCAAGGAGGTCGGGGAAGTTCGAATTGCACCATTGTCCCCCAAGCGTCTCGCGGAAGCAGGACCAGAGAAACTGTGCCGCATGGCACGTGAAGAAGATGTGGTTAGCATCCTCCGTGGTGCCGCACAGAGGGCAGAGCCCATCTCCGGGTCCGTTGCGCTTGAGGACTTCGATACCCGAGGGGAGGCGGCCACGGATCCACTGCCAAAGGAAGATCCGAATTTTCAGAGGCAGCCGGATGTCCCAAATGAGCCCAAAGGGCTCGGGGGCGAGCGAAGGCGCGATGGCCGCATAGAGGGATCTCGTAGAGAAACGGCTGGAGGCCTCTAGGTGCCACGAGATGGCGTCCGGGGCGTCAGTAGCGCGCATCGGAAGAAGGGTGATGTCCTGGAGAAGGGAATCCCAGGCGGCCACTTCAAGGGGCCCGAAAGGGCGACGGAACGCGAGGCGCCCTAAGTCAATAAGGGCCGTCTCAACGGATACCCGAGGGTCCACAGCAATGGCGAACAGAGTAGGGAAGCGGGCGGCCAGAGGAGCGTCACCGAGCCACCGATCGAACCAGAACAGGGTCGCGGACCCAGTTCCCACCGAGATGGACGTGCCGATACGGAGCACGGGGAGCAACCGCACGACAGCCTGCCAGAACTGGGACCCGCCCGACCGTTGACAGAAAGCAAGGGGCTGACCACGAAGATATTTGCTGCGGATGATGGTGAGCCATAGGCCTCCGTCCCCATTGGCGATGCGCCACAGCCACCGGGTCAGAAGGGCGATGTTCATGCGGCGGGAGGACAGAATCCCAAGACCCCCCTGGTCTTTAGGTTTACAGATGTCCGGCCAACTCACCATGTGGTACTTCTGCCTGTCATCGTCGCCAGCCCAATAGAACCTGGATTGGTACTTGGCTATTTCCGTGTGCAGCGTTTCATGGAGGCTATAAAAGCTCATGAGGAACCAAAGGAGGCTGGCGAGTGAGGAGTTGATGAGGATCACCCGAGCGGCCTTTGATAGCCAACGCCCTTTCCAAGGTTCAACACGGAGTTGCATACGGCTCACCCTAGGACGGAGGTCCGCCACGGTGAGGCGCGAGTCACTAATGGGGATCCCCAAGTAGGACGTGGGGAAGGACCCCAGCTTACAGTTCAAGCGATCAGCAATGGATTGGGCCTCCGGTTGGGGGTAACCAAGGACCATCACCTCGCTCTTGTCGAAGTTGATCGTCAGGCTCGACAGCTGCTGGAAGCAAAGGAGGAGGAACTTCAGGTTAGCCACGTCCTGATTTGAACCTTCTACCATTATTATGGTGTCGTCCGCGTATTGCAGAAGGGAGACCCCCCCTCCAACTAGGTGGGGGACAATGCCGTGGATATGGCCAGCCCCCTTAGCCTTATCCAGGATGGCGGCCAGAGCGTCGACCACCATGTTGAACAGAAACGGCGAGAACGGGTCTCCCTGACGGACCCCACACAGGGTGGGGAAGTAGGGCCCAATCTCGCCATTAATGTTCACGGCCGTCCGCCCACAGGAGACTAATTGCATCACGGGGGTCACCCAGCGGTCATCAAAACCCTTACGTAACAGGACTTCCCGAAGGAAGGGCCAATGGATAGTATCATAGGCCTTGTGGAAGTCTAGCTTCAGGAATACAACCCGAAGATGCTTCACCCGGACCTCGTGGAGGACTTCATGGAAGACCAACACGCCATCAAGAATAAACCGGCCTTGAATGAAGGCCGATTGGTTTGGGTGGGTGATTGAGTCAGCAAGCAGGGTCACCCTATTGGCGTACCCTTTCGCCAGAATCCGAAAAATCACATTGATCACGGTGATGGGACGGAACTGACGGATATCCGTGGCGCCGGGAACCTTGGTAATGAGGGAAATGATCCCATAGTTCAGGCGTCCCAGGTCCATGGCCCCAGAGTAGAACTCCTCGAACAGAGCCATGACCTCCGGTTTGACCACCTTCCAGAAAGTCTTAAAGAAAGTAACCGGCAGGCCATCAGGGCCCGGGGCCGAGGCGGGGTTCATGGCTTTAATGGCAGCGAGCACCTCATCCTCAGTGAAGGGGGCAACTAGGGCCTCGTTAGCAACGCCTGGCACCAACTGGCCCCCCCCCCAAATATCGGGGGCGAGACTAGCCCCACCCCGCGGGGTGGGGGTAAAGAGGGCTTTGTAGAAGCCGTCGACATGGGCCCGAATGGCCGCAGGCCTGACGAGGGGGGCGTCATCCACCCACAGGCAGCGGATGGAGTTTCTACGGCGGCGGCCATTCGCGATCGCCTGGAAATAAGCAGTGTTCGCATCTCCGCGGAGTACCCACCGCTGGGTGCCGCGCGCCCGCCAATAGGCCTCCTCGTCAGTATAGATGGTGGAAAGCTGATCCTCTAGATCATATCTCAGCATCCATTCATCCGGAGAGAGCCCCGAGGAGTCAGCCCTAGCATCCAGGGCTTGAATAGCCAGCAGGAGCGACTTCTTACGCTCACGGAGGTCCCGGCCAAGGTTGGCCCCCCAGCCCTTCATGAATTGGCGAGCTAGCTTGGCGCAGACGTGCCACGAATCGACGGCGGACATGGAGCGGTGAGGGGAGGTGCGGGCAAGCTCCCACCGAGCCTAGACCGCATCACGGAAGCCAGCTTGGTTGAGCCAAAAGGACTCAAACCGAAACCGCGGCGGGCAGGCTGGGCGCTCTTCCGCGGAGGAGAGGAGGAGAGGGACGTGGTCCGACCCAATGCGGGTGATCGCCCGCAGCGAGGTCAGGGGGCACCTTAATTCCCATTCCGGGGAAACTAGGACACGATCCAGGACGGATCGTGTCGGGTCAGCCTGGCGGTTAGTCCAGGTAAATCTCGCCCCCATTCTCTTGATCTCCCGGAGGCTAACCTCCGCGATCCAGTCGTTGAACAACTGCATCTGGGGGATGTTAATCCTATCATTATTCTTCTCATCCGGATATCGGATGAGGTTGAAGTCTCCGCCCACCACCACGGGGAGGAGGGAGGCGGAGAGCTTATGGTGCAACTCCGCGAGGAAGGCCGGGGACCGGCGGTGATCCGCCGAACCATAGACAATCACAACCTCCCACTTGAAGTTCAATGCACGCTCAAACACTTCCATGCTAACGAAAAATTCACCCCGGTCCATGCCGCCCACCTCAAAAGTGGCATCCTTCACCCCTAGAAGGATGCCACCGGAGTGACCTGAGTTCCCACTAGAAGGGAGCCAATGCCAGGCGAAAAGGTGGGAGCTGAGACCGTCAAGCTCAGGAAGGGAAAAATCGGTGCGCATGGTTTCCTGGATTGCGATGATGTCAATGTGTTCGTCGCGCACATACTCGACGAGCTGGCGGCGTCGGCCATCATGGCCGAAGCCGCGGATGTTCCAAAAAAGGGCCTGCATCTAAACCCCCATCGGAGGGCTGCTTGACCCCAGAACACGAGACGCGCTTTGAGCGCGCAGAGCGGCGGTGCGGGAGCGAGTGCGCCCACGGATGGCTCCGTCTACCCCAGGAGGGATCAGCACGGCAGGGGTAGCCTGATCCTCGGGGGTCCTACAGAGGCGAGCACGAGACTCAGCCAACTTGCCATCCAATATCTCGCGAGCTCTAATAGCCGCGATCTGTTCTAAGGGGGGCCCCACTTCCCCCCTGAAAACAATGGCTGAGTCAGTGGCCACCTTGGCCAGGTGTCGAATAGGGACGGTCTCAAGCGCAGAAAAGGAACAACTGGAAGAACTAGGACGGGCAGAATCCGCACCTGACTCGAGGTTCCGGGCAGCCGCCCGGATCTCCGCCCGCTCGGCGATGGACGGGACCATCGCGTCGGCCGGGCGGGCCGCATCAAGGCGGGCGCTGCGGCGGGACGCAGTCACCGGCGTCGAGGAGGATCGGGCCCGCCTGGCGTAGGCCACAGTCGGAGGAGGGGCCGCGGAGCCAGGTGAGGAGACGGCCACGGCCACAACCGCAGCCGGGGAGGCCGGGGGAGTGGGGTGGGCGCCAGCATCCACCAGCGAGGAGAGCGGGGCGACAAGCTCCAGGGTGTCGCCCGACTCTTCCCCCGCGGGTGAGGGGACCGGAGAGGACTCGCCGAGGGGAGCGGAGACGCAGTCCCCACCCGTGAGGACCGGAGGGGTCGGCACAGGGGGGAAGGGGGCTCCGGGCCCGTCGGGGAGGCGCAGAGAGCTGAGACGACAGACGGAGAACGGAGTGAAGACGGGGGGGGGGGCGACGAGCATGCCCACACTCGAGATGTCACTGGCAGACTCCGAGGTGGGAGGAGAGGCCGCCGCGGGGGCGGGGGGGGGGGGGGCAGCGAGCGGTAGGGCCGCGGCAAGGTCCGCAGCTGAGACCTGGGTGCGGCCCTGTCCGGATCCGCCGCGGCCCTAGGGGGGATCGGCCGGCTCACGGGACCGGGAGCGGGAGCGCTCCGAGAGGTCCTCATCCTCCTCCAGATCGTCGAAGCGGGAGTGGCGAGGGCGGCGGTGGTGAGAGCCATCGGCATCCCCAGGCCTGCCCCCCTGAAGGTTGTCGGCGGCGAGGCGGGGGCGGCCGATGTGGTTCAGCGGCTCGGGGCAGATGGTGAGGTCGTAACCGTCGTCGTTGAAGAAGACCCGGAGCGTGGTGTGAAGCTTGGAGGTGTCGAGGCGCTTCACCTTGACCCGGACCTCCTCCTCTTTGCGTAGAGAAAGCTCGTCAACCACCACCACCTTGCCCAGGATCTTGGACAAGCTGCGAATGACCCTCTCCGACCGGGCCACATCGGGGAGGCCGGCGATGAGGATCCAAGCTGAGTCCAGAACCGCCACGGCCTTGGGGTCCCATCTCGGCTCGGAGATGTTCACCACAATCCCGTTGAGGGCCAAGGTGATGCTGTCGCTGCGGGTGCAGAAGCTCATGCTTATAGCGTCGGGGAAGATCACCGAGAAGGAGTTAGGTGCGGTGGAGGCCACCTGCCAGTCCCACGAGCACCGGCAAATATGGTTGAGCTCGGCCTCGATCAGAGCCGGAGTGGCGACTCCCTCACCCACGACCGTCACCAGGGCCAGGAGCGAGGGGGAGGGAGGCGGCAGCTCCGGTACCTCGATGTGGAAGAAGCCCATGTCCTCGATGCCGTGGCCATACATCATGAGTTCCTCGGTGACCGGGCGCTCCGGACAGAGGACCGCGGGGTGCCCAGCTTCCTTGCAGAGGTAGCATGTCGGGGGGTTGGGACATGCCACCTGGAAGTGGCCAGGCAGGCCGCAGTTGAAGCACGGAGGGCCCTCGGCGGCGGCGACGGGACCCGAGGGCGGAGCGGCCACGGCGGTAGAGGTAGCGGCAGGCGGAGGACGAGGGGGCCCCTTCTTCTTCTTCTTCTTAGTGCCCGGGCGCCCACGGTTACCATTGCCACCGTTGGGAGGTGGGAAGGCAGCCTGGGTGCGCGGGGGCTGGTAGCGGCGGCCGTCCGGAGCGGTGGAGTCGGAGGCAGGGGCGCCGTGCGCGGGGGGGGGGGGGGGGGACGACCGGCGGTAGTCCCGGCCCTCCCGGCCCGGGGAGCGGCGGGTCGGGGACCGGCCGCGAGCAGGGGAGCGGCGGCCCGGCGAGGAGGGGCGGTCGCGGGAGCCCCCGCGGGTGGGGTCCCGACGAGCCGGCGAACGTGAGCGGGCGGCCAGGTGCCGGGAACGGCGTGCAGGACGAGGAGGGGAGCGCCGGTGGTCCCGGGGGTCGAGCTCCGGCGAGCGGCGGGCCGGGCGGGAGGACAGGTGGTCGCGGAGGTCCGCCTCCCGGCGGAGGCCTTCGGGGGAGGGGCGTGGGGGATCCCGGCAGTCCTTCGCCCGGCGCTTGGGGCGGTGGTCCGCATCCCCCCATTCCCGGGGCATGGCCGGCGGCGGGGGGGGGGGGGAGGGAGGCACGGCGGGGCGCCGGTCGGCGGCAGGGAAGGGGTTGGCAGGAGGGGCGGAGGGGAGGGGGCGGACGGGAGAGCACGGGACGCACGGGGGAACCCTAGCGGGGGCCATATCGCACGGCGGGACGGGCCAGGCCGCCCCGGGAGGCGGGGCTGGGCCGCGGCGGGGACAGCGGGGCTGGCCACACGGCCCACGGAGGAGCAGGCGGCCCGACACCCACCCAGCGCCCCACCGGCCGAAGGCCCAGGAGAAGGCCCAGGCCGGCCCAGGTGCAAGGCAGCCCGGAACGACCGGCCCGGGGCGACCAGCCGGGGCACGAGGGTTTCCCCAGGCGCCGCCGCGGCGGTCGCCGCCGGAGCCGGGGAAGGGCGATGCGGCCAGGAGCCGGTGCGCCGGCAGGCCGGGGACGGGGCGGAGGCCGCCCCAAAGGCGGCGATGAATGGCCGGAAGGGGGACCGACGGGTGACTAAGCCGAGGGGGGCGGGGGCCGTCGCCAGCAACGGGGTGGACGGAGCAGAGGGGAGCGACGCGGCAGCCGGAGCACGGGGGCGCCATGAAGCGCGCGACGCCCCAGCCACCAGTCCGCCGCCGCCGGGGGGAGGGCCGAGTTCCCAAGGGGGCGCCTTTGGGCGGGCCCGCCGGCCGCGCGCCCGGAGACCGCAGGGACCGCCGCCCGGGCCCGCGGGGGGCCGGACTCCCACCCCTGGGAGTCGGGCCGCCGGCAGGAGGGGGCAGAGGTGAGCTGCCGGGGGGGCGTGGAGGGGGGCGGGCGCGGCAGGCGACGGGGCGGCCCGCGGCGGCGTCGGCTTCGTCCGCGAGGTCAGCCCAGGAGATCCACGGGGGATGGCCGGAGGCGACGGCGGAGGAGCGGGCAAGGGGGACGTCAGCACGCCGGCATCGGTCGATGCGAGGGGCGAGGCCGGCGCTGGAGGCGGCGCCGCCGGGGCGACGGGCGCGTCGCTAGAGCCATCGGGCGCGGGGGGCTCCATCTCGTTATTCCTCCAACCGAAATAATACCACATATTCGACTAGCCTCTTGAATCAACTGTGCGTTTTTGGTGACATATTGTACTGTTCCCTCAAGATAGTTGTTTCCCAGGATTATACTGCTCATTCATGCTTCTGATCCTTGACTTTCTAATCATTGTACAGTAGCATATGAACATGTTTTTGGGGTAGTACAGTAGTATAAATGGATGTTTGAAGGTAAATGAGTAGTACAACATTCGCCATTTGTACATAGAGATTAAAGGATCACTTTAATATGTCTTTTTATCAACCACGGTACCTGGTGCACGTTGAGTACATGAAGAACGACGGGTGGAACTGGGATAAGTGGTTTCAAGCAGAGCAACATCCCAGAGTTCTCCTTGGAGGCGACCACCTTGTAGGATCGAACCAGTGTTCAGTTCAGGATTTCAGGTCAGTTTGGCTGGTCGTTGGCTCGTTGCTGGGTAAATTCTTCTCCTTGGTAGTGAAAACTATGTGAGGATAAACGAATAGTTGTCACTGGGATTTGATGTGCATTCTGCATTGCAAATTTTTTATGGTGGTTTCTGCATTGCACTTAATTGTTATCTAGACTCGATTTTGTCATGTTTCATTCAATAGCCATGATATGAGACCGAGGACAATATAAATATATCCAATGTGAGTAGCTATGAAAAAAATTAGTTGTGCCTTATCTCTTATCTATACTGGCAGAGATATGATACTGCCATGCATACTGGCTGACTTTCCCGATGATGTTGTCTGAGTTCTGATAGTCCAAGTCTCCGTATAAGTTTCAGAACATTAATGATCTTGAAGATTATGACTTAAGTAGGAAATTTTAGAGGCAAAAGTATACAAATACAGTTAGTAGATCAATAATTACACTTTATTGACAAAATATTAGTTTCAGTTTGATTTTCGTTTATGCATCATCATGCACTGAAATTTTCGTTGTCATTTTGCGAAAAACATAAATGTGTACATGTATGTTCCTTCCGTCATGCTAAATTATACAGAGTTGGAATTATTTGTTGTGATAGAACAACGACTATAGATATAACTATTAGATGTACTGAAAAATGTGAAGAGCATATAATAGCTTAGGCCCCTAATCTATCGCCCTTCTGTTTTGATTTGATCATTCATCTAAGCACAAATTCAGTTTCAGTAACTAAAGGTATATGTAAGTTTACACTTATACATTCTTCACTTTCTGACCCATATTTGTATGAAGGGCGTGTGTCATACACAGCTGAAACTATCCATATTGTAATGACTCTCCAAGCATATGATCTGACCAAAGCTTACTATGTTAATTCTAATTCTAATTGTAATGTTGCATACCAGATAAGGGACACCAATGGTTGGGTTGTAACTTGAACATCTGATCTGCTCATCTTGGCATCTCGGCCTCATATGTGAACGGAATTGGGAGGTAATATTAGCAAGGTGGCATGACCAAGGAGTCAGACAGAAAATGCTTTATAAATCAATGCAAACAACATGCTGCAATTTGGTAACGTTGTAGAAATGTCAAGTGGTACTCCCACCGATCCAAAATAAGACGACACCTATTTTCGATCGGAGGGAATACGTATGATTTTTCCAAGAAAACTTGATCATTTTAATCTTAGAAATCAGCTGAATGGTTACTATTGCAACACTTAAATCACTTAAATTTCATTCATATAATTTTGGTACATTTATTGTTCCTCGCTTCTTGACCTATCAATTAATACCCTCCCGCTAATTTTTGTTGTTGCAAATAGCAACCACTTGATTTTAAAAAATTATGCGGCTGCCTATCTGAAAATAAACAGTGGTCCAGCTTTTGACGTTTTCATGCAATCTAATACAATATTAACATTATTTAGACAAAGTAAAAGTTACTTCTTTACTGAAATATGTTTTATCGTGGTTGCAAGATTTGTCTCTCATTCTCCTTCTGTTATCTCTACACTTGGTGTTTTTATGTGTCTTTGCATCAAAAGATTTGGACAGTGAGCATTGGAGTTTGAACGGGCACATTTGATGTGAGAGGAAGAGATGTCTCTCATGCAACATGGAGTGGGTTGAAAGTGTGGGAGCTCAGGATACTGTACAAGTGATAACATAGATTTCATCTATCAAGTTTGAACAAATTATGGATCTTAATGTTTACCTCCTATTCAGTTGTGGCTTTGTTCGCAGGTTTTCAATGTTATTTAGTACAATCGATATCTTATTTTTTATTGTATATTTTGTGTGCTGATGCGCCATTTAGGTTGGGACGGTAGTAGAAAGACACTACTCCCTCTGATCCCAATTGATTGATGCTACTTTAGAACAACTTTATACTTAAATTGTACTAAAGTAGCGTCAATTTATATGGATTGGAGGGAGTAACTTTTTCTCACGAAATGAGGCCGAAAGCAGATGTTCCATGGGGAAGGAGTGGGTGGTACTTGGTTGTTGCGAAAAGCGAAAACCAAAGAACAACATAAATATTTGGCAAGGCACAATAGTAGACCAGAGGCATACATTGCTTGGCATATGCGTTCATATTTCTTTTATCATTTCACTCGGTCTAGCATCTCTATATTGTCCCGTGGCAACGTACAGGCATTCAACTAGTAAAACTAAAGTAAGCTCCCACACGCGCACTCATCAATATGCCGCCGCCGCCGTTGCGCATGCCGCCGCCCGCCTGCTCCGACCAACAATTTCTCGCCCATCACCGCCGTGTCGCTGCCATCCCTACGCCATGAAGCCGAAGGCTCGCCCACTCACGTCGTCTGCAGTCCCACCTTGCGATGCCGCCGCGCTGCCAAGCACGCGAGCAGCTGGTGGAGCCGCATCTATGCACGCAGCATACGAAGAGGAGGACGAGTGCGTGCTCCAGCACGCCGGCGAGGAGGAACTAGCGTGTCATTGTCGTCTCCGCCCGTGCGGAGGAGGCGCGCATAGTGGCTGTCACGGCGGAAGCCGGTCGCGCGCGTGTCGAGCCCGCAAACCGGGTGCGGACGCGGAATCTAACTTCAAGACCTTGAATGCCACGTGGATCCTGCAATCTGAAGGAGCAATTTGGGTCAGTCGACTCATGTAAGCCGTTTGATGCAACATGGATGGCTAGAAGGGATTCTTCCACGTCTTCTGCCGTCTTCTTCCTTCACTCCGTCGAACTTCTTTCACAAATCAACTGACCCAAATTATACTACTAGTACGAACATATTAAGTACAGTAGGAACACGAAGATACGAGTAGTAGTACCAACTGCAAGAAGAACAGTAGTAAGACATAGTAATAGTACTACTGTACGTACTAAACAGTTCAAATAATGAGAAAGAACATAAACATAGTTCTGCTGGGGCCTCAGCACAACACACCCTTGAAAATAAACTAAGCAACTAGTCCGCTTGACACTTCAGTAGAACCAGCATGAGCGACGACACTGCCACCTACTCGGAGTCCGAGTCCACGTCCTCGACTTCGTTCTCGTCCCTCTTCCTCTTCCTCTTCGCTGACGCATCTTTGCTTGAACCGGACACTGGGCTCTGCTTCTTCATCCAATCCTTGTAGATATTTAAACAAAGGTAGGCATCCATTGCTGTGTACATGATGTAATCTTCATCTAATGTCTTCGACTCCCTTGCATGATGAAACTCGTGATGAGGTTTCTTCAGTTTTGCGTACGAAGGATCAATCATGGCTGCTGCCAGGGTCAGCATTGAAGGTTGAGAGGAGGACACCAGGCTTGCCTTCTGGAGATTGAAGGGTTGGCCTACAACGAGACCTATCCGACGCAGGACATCCCCGTCGTTCTTAAAGCCTACAGTAACGAATTTCACTCTTTTGTCCTTTAGGAAGTTCTTAAAATCCTGGCACTCAACGTCTGCATGGCATATGTGGTAGACCAAGCAAACGTTATGTACGCGAATCTGGATCACGGCGGGCTTCTTCCTCTCTTCGTCCTTTAGATCCTTCTCTCGTCCCAGGACTGTGGTGTACTCAACATCTAGCCCAGCGACCCACTCATCCGTTGAACTGTTGAACATGCGTAGGAAGCGAGCAATCCATGCTTTCACCGTCTCGGATCCATGTGTGTAGATGACGATGAACTGATCGCCGGTGATGGCTCTAACCTGGTACTCAGCGGCGACCATGGAGATTTGGGAGGCCATGGATTTTGGAGGAGGGTTAGGAGAAGTTGAACTGTTGTTCCCCGCACAAAAAAACTAGGAGCGAACTAATGTGAAAGGACGGGACGACTGGGAGCGAACTGTTGTAAGGTAGAAGACGGGGATGAGTAGGGCATGCGAACAACGTGGGGTTGCTGGCTTGCCCGATGGATAAACGGCTACAAGCCCCCAAAGAGTTCTCGAGAACTATGCGGGACCCACTAGATGTCATGTCTACTAGACCCATATCGTAGGCCTGACGGTATAGCTTCTGCCTATTTGCACGCCATGCCGGCGCGTGGATGTAACTTCACTTAATTCCGTCAAACGTCGCGCCTCCCACGACCTTCGCCTCCCTCGAGCGGTCACGGCCTCTAAACTTCGACCGGCTATAAATGAGCAATTTTTTCTTGCAGCAATTTTTTTGCCTACTCGGCATGCATGATACTCCCTTTGGTCCTTTTTACTCCCGTCAACCGTTTGCAAAGTGTTTGACCAAATTTATATTTTTTTAGAACACCACCTTATATTAATTAACCAGCCACACCAGTACACTCATTCGATACAATACTCACCACACAGGGTGGTACGTTATTTACAAGAATACCATCTAATCTATTGTCAAAGCTATACTTAGCGATTAAGTGTGCCACCTTATTGGCCGAACGGCTAATCTTTGACAATTGAAGATTGTTGATCAACTTCGAGATGCTCAACGCTTTCATCTTCAGGTCACGCATAGCAGACCTGTCATAGTCCCCCGATGCAAGAGACGCTACCACAAAAGCACAATCAGTCTCTAAAATTACAGGATTATGAAGAGAAATACCTATGTATAGACCGACAATGCAAGCCCTAAGCTCCGCTTCCTCCACGCTTTGACAGGCATCATTGAAATCCCACGACCAAATTTATACTAAAAATATCAATATCTACAATACTGATTATAATGAGTATAAGAACTACGTTTTATAATGAGTGTAAAAATATTGATTTGACATTGTGAATGTTGACACATTTTTCTATAAGTCTGGTGAAAGTAGAGGTACATTGACTTCAGAAAAAACTTAAATGCACAATGCAGACTAGTTCCTCCGTCCAGGTATGTGCCATGTCCTATCTTGTCATCACAACAAGGTTAGCTATTAGAGTACCACTACCTCCCTTCTAGTTTAAATGGCTCGATTTAAAAATTTCACCTACTCTTAGCAAGATAGTAGAGGCGGTGGAATAGTTTTTGAAGTCTGCAAAAGTACTCAACTAGTGTTGTCGTTCTTCACAAAAAAATGTGTTTACCAATGCATGCATGAACACTAGTTACTCTAACCCCCCTCTCTTCTTTAATTCTTTGCCACATCAGCATGTTTGCTATTCCCGTGTGCATGATACCAGCTAAGATACCACCATTATGGCCAGCCTTAATCATCGCACGCAATAATTTGGTGCACCTTGAAATATGAACATGTGTGGGGCGTGTATGTTTTTAATGACTTGAGACTATACCTAGCCCGGCATGCAAGATGACTTATTATGCACCGTTCCCCATACCTGCAGGAAGCTCGTTCGTCTCCAAATCTTTTCCTCTCCATGTGTGGAAACAATATGCCTGCCAAACTCTCCGTCTCCCTCCGGCGGTCCCACCACTCCACCCCGTGTGAAAAAATCTGCATGCATGACTCTCCTCCCCCCACGCTCGTCCAATCCTTTGTGACCAGCAATATTTCCACCCCTTCGCTCCCCCGTAATTTACTCCAACAAATATGCCCACGTAGCTGTTACTTAACTACAGGTGCATTGGGTCACTGACATATGGGCCCAACAGGGGTCTGGCCCACATGTCAGTGACGCAACTAGACCTGCAGTTAAGTTAGTGTAGCTCAGTCCATATCTTACATAGGTGTGCCATTGCTCGCTATAAATATTGCGCCTCCCACGACATCACTATCTCCTCCCCCACACGTTCACGTTCATTGCTATCTCCTCCACCTCCCTCTCATGTCGACCACCATGGCATCGCCCCTCCCAAGCCCTAGGAGCCCCTTGCTGCACCGCGCGGACGGTCACGCGTCGTCGTTCCGTTCCTCACCGCCACTAGTTGAGGAGGACGCGTCGGTGTTCCACTCCTCGCCGCTACGCGACGCTTCGCCGTTCCGTTCCTCGCCGCCACTAGTCGAGGAGGACGCGTCGGCGTTCCGCTCCTTGCCACGACGTGACGCGTCGCTGTTCCGTTCCTCGCCGCCACTAGTCGAGGAGGACGCGTCGGCGTTGCGCTCCTCGCCGCGACGCGTCGAGATGGACGCGTCGGCGTACCCAATCTTGCCAGCACGCGCGCCGGAGGACGCGTCGGCTCCCCGCTACGAGGAGAACGCCACACCGCCTGCCGAGCCCCCCCAGCCTTGAGGAGCTTTGGAAAGAAATGCATGTCACCTTGTGGGAGGCTTTGCCTCCAGCAGAGCGCGCCAAAATAGGGGCGGAGAAGAAGGCCGAGGAAGAGAAGCGCACCGCGGAACAAGCTGGCTAGGAGGCCTATGTCGCGTCCGAGAGAGTCATGCAATTGGCTCTTTGGCAGAAGGCTCGTGCGAGGGCCATGAGGGCAGCGGAGGACGCCCGTGCCGACGCCCTGAGTGCAGTCGGGCCCAAGCGCCTCATCTATGCTTGGCGGTACGTGGACCGGGTGCACGCTTCCAGCGAGGAGGAGTACCTGTTGGCGCAGGATCATCACACCGGTGAGATCGCGCTCGCCCACCGGCAAGCCGCCAATCAGCACCTCGCGAGTTGCGAGGCTGAGGAAGAGGCGTTGTGTCGGCGCGCTGGGAAATGGTCGCGCACCAAGGCACTCATGGTGCGCCGCAAGCGCTCCTGCGAGCGTCGAGGCTTTTAGGAGGAGTATAATTTTTGTTTCGTAAGGAGATCTCATTAGTTTTGGGACGCAAATGATAAATCCCGAACGTTCAGGAATTTTAAGCGTCCTTAATTAAGTATGTAAAAGAGAAAGTTTGGAAACCTTGTGTATTCGTACGCATTTTGCAAGTACGTGCATATAGCACAAACTATACTATATACTATCGCACTACACGTCTCTCTCGATATATGCTTGCAGACTGTGCTACTCCCTCCGACCAGATCAATAAGTCATCTTTGGTTGTGCACCGTGACCAAGAAAGAGGGAGGACTTATACACCTAGACGGAGGGAGTACTACTATTACTTATGTACATGCAAATGCACGATTTAATATTACGATGCGGTTTTTGTAAAAGTAGAAAAACAATACTAGTCAAGCTTGTGAAACGATTCAATGCAAAACAAATGCACAAATGCTCGTTTGATTGTTTACTTTTAGCTTCCTTCTCTGTGGTTTATTTCTCTGTCGTACTTTGTACAGAGTATCTCACTGGTTGGAAAGGCATGCAAATTCCCAAACCGCTTCCTACACCCTGTATCGAATTTTTTGCCTAACAAGTTGTGACGTGCAATTGGAATTCCAACTTGAGTACTACTACTAGTAGCAGTACCAAGGGCCAGTTCTTTTAGGCTTCTAGATTAGTAATCCCATAACTACTACCTCCGTCCTGGTTTATTGGTCCCCATTGTAATCTGTGTCAAATTTTGATCATAAATTTAACTAATGAAATGTTAGTGCATGTCACATGCACTACTCCATCCGTCTAGGTGAGTAAGTCATCTTAGGTTGTGCACCGTGACCAAGGAGGAGGAGAAAACGAGAAACGTTAATGTTTATTTGCTAATTAATAGTATTGCATGCAATGAACTAACCACAGCATGTCGTGTTTGATATCTCAAGTCATTAAAAGCATGCACACTCTTTATCTCTTATTGGTTGATATGTCAAGAAACAAGAAATGAGGTAGAAGTTAATGCACCGCGCCTAAGTGTTTTGGGATTATTTGGTTTTTGTAAGATGACTTACACAACTAGATGGAGGGATTACAATGGTGAGGAATAAACCAGTTAAATCTTTGGTCAAAATTTAGCACAAATTACAGTGGTGAGGAATAAACTAGGACAGAGTAGTAGTTTAGAAGCCCAAATAAATGAGTGAGGCACCTTATTGTTACTCTCCACTGTGACTAGTCTTGTGGGAAAAGCTGGGGAAGCCGCCAAAGGAACTGGCCCTAGGAGTAGTAGCTAGGGATCGAGTGTGTGAGATGAACCGGAGAAAGTAAATGCAGAGAGATGAAATGCAAAAAAGACGGAGGGATGTGATGGTTGCTTGTCCGTTTATTTTACCAGGCCACTTATTACTGGGAGTGGTTCGGTTTTGTGATATGATGGCTTTACTGCCGCGCCACGAGCGGGGTGAGAGGTGAGACTCCCGTGCAGCGCCGCCCTCTACACTTGTACTACATCGGTCGTGGTTTATTAGTCCCCCATTGAATTTGACTCAAGATTTAACTGACAAAATGTTAGTGCATGTCAACAAAAACTATATCATTGGATTCGTATTTGAGCATAGTTTTGAATGATATAATTTTAGGTGACATGCATCAGCATTTATCGTACTATATATATAATGTTATTTCAATTTTTGGTCGTACTAATCTATAGTAGTAAGGTGCCCGTGCGTTGCACCGAAGATTGAAATGCATTGATCGGGGAGTTGTTTATTTTGACAAAGGATGTGGGAGTCATCTCATGTGTAACGGGTATCGATAGGTTTCTTCGGATATTATTTCATCTCTAGAGCTCACAAACATCTAGGTGAAATAGATAAAAAGTTATCTTTTGCAAACAAAAGCGTTCAACTGTTCAACCTGCATCCAAAACTTGTGAAGAAGTAACACTTATTGTGCTTTGCAAGAAATGATCTTTATGAATTAGTTTTTGAGTATCGATTGTTATACATCTTGGCTACAAATGACATGGCACTTTCTTATAGTCAACAGTTGGCTATACTATTAAGTACTATTAACCATGCCCTTATACACCTAGACTATGGGATTAAATCACGATGACTTGCAAGCGGGCAGAGGAGATGTAAGAAATGGTTCATCGTAAGTCTTTCACCAGTACTGTAGTAAAAATTCATACATGGAAGATTCTAGACTAAACCATAAACGGATACACTTTTATTCATGCTCGATACTCCAAAGGAGCAAGATCCTGCATGGAAGTCTCCACATGCTTAGACAGCGGATTACATTGAGCGAAGACTAATGATCAACATTTAACTTGATAATGCGTATGTCCAGGTGAACCTCCTTGGAGTCCCCATGGGTTTTCCAAGTCCACATTGGCGGGATAGTACCAGCTCCCCAGATTCCAAGTCTGTTCGATGAGGCCGGTGTCGGCGCCCACGCGACCCGGAGGGGTAGTAACACTGATCACGCACCCGTACATCGGCCTCGTGTCAGTGTCAGCGTCAGCGGCGTCGCCCCTGACGCACATTACAGAGACGGGGCGGCGGCCTGCGCGGGCCTTGCCAGTGCCCACGATCAAGAGGAAGACGCTGCCGTCCTCCTCCGAGACTAGCAGGCGGCGGTGATCCTCCAGCGACTCCGGCATGGTGAACGGGTAGCACGTCTCGTACTTGATGTTCTCCGCCAAGGGCCAGCAGTGACCGCTGCACGCATCCGTGAGGTGATGCACCATGTCCATCGGCGAGCCACAAAACGGCATCGGGCACTCATAGCAGTGGACGAAGGGCTCCTTGGAGGCATCGACCAGGCCGTCCATGAAACGGGAGTGACTATAGGGGATGTTGCGCCAGTTGAATATATGAGCAAGTTACTACGAGATTTAATCCGAATAAGCACAAAATAAATCATGACGGCTATAACAGAGATGAAACTAATCATGTGGACTAGCATAGTAGTAGGATACAGAGTAGAAACATGAATTCTACCACGATTTCGAACAGGAAGGACATAAACACATACGGTGCAACGGGAGCAGCACCGTTGGCTTTGAGGTTGTCGCCCATGTCCAAACACCACGTAGACACGGTCTTTGAGCACGGTTCGTAGTCGTTCCACACTCGGGCATTGAAGTTTGTAACTATTTTAGATTAGAATATACTACTCCTCCGGTGCTAGTAGTAGAGCAGAGTCCTACTCTACTACTCTACTCAGGCAAGTTAGGGCATAACACTGTAGGGAGTACTAGTACTGTGATCACTCAAGCAAGTTGTCTGGCATCGACATGACCCTACGTTGCTGGTATGTGTCTCGTAAGTCAAGCGTCCTGTTGTAGTCATCATCACCTGTCCACTTCCCGCAGCACATATTCGCTTCTCCATCTTTGTCCGCACATAATCTCGTCCAATCTTCCATCCCCGCTAAGGCGCCTCCCCCCCTCGTCTGAAACCCAAGCACTAACAATGGCAGAACCGAGCAGCGTCCGCCGAAAGAGTGGCTGGAATTCGCTCCCCACAAAGGTAATCAAGCTCATCGTTTCGCGTCTGGACAATCTTAGTACCATGCCGCTCGCCACGTGCTCGTCGGGGCTGTACCGTTTACTCAAAGCCCTCAGGCCGGAGCTTTTTAAGCCAGCTCCTTGCTTGCTGATGCCGCCTGATCTTCAGAAACGGCGTGTCACGCAGCATAACGATTGTAGGGTGGTGAGCATCAACCCCCTTGACTGCGATACGATCCCCGTCAGCCTCAACTACATTAACGGTATGTACTGGGTCAGCAGGAACACGTCTTGGATGGTGCTCGTCGACGGTCGCGGCAGCTGGATGCTCGTGGAGGTCTACACCCGGCGATTGATCCCCCTTCCTTCGATTAACACTGCACTGCTTTGGCACCGCGGCCCAGAATACTCTGAATCTTACAGTAGCCAACATGATACCAAGTTTGATTTGCTCAAGATTGTAATCTGCCAAGTGCCCACAAGATCTGCGAATTATAAAGACTTCAGGCTAATTGCGTTCTTCAACCGCGGTCTCGCCTATCTGACAGGTCACTGCGGTAAGTGGATAAATCTGCACGTCCATCGCAGGATCATACATCCTCCATGGTTCTCTGATGCCATTGAACACAAGGGCTTCATTTACACTGTTGACTCCTTCTATGGCTGGACGTATTGCTGGCCTACTCCAGTCATCGCTACAAATGGCTGTTATAGAAGTATGTTACTTTCCTATGATATCATGATGGCTTGCTTATATTACTGCCAACATTTGCTGAAAAAATATTCATGCTCATAACATGCTATTCTTAAGATTGACTAAATCAAGTGCCCTTTTTTATTTGACTCCAACTTGATATGATGTTGTAGGCCGCCTGGTGTCCCTACCCTTCCTAATCCCAGAACCTTTCAAAGAAAAGCAGCATGGCAGTTGCAGGTGGTTCCTGACTCGATCAGATGACGGTGAAAGATTGATGATCGTTCGCACGTACCAGACGTGTTGTTTCGTGGAATACAATCACAGTCACTGCAAGGTCTTTGAGCAGGATCCCAGCTTTTCTGGGCCTTCGGGAATTTTTGACTGGAGGCTAGCAAGTAGCCTTGGTACACGCTCTCTGATTGTCGGACTGAATTATCCGATTAACCAGGAGATAACCGACGACAAGGATCATGATGGCAGCGCGGTTTCGTTCATCAGGCAAAACTTTGTGTACACCGTGTACCATGCGTCTCTGCATGCACCATACCCTGATATGTGCCGCCACGCTATGCAGCCCAAAGTAGGAGAGAGGGTCGCAAGTATCAGACTTCGACCTGCTGGCTGGAGTTTCCCCCATCAGGCACCCATCTGGTTCAAGTCGTCAGCCAATCTCCACAGCTTAATAAATAGTAACATCTAACTGAGCCAGTTAGTTAGATGCGTACACTTGGTGTAGTAGGATCTTTATTTAGTTTGATTCATACACTTGTTCTTTTCTGGTAGCCCTTTTGTAATGATGACTGATGTTTGGTTTGGAAGAGAGAGCTGCATCTTCACTCTTCTAGCCTACTTACTGCTTCTGTTGCACCCCCAGCCCTGGTTGCTGCTGCTGCTGTTTTCAATGTACAATCAGTAGTATATTTCGTCTGTTGGTTGAATAAATGTGTTGTTAGAACGACAAACACAATGTTTTGGAAGTCGTTGCACGGTTCGATCCTTTAGTGCCCCGTACCATACGTAGCGCATACTATTTTTCGTACGGAACACATTTTCCACTTGTTGATAACATGCGGCCCACTGATGAAGGCACAATAGAGAAGCCCATAATTAACTGGAAGGGAGGCTCTCACATGAATCCAGCCCAAGTACATAAATAAATAAATAAATAAATAAAGCTAAATGCTCATGGACCACTTCTTTGGGAAAATAGGTAGCCGAGTATTTCTTTTTGAAGAATACCCAAGCTAGGCCTATTTGTTTTCTCCGAATTACTGGGCTGCAAATCTTTCAAGACGAGAAGGGATGCATTCCAGCCTGGCTTAAGAGTATGGTCAATGTCTATTAAAAGTAATATCAAAAGGGGTTGAAAATTCCAAAAAATTATAGCAAATGGGATTTAAGTTTCTTTTTTTGTTTTTGTTCTTCACTGATATCATATACGTATTTCATTGTATTTAACATGACATAGTACTAATTTATTTTTAAATTTGTTTTAGTATGGCTATTAATTTTGGATTAAGAATATTTCGTTCCCCAGTAAAAATTTGCGAATTTTCAAAATTTCCCACATATTTAGTTAATTTTTTGACCCTGGTACTGACCAGAAAATGGCCAGCAATTCTAAAAATGGAAAACGGGCTGCAATAAATTCCATATGAATTAGAAAATGAGTAAAATTTATAAAAATAATAGCAAATGGGCTGTACACGCCACAGATTTCGAGGCTGACTTGTTTACGCAAGGCTTTGTCAGTGAACACACGATTCTAGGAGCAGTGATTGTTGGATGTCCATCCAACGGCCGACGTGCTTCTTCAATCTCTAATCTTCCTGCTCCAGCCGCCTAAACTAGCGCCGACGGGACTGCCTGCTCCCTCCTCTTGTGGCCCGCTGTGATGCCGCGCATGCTTCCCCGACCCACCCTACTCCCTCCGCTGGCCTGGCCTCACGCAATCAACTCTCTCCTTATTATGCAAAAAAAATTGATTCATCCCACTGACATCTGGGGCGCACCGGTTGGGAGGCTGACCTATGGGCCTACTAAGTTGACGCGTACGCAGGGCTTGTCAACTTAGTCAACAAACGATTCTAGCAGCAGTAACCGTTGGATTTGAATCGAACGGTCCTGCTGCTTCTTCAATCGCTACTCTTCTTGCACTAGCCGCCCAAACCAGCGCTGGGGAGACCGCCTGCTCCTGCCTCCAGTGGCCAGCTGTGCTGCCGTTGAGGCCTCATCGCCCCCTACTACTCCCACCGCAAGCCAGGACCTGCGGCGACGGCAGCCTCATACCGCAGCCGAACCAGTGAACCCTCGTACTCCTCTCTGCGTGGGCATCCACTGCCACCTCTTCCCCGGCTCCGTGTCGTCCCCTTCCTAGGCCTCGCCATCGTCCGCCGCCTTGGTGCTCTCGGCGCGGCGTGGTCAACATGGTCAACGACATTCCATCGAAGAGTACTGTACGTGGAGAGGCTGACAGCTGGGTCCACGACCACAACCCAGTTTTTTTGTGATTTTCCAAGTAAGTCGCTTTGTCAGGCCTGTTGGGTTGCAAATCTTTCAAGACGAGGAGAGCTTTCATTCGGCTGGCCGAGAAAATGGCCCATCAGTAATGAGAAATGGGATGTACATTTTTAAAACACATCAAACCGGCAATTAGTTTGAAATACCTTTTTTTTTATTTCGAGATTTTAAATTACATTAATTTTTATGCATGGAGAATTTGTTGGATTTTATATTGATATACATTTATTTTTTAAATTAGTTTGAATGTGAGTCGAAATTTAGGGATTAAAAACAGTTCGGACCGCACCGAAATATGCAAAATTTTGTATAATTTTTTAACCGTGGCCACAATATGGGCTGTAATGCTAACAAAAAGAATATGGGCTCCAAAAAAACCTTAATAATTAGCAAATGGGCTGTAAATTATTAGAAATAATGGTAGATGGGCTGTATGTTGTTTCCACAGATTTGAGGCTTTCCTAAAAAAAGGTTGACGTACAAGCAGTGACTGTTGGATGGCCATCCAACGGCCGTCGTGCTTCTTCAATCTATGCTCTTCCGGCTCCAGCCGCTCAAACAAGCACCGGCGGGACTGCCTGCTCCCTCCTCCCCACGGTCGGCTCTGCTGCCGCACAGGCCTCACCGCCCCACCGTACTGCCATCGCTGGCCTAGCCATCCCTCTACTCACCCACACCTGCTATTATTCTCCGGCGACAGCAGACGAACCAGTAAACCCTTGTACAGTCGTACTCCCCTCCGTGTGGGAAACAACTGCCGAGTCTTCCCTGCCTCCGTGTCGTTCCCTTCCTAGGCCTCGCCGTCGTCCACCGCCCTGGTGCTCTCGGCGCCGCCTGGTCAACGTGGTCAACGAACGACATACATCTGAAGTGGACTGTACATGGAGAGGCCGACAGCTGGGTCCACGGCCGCACGCAAGGAAATGCCTCCTTATTACGCGCAAAATAATGATTCCTCCACCTGACATCAGGGACCCACCGAAAGGGCATCTGTATTTCGCGAAAAAAGGTTACCACCGCTGACAGCTCGGACCCACCAGCTATATCTTCGCATGCAAGGAAGTGCCTCCTTATTACGCACAAAGAAAATGAATACTCCCCCTGTTAGCTGGGACCCAGTATGGTGGCAGGCTGACTTGTGGGCCTACTAAGTTGACGGGGACGGAGGGCTTTGTCAACTTAGTCAATATGCACGATTCTAGCTCCAGTGACCGTACGATGTCCATCCAACGGCCGTAGTGCTTCTTCAACCTCTGGTCTTCTTGCTCCAACTGCCCAAACCAGCCAGTCGTGCCTCTTGCTCCTGCCTCCCGTGGCCGGCTGCGATGCGGCGGAGGCCTCACCGTCCCCTACTACTCCCACCGATGGCCAGGCCATCCCTCTACTCACCCACAACCCCTGTTATTCTGCGGCGACGGCAGCCTGACACCGCAGGGAACCAGTGAACCCTTGTACTCCTCTACGCGTGGGCATCCACTGCCGCGTCTTCCCCGGCTCCGTGTCGTCCCTTTCCTAGGCCTCGCGTCGTTCACCGCCCTGGTGCTCTCGGCGCGGCGTGGTCAACGTGGTCAAGGAACGGCTTCCATCGGACGTGGACTGTACGTGGAGAGGCTGACAGTCGGGTCCACGGCCGCAGCAAGGAAGTGCCTCCTTATTACGTGCAAAATAATTATTCCTCAACCTAAGAGCGCGGACCCACCGAACGGGCCACCGTATTTCGCGAAAAAAACGTTTCCCCCCTGACTGTTGGGACCCACCAGCTACATCTTCGCACGCAAGGAAGTGCCTGACAGTCGGGACCCACCTGGTCGAAGCGTACGTAGCGTTGTCATTCTGTTCGCGAACGTGTACGTACATATATACTGGTGGATATAGAGGCGCGCACGTGTCGTAGTAGCGGCGCGCACGTAGCATGTACACGTACGTACAGCGGCCAGGGTGCAAGAAAGAAAATACGGACACGTATGTGTACATATGGGCGGGGTCTCGAACGCCTACTCGCGCATACGTACGGCCAGGGCTCGTGTACATGGCTAGGTCAGAATGGAGAAACAGTGTCGTTGTCGTGTTAATGGGGAGGCAATGGAATGCATCGTGTTCATGGGGAGGCAACGGAATGCGTCGTGTTCATGGGAAGGCAACGGAATGCGTTGTGTTCATCGGGAGGCAATGGAACGCGGGGGAGCCAACCGGCTGCGTCAGAACAGAATGCATGGTCATGTTCATTTGGAGGGCTTGGACGGAACAGGCGAGGGAAACGAGGCCTGGCGTATCGCAGAACGGAGGAAACGGACCTCCTACGTTTGGAACCGGGTTCTGTTGATCGGGAGGGGTGTGGCGTACCGCAAAACGGAGGAAACAGACCTCCTACAGTCGTAACGGGGGTCCTGTTGATCGGGAGGGGTGTGGCATACCGCAAAACAGACGAAACGGACCTCCTACGGTCGAAAAGGGGGTCCTGTTGATGGGGAGGGGTGTGGCGTACCTCAAAACGAAAGAAACGGACCTCCTACGATCGAAACGGGGGTCCTGTTCATCGGGAGGGGTGTGGCGTACCGCAAAACGGGACTCCACGGGATACTGTTCATCTCCACCGTCGACCTCATCCAGCCTCCACGGGCTCCTGTTCATCCAGCCTCCACTGCAAACTACTCCACCGGCTACTGTTCAACCACCCCTCCACGGGCACCCCTCCACCGTCTACTGTTCATCTAGCCCTCCACACCAAGGGGTCCTGTTCAACCACCCCTCCACGGGCACCCCTCCACCGTCTACTGTTCATCCAGCCCTCCACACCACGGGGTCCTGTTCATCCAGAGGCAACGCCACCACTCACTGTTCATCCAACACCCCCCCCCCACGCGCAACGCTCACTGTTCATCCAATCGACCAGCTTCAGTTAGCAGCAGTAGTGAAGGAATCGCTCGATCGGGTTCAGTTAACAGCCATCGATCGATCGCTCGGGTTCAGTAACGCGTGGCCTGCAGTGCAATCGCTCGGGTTCAGTTAGAGCCCAATGCCTCGCTCGGGTTTAGTTAGAGCCAATGCCTCGCACACACGCGGGTACGTGTATGAGAGAAACACGCACCGCTCGGCCCCCGACCTCCCACCGTAACCGAGAACTCCCTGAAATTTTCCTGCCCCTCACTTCTACCATGGTTTTATCCGTCATGGACAGCCCAAAGAATGTCATGTAGCTGCGTCTCCGGCCCGCCCAGGACGGAAAGCCCATTTTCTGTCATGATTTTTTTCATAGAAGTAGGAGCCCACCACATCTATGATGATATCGGGTTTTGTCACAATTATCGTCATAGAAGTGTCATATGTATGACAGAAATAAAATTCGTTCGGCACAAAATGTCACGGATGTGTCTTTTTTTTGTAGTGCAACTTTCATATGCACTCTAGCTTCCCACAAAGCTTTTGGGTAACTAATTTTGGGCCCACTTGCCAGCTTAGCATAGATGGATTTGACATCAAAGGATCTAGAGGGATCGAGGCCCCACGACATCTCATGAGAGAAAGAGAAGGAGGAAGGGAGGGAGGGAGAGAGAGAGAGGGAGGGAGAGAGAGAGATGGATTGGTTTCATCTACTGTCAGATTACGGAGCAAACCAATGTTCCCTTCCCCAGAGGCAAAGACCTCTTTAATGAGCGCGTTAGGTTCGGCCATGCTGGATAATAAAAGGTTATTTTCACTTCCAGACATCGTTCCAGATTCGAGATCCTCTGACATTTTCCGAAAAAAGGAACACTCAGGGAAGTATTTAGCTTTAATAATACGGTCCCAAAAGCCCGGAGTCATTTTCAGATATCTTCCAGATCGATTTAACAATCAGGGCAAGGTTTATGAGCCTAATATTAGTGATACCTAACCCACCTTGGGGCTTGGGTCTACACAAACCTGCCCAGTTTATCATGTGGTACTTACGCCTTTTGCCATCTTCCTCCCAGTAGAAGGGAGCTCAATTCGATGTGGACACCTTCCCTAAGATAGAAAATACCCATAGAAAAAGTGGGCATCGCCAAAAGGCATGCATTGGTTAGGGTTAGCCTCACTTTAGAGACATTAATTTCCCTTGCCAAGAGTCACATCGGTGCACTACTTGGTGTACCATGGGATCCCAATCCACTTCGGTGACAGCTCTGTGCATGCATGATATATAGGCCTATGCAAGTAATAGGGAATTTGCCTTGTTTACAGTTGAGAAAGCTGGCCACAACTTGTCTCTCTGCTTCGGACATACCTATCAGGAAAAATTCACTCTTAACCAAGTTAATTTTCATGGCAGACATGGCCCCAAAGCATAGGAAAATGAATTTATCATGGCAATATGATGTGTATTTGTTTCAAAAAGGAGAGCTGTGTCGTCAGCATATTGTTGGGAAATGCCTCCCTGAATAATATGGGGAACCACACTGTTTAGATGCCCAAGGCTTCTAGCTTTGTCTAAGATCACGGAGAGCGAGTCAGACACAATGTTAAATAGGAGAGGAGATATTGGGTCCCCCTAACGTAGCCCACTTTTGTTTCTGAAAAAATTACCGACTTCTACGTTTATCATAATGGTAGTCAGAACGCCCTCGAGCAATTGCATGATATGGTGAATGAAGGCCGGCGCAAATCCCTTACAAGTCAACACTTCAAGAAGGAAGGACCCGCTAACCATATGTCATAAGCCTTCTCAAAATTGAAACGAAGGACCAGCTAACCATGGCCCTATTTGGAGGATGAGCTAGGGTTTATTCATAGGAATTCCACCCACCCACTCACACCTTTGTCTCATCAAGTTACAGGCCGGCCAAATCGCCCGAGGTTTACAAGGTCACTGGACCCATTCGCGGCCTCCAAGTCAGGCTGGTTGATGCATGACACGACTCCAATGTATCTATAATTTTTGATTCTTTCATGCTAGTACATTATCAATCTCGGATATTTTTATACAATTTATATCATTTTGAGGGACCAACCTACTAAAGTGTGCCAGTTGCTATTTTCTACCTTTTTTTGTTTTCCAGAAAATCAGTACCAAATGGAATCTAAACGCTACGAAGCTTTTTGACAATTTTTTGTGGACAAATAATACACTAGAAACTTCGGGAGGAGACCAGACTAGAAGCGAGGAGATGGCAAGGAAATAGGGTAGGCGTGCCAAGTTACCTTGTGGGCCCCACGTGGCTCCATTTGACCTAAATCCACTTCTATAGATTCTCAAATATTGGGAAAACCCCAGAAAACCACTCGAAACAATTTTTCCGCCGCTGCAAACTTCTGTTCTTCCATGATCCCATCTGGAGGCCTTTTCGATGCTCTGCCGGAGGGGGAGGGCTTGATCACGGAGGGCTTCTACATCAACCTTGCTGCCCTTCTGATGATGTGTGGTTAGTTCACCATAGACCTAGGGTCCATAGCTAGTAGCTAGATGGCTTCTTCTCTCTCTCTTCGATCTTGAGTACAATGTTCTCCTTGATGTTCTTGGAGTTCTATCTGATGTAATCTTATTTTGCGGTGTGTTTTTGGGATCCGATGAATTCTGAGTTTATGATCTGTTTATTCATTGAAAGTAATTGAGTTTTTTTTCTGAACTTTATTATGCATGATTATTATAGCTTTGTATTTATCTCTAATCTATCTGTTTGGTTTGGCCAACTAGATTCATTTATCTTCAGTGGGGGAGGCGCTTTGTCGTGGGTTCAATCTTGCGGTGTCCTCACCTCATGACAGAAGGGGTAGCGAGGCACGTATTGTATTGTTGCCATTAAGGGTAAAACAATGAGGTTTAATCATATTTCTTGAGTTTACTTTGTCTACATCATGTCATCTTGCTTAAAGTGTTACTCTGTTTGTCATGAACTTAATACCATAGATGCAGGCAGGAGTAGGTCGATTAGTGGAGTAATAGGAGAAGATGCAAGCATGAGTCGGTCTACTTGTCACGGACGTGATGCCTATATATATGATCATTGCCATGAATAACATCATAACTATACGTTTTTCTATCAATTGCCCAACAATAATTTGTCTACCCACCACATGCTATGTTTTGAGAGAAGTCTCTGTTGAAAACTATGGCCCCCAGATCTATTTTAATCATATTACCAAAACCAAAAATACCTTGTTGTAATTTATTTACATTGTTTTATCTATCTACCACTACCAGATTTAATCCTTCGAAATAACGAGTACAAGGGGATTGATAATCCTCTTGTTCACATCGGGTGCAAGTATTTGCTCTTGTGTGTGCAAGAGTATTGTTCACTAGGATTTGTGCCGTTCTCCTATTGATTCAGTAACCTTGGTTCTCGCTTAGGGAAATACTTATCAACTACTATATGTAAGTGCATCTAGTGCCACCCCTAGTTAGTTTTGGAGTATTGATGACACACTTGGTTGAGGGACTAATGTGTTTGTAAGAATTGCAGGATAACAAAGGTAGTAGTCCCTTATTGATTTGGTTTACCTATCAGAGATGACCCCTAAAATGTGTGAAGACATTGAAGACAATGGTGGTTCGTGAAGACATTCATAGTGAAGATTATGACATGAGAAGACATTCATGTGAAGACTATGGAGTGCGAAGACATAGTTGTTTTGTAGATTCCTTTTCTTCTTTGTTGAGTCATAAGAACAACCGTATTGTTAACTGGGGTCCAAGTGAACAAGTCAGAGTGACTGAAGTGATGCTCAACCAAAATATTATGTCTTCGAGCAAAGACAATGAGAGCAAATCTTATCCTGACCTGGACGAGTCAGCTTTAGTTGTAGCCCAAGTAAAGTTGCCGCGTGTGTTTGAAATCCGACCGTTGGACACGTGTCGGTTCCTTAGTGACCCAGGGTCATTTGGACAAATCAGGTCGGGTTGCCTCCTGGCTATAAATAGCCCCCACCCACTACACCATAAATTGGTGGCTACTTAGAGTTGGTACACGGCTTTTGTCGTTTGAGAGCAACCCACCTCCGAAGCATTTGAGAGAGAGAGATCCTTGCAAGGACAAAGCCCAAAACGCCCAGAGCAACTGGTTCTATCCTCCACTTCCCTTTTACTTTACAATTTGACTTCGTGAATTCATTGTCTGCTTGTCTGGTCTGATTGACTTCACTGAGTGAAGACTATTTACTGTTTGGCTTCATACTATCTTCCATCCTGATCCATACTACCTAGCTGTTGATAGTCTTCGTGCTTTCAGTTCATTGCTTACTTGACTATGGCTTGTCTAGTGTAGTCTACCTTCCGCTACATATCGATAGGTTAATTTCTACTGTTTGTGTTCAAAGACCCCGTGTGTTGAAGACTTTCATAAAAATCGCCTATTCACCCCCCTCTAGTCGATAACTAGCACTTTCAATCGGTATCAGAGCAAGGTGGTCACTTGTTCTATGTGATTCGGTTTAACCACCTGGAGTTTTAGCTATGTCGACTGCAGGGGCAATTAAGGTCTCCGCTGCATGCCCATTCTTCGATGGCACTGATTACCCCTACTGGAAGAATAAGATGCACATGCCTCTTGAAGCCATTAACGTCGATCTCTGGTATGTCGTCAACAATGGCATTCCCAAGGTTGGTGATGGTGTCACCACTGGTGATGCCAAGAGGTTCATTCAACTGGATTCGACTGCCAAGAACATTATCTGTGGTCATCTGACCAAAGGACAGTACGGTCGTTTGAGTGCACTCGAAACTGCAAAGCTAGGCTAGGACTGGTTCTCCAAGGTCAACAAAGGCGTCTCAACTCACAGAGATCCAAGGATTGATGTTCTTGGCAACCTCTTCGACCGCTTCAAGAGAAACGACAATGAGAATGTCAAGCTCACATTTGATTGCCTCACTGATATCACAAATGAGCTTCGTGCACTTGACGCCACTGACATCACCAAGCACGAAATCATCAAGAAGCTCCTGAGATCAATTGACAGCTCATTCGACACCCTGGCCCTGATGATTCAAGAACGTCATGACTTCAAAACTCTCGATCCATCTAACATACTTGAGAGGCTCAACACGCATGAGTTCCAGTTATCTGAGAAGAGAGATATCTATGGCCCCAACTATGGCCGAAGTCGTGCTTTGAAGGCAAAGGTTGTTTCCTCATCTGAAGAAGAATCTGACTGCAGTTCTGGGGATCCTGAAGACATTGGAAAGGAGCTAGCTATGCTCATGAAGAAGTTCTAGAAGTTCTCCAAGAAGAAAGGTTTCAGAAAGTCTTCAAGATCCAGCTCAAGGAATGATGAAGCTTCCACTCATGACCACAAGAAGTGAACATGCCACAAATGCAAGAAACCTGGTCACTACATCTCTGAGTGTCCTCAATGGCACAATGAGACCAAGAAGAAGAAGAAGAGCAAGGAATATGATTCTGATGACAAGAAGAATAAGAAAACCTCAAAGTCCTCTTCAAAGTCTTCATCACACAAGAAGAGCTCATCAAGCAAGGCTCATGCGTTTGTTGGCAAGGAGATGGATTCAGAGGAGGAGTCTGCTTCTGAGGAGGTGGAGGTGGAGTCTGAGGAGGAGTCCGATTCAGGCGTGGCAAGCTTGGCTCTAGCTTCAACTTATGTCGCCAAGTCCATGTTCAACACCGAAGACAATGGCCTCGGTGCCGGCGCGGGCGCTGATGCTGATGATGAGGATGACTCTGCTCCTACCTACTGCTTCATGGCACATGGTGCCAAGGTAAACTCAATCGATGCTTACTTTCAAACATCTAGTGAAGATGACTCTGAATGTGAATCTAAACCTAGTTACGAAACACTTGCTAAAATTGCATCTGAACAACAAACTGCTATGGAACATATTCAAAAGTTGCTAGACAAAAGCGACACTACAGGAATCAGACACTTTGCCATCTGCCATGGCTGACGGCAACATGTCCGGCTGAATAGGCTACAACGAAGGGCTCTTTGTCGTCTGCTGGCGGACAGCAAACATGAAACGCTCTTTGCCGTTTGCCAGCAGACGACAAAGAGGACGGACGGCACAAGTACCAAGTTAGGTCCATTAAGGGGTTAACGGCGTGATTTGCCATCTGCTGGTAGACGACAAAGGCAATTGCATCTTTGCTGTCCGTCAGCGGACGACAAAGTAGCGGAATAGGCCAGCCCCAGGTGCTGCTACGTGTCAAGCTATGCTGTCCGCTGGCAGACGGTAAAGATGCAACGCTCTTTGCCGTCAGCCAGCAGACGGCAAAATAACCAAATAGGCCAGCCGGTGCCCCAGGTTGCAGAGGTAGCTGCCATGTGGCAGATTTGCCTTCTGCAGGCTAATGGCAAAGCTCTTTGCCGTCCGCCAGCAGACGACAAAGAACCTGTATAGCCCCTGTTTTTTCTGTTTTTATTATATCCTTGCATTTTCAAAAGACCTAAATTATATATATATATATATATATATATATATATATATATATATATATATATATATATAGTTTCAACCTGAAACATAGCCCATGTATCCATCGTCTAGCAGTCCATCAACACAACAGAACACATAGGGTATTAAAACGTCCAATACATACATAGTTTCACGGAGTTCATCAACATACATACATAGTTTCATGGAGTTATTCAACACACATTGTTTATCAACACAAAATCAAAACATAAACTACAACTAGCAGTCCATCAGCCCAACTTTCAAGAAGTGAATCAGATCTGCAAAAATGGGAGTAAGCAAGTTAGAAGAAGAAGAAGAAGACTAGAAGAAGAAGACTAGAAGAAAAAGAAGAAGAAGGTTTTTAACCTTTTCCTTCTCATTCCTCTTCTTTTATTCTTTCTTTTTCTTCTCTTTCTTGTTCTATTCTTTCTTTTTCTCCTCTTCCTTGTTTTTCTACTTCTCATTCCTTATTTGTGTAATTTTAGAGCTTACATAGGTAATTATGCCTTTTTTAACTAACTAAGCTTATTATGTCAATTTGGAGGAAATTAAGGTAAGTATAGGTCATTTTTGTGGCTAACATAAGTAATTATGCCATTTCTTAGGTAACGTAGGTAGAATGGATCATTTTGGAGCTAACCTACCTAACATTGATCATATTGGAGCTAACATAGGTAAAATGGATCATATTGGAGCTAACCTAGATAAACTTGCTCATTTTGGAGCTAACCTAGATAAAATGGATCATATTGGAGCAAACCTAGGTAAAATGGGTCATTTTGGAGCTAACTTAACTAATTATGCCATTTTTAGTTAACTAAGCATATTATGCCATTTTTGACATAAGTAAGCTAATTATAGGTATTTATTTAGCTAACCTAGGTAACTAAGCATATTAGAGCTAATTTAGTTAAGTATAGATCATTTTGGAGCTAAGTAAGCTAATTATGTCATTTTGTAGGAAGATTGGCTAAGTCTAGGTCATTATGGTAACCATTTTGGACGAAATAAAGCTAAGTCGAGGTCTTTATGCATTTGGTAGGCAAAACACTAGAGAAATGTTACTGTCATCACGGAGGTGAAGGCCGGTCGGGTTTACGCCAGTGTCAGACGGAGAAGGACCGTTCGGGGTCGGGCTTGCGCCAGTGCAAGACGGAGAAGGATCGGTCGATGCTTGTCGGGAGGCATGTTGCACCAAATATCATTTGCAATGTCTCGTTAGCATGATGCAACTGAAATGTGAATACTAGTAACTAATGACCATTCAAATGAAACTCACCGGGTCCGCTATACCAATCTGAGGCATCGGCGGACAGGTCTGGCCGTTTTTCTCGCACATGAAGTGCACATTTTGATTTCACGAGTCAGTCATATTAGTTAGTAATGAAACGAACATTACATGCATGATTTGGCTAATAAGCAAGAGAAACTTGCCACGAGGAGGTTGTATAGGGCCCGGTGAGACGCGTCATTCCGGTTCCTCTAATCCTCCGGCATCCTAGCCGTCCTCTGCTCTAGCTCGGTCTCCCTCTCCTTGGCCTGCCTGTTTGCCTCTGCCAGAAGCTCCTCGGCCCTGAGCTCGATGGCGAGGTCCACTTGCCGTGGTCGAGGCGGTATGTCAGGAAGAGACCTCGCATGGCGCTTCTTGATATCCGGGAGACTGCTAGGACAATGTATCAGTCCATCCCCAATGGCTACCGAGCCATGATTCCTCCCATCACCAGATAGCATCACAAGCTTAGTATCAAAAGGACTCTGGCTTGGGTTGAAGTCATCCCCTTTCGTCGCCTTGCCCCAGGCTCTGTACCTCATGAGCTTGTTGTGGGAGGAGATGTTTGGTGAAGCTCTCTGGATGATCTAGGTCATCCTCAGAGAATGCCTTGGCCTTCTTGAATGGGGCCATATGGGCCATGGCATAGAGGTCGTAAAGCGGTGGCACTTCCTTCTTGTTGTTTTTTGCCTAAAAGAGATGAACAACATATTAGTTAAGGGCTGAAGCTAGCATGAGGAATGAAATAGCATGAATCGTTAAGGGCTGAAACCACATACCCAGTGATCCCCGTACTCAAATACGTTGGAGCTCCCTTGATGGTGTGGCACACCTCGCATTTGGGAACGCTTATCCCTGGCCTTGTTGTGTTCGGCTAGCCATTGGGAGAGCACCACTCATCCACCAACGCCTCCCAACAATCCTTCATATCCGCACACCATCTCGGGGGCACCTAAGTTTGGCAAAGAGAAATTTCATCGCTACGCCTACGAATGAAATCAAGGAAACTAGTACAAGGCCTTAAGAATAGGTAATTACCTTCGTGTAGTTCTCCTTACTCAGATACTTGAGGCGGCACTTCTTCTTCTCCCTCCTAATGTTACTCGAGGCGTAGTAGTCTCGAACAGCCTGCACCCTAGCCTCGTGCCATAAGTTCTGAAGTAGGCGCTTGCACTCGGCTTCGAGAACCCTAGCCGGCTCCACCTCGTGTTCCTCAGTAACCCTGATTAGTACAATCACCAGGTAATGTTGATTTTTAATTTTGTAAAGTAGAAATTACCCAAAACCGCCGCCTCACAATGTCGGCCACCGTCTCGCACACGACACCGTCGACCCTCTTCTTTGGCGGGGCTGGGGCAGCCATGTACAGCTCCCAGCTCATTGCTAGCTATGGAGTCTGGCCCTCACCAGGCAACGTGACCCACCCCGGGAAGTGGTGCCGGACTAGAGTACCAAGGACCCTGGTTGGGCCTGCGGACACCATCGGGGTGTATCCAACCCCTACAGTATGACAAGGCCAACACATTAGATATTAATTTGAAGAAACATGAAGGACAAAGGTTAAAAAAGAGTAAATGCACTAACTGCTGCCCGTTAGGCTGAATCAAACATCTCTGATCGCGGGTTGCTAGCACGGCCGGGAGCTTCGTACCATCACGCTGGTAGACCTTCTTGCCCTGCTTAACCAGCTCGCCCTCACTAAAACTATCATCAGACCAGGTCTCCTCACCATCATCATGGCCACTAGTCTCCGGAGTCACCTGGGATGAAGACTCCGGGACCGGAGTCTCGTGGGACGAAGACTCTGGGGTCCGAGTCTACTGGAACGAAGGCTCGGCGACACGAGGCTCGTCAGCCCGAGGCTCGTGGAACGGAGTCCGAGACAGGTCCAAGTATGACGGCTCCACCTGAGACGGAGCACTCGGTGGTCTGGAGAATCAGCTTTAGGTGGCAGCGAGGAAGGCACAACAGCCTTCCTACCTCTCCCACCGCCACATCCACCTCTAGATCCCCTCTTCATCTTCCCCCGGCCTCTCCCGGCCGAAGAAGAAGGGCCCGCTGGTGTCCCCATGCTGTCTACGAGCGCTCTCCGAAGTTGCTGGGGTGCAATATAGCCACCCCTCCCAGCATGTGCCGAGGAAGAAGGAGGCTCGGAGCGCTCTCGACCCGCGCCCATCATCTGTCAACACCTGCAATGACAAAGAGTAAACAAAATTAGTACAACATAAACATAATTAAAAAAATTGGTGGGTGAAAACAACACCAAAAAAATTAACTAACTAATTAACCTAAAGATTAACTAACTAACTAATTAAAGGCTTTTTCTTCAGGCCAGAAATGGTCGTTAATAGGTTAAAATTATTTTAGTGTTCCAAAAATATTTGAGAAAAATTAGGGAAGCTCATTTTACATATGTTGTCCATTTATAAGAGTTTCAACACACGGTCATGTTCAAAATATTGGTCAAATCTATCAAAAAACCTTTTATGATATTTCAAGATTTTGGAATATTTACAAGTATGCCATATTTGGTTATATTGCCAAGTATTATCTCTTGAAGAACAAGATGACATCACCAAAACCCCTCACACTAATTAACCTAACTAACCTAACTAACCTAGTCTAAAGATAACTAACATAACTAACCTAAAAAATCAAACTAACCTAACTGACATAGTCATCTTCTCCTCTTTTTCTTCTTCTTCTTCTCCTCCTCCTCCTCTTCTTCTTCTTCTTCCTCTTTTTCTTCTTCTTCTTCCTCTTCTTCTTTTTTAATCTTTTTTCACTTCCTTTAATTATGACTATTTAACTAAAACATAACACTAATCTAATATAATATAATTTAATATAGCTAACTATATATCTAATATATATATATATATATATATATATATATATATATAAAATCTAAAAAGAAAAGAAAAAATAGAAAAAAACAGAACTCCTCCTCCTACTCTTCTTCTTCTTCTTCTTCTTCTTCTTCTTCTTCTTCTTCTTCTTCTTCTTCTTCTTCTTCTTCTTCTTCTTCTTCTTCTTCTTCTTCTTCTTCTTCTTTTTCTACTTCCTTCTTTTACTTTTTCCTATTTCATTCTCATCTTCTCCTCTTTTTCTCCTCCTCCTCCTCCTCCTCCTCCCCCTCCTCCTCCTCCTCCTCTTCTTCTTCTTCTTCTTCCTCTTTTTCTTCTTCTTCTTCCCCCTTTCTACTTATTCTACTTTTCTTCTTCTTTTTTCATCTTTTTTTCACTTCCTTTAATTATGACTATTTAACTCAAACCTAACACTAATGTAATATAATTAAACCCAAACCTAAACTAAAAAAACTAAACCTAAACCTAAACTAATTAAACCTAGACTATTTAAACTAAATAACCTAAAATAATTAAAGTAAATAACCTAAACTAAACAGAAAAGAAAAACAGAAAAAAAAACAAAAAAACAGGGGCAGGGTCTCACCGTGGGGGCGGCAACGGGTCGTGGAGGGGGAGGCGACGGGGCGGCGGTGAGGCGGGGTGGCGACGGGGCGGGGAGGGGGCGACGCTCCTCCGGGGGGGGTCGACCCGCGGCTGCGGCGGGGAGGCGGTGACGGGGATGCTCGGGAGGGGGGTGGGGAGGCAGGGAGGGGCGGCAATGGGGCGGCGACAGCGCGGGGTGGCACGGGGTGGAGAAAGAGCGAGAGACACAGAGAAAGGGCGACGACGGGGCGCAACCTTTAAGTCAATTTTCAAGCTTTGCCGTCAGCTAGAGGAAGGCATAGAAAACTTTGCCGTCCGCTAGCGGACGACAAAGAGGGCCCCGTTAGGGGTTGACAGCCAGTGGGCCACCCTCCCTCTTTGCCGTCCGCTAGCATACGCCAAAGCTTCTATGCCGTCTGCTAGCTGACGACAAAGAGATTATTGCTGATGGCAAACAAGATCTTTGTCGTCCGCTTGTTCTTTGCTGTCAGCCTTTTGTATGCGTATGGCAAAGTCCTTCTTTGCTGTCACCTAGCGGACGACAAAGAACAAGCTGACGGCAAAGATCCCGATTCCAGTAGTGCGATCACCTGTTGGACGCGGAAATGACTCGAACTCAGTCCTTAATTGAAGATAGTAAAAATCTTCATGTTAAGTACAAGGAACTTGAAAGTCATCATGAAACTCTCTCAGCTACTCATGAGAACCTTTCCTATGATTATCTTCAAAGGAAGTAAGAACTTGAGAACCTGAGAGCATCTCATGAAGATCTTCAAAAGGAGAATGAGTCACTTCGCGCTCAACAGATCAGTTCCGCTCAGGAAGACTTTAAGCCACCCTGTTTAAAATGTCTTGAGCGTGATAATGTTGTCTTTGTTGCTGAATGTGTTCTACTGCTTCTACTGCTGCAATATCTTCAACTACTGATGTGGCAACTAACCCCTCTTCTGAGGATACCACTACTATTGCTGATGAGAATGCTAGGTTGAAGACATTGCTTGAAACAGGGATGTACAAAAGCCTCAAAGGGCATCAGACACTATGTGATGTCCTCAAGAAACTGATTTTGAACTGAAACCTTAGGAAAGAGGGTGTTGGGTTCGAGAGGAAAATGAATGTTGATGGTTCATACTGGAAGCCTAAGTAGTACCCCAAAACCACATGGGTTGTTGCAAAGGAACCTTCAGCGGATCCATCTACCTTATCTGGTTTTACTTGTGCTAACCTGATTATCGTTGATGAATCCTTTGATGCAAACTATAAACTGTTCAAGAATCAGAATGGTGAAGTGTCTGCCACGTATATTGGTACTAACTGCAGGAATGGACCACCTTTGAAGAAGATCTGGGTGCCCAAAAGTTGTCTTGAGAAGCTTCATGTGAACGTCATCATGACACCACCTAGGAAGAAGACTAACCCCAGACCAAAGGCCTCATATGGTGCAAAGGATTCATACAGACAAAGGACCCACCAGGGTCACCCTAACGCCAATGTTTTGCAGGGAAATCATACTCAGACTTATGAATATGAGCGTGTTTCATCAAACCGCTATGTTCATAAGACCAAGAACTTTTCTGCTTATTCTTATGAGTATTATTCACCTCCTGCAAGGCTATTTGCCAGGGCTCCAAAGCCAAAGTTCTCACATGCTGCACTTAGACTCATTGCTTCTAATCCACCCCTGAAGATGTGGGTGGTTAAGAAAAATTAACTCTATTTTGCAGGGAAAGATCTCCAGCCGGAAACCAAAGGCTTCTGATGCTTATGTTGGGGACCTAAAACATCTTATGGGACGCAAGATAAAATGCTAGAATGGTCTTACTATGTATTACGTCCCAGGATTTCTTAAAAAACATCCTATCTACCCTAACAAGGATCTGAACTTTGATAATATGCTTGTTCTTCAAATGTTTATGCTACACATTTCCCTTGGTGAAGCCTATCCCCCAAACTGCAATGTAGGGTATGACACCAAAGTCTTTTGAGTGGATTATGGACAATGGATGCACTAACCACATGACTAGTGATCGAAGTCTTCTTATGGATTCAACCCTACGTCCGTCTGACAAAAGTCACATCACATTTACTGACACTGGTAAAAGCAAGGTATTGGGTCTAGGTAGAGTTGCAATCTCCAAGGATCAGCAAATGGATAAAGTGATTCTTGTTGAATGCCTTGGTTTCAACTTAATGTTTGTCTCAATGCTTTGTGATCTGAACATGATTGTGATATTTGGAAAATATCGTTGCCTTGTGCTTATGGAATCTAACAAATCTCTAGTCTTCGAAGGATATCGAAAAGACGATATGTATATGGTAGATTTCTCCGCAGGACCACAGTTGGCCGTATGTCTTCTAGCAAAAGTTTCAGAGTGCTGGCTCTGGCATAGGAGGCTAGGGCATGCTGGCATGAGGAACTTGCACACTTTTGCAAAGAAGAAGCATGTCATAGGCATCGAGGGCGTCAAGTTCAAGAAGGATCATCTATGCGGTGCCTCCGAAGCTGGAAAGATGACTAGGGTCAAGCATCCCTCGACGAGAATCATGACGATGACACGTCCCTTCGAGCTGCTTCACATGGACTTATTTGGCCCTACTCACTATTCTACCCTCACTACCACTGCATGCCTCTATGGTTTCGTCATTGTTGATGTTTACTCAAGATATACATGGGTGCACATAGTTCTCTACAAGACTGAAGTGCAGGATGTCTTCAGACGATTCACCAATCGTGCCATGACCAACTATGGCATCAAGATCAAGCACATCAGAAGTGACAACGGCACAGAATTCAAGAACACCAGCCTAGACACCTATCTTGATACATTGGGCATCACACATGAGTTCTCGGCTCCATACACACCTCAGTAGAATGGCATCGTGGAGTGCAAGAACAGAACCCTCATTGAGATGGCACGGACGATGCTTGATGAGTACAAGACTCCAAGGAAGTTCTGGCCTAAATCCATTGATACTGCATGCCACATGATCAACTGTGTTTATCTTCACAAGTTTCTAAAAAGATATCATATGAGCTCCTGACTGGTAAGAAGCCAAACGTCAGCTATTTCAGAGTATTTGGTGATAGGTGTTGGATCAAGGATCCACATCACACTTCAAAATTTGCACCGAAAACACATGAAGGTTTTATGCTTGGCTACAGAAAGTATTTGCACTCTTACAAAGTCCTCAACCTCTTTCACTACAAAGTGGTTGAAACTGTGAATGTGCGGTTCGATGAGACTAATGGCTCACAAAGAGAGAACCTGCCAAATGTGCTAGATGAAGCTACACCAAGTGAATCTATCAAGCTTATGGGTACTGGAGAAATCATACCTTCAGAGGCACATGTTAAAGAGAAAATCATCATTTCTACACCTAATCATCCTGAAGACACTGCTCAGCCTGAAGCCAATGCTGAAGATGAAGACAATGATTAGCAAGGGCAAAACTTCGTCCAGTTCATCCTCGTGTTGCAAATGAAGTATAGATTGAAAAGATAATTGATAGCATCAATGCACCTGGTCCACTCACTCGTTCAAGAGCAACACAGCTAGTAAATTTCTGTGGGCACTTTGCATTTGTCTCTATATCTACACCAAGAAAGTTGATGAAGCCTTCATGGAACCTGAATGGATTCAAGCTATGCAAGAAGAGCTTCAACAGTTTGAGCTGAACAATGTATGGGAGCTGGTAAAGCATCCAGATCCTCACAAGCACAATATTATCGGCACCAAATGGATGTATCGCAACAAACAATATGAGCATGGTCAAGTTGTCAGAAAGAAGGCTCGTCTCGTTTCTCAAGTTTACACAAAAGTTGAAGGGATTGACTTCGATGAAACATTTGCTCCAGTGGCTAGGCTTGAAGCCATTCGCATACTGCTAGCCTATGCCAACCACAACAACATTCTTCGGTGCCAAATGGATGTAAAGAGTGCCTTTCTCATCGGCAAAATTTAAGAAGTGTATGTTGCACAACCACCTGATTTTGAAGACCCAAAGCGTCCTGACATGGTATACAAGCTCAACAAGGCACTGTATGGCCTCAAACAAGCACCTCAAGCTTGGTATGACACACTCAATAACTTCCTGAAGAGCAAAGGCTTCAAACCTGGTTCTCTAGATCCCACTCTCTTCACGAAGACATATGATGGTGAACTGTTTGTATGCCAAATCTATGTGGATTACATTGTCGTCGGCTGCACTGACAAGAGATACAGTGATGAGTTTGGGTATATGATGTGAGAGCAATATCAGATGTCCATGATGGGTGAGCTGAAATTCTTCCTTGTTCTTCAAATCAGTCAGTAGAGCAATGGCATCTTCTTTTCACAAGAAAAATATCTCAAAGATTGCCTGAAGAAGTTTGGAATGCAAGACTGCAAAGGGTACACGACACAATGCCAACCAAAGGCCAATTGAGCCCCGACGACAAGGGTAAAGAGTTTGATCAAAAGGTATACCGCTCCATGATTGGTTCTTTACTTTACTTATGTGCATCCAGGACTGATATAATGCTTAGCGTTTGCATGTGTGCCCGATTTCAAGCGGCACCAAAGGAATCGCATCACTTAGTTGTGAAGCGAATTCTTCGATATTTGGCTTACACCCCAACACTAGGATTATGGTATCCAAAGGGCTTAGAGTTTGATCTAGTCGGATTCTCAGATGCTGATTATGCTAGTGACAAGGTTGATCGCAAGTCCACATGAGGCACATGTCACTTTCTTGGACGATCTCTTGTCTGTTGGTCATCAAAGAAGCAGAACTGTGTATCACTCTCCACTATTGAATCTGAATACATTGTTGCTGGATCTTGCCGTGCTCAGCTTCTATGGATGAAGCAAATTTTCAAGGACTATGGCATCCACCCGAAGCATGTGCCACTCTACTGCGGCAGTGAAAGCGCCATCAAGATTGCCAAAATCCAGTTCAGCACTCGTAGACAAAGCACATTCAGATCCGTCATCACTTTCTCAGAGATCATGTCATGAAGGAAGATATTGATATCATTCACGTCAACACTAAAGAGCAATTGGCAGATATCTTCACAAAGCCCTTGGATGAGAAAAGGTTTTGCAAGTTGCGGTGTGAGCTAAATATCTTAGAATCCTCAAATGTCCTGTGATTGGACACACATCCTAACGCTTATGCATGTTGATGAATTAGATGTGCAACACACGAAGTAACGTATATCTTCAATCAATGAAGACATACACTCTAGGTGTGAATACATTGACGCAGAATTTGACTTCGGAGCGCCACGATAATTGTGCGTCGTGTCTGGGTAAAATACTTCCTATACGGTGGATAACGCCACCACCAAACTTTCTCAAAGATTTTCTTTTGGCGTCATGATTGCATTATCTTCGCATTTGGTTTGTCTTCAACATTGATCTGATTTCAAGGTTTATCTTTGCAATGCTGATTTGGTCTTTTTTTATGTATATATTTATAGCTATATCTTCAAACTTGCCATTTTTTGAACTAAGTGAATGTGACCCTAACCCCTTCTATGCTTCTTCCTCAAATTCTATCTACCTAGTCATATGCATTCTATTGAAATTTGTCGAATGTTTTCACTGGGACCTTGTCAACTAAAGATACAGAGACACAAATTTAAAACTGCTTTCAATGTTATATCTCTTTTGTCTGAATGCCGGAGAAGCCGAAACGACCACCCGACAAACCAGGCGTGTGCGGGAACATGGAACAACTTTCAATGAGTTGCATGCATGCCACATGTCCATCAGATGTGAACCGCCAGGGGCACCTGCGTAATTGCGCTGTGCAGCCCTTTACCTTATAAATACCCATCCTGTGCGGTCATTATCTTCTCTTCCACCTCGCCGTCTCGCTCAAACCCTAGCGCCACCGCTAGCTCGCGTCGACGCCGGAGGCGAAGCGCTTAGCTACCACAACCTCTTTGACGCCGTCCTCATGCCGGCCGCGGACCTCGTCTTCTCTGCTGCCGCCGTAGGTGTCTTCCGCCGCCAAGTTAGGGCACGGAAGATTGGACTGCTCGGCCTCCCGTCTGCCCCGTCTAGCAGTTCGTCTGTGGTAAATAAATCTCACTTTTAATAGTCTTTTTGATCTCTCAAATCCATCCACTTCAACCAAAAGTGGTTTCTTCACTTCCAAATCTAGATCTGTCTCCTTCTGAATCTAATATTTTGCAAAGCATGTTCACTTATGCTTCATAAATAGTTAGATTCCTCACTTGTACTTATTCGTGGATTTGTACAAATCTAGAACCAACTCACTTCAAATAAGTGAATGTCTTCGCACTATGAGGTCAATGTCTTCTAACTGATTTATCTTCAAAATTTTCTGATAATGCATATGACCTCTTCCTCTTCCCTCACATCTCTATGCTATCACAGGTACATGTCTGTGGGAGAATCCCTTGGTTCTCATAGTCTGCATTCATTTGCAAAATTCTTACAGCATCATATTCACTCCCCTGAAGCCAGTTCTTGCTTGACAAGTAGACAGAAGCCTTTCACTGGTCTGAATCCTATCTATCTTAATATCATGGCCATTGAGAAATCAGCAAGGAAGGGTGGCAGGCAGCGCCATGGCAATACTGCTCTAGATCTGCCTCCGGATCTGTATGAGATGTACAAGACTGATCCAGAGGACAACTACAATCAGCGCAAGACCCGAATCCAATGGATTCGAAGATATTGGGCATAAAAGTGGTTCAAGTACAACTTCGCCACTCCTGAATATGCTGAGAAGAATGCTATCAAGCGCCCATGGGGCGATATTCTTTACAAGAATTTACCATCCAAGACGAAGTCTGAAGCTATTGCTCAAGGCTTCTATCCGTGCATGGTTCTAGGACCTCAGCCAGAGAATGCCGACCCATCATCTCTTTTGTGGTGTCGTGATGACAATCTCTTCAAGCGCAACTTTTAGTTCGCTAAGGAATTAGCTACAAAGAACAGAGCATCCTTTGGAATCAACTTAAACCCTGGTCCGTCTGCTCCAAGACAGGATGGCACATGTGAAGCCAATCCCAATGTCATTGGCCCCTTCAATAGCTTTGATGGGCTCCTCTCCCACATTGCTGCTCAGAGGGCCACGGTGGATCAATCTGCTGATGACGCAGACTCTAAAGATGCGCCAACACCACCTAAGCAGAAGAAGAAGACAAAAGCTTCAAAGCCCTCTACTGCACCAACCGCTTCGCCTATGAAGACCTTGAAGGCTGCACCTCCGGAACCCAGTGTGCAGTTTAAAGACTTGTATCGTGCCTCCAAGAGGACCAAGAAGCCCAAGAAAATTTCAGGGCATAACCTGACTCATGCCGCCATTTTGCGCAACGAGGAAGACACCATTGATCTGTCAAGTGATGAAGATCTTGGTGATGAAGCTCTAGAGATGCTGATAAAGAGCAAGCAAGAGGCGGAAATCTTCAATGATCTGCCCCTCTTTGATGTTGATATTTTGAACAACTTCATTGAGGAATGGTTTGACGACCAGAGCATCAGTATTGATGACCTACAGCTGCCCGTGGACATCAGCATCACATTTCACGGAGCCATTGCAAATGAATTGGCCTTAGCTCAGAAAATCGTCGAGCTCAAGAACAAGATTGATCATGAGAAGGCGCATTTAAAGAAGAACATGGCCAAGATCAGTGTGGCTGATGTGCAAATCTTCAAGAAGGTATTGCATGATCTCAAGGCTTAATTCCACAAGAAGCGTGAAGAAGCCAAAGGCTCACGCGAGTGCATGAAGTACTATGCGCAGAAATGTGTTAAAGCGTATAATGAAGATGAGAAGAGAAAGGCTCTTGGACGTCTTGGCATCGACCCCAGGATGGCTGCCAAGCAAAAGAAGAAGTCTGCTATGGCTCAATCCGAAGCTCAATGGCAGGAAGAACCTAGCATTGTCTTCCCTGCTAGTATGACTAGCTCGAATCCAAAGGTCACCTCAGCAGCTTCAGAGCTGAAGAAAACCAGGCATGCTGAAGCCGAAGCCAGGAAGAGGGAGCTCAAGGATACATATAATGATGCTCCCTCCAAGAAGAAATTGAAGACAAAGGCTTCAAAGTCTTCAAAGAAAGAGCATGCTTCCCTAGAGCCCCTCATGGTTGAACCCATCTCCGTTGCTCTCCCTGCTTCAACAAACCAAGACCGTCACCTTGTGATTCATGAGCACGCTTCCACAGAGGCTCAAGCAAGTGAAGAAGTTCCAGTCGTTGACCCCAATGCAGCTGAAGACATTGGTCATGAAGACAATGTGGATGATGATGAAGTCTTTCCTCAGCTCGAGCCCTAGTCGGTATCATCGCCTGCTCCAACGAGTAGTGAACTTATTAGCATTGGTCGTCCATTGACGCCAATTGCTCAAGATGACTCATGGGATGAGCGCCAACAACAAGACACCCAGTACAATATGAAACACCCCATACTCCACCTGCTCAAGTCACCTCTTCGGTGCTTGATGATGACAACTACATGGAGACCACTCCTTCTCCAAAGGTGTCGCCAGCGTTTCGCAGGCTTCGCAAAGGCCTCAGGTCACAGGTCTCCATGTCGAGCATTCCAGAAGAAGAAGAAGTGCAACACACTTGCTCAGTAGCACGTCAAGTGTTTCGTGAAGCCACTCCTTCTGCGTCTACCTTAGAGTCTGAAGCCAAGACTGCTGAAGACATTCCAGCTGCATCAGCCGAGGAAGAAAAAGAAGAAGATAAAGGAGAAGAAAGAGAAGCCACACCCCCTGTGAGTGATCCAGTCATTCTTGAAGAGAATGTGATTGTGCCCGACCCTCCAGTCGTTGAACAAATGGAGGTTGAAAACACAAAGGATGCCACAAACAATGCCACTGAAGCCAATGACTCAGTCATGGCTGAAGACAATGTGGAGCCTGGAGCCAATGTGAATGTTGAAGTCACTATGACGCCAATCACCTCAGATGACGATGTTCCTCCCCCAAGGCCTCATACAATGGAAAAAGCATTCAATCGTGAAGGTCAGCTTGTCACACTCAAATGGCCAATTATGGTTCCCCCTACTGCTCCCGGGCCATAGTATGATTATCATGTGGATCAGAGGCCTCAAGTTCAGAAGCCAAAGCCATGTCTGCCAAGGCTTCCAAGTGTTGTCAGAACACAGGGCTCATTCAGCGTGCTTAGCTTCAGAGAGCACAATACCTTCTTCGACAACGCCAAGAACCCATACACGAAGCCCAAGATCACCTCTAACAGATTTTGGAGCCATCAGCAGGGAAGCTATTACTCTTGCATCCTGTACAACCAAGACCGGATTTTTCTGCACAAACGTCTCGATTGTGATGCTATGGCTGGTCTGCCATGTCTTGAAGAGGCTCTTGACTGCTTTCGGGATGTTGGTCTTCTAGCTTTTGTGACTGACAAGGAACACTGGAACGAAGAGCTTCTGCTGCAGTTCTATGCCACTCTACACATTCGACGCTACAACAGGGATCCAAAGACTTGGGTCCTTGAGTGGATGACATGTGATATACATCACGAAGCCAAAGCTCAGGATATCATCGAGCTTACTTCCCTACCCACTCCAGCTGAGTTATACGAACCTAGTTGTCAGCTTCATCAGAATGAGTTGTAGAGCATCTTTCAGAAGCTAGAGCCAAATATGAGCCAAATGCTTAGCATGATGAAGCCATTGCCACAAGACACTGAATACCCAAAGGAGTTCTTTGTCAAGGACCTTGAGTACTAGCCACGCACAGTGTACCATATTCTAAGGCATACTCTCTGGCCTATCAAAGGAAATTCTTCTGAAGCCAAACTTGAAGGCGCCATGAGGACTTTGGTATTTTATATCATGAATGGTATCAGGTTCAACACTCAGGATTTCTTCATCAGACAACTTGCTGCTTCTGGAATTGATCTGTTTGATCTAAAATTCTAAGCTCCATGAGTGATGCGCTTGATTAAGCTTCATTCAACCATTGACTATCAGCCTTCAACGCGCAACCATATTGTCTTTCTTCCTGAAGTTGATATGTCTATTGAAGCCATCTACCCCGAGCCTGCCAAGAACCACTCCACCTTCAAAATGCAGAATTCCAGAGCTTCACATAGCCCATTGAAGGGATTCATGTGCCCAATGCTGCAACTCCTACATATCCTCTGGACAGCAACCTGCGCATACCACACCGAGCCAATACTGAAGCCACTGCAAGCACCATCGCTCAAAGGCCTCAAAAGCGTCCTCATGTCCTCAACGACCGTGAGCTTCTCGTGGCTTTACATCAGAAGCGGGATAGGCATCATGACTGGCTGTAGCATCAGATGCAGAGTCTCTTGATTGATGTCAATCGCGTTCGAAACTTAGCCACCAAGAATACGTTTGTTGCACATTAAGCCTGTACGCAGTCCTGGAAGAGCCTCACATTGCTTTGTTTTGAAGATGATCTGCATGCAGATGGCTTCACAGATAACTTCAAGTTTGACTCTAGGCCACCTCAAAATGCAAGCTAGCGTCGCACTCCCTCTATTGAAGATTCTGAGCATTCATCTTCGGCTGCAACTGTTGTTGCGAGAGTTTTCGATGAAGAAGACGCCACCAGATCACCAACCTTGGCTGCACTGCATCATGATTATGCGTCAGGCCCGTCTGCACCACCAAACTCCAACGACGATCCTGCTCCATCTTCTACTCAAGCTAGGAACGAGTAGATCCTCTATGTCTTGAAACCTTTTTGGTCATTACTGACAAAAGGGGGAGAAGCATATGCGGTTGACAGTCTTCAAACGGGTCCATATGGGTGGTTGCATTTTTTTTGCTAAGTTCTTACAACTCTCATTTTGAAACTATTTGGCTGTTGAGTTGTAACACTTAAACTTGATGGTCGTTTGCTACTCTTGCTACTACTTTGTGATGCGATGATAAATTCCGCATGAAGTCATTCTACAGATGCATACTTCTCATTATGCATGCCATTATCTTTGTTATCCTTATATATGCATGATGAATTGTCTTCATAAGTTGAAGAGGATTTCCACAAAGTAAAACCTGCCATGTGCATTTGCATTCAAAAGCAAACTACTTATATGCACATCTTCAGGGGGAGCCTTTTGCAACTTATGAAGACAATGCCTTAATCCTTAACTTTCACATACTTTTATCCCCGTTGAAAACTTCAACCAGTTTGTCATCAATCACGAAATAGGGGGAGATTGTAAGTGCATCTAGTGCCACCCCTAGTTGGTTTTGGAGTATTGACGACAAACTTGGTTGAGGGACTAATGTGTTTGTAAGAATTGCAGGTTAAGACAGGTAGTAGTCCGTTATTGAGTCGATTTACCTATTAGAGATGACCCCTAAAAATGTGTGAAGACACTGAAGACAATGGTGGTTCGCGAAGACATTCAAAGTGATTATTATGACATGTGAAGACTATAGAGTGCAAAGACATGGTTGTTTTGTAGTTTCCTTTTCTTCATTGTTGAGACATAAGAACCACCATACTGTTAAGTGGGGTCCAAGTGAACAAAGTCAGAGTCACTGAAGTGATGTTCAACCAAAATCCTATGTCTTCGATTGAAGACAATGAGAGGAAATCTTATCCTGAGCTAGATGAGTCAGCTTCACTTGTAGCCCAAGTCAAGCTGCTGCGTGTGTTTGAAATCCAACCGTTGGACATGTGTCGGTTCCTTAGTGACCCAGGGTCATTTCGGACAAATCAGGTCGGGTTGCCTCCTAGCTATAAATAGCTCAACCCCTACACCATAAATTGGTGGCTGCTCAGAGTTAGTACACGGCTTTTGTCGTTTGAGAGCAACCCACCTCCGAAGCATTTGAGAGAAAGATCCTTGCGAGGACAAAGCCAAAAACACCCAGAGCCAAAGAGTGTTAGGCATCACTGAAGTCTTTTTGTCCGCGTGACCTGAAGACTTGTTACACTTGAGTACTGTGTATCCTCCAGCTGGTTAGGCGTCGCGTTCTAAGCATCCAAGAGCCATTGTGGATTGCCGGTGAACAAAGTCTGTGAAGGTTTGGAAGTCTACCTTGAAGACTTACCAGAGTGATTGGTCGAGGACTAGGTGTCCTTAGCTCAAGGGGAATAAGGTGAAGACACGGTCTTCTGAGTTAAATCTCAGCCTCCCTAACCAGACGTACAGTTGTCACAGCAACTAGAACTGGTCTACCAAATCATTGTTTTCACCAAGCAACTAGTTCTATCCACCAGAGAAACATGAAAACACGAGGGACTACATCGCCGATTTCATGGTCGCCAATAAGGACCAGGAGATGATTCTCGTGCCTTATCATCCCATGTAAGTCATCCGCACTGATATCCTTCCTTCGATTTCAATCATTCATTTGCACAGTGGAGGCTAATTTGAGGTGTACTTATTTTGCGCAGCCACGGATGCGCCGTCCTCATCATCCTTTACCCCCGATTCTTCCACACTCTTTACTTGGACCCGTCGAAGAACATGAACAAAAAGGATTACACCCACATCAAGTCTGTTCTCGATAGTGCTATCTTTTTCTACAGCGTATAGGGTGGAGAGATCAAGACTAGGAAGACAAGGAACCGTAGGCCCGCCTTCGGCCATAAGACCGACTTCTGCTGCATCCAGCAACCGAATGATACTCTTAGTGATGCATTCTATGTCCTACACCACATGCTCGAGTACAGAAGGGATCACCAGAAGCTTCACATGTCACCTACATCCGGCGACGCCCATATTCTGCAATGGGCAAAGAATCTAGGAGATATCCGGGATCATCGACTTCGAGCTGAGTTTTATCACATCTAGAGTGAACTTGCCCAAATCATCATGAAGGAGGTCCTCGAAAAAACAGGGATGTACTACGAGGAAGGGAAAATGTCGCGGGAAGACGTCCGAACACGCGTAGCCGCTCAGCGTCTTGACCTGAAGCCTTTCACTAAGCTCGGGGACTATCTCCCTGACTTGGATGGCTGGCACGACATGTTGGAGTGATTGTCGATATATGACAATGTGTCGGTTTAGTCCATACTTTATGTATGACGAAACTTTGAGTTATACACGACGAAACTTTATTTGTGACGTAATTAAACCGTCCTCCTCAACTAGCAAAGATCACTCTAGTTAGGGCATTTTGGTTACGATGAACTTTGTTATTTATGCTTATGATATGTTGCTTCTATTTTTACAAAGTCTGTCTCTTTCTGTTGCTCAACTATATATGTTGCATATCATGGACTCATGTGACGATGCAGGTGCATAGATCATCGATGGCGAAGAAGTGCTACGCCAGGAGTATACGACGAGTAGTCGGAGTGTCAGGCCCAAGTGTACCGGTTTCCGAGCAACAGTGAGTAGTTAGTTTAGGTTCACGCTAGTGCGAGAGAGGAATATGAACCGCCGCCTCAAGAAGTACTACATCATGTATGATGAGACATGTCATGTAACTTGTATAGCTATATCGTGATTATGATGTGACGACATGATTTGTGTTGGATGATATGATGAGACTATTATGTGTATGATATGATGAGCATATTGCATGTTTATGATATGATTATAATACTGCATAAAACCTATACAAAAACATCGCAAAATACACAGCAAAAAAAAGATATGAGAAAATATAGTAGTAGCGCTCTTTAGCGCTGGACAGGAAAACGCTACTGCTAAAGTACTTAGCAGTAGCGCTGGTATGGGAAACGCTACTGCAAAGAAGGTATAGCAGTAGCACGTGTCAAAACGCGCTACTGTTAAACATTAGCTATAGCGTCGTATCAGTAGCGCGGGTGCCCGCGCTACTGATACACCAAATACCCATGTTACTGGAAGGCTTTTCCCTAGTAGTGCATTGAGTGTGCATGAAAGCTAAGCGACTGCCTAAAATGTCGAGGCTCCTCTGTTGGTGGCATGATCTTAGTCTTTTGGAGGATAGTCACCGATGCTTCACCGTCATTCCTTTTCTCTAGAGGTGACCATAGCTGGAAAAATAACCATTTGAAAATGTAGTTAGATAGATGGGACATAATCAAGCCTTAGATTGCTAGCTTATTACGAGAGGTCCAGAGGACCTATGCCATAGCACAAAAAGCACTCCAAGCCAGCCAACATTGTTGAACACGGCACTCCTTAAGGATAGTGAAAATGTCAACAAGGGAGCTAGGGTTCCAGTTAACTCTGAACCCCTCTCAGACACAGCTCCACAGAAATTTTGTGGGGGCACATAAAAAAAGGAATGTTGTTAGCGTTCTCTGGCTCTCCGCAGAGCGAGAAGCACCCATTGTCTGGCTCGTGCCTTTTTTGAAGATTACTAGGAGATGGTAAACGGTATAATGTTGCTTGGCAAATAAAGATACACACTTTCATATGCACTCTAGCTTCCCACAAAGCTTTTGGCTAACTAATTTTGGGCCCACATGCCAGCTTAGCATAGATGGATTTGACATAAAAGGATCTAGAGGGCTCGAGGCCCCATGACATCTCATGAGAGAGAGAGAGGGAGGGAGGGCGGGAGAGAGAGAGAGAGAGAGAGAGAGAGAGAGAGAGAGAGAGAGAGAGAGAGAGAGAGATGGATTGGATATCCGCGTGGAGCTAGCTTCGAAGATTAGCTTTGTCTACTGTCAGATTACGGAGCAAACCGATGTTCCCTTCCCTAGAGGCAAAGACCTCTTTAATGAGTGCGTTAGGTTCGGCCATGATGGATAACAAATCCGGGTACTTCATGTAAAGTGGTCTATGCGATCCAACAAGATAGCCAGAATTTCATGTTAGCTCCATCCCAACTTTAAATCAAGCTCCCAGATAATAAAAGCTTATTTTCACTTCTAGACACCAATTCCAGATTCGAGATCCTCTGACATTTGCCGAAAAAAGGAACACTCAGGGAAGTACTTAGCTTTAATAATACGGTCCCAAAAGCCTAGAGTCATTTCAAGATATCTTCCAGATCGATTTAACAATCAGGGCCAGGTTTATCAGCCTAATATTAGTGATATCTAATCCACCTTGGGGCTTGGGTCTACACAAACCTGGCCAGTTTATTATGTGGTACTTACGCTTTTTTCCATCTGCCTCCCAGTAGAAGCGAGCTCAATTTGACGTGGACACCTTCCCTAAGCTAGAAAATACCCATAGCAAAAGTGGGCATCACCCAAAGGCATGCACTGGTTAGGGTTAGCCTCACTTAAGAGACATTAATTTCCCTTGCCAAGGGTCACATCGGTGCACTACTAGTTGTACCATGGGATCCCAACCCACTTCGGCGAGGGCTCTGTCCATGCATGATATATAGGTCTAGGTAAGTAATAGGGAAATTTCCTTCTTTATAGTTGAGAAAGCTGAACACAACTTGTCCCTCTGCTTCGGACATACCTATCAGGAAAACTTCACTCTTAACCAAGTTAATTTTCATGGCAGACATGGCCCCAAAGCATATGAAAATGAATTTATCGTGGCAATACGATGTGTATTTGTTTCAAAAAGGAGAGCTATGTCGTCAGCATATTGTTGGGAAATGCCTCCCTGAATAATATGGGGATCCACACCGTTTAGATGCCCAGGGGTTCTATCTTTGTCTAAGATCACGGAGAGCGAGTCAGACACAATGTTAAATAGGAGAGGAGAGATTGGGTCCCCCTGACGTAGCCCACTTTTGTTTCTGAAAAAATTACCGACTTCTCCGTTTATTGTAATGGTAGTCAGAACGCCCTCAACCAATTGCATGATATGGTGAATGAAGGCCGGCGCGAATCCCTTACAATTCAGCACTTCAAGAAGGACCTGCTTACCATAGGTCATAAGCCTTATCGAAATTGAAAGGAAGGACAAGCTAACCATGACCCTATTTGGAGGATGAGCTAGGGTTTATTCATAGGAATTCCACCCACCCACTCACACCTTTGTCTCATCAAGTTACAGGTCGGCCAAATCGTCCGAGGTTTACAAGGTCACTGGACCCATTCGTGGCCTCCAAGTCGGGCTGGTTAACGCATGACACCACTCCCATGTATCTATAATTTTTGATTCTTTCATGCTATTACATTATCAATGTTGGATATTTTTTATACAATTTTATATCATTTTGGGGGACCAACCTATTAAACCAGTGCCAGTTGCTGTTTTCTACTTTTTTGTTTTCCAAAAAATCAATACCAAATGCAATCTAAATGCTATGAAGCTTTTTGACGATTTTTTGTGGACAAAAGAGACCCTAGAAGCTTCGGGAGGAGACCAGACTAGAAGCGAGGAGATGGCAAGGAAATAGGGTAGGCGTGCCAAGTTACCTTGTGGGCCCCACGTGGCTCCATTTGACCTAAATCCACTTCAATAGATTCTCAAATATTGGAAAAACCCCAGAAAGCCACCCGAAACAATTTTTCCGCCGCCGCAAACTTTTGTTCTTCCACGATCCCATCTGGAGGCCTTTTCGGTGCTCTGCCGGAGGGGGTTTGATCACGGAGGGCTTCTACATGAACCTTGCTGCCCTTCTGATGATGTGTGGGTAGTTCACCATAGACCTGGGGTCCGTAGCTAGTAGCTAGATAGCTTCTTATCTCTCTTCGATCTTCAGTACAATGTTCTCCTTGATGTTCTTGGAGTTCTATCTGATGTAATCTTGTTTTGCGGTCTATTTTTGGGATCCGATGAATTGTGAGTTTATGATCAATTTATTCGTTGAAAGTAATTGAGTTTTTTTTTCTGAACTTTATTATGCATGATTATTATAGCTTTGTATTTCTCTCTGATCTATCTATTTGGTTTGGCCAACTAGATTCATTTATCTTCAGTGGGGGAGGTGCTTTGTCGTGGGTTCAATCTTGCGGTGTCCTCACCTCATGACAGAAGGGGTAGCGAGGCACGTATTGTATTGTTTCCATTAAGGGTAAAACAACGGGGTTTAATCATATTTCTTGAGTTTACTTTGTCTACATCATGTCATCTTGCTTAAAGCGTTATTCTATTTGTCATGAACTTAATACCATAGATGCAGGCAGGAGTAGGTCGATTAGTGGAGTAATAGGAGTAGATGCAAGCATGAGTCGGTCTACTTGTCACGTACGTGATGCTGTCGGCGTTCTGGGAACGGGGGTCCCCAGACTTGCCTGCCTGCGGCCTGCGGCGTGGCTCAAAGGGGGGCCAGCACGGCTCATCTTCATCAACACAAACCCAAGACCCTCGCGAGGGGCCAAGCCTCGCGGGGCGGACGACACGGAGCTTCCTCAGGCGCGGCCTCATCAGGTTGGCTCACGAGGAGGCGGAGAGATCAAGGCGGGGTACCTCGCAAGGTGCCCATGACGCAAGCCATGACGACCAAAGGCGCCAGGCGGGCGCCAGCCCGCGCACTGTCCTCCCTTTCCTCTTTGGTGCAAAGGGAGCAAGCGCAGGCGGGAGGATCAAGCAAAGACACCCATTTCGGTGCAACGAGACCAAGACCAGCTCCGCGACAAGGAGGAAGTCACTGTGGAGCCCAAGCCAGCGTCATCACCAGAGCCTTTGGCAGGCGAGGACCAACTTTAGTCAGGATAAGTGTATCAGATGTTCCCCTTCAAAATGGCCAACTGTTGGCGCCCTTCCCGCTCAATATTTGGGAAGAGGCCCAGGACCTTTGCCTATAAATAGGACTAGCCACCCCCAAGGTAGAGGCAATGGGATCGGAGAGAGAAAGAGAGAGAAGGGTGATTGAACTCCTCCTAGCAGTTCATCCCCCAGGCCAAGAACAGACCCTAGCGAGGCTGTTCTACCTTGTAGTGTTCATCATCATCAGCCCAAGAGGCAATCGACCACACCACACTAGAGTAGGGTATTACACCGCATCGGTGGCCCGAACCAATATAAACTCTGCGTCTCTTGTGTTGTTCTTTTGGTAGTTTAGATCTTTGCGAGGCGGACGAGTACGAGTAGGTAGGAAGCGTAATCTCCGCACGCACCCCAGAGTTCGAACCTTAAGGGTCTGCCGGAACCTGAAATCCGACATTTGGCGCGCCGGATAGGGTGCGCCGGAATTCGTCTTCCGCCGCTCCGTTCTCCTCCGACCATCGCATCCATGTCTGACGCTCGTCGGGCCCGCGCCGAGCGCCGAGCCGCTCTTGCTTCCCACGTCGCCTAGACGGCCCCCGTCGGCGGGCATCCTTGCCGTTCCCCATCGCCTGCCATCAACGCCGCCACTGGCCCGGCGGGGAACGAGCAGCAAGCATCGTCCCAGCACCCTTCCGTGCGGCGAGACGGCCGCACCGCCACTCCCTCGCTCACCCCAACTGGTTCTTTGTCCCGCGCGCTCCGCGCGCCCTTGGAGGCCCGAGCTGCGCTCATCGTGGCAAACGAGCTCCTGCGCTACCATCCCGTCGGCGACGTCTATGAAGAATGGCTCGACCGCGTCGCCGAGCTCGTCCACGCCGCGAGGGGCTCTCCTGCACCTTCTTTCCCGCTGCACCGAACCCGGCCCCGCGCGGGCGACGAAGCTCCGGGGGCACCTCAGCCGCCTCCTCGCCAAGAAGACGCCACGGCTGCAAGGCGCGTGGCCCTTGGCTGGAACCCGCTCCGCCAGGCACCTATGCGGCAAGAGTAGAGCTGCCAAGAAGTCCCTTGCCCGCAGGAAGCTGCCCGGGTGCTCCCTGCTCCGGCACATCGCGACCGCGCTCCTGCTCCCGCACGTCAAGACCCCGCACTGCTCCCAGCTGTGGCGCACGGGGACCCGCAGGACCAAGCTCTCCGTCACCCAAGGCCTCCTACGACCACGGCGGGGTGCCGCGCCTTCACCGCCGAGCTACGCCGCGTCGCGTGGCCCGGCAAGTTCAAGCCAGACCTGCCTCCACGCAACGACGGCACGGCCGACCCTGCGGAGTTCCTCCAGCTCTATGAGCTGGGCATCAAAGCTACCAACGGAGACGAGAAGGTCATGGCGAACTGGTTTCCCATGGCGCTCAAGGACGGGGCCCGCACCTGGCTCCTGAACCAGGCCCCAGGCACAATCTTCTCCTGGGACCAGATACGTACCCGCTTCATCGCCAACTGCCAAGGTACCCGCGACCGGCCGCCCGCCGTGAGCGACATGCGCCGCATCAAGCAACAACCCGGAGAGACCCTGCAAAAGTACATCCAGCGCTTCAACAGCGCACGGCTCAAGATTCCCAAGGTGTCCGAGGAGGCCATCATCTCAGCCTTCTCCGACGGCGTGCGCGACGTCAAAATGAAGGAGGAGCTGGCGATGCATGAAGACCTGTGCACTTCCTGGAGCTGCTCAACTTGGCGACCAAGTGCGGCAGGGCTGAGGAAGGGCGCCTCTCCCTCCTCGAGCTGCCTGCCGCAGACCCAGAAGAGAAGAAGTCCAAGGCCAAGGATGTGAAGCGCAAGGGGGCTGTCGTGCTCGCGGCAGAACCAGACACCAAGCGGGGCAAAGATCAGCTCGAATCCTCCAGGGGCAGTCAGTACTGCATGTACCATGACCTCCACACCCACAACACCAACGAATGCCAAGAGCTCCGAGCCGTGCGAGAAGGAAGGATCGGCCGTCGCCCCGACCGCGTCGACAGGGGCTACGGTCGAGGAGGAGGAAGAAACGCAGGACATTGGGAAGACCGCGGCCGACGCCAAGGGTGGTGCGACCAACCTCGCGAGGATCGATGGCGAGACCCGCTCGCGAGGGAAACTGGAGGGATCAGCCTCGCGAGGATCGCCCGCAAGGTAACGCAGGCCTCCCTCCGCTGCCGCCTTATCCAAGAAGAAACGAAGACCACCACCAGGACGAGGGGGCTGGGGGCTTCCAGGAGCCACGCGCGATCGCCTGCATCCTGGGCGGAGCTCAAGCCCCAGCCTCTCAGTGCATCTTCAAGCAGTTCGCCCGCGAAGTGAATGCAGTCCTCCCCAAGCTCGAAGCCACACGTCCTCTCAGGTGGTCGTCATGCGCCATCACGTTCAGCTCAGCGGATCAACTCAAGTGTGCAGCTACAGCCGGAGTTCTCCCGATGCTTTGTTCCCCAATCATCAGCAACGTGGTGGTCACCAAGACCCTTATCGATGGCGGGGCAGGGCTCAACGTCCTGTCCGTGGAAACATTCAACAACCTCCAAGTGCCTTACAATCAGCTTCAGCCAACCAAGCCTTTCTCCGGAGTCACTGACGGCTCCACGGTCCCGATCGGGCAGGTCCGCCTCCCTGTCACCTTCGGAGCACGCAACAACTACCGCACCGAGCTCATCGACTTCGACGTCGCTCACATTCGCCTGCCATACAACGCCATCCTCGGGTACCCGGCGCTGGGCAAGTTTATGGCTGTGACTCACCACGGCTACAACGTCCTCAAGATGCCGGGGAGTGGCGGCGTCATCACGGTGCTCTGTGAGGAGAAAGACGTGGTGTGTTCCCTGGAACGAGCTTTTCAGGCCGCATCATTGGAAGACCCGGATCATGGAAGCGGGAGGCTTCCCGAAACCACCCCCATGAAGAAGAAGACATCGTCAGGACCGGCCCCTCAGGAGGCAGGCCCCTCAGGGCCCGTACCTGCCCAGGGGGAACCTCCTTCCATCGCATAGGAAAGGGCGCCCGGCGCCCTCCTCAGGCAGGGCTCGGGGGCTCTCCCCTGGAGGGCCACCGACCTGGCTAAGGTCACGAGGGAGGCGCTTGGGCATCACGTGCAGGTGTGCTTCGAAGCACGTTTCCCTCAAGAAGGAGTAAGGCAAGGAGAGCAAGACCCTCAGGAGTTCGTCAGCAAGGCCATTCAAGAGCTACAGGAGTCAAGAGTCATGAGAGGCGACCGCCGCCTACCAGCTGTGGCTCCCCATCCAGGCGAGGATGGTGGGTTGCGCGTCTGCGTCGACGTACTAGGGCTCAATCGAGTCGCCACTCTGGAGTGCCTCTGGCCCTCGCGAGTGGGGCGCTGCAAAGTTCCACCCCACAGCTACGTTCGCATGCCTTACGGCTTACCGAGCGTGGCTGCCACGTACCAGCGCCTCATGAGGGGCATCATGGAGGCTCAAGAGGCCAGGCGTTCCACAGCCTTGGCGGAGATGGAGATGGTCTGCGAGGAGCCACCAGCGCCTCCGGAGCCTCCCGAGGCCCCAGGGCCTGGGGGCTCGTGAGGAGCGGCTCCTGCAGCCCACCGAGTCTGCTGCACCAACACTCGTTCATCCTCAACATCATCAGGTGACATCTTTTAAGTTTAATTTCCAGCTGGGAGAGCCCCCCCCCAGGGCTGCATCATTCCCAGACCGCGTGGGTCTGTCCCTGCGGCATGTATCCCTTTCATTTTCATGTTGTTAGCTTACCCTGTTGGGGGCGCCCCTCGGGCTGCAGCATCCCCAAGCCGCTCGGGCCAGACCCAGCGGCATGTATCCCTTTTACGTTTATCTATGGTTATGCGTTTGGTCCACCATGCTCGATTATTCGTTGCCGGTCCACGGCCCCTTTTCTTCTCCATGTCGACCACTTGCACGTTAAAGGGGGGGTGCCTGAGCATCGCGACTCAGGGCTCTTACTGGCTCTCCAGCCCTTACCCTCTGGCATTGTCCATGGCATCGCGACCTGGCATACCAGCGACGGCTGAGACCAGCTCGAGGGCCGGGACCCGAGGACGTAGAGTGTAGGCATCTAACCCAACTTGCAGGAACACATCACAAGATAAGTCCCAGTGCCAGGCGCAACCCGCCTAGAGGTAGAGCCCCGTGAGTCCCGTGCTGGCTCACGGGTGCCCAGATACACCTCACCAGGCCCTACCGTGCCAGCTACGTGTCAGGGCGGGGCTGTACACGCCGCGGGGGCTCCTCCCGGAGGGGAGCCCCCTCCCACGTACCAGTGGAAGCACCATGCTCCGCGCTGGCTGACGACACTGCCGAGGAGCGGCTATGCCCGTACACATACGAAAGCGCTATGCTCTGCGCTGGTGATAAACAACTGAGGATGGCCCCCGGGCCGCATCAACCTCAGGGAGCCCAGAGCTCAGTGTCTAGCCTCATCGCAACGCCTTCCCCCGGGAGTGCCGCGCGAGGGGGCTAGGCATGGGGGACGCGCCTGGGTCAGACCCAGACGCACGCCACCCAGCTAGGCCCCCCGGGCCTGGTTCGTCGCACGTCTCTCCCCGAGCGGAGCCAAGGTACGAAGGTCGTTTGAACGTCAAGGGGGACTCCTGAGCATCGCGACTCAGGAGCCTAACTGGTCCTGTAGCCCCTCACTCCCTAGTTCCGAAAGGCTAGCGCTGGGTGAGGTACGCGCGGGGCCGGGCTCTGTAGACGTAGAATGGCACAACCACTTACAATTTGTTGTTCGCGCGTCAAGGGGGACTCCTAAGCATCGCGACTCAGGAGCCTAACTGGTCCCGTAGCCCCTCACTCCCTAGTTCCGAAAGGCTAGCGCTGGGTGAGGTACGCGCGGGGCCGGGCTCTGCAGACGTAGAACGATAGATCCACCCGCATCTCACCGCCCTACTTGCCGTTCGTGCACCATGGGGGAATCCTGAGCATCGCGACTCAGGAGCCTAACTTGTCCTGTAGCCCCTCTCTCCTTTGGTCCCGTCCTGATTTCCGGTCGGGGCTAATGCTGGGTGAGGTACGCGCGGGGCCAGGCTCTGCCGGCATAGAATGTAAGCAAGTAGGAAGGAATAGCATAAATTCAAGGAATTTAAAAGCAAATATTACAATCCATACTTTCATCTCAACACCAAACGCAAGTTTAAACGCCTCCCCAAGGCATGATACATGTGCAGGAATTAAAAGCAGAACAGGAGCCGCAGCCGAATCACTTGTCGACGGTGGAGCCGCGCGGAGTGGCTTCGCCTCGTGGAGCAGCAGGGTCGGCAGCGCCTGGCTTCGGCTTGGTGCTGAAGGCCCGGAACTTCCCCAGCAAAGCCTCCGTGCGACCCTTCACGGCCTCGGCAGTGGCAGCGGCACGCTCGCCGCTCATTGGCCCCAGCAGGCTGTCAAGGTCGACGTTGGGGTCGCGAAGGTAAATGTGGGTGAAGACCCGCGTCAGCGCAGCAGAAGACAGGACACACACCTCGGCCTCGGCCGTGGGGCCAATGCCAAGGGCGACATCCTCAAGAGCACGCACCAGGAAGGGAAGCAGCTTGGCGGGGCCGTCCTTGGAGCCAGCCAGCGGGCTCTCCAGGCCGCTGGCATAGTGCATCTTCAGTGAAGCGCGAGCCTTCTCCTCCATGTCTGCGAAGGCCATGCGGTCCTCGGCAAGAACCCGGGCCTTGTCGTCCAGTTCGACCTTCGTCGCCTCCAACTCCTTCTCCAGCACGTGTAGGCGGTCGCGGCGTTTCTTGAGCTTGGCCTCCTGGACCTCAACGGCCGCCTCGCGAGCCTTCACACCCTCTTCTCGCTCCTGGCGAAGGCGGGCCTCTTTCGCGAGCTGGTCCCGCAGGACTTGCAGCTCGCCCTCCAGCACCTTGCAGCGACCGCGGACGTCCTGGGCTGCATCACGAGCAGCCTTCGCTTCAAGGGCGGCCTGCCTCTCCTCATCACAAGCCGTTAAGGCCTGGACCAGCGCCGCCCGTACCGAGGCGTCGGCGCGAATCCACCCTGAAGCCAACTCTAAGCGCCCGGCCACCAAGCGAGGGTCGGCGCCAAGGAGACCCTGCCGGAGCCGTTCTAGCTCGGCGGCAACGCGATCCAGAACGGCGGGAGGAGTCGGAGAGATAGCAGTCGGTGGAGTAGGAGGAGAAGGCGGCGGTACAACCACAGCATCTTGAGGCGAAGCCTGCTGCGCCCCTGCGGCTGTGGTGGCGGCGGCAGGCAAAGGCACCTCAGGAGTCATTTGGGCCATGGGGGCTGGGCTCGCCCCAGCCAGCTTGGCCAGACCTCGCGAGGACGACCGGGCAGCATAGGCCCGTGCGTCGCGGTCACCTTCCTCCGCAGGCAGAGGCGCTGCGGCGGATGGAACCTCGGGAGCCTCCTACAGTTTCTTCGCCGCGGGCGCCAACCTATCCAAGGAACGCGGACGTCAAGCCTCAGCAGCAAAATAGGAAACAAAAGACAAGAGTCAAGCACTTACGGGTCGTCGCCGGTGAGCTCAGGCAGCCTCCGGCCAAACTTGAAGCCTGACAGCCGGCTGGAAGGGTCAACCTCGGAAGCGGAAGGCGCGTCTGCAGACCGCCCCGGGGCCGGGACGGACCCGCGGGAGATCAGCCCGGTCCTGTCCTTCTTTGGGATCGGGGGCGAGCTCCCGCTCCCCAGCACGTCATCATCCTCGTCGTCGTCGCTCGGAGAGAGGCGGAAAGCGCGGGGCCTGCGCCGGGAGAGGGGAGCCCTTGACTCTCCGTCAGTCGCCTCGGAGTCAGGCCCTTTCTCCCGCTCCCCTCTGCCCTCCTCGTCGCTGGAGTCATCGGAGAACACGTCCACCGGACCACAGGAGCCTCCGCGGGCACGGGCCCATCCCCGTTGAAGGCAGGCATGGACTCCACCACCTGCTCCTTATCGTTGCGGAGGAACAAGGGCGTAGGAGCGCCCTCCAACGTCGCCACATCGTCTCCGTTAGGCGCCTCGTCGACGGGAACGTCTCCTCCCACTGAAAGCGCATCGCCGAAAATCCTGAAATAAATCCAGGAATAATGCGAGCACCAGGATTTGAACCCTGGTGGGTTGGGGATACCACTGTCCACCTAACCAACTCAACCACAGGTTGATTCGCATTCTACTAACTTTCTTAGAAACTGGGATATATACATTTACTAGTACAGACGACTAATAATTATTTTGTAACTCATTATATGCAAAACAATGCCACGAAAGGAAAACCAGACCAAGCAGAAATACCATGAAAAATTATCTCCCTGGTTTATGGTTTTGGTAGGCATCCCGATCCCTTGGGTAGGAAAACACCGGGATTTTTTCAATTTCAAATGTAAAGACAACTTCTGGAATTTTAAGAGAAATGTGCTTTATTCTACACATGCAAGAAGTTGCACACTGCCACTATAGTGTCCAGAAATATAACATTCATGCGTGAGATCGAACAAGGAAATAAGAATATGTGATTGTCAGTGAATGCACATACTGTCACTACTGGAATCGAGTTATACGCCGAGTGCCGCGGACACTCAGCAAAGGGCCAACAACCGCCGGCAAAGCCTTTGCCAAGTGCTGCACTCGGCAAAAGCAACCCAGCGTACACCTCTCCGGCAAACAGGAATTTGCCAAGAGCCAGGACACGGGCACTTGGCAAAGACTTTGCAGAGAGCCAAACAGTACTACTCGGCAATATAAAGTGACTGTCACATCGGCTGGTTCTATCAGCTCTTTGCCGAGAGTGGCTCTCGGTAAAACTGCCACAGCCAACCGCCAGCGCGTGCCTCTTTACCGAGAGCGGCTCTCGGCAAAGATCCATTCCCAGACAACTTTTTGTTTCTTCTCCCCGGATCCCCTACCACAAAAATACATATACAATACACAAACATGCATTTCAAGTCTTAATGTCTAACAACAAACTCACATAATCATTATATAAAATAGTTCACACAAACTTCTTTTAAAATCACAAGGTAGCTCTTTAGTACAAATGCCTACTTACTAAACAATAAAGTGATCTATGCATTTCTACATGCGTACACATGATAAAAGCAACAACACAATTATCACAAACTGAAGAAGAATTATCAAGTTCTTCGATCCACTGAACCTGATAAGCCGTTTCTGGCTAGCACATCCAGTGCCCATCCACTAAACCCACTAATTCAGATTTTCCCTTCTGGTTAAGCACATACTGATTGTAATGATACTTTGCTTTCTCTCTGCTATTGAACTAGTCGTGGGAGCTACCTTCGTAGTAAGTCACTTGTTCATTGCATTCAGACCATGAGTCGTAGACTCCTGGACATCTACCTCTATACACCCCATACCACTTCATCTACAAAGATAGAGAAAAAAAGGCAGAGAAGGAATGCAAGGTTAAATATATCACATCATACATAACCCACATAAGCGTTCATCACTCATACAATCAAAAGCATCGCAAGTGATAATCTGAGAAGTCCATATCAGCACCTACATGACTATATCACTAAATCAACGCCAAACTATCTAGGTGGACTACTCGGAGGTGTAGTCGGTGAAACCGGTGATCATGGAGTCAGAGCACATCGGGGCATCCGCCACGGTGGAGGACCAAGCGTCATCGGGAATGTACGTCGGTGGACTCAATGGCATCGAGTCGTCACACTCCTTACATGGTGGGGCCTTCTTCTCCTTAGCTGGCGGATTCTTCTTGGCCAAATCCTCAAAATACTTTATTAGGATTAGCTGCGGGTGCTTCTCAATGAGCGCCGCCAAGAGGTCCTCGGGGAACTTCTCCTTGACCGCAGAGTCAGCCCTAATGGAAGATGCATCGTCGGAGGAAGCCATAGCCGCGAAATCGATCGGTGCTAACACCTTTCATCACACAATGAAAAATAGCATAAGAATCAAACATCAAATATTACTTCTAAGCAAATTAATCATGATGGACACTATCTCGCAGATATTTCGACTTTCGTTTATGGTCGAGCTGGGCGAGTTTCATCGTGCGAGAAAAATGTATATCACATGACGAACTCGCCCAGATCGACCGCCATCGTCAAAAGTCGATTTTCTTCCTCCAACAACTCTCATCTCTCTGGTGGTGGTATATATGGTGGACACTATCTCACAGATATTTCGACTTTCGGTGATGGTCGAACTGGGCGAGTCCATCGTGCGTGACAAATGTATATCACAAGAAGAACTCGCCCAGATCGACCGCCATCGTCAAAAGTCAATTTTCTTCCTCCAACAACTCCATCTCTCTGGTGGTGGTATATATAGTGGACACTATCTCACGGATATTTCGAATTTCGGTGACGGTCAAGCTGGGCGAGTCCATCGTGCATGACAAATGTATATCACAAGACGAACTCACCCAGATTGACCGCCATCCTCAAAAGTCAATTTTCTTCCTCCAAAAATAACTCTCGACTGTCGGTGATGGCCGCTCTTCCTCTGTTCCTCCTACTATGAAAATATCCCAGAGGAGGAACAGAGGAAGCACGGCCCCCTATTACAACAATCGGCATCTGTCAAATATCATCGGGGTGACCTCCATAGCATCCATACAAACAACAAGAACTAATAGATGCATCAACAATTATCTATACAAAAAAATCAACAATTATCTACTTTCATCCATCCTTCTTTGCATCCATCTATGCATTCCTACATACATACATACATACATCTATATATTCATACATACAAAAAACTACAAAAACAATTACTACAAAAAAAGTCCATGCATCAATCCACGCATTAATACATACATATATACATTCATACATCCATGCATCCCTATAAAAATACATGCATCCATACATACATTCATGCATACATACAAGATCGGGGAGGGGGGACGAAGCTCACCGAGAGGGGGAGGCGGTGCCGGCGGGGTTGGGGGCGCCGACGGGGTCGGTGGCGACCGAGGGGGAGGGCACTGGTGTGGTGAGGGGCCGGCCGAGGGGAAGGGCGCCGGTGGGGCGGGGGCGCCAGTGGAGTGTGGGGGCGTGGTAGAAAGAGAGAGAAGTGAGAGAGAAGATACTGCGTGGGGGAGTTAAGTGTTTGCCGACCTTTACCGTGAGTCTGTCGGTGCGGCTCTCGGTAAAGGTACGAGACCTAGATCTAGGGTTTACACCTTTTCCAAGAGTCATGCTCGGTAAAGGATAAAGCCTAAGATCTAGTTTACGTTATCCTGAGAGCAGCACTCGAAAATGCCACACATACCGAGAGCTGCACTCAGAAATGACACTCCTCCCTCATCTGTGCAAGCCCTAGGCATGCCACAAGGACATCACAAATCATTTCCCATGCCGCTACGGGGCATGATTTCATGTGTCGCCTTGCTGATCTGCAATTCTCGGCTATGAAACCCTAGCAAAGCAATAAATTTCTTGAATATTGCACGCGTCCCCGAAAAATGCAAGGCCGTGGCACATGCCATGCGGTTGCCCTATATTAGAGCACGAGAAGTTTCGAGGCCAACGGAGCAACAGGACCAGCACTTCCTGCACAAACCGGACACGTTCCCTGTCGATACCCAGATATTAGCTCGGAGACGGTGCAGTTTACAAGCGGCCTCAGGGGAGGCTTACTCGAAAAGCGTGCAAACTTTTACCACACCCTATAAAGGCCTGTGATGAAACTGTGCCAGATCCCGAGCAATCCTACCATCGTACGATTTTCCGAGGATTTCAACGGTTGCATCAGGAATGACACCGAGGTACTTTCGGTAACCCGGTGGCAGGGCATATGCCCCTCCCTCGTTTGTGCAAGGTCTAGGCATGCCACAAGGACATCACAAATGATTTCCCATGCCGCTACCGAGCATGATTTCATGTGCCGCCTTGCTGATCTGCAATTCTCGGGGATGAAACCCTAGCAGAGCAATACATTTCTCGAATATTGCACGCATCCCTGAAAAATGTGACGCCGTGTCACGTGCCATGCGGTTGCCCCCTCTTAGAGCATGAGAAGTTTCGAGGCCAACAGAGCAACAGGACCAGCACTTCCTGCACAAACCGGACACGTTCCCTCTTGATACCCAGATACTAACTCGGAGATGGTGCAGTTTACAAGCTCAGGGGCCCTGTGATGACATCATTAATTAAAAAACGCTGGCATCCACCATTAAGAAGATGGCCTATCACTTTGAATGTTCTCTGCTAGAGACATGTGAACATTCAAAGTGATTGTCCATCTCCTTAACAAAAGTGTAATGAATACCAAAGCTTCCTGCATCTGGACTATCCCACTATTTAAACAGGTTTTGTTGCTTGTCTCTAGGCGAGGTGGGACTAAACTTTGATGGTGGTCTTATCGTTACCAGGAGCCACTCTCGGCAACTGCTCGTTTACCGAGAGCGACTCTCGGGTAACTATTGGTCTGCCGAGAGCTCCTCTTGGTAAAGGTGTGGATCATAAATTTAAAAAAAATGCCGGCATCCATTTTTAGAATACGATAGCCACTATGAATCTTCTCTGTCCGGAACATGAAGATTCATAGTGACTGTACGGACTCTTACTAATGAATACCGATGCTTAATGCGGTTGGACTATTGAACTATTTAACAGGTCTTTTTGCTAGTCGATAGGCGAGGTGGGACTAAATCTTTATCGAGAGCCACTCTCGGCAACCGTGACCGTGCCGCCGAATGTGCCACGTGGCAAAACTTTACTGTGTGTGACCAGATGTCCCTCGGCAAATAGTGCCTTTGCCGAGTATAGCCTGCTTGCCGAGCAATACCGTCAGCATTATCATGTGTTTGCCGATTTATTCCCATTGCCGAGTGCGGCTCTCGGCGTTCGTGACTTTGCCGAGTGCCCGTGTTTTGGCTCTCGGCGAAGACGCCGACACCCGGCGTATACAAAAATTCCAGTAGTGCGTAAACACTAGATGAATTGTATCAACGGGGACCAAGGGTGCAATGGCAACATAAAGTAAGAGACAAATAGTACTAGGTTTACTTTCCACAGTCATTAACTCACAGTAAAAATAAATCACATACATTCTGGTAAAAAAGAAATGATAGTTCAATTATCAAAACAAGCAGGAAACGCCGATTGAAACTAGCAAATTCAAACACAATCATGCACTGTTGACTAATACTTAGAATTAACTAGGTTGCATCCATGCTCTTCCCTTTCAAACGGAAGACAGCACAATCATCACGTACATAATTCGTGAACGAAGCAACCAAAGAGATACGCCATTGACAGATCACAGATATGCTTCTGAAAGAGTATCTACCCGTCTAAAAAACAACAGCTGAAAGGGTCGGCAACGGATAAGTCCTCGGTATCCAAATAAGTGTCCCAACAAGAAGAACCGCTTCTGAATTTGAATACAGTGTCTGGTGAAGGTCTTGTTTCCACTTCTAGCAGCGTGAGTTGATCAGTCATCCATTTCTTGTCGATGTCAATTTTCTTACAAACTCCAAATTGTTGGAAACGTGTAAAATATTGTTCAGGCGAAGAGAAGAACCGGCTAAAGTCGAGTGCCCAATATGCGAAATAGACAAACCTGAGCCGTTGGCCACCTGAACCTGATCATGGCCGCCGTAGCGCTCGCGGAACTGAAGACGCTCCAGGTCACTAGTCAGGTGATCCGTGGTGCCGGAGTCCAGAACCCAGTGCGTGGAGTTGTTGGAGGAGGTCGATGCATTATATGCCGAGCGGCCATTGCCGCTGGAGTAGTCTGAATCGAAGCGCTTCTTGCAGGTGTCGGCTTCGTGACCCCAATTCTTGCAAATCTGGCACCTCGGGCGCCAGCGACGATTGCCGTTGCGGCCGTTGCCGCCTCCTCCACCGCCGTTATTACGACGGTTGTCCTGGCCGCCGTGTTGGTAGCCCTGCCCCTGTTGCTGCGGGTAGCCTCCAGCGGGGCGGACGTCGGCGGCGCGACCAGTGTCGGATGCTCGAGGACGGTTGACGGGGGCGGGAGCACCGAATCGCGCCACGGCGTTGGCCGACGAGGTCCACTCCTCATCGTCGGCCTGCTGCGATAGCTGCAGCGCTTCATAATTGAGAACCATGGAGTAGAACTCAGCCAGCGTGACCGGGGTGACGTTATGCATAAGGGGTACAAGTGTCTTGATCGTTCTACGGGTCGTATATACATCTCGCGTGACGTTATCTTTGACGAGTCTGTCTTTCCGTTTGCTACTCCCGGTGTCACTGTCGATGTGTCTACACTTGACGAGGCTATATCTTTTCCATCCACAGAACCGGCTACGAGTGCTCATGTGCGTAATTACGACCTAACCTACTTGGCTACTAATACCTCTGGCCTAGCCGGCTCCTTTCCTGTGCAGGATTTTCCGCGTCTGGACACGGTCGATACGCCGCTCGACGTGCAGGGCAGCGCGGCTTCCCAGGCGGGGTCCCCGCCTACGCATGCAGGGTCTGCACCGCCTGGTGCTGCGGCTGGCTCCTCGCCTGCCCGTGCACCAGCTTCGCCAGCGCCCACCTGCGCCTCTCCGGCAGGACAAGCGGTTTCACCAGCGCCGGGTGCAGCTGCTGCTTCCCCCTGTGCTCCGCTGGCCCATGAACCGGTTTCGCCAGCTCCTGTGAAACCGTCGCCAAGTCCAGCAGTGTCGCCGTCCTCGTCTCCACCTCCGCCCGTCGAGCACCCTCATCCTATGGTCACTCGTACCCGTGATGCTACTCGTCGTGACAAGGAGTTTACTGATGGGACGGTGCGGTATAATCCTCTTCGTCGTGCTTTCTTTGCGACACCGGTGTCACATCGTGATGCTCTCCGTGAGCCGGCGTGGCGTGATGCTATGGCTGCTGAGTTTGCAGCGCTTCGTCAAAACGGCACTTGGGTCTTGGTCCCTCGACCACCTGGCGTTAACATTGTTGGCAGTAAGTGGGTTTTCAAGACGAAGCAGCATGCCGATGGGTCTGTTGACAAGCACAAGGCTCGCCTCGTCGCTCGTGGTTTTACTCAACAACACGGTCTTGACTATGGTGATACCTTCAGCCCCGTGGTAAAACCGACTACTATCCGTCTGGTTCTTTCGCTTGCTGTTTCTCGCGGATGGAGCTTGAGGCAGATTGATGTTAGCAATGCATTTCTTCATGGCTTTCTTTCCGAGACTGTTTATATGCAGCAACCACCAGGTTTTGAAGATGCCCGGTTTCCTTCGCATGTGTGCAAGTTGCAACGAGCTCTTTATGGTCTCAAACAGTCGCCACGTGCTTGGTATGCTCGCCTCAGTGCTCGCCTTCTTCAGCTTGGTTTTGTTGCTTCAAAGGCGGACGCCTCTCTATTCATCTTTGATGCGCATGGCGTTCAGATATACATGCTTGTGTATGTTGATGATATTGTGATTGCTGGCTCCACTCCGGCTGCAGTTGATCGTTTGGTGCGATCCATCTCCGACAGTTTTCCTATCAAGGATCTTGGTCCTCTCCATTATTTCTTGGGGCTTGAAGCGTCCTTCAATTCAGGGGGCATGACGCTAACTCAAAGAAAGTATGCACTTGATCTTCTTCATCGTGTGAGTATGGAGAATTGTAGGCCTACCTCTACACCATTATCTGCCACTGAGCACCTGGCTCGTGAGGTCGGCACCCCTTTGGGTGTTGAGGATGCCACTCGATATCGCAGCATTGTTGGAGGACTTCAGTATTTAACACTCACTCGTCCCGACCTGTCCTTTGCAGTCAACAAGGTTTGTCAGTATTTATCACAACCAACTAATGAGCATTGGGAAGCTGTCAAGCGTATATTGCGTTATGTCAAAGGGACTTTGAGTACGGGATTGAGGATTCGTAAATCTCCTTCCACTGGTGTCAGTATTTTCACGGCTGCTGATTGGGCTGGATGCATTGATGATCGCCGTTCCACTAGTGGTTTTGCTGTGTTTGTTGGCTCCAATCTTGTCTCATGGAGTTCCAAGAAACAGCCAACTGTCTCCAGATCAAGTACGGAGGCAGAATACAAAGCTTTAGCTAATGGAGCAGCTGAAGCAATCTGGGTGGAGATCTTACTCAAGGAGCTTGGGGTTTTCAAGCAGCGTACCGCCATTCTATGGTGTGATAATCTTGGGGCTACATACCTGACGGCAAACCCAGTCTTTCACGCAAGAACCAAGCACATAGAGATAGATTTTCATTTTGTGCGTGAGCGCGTTGCTTCTGGTGTTTTAGATGTCAGGTTTATCTCGACTAATGACCAACTGGCTGATGTATTTACTAAACCGGTCACACGACAGATGTTAGAACGTTTCCGGTCCAATCTGAACCTTGTATGTAGTAGTGGTTCCGATTGAGGGGGTGTGTTGGAAACGTCTTATACCTGTCGTATTGTAATCTAACTCTGTATTGTTGGTCATATATATATACGAGATATGTGGAGGCTATGCTCCACGCAACCCTAAATCAAACTCAAATTTGATTTCCTTTACCACTTTTGCATTCGAAACAAAGAATTTGGCAAAGCCAACATCTTCCTCACCACCTTTGTAATTCTTCAATACCAATACTTTGAGATGGTTCTCAAGGCATTTGATTGGATCTAGTGGGTCATACTGACGCACATTTTTTATCTCTGCCTTTACATATTCATCCCACTGGGAAAGAACATAACAAACATATGTTAATGTAATTGCGAACTAGAGTTTATTAGAATCGAATACACATTATGAGATTTATAGCAAAGAAAGATGAATACTCACAATGACATAGAGCTTTTCCAAGCAGGGGAAGCATCTAAGGATGTCAAGAACTGCATTCAAAGCAGGGCCAGAAAACTTGAGAGCCAAAATCTTTACGGTGTGTATTAAGTTTTCGGAGATGGATGGAGTCATACCCTGAAGAAAACAACAGAGTTTTGAAAAAAAATTCCTTTCGTAAAAAAAAACTTCTAGAAGTGAGAATTCCATTTAATTAAGAGCCTAATAGAGACTGATGCAGCTGTTACCTGGAAGACTATATTAGCAATTTCAATTTCTGAGATGCATGGAGACAAAAGGCCCAACATGTGCAGTTTAGGTGCGCTAACAACCCGGATAATCTCAGTACCTGAGCCTGGCGAACGTAACAGAAACCTTTCAAGGCGAGGGACCTCCATAATGACCAATTCTCCCTTGCCCGCAAACAAAAAAAAGATGACGATGATCCTGAGAGTTGGCGAGCATATGCGGAGGCAACCTACATGACGAATCTCCGACAAGTATAAGTTCTCCAAGACATGGCAGCCAGAGAGCACGCGAGAGAAGACGTCCTCGGAGATGGAGACGCGACACAGGTCGAGCTGCCTGAGGAGGGGAAAATTCAGCGAAGGTGCAATCTCCTTTGGGAAATCACAGGAGCCAATCCTGGCCAATTGGAGGGTTGGAGCTAAGCGCAGCACCGACGGTGGCAGCGGATAGCGCTTCTCCTTCTCAGACTGCCCACACGAATATTCCAAGAGCGAGAAGACGATATCGAGTTCCTGGAGGTTGTCCAGGAGCGGGGAGTTGAACCAGCGCTCGAGCTCAGCGGCTTCCTCGGCGTACCTTTTTTCCTCTCTGTGGAGGCGGATGCGGTCGAAAGCGAAGCGGCGGGCCGGGCCAGGGTGATCGCGGAGGATCCTGGAGACGAGGGAGAAGCGCCCGAAGTCGTTGGAGCAGAGGTCGTGGGATGCGTCGAGGTTGAGAGGCGCTGAGCGCCAGAGAGGACGCCATCTACGGGCGACGGCCTACGAGCGAACGCCGTACTTGGTGGGGAGGAGGGAGACAATGGTGGCGAGGATGGCATCCGGAAGATTGTTGATGAGATCGCCGTCGCAGCCGCAATCACGTGCCAGTTTGTGTGACCTGGACCTGGACCCAGACGCTTCATCGGATGCGCGCCTCTTGCGTGCGGGCGTCGCCGCAACCGCCTCATTCTTCTCGACCGCGGGTCGCGCCGCCGCTGTCTCCTTCATGTCCGGCGAGTAGAGAGACGGAGATTTTGAGGCAGGAGCGGGGAATTTGGGTGGGGTTTTGGTTTGACGATGGCACGTGTGGTGCGGCGGCTGGGATCGGAAACAAAACGCGGCGTCTGCGGCACAAGCGCCATCACATTCCTGCTCAGCTTGTTGTGTTGGACCGGGCCTGGGTGTTTTTTTTTTCCTTTATCCAAACAAAATTGGCATCTTGCGGGATACATGGACTGCGAGAGAAGAGTTCTACCATAGTGCCGCCTATAGAGGATTGATGCAACTCACGATATATTCATCGGGTGCATATGCACGTGTATATATATAGGTACAAAGGTAGCCAAGTCCTCAACTATACAAGGAAGGAGGACGGCTTGTGGTACAAGAAATATACATGCAATATACATATCTCAACACCCCCCGCAGTCGAAGCATCGGGACGACTGACGCAGAGACTGGAGCGAAAATCCTCGAAAGACGCCGTAGGCAACCCTTTGGTCATGATGTCTGCAAACTGTTGGAAAGTAGGGACATGGAGAACCCGGATGTGTCCAAGAGCCACCTGTTCCCGAACAAAATAAATATTAAGCTCAATATGTTTGGTGCGGCGGTGATGAACTGGGTTGGCGGAGAGGTAAACAGCGGAGACGTTGTCGCAGTAGACAATCGTGGCCTTGGCGACAGGACAAGAGAGTTCAAGAAGAAGCTGACGAAGCCAGGAGCACTCTGCAACAACATTAGCCACTGCCCGATACTCTGCTTCAGCACTGGAGCAAGAAACAGTAGGCTGCCGCTTAGACGACCAAGAGATCAGTGACGGTCCAAGGTAAACGCAATAGCCCGAAGTGGAACGGCACGTGTCAGGGCATCCGGCCCAGTCAGCATCCCAGTAAGCAGTGATGTCCAGAGTCGGAGAGGCATGAAGAGACAATCCGAAATCCAAGGTGCCGCGGATGTAACGGAGGACCCGCTTGACCGCAGTCCAATGAGCATCACGAGGAGCATGCATGTGTAAGCAAACCTGCTGAACGGCGTACAGGAGCTCCGGCCGTGTCAGAGTGAGATACTGAAGGGCGCCCATAATAGACCGATAAAACGAAGCATCTGGAGCAGGCGAGCCGTCAGTGGCAGAGAGCTTGGCCTTCATGTCGACAGGAGTAGACGCGGGTTTCCAATTTAGCATCCCGGCACGGTCAAGAAGCTCATGAGCATACTTCCGCTGATGAAGAAAGAAGCCATCCGCACGTCGAACAACCTCGATGCCGAGGAAATAGTGCAGAGGACCCAGGTCCTTAATGGCAAACTCAGCGCGAAGGCGATCGGTAAGCTGTCCAAGAAGAACACTAGAGCAAGCTGTCATGATGATGTCATCGACATATAGCAGAAAGTAGGCGGTAGCATCCCGTGTTGGTAAATGAACAGCGAAGCATCGGAGCGAGCGGAGCGGAAGCCGAGCTGATAAAGAAACGTTGCAATGCACTGGTACCACTACAAGAAATCTGTTAATCCATGACGGATTTCTGTTGACGATCCTGAATACTGTCACGAAAACCGTCACGGATCAGCCAGAGACGAACTATCGCCAAAACGGTAGCCCTTTCATGACGGACATCAAGGAACCGTCACGAAAACTGTCATGGATTGACTAGCTCGATCTTACTTTTTCTTTGTGTATACACCATCCACACGGTCACGGGTGGCTCTTGCTGATGTGTCGTACGTGTTTTTTATTTGGCTCACATGTTAGTTAGATGATCTATATATATAAAAAAGCAAGGGCGCGCTTGAATTTTACGGGCGCGAGGAGGGCGCGCGCGAGGAGAGAAAGGAGGGCGCGCCTAGAATTCCATTAACGCGCGCGGTGGTAAAAATTTCGAGCCCACTAAAGCCCATCTAAATCATTCACCGTATAAGACCTAACCCTAAGTCTCTTGTCTCTCTTCCCGATCTCTTTCTTCCTCCGCCGCCGCCCCCATCCCCGATCTCCTCCTCTCCCTCCTCCGCACCCTCTCCTCCACCGTCGCTCCTTTCACCACCCCATCCTCCACCTCCCGGCCGCGCCCTTTCTCTTCCCCGGCCTCTCCCGTACCTCCTCCACTCCCACTCCCAGTGGCCCCTCTTCCTCCTCCGCCCATGCTCTACCTTTCCCGCTAACCCCTCACTCCTCCGCCCATGCTCTACCTTTCCCGCTAACCCCTCACTCCTCCGCCCCATCCTCCTTGACGATGGCTGATTCGCAGCCTGTGCTGTAGATCAAGCGAGTTCGATTGCGGCAACAACCCTATGAGCGATGTCAACGGCGTCTTGGGTGCGCTGGATCCGGCATGGAGCTCAACACCGCCAGTAGCCTTGTCGGAGCAGAGCGGCTATGCGGTGGCCTGTCTACCGCGACGACTTGCTGCAGGCGGCAGCGAACCCTAGTCGCCAGTCGCCACTTGTTACCGGCCCGACACGTTGGACTGGAAGCAGAGCAATACAGTCAACAAGGTAATGACCTAGGCAGCTGCAGTGAGTGTGCACAACTTACGTACCAAGCGCGGGGAGCCTGCTTCGGCCCGTACAAGGAGCGAGAAAGCAGGCAGACATGCTTCGGACAAGTGTCGTCGACGAACCCCGTAGGCTGCTGGCAATAGACCTGTTCCTCAAGATGGCCATGGAGGAAAGCGTTGGAGACGTCCATCTGGTGCACCGGCCAGGCACGAGATACCGCAAGCTGAAGAACGGTGCGAATCATCCCGGGTTTGACAACCGGTGCGAATGTATCCGTGAAGTCAACGCCAGCGCGCTGTCGAAAGCCTCGGACCACCCAACATGCTTTATAGCGGTCGAGGGTGCCATCAGGATGAAACTTGTGCTTGAACACCCACTTCCCGGTAATGATGTTGGCGTGCCGGGGGCGGGGAACAAGCTGCCAAGTCGCATTACGCTGTAGCGCCTCAAATTCCTCCTTCATCGCCGCGTACCAAAACGGGTTGCGAAGAGCCATACGAGCAGAGGTCGGAAGGGGCGACAGAGGCACCGTAGAAGCCGGACAAGCATACTCATCAGCGGAGTAGCGTAGACTCGGCCGATGAACTCCCATCCGGGCACGAGTGATCGGGCCGGCAGGTGGTGGCGCCGAAACCGTAGAAGTAGCAGGTGTCGGGGGCGCGCCAGGCACGGCCTGGCTGGGCGAGCGCCCTGACGAAGCTGGTGAAGGTAAGCTGGCCAGCGAGCCTGGCGAGGCTGGCAAGGAGGCCGGCGTACCAGGCGAGGCCAGCGAAGAGGTCGGCGTGGCCAGTGGAGAACCGGCGAGGCCGGCGCGGCCGGTGCAGCCGGCGAGGCCGGTGAGCCTGGCGTGGCTGGCGAGCCTGGTGTGGCCGGCGAGCCCGGTGTGGCTGGCAAGCCAGGCGTGGCTGGTAAGCCAGGCGAGGCTGGCGAAGGCTCCACCGAAGCCAGCAAGGGAGCTGGCGAGGCCAACGGTGCAAGAGCAGCACGTCGGCGTGTAGAGCCAGATAAGTCACGGCCCTCTCCAGCGGGTGGCACCTCCAATGGTTCCTGTGCAGAAGGAAAAGAGCACTCGTCGAAATAAACATGCCTAGAGGTGATGACACGGTGAGACATGGAGTCATAACATCGGTAGCCTTTAGTGTTAGCCGGGTAACCGAGGAAGACACAAGGCAAGGAACGAGGGGCAAGTTTATGAGGGGCGGTGGCTGCGACACTAGGATAACAGAGGCATCCGAAAATGCGAAGACCGTCATAGGATGGAGGAGACCCAAAGAGAAGATGGTGCGGGGTGTAGTTCCAACGTACACGACACGGATGAAGGTTAACTAGGAGGGTGGCGGTGGCAAGGGCATCCGGCCAAAACCGGGGTGGCATGTAGGCGTGAAACAGAAGGGTGCGGACGCAGTCATTAAGAGTGTGAAGAACGCGTTCGCCCCGACCGTTTTGCTGGGAGGTGTATGGACAAGTTAACCTAAAGATGGTGCCGTGGTTGGAGAGAAGTGTACGGATGGTGAGGTTATCAAATTCTTTCACGTTGTCAGTTTGGAAAGCATGGATGGGACGACCGAACTGTGTAGACACATAGGAGTAAAAGGCAAGAAGAGTGGCGGGAACGTCAGATTTCCGACGAAGCAGAAAGGTCCACACAAAATGAGAGTAGTCATCAAGAATAACAAGATAGTATAGAAAACCAGAATTACTCGTGATAGGTGACGTCCACACATCGCTATGAATTAATTCAAAAGGATAAGAAGCAACTATCGAAGAAGAACTAAACGAGAGTCTAACATGTTTGCCCATGCGGCATGCTTGACAAGAATGAGCATCCGCTTTATTACATGAAAAAGAAAAATCCTTGACTATTTGACGAAGTGCGGTGGAGCTAGGATGACCGAGACGGGCGTGCCAAAGATCAATGCCGGCGGAAAGAGCGAGAGGTCTAGTGCGTGGTGATGATGAGGACTGGACGGGGTACATGTCGTCGGGACTATCACATCGGTGAAGAACCATCCGGGTGCGGGCGTCCTTAACAGAAAAACCAACTTCGTCAAATTCAACAGTTACAAAATTATCACGGGAAAGATTACGAACAGAGACTAAGTTCTGAATAAGTTGAGGAGATACGAGCACATTATTAAGAGACAAGGGCCTAGACGTAGAAGGGAAAGGAGTAGAGCCAACGTGAGTAATGGGAAGACCAGCGCCGTTACCGACGATGATACGAGAAGAGGTGTGAACGGGAGACGCGGAGGAGAGGTTACCCGGGTAGGCTGCCATATGAGATGATGCACCGGTGTCCATGAACTAGTCGCCACCGCCGGTGTAGGAACCGGGCTGAGGCGTGTACTACCAGCGCCGAGAGCAGAGCCGGGTCGTAGGAGACCGGCGCCATGGAGTAGCCAGCAAACCCCGTCACCCCCCCCCCACTGGGGTTTGGCACGCCATAGCCAAACGACGCGGGGTAGGGGGAGGCGGTGTTGTCGGAGCGCCGAGCTGGGGGGGTGCGTAGAAGGCCTGGTGTGCCGCGGGACGAGGCCCGAGGAGGCCCGGAAGTGGGGCGCGGGGGACCGGCATTGTATAGGCATGTACGACCCCGGTCCAGGGATTGTGGCCGGTGCCCCATGGTGGCGAGGGGAGTTGCTGTTGCTGTCCACCACCACGCTGCTGTCCACCATCGGTGTTGGAGCGGTTGCCACGGCCCCGACGACCACCACGACCGTGCCGGTCGCCCTGGTTCTGCTGTTGTTGTGGGGGTGGAGGAACCGGCGCCGGAGGGCGAGGCGCGAGGGCGTCGTAGGGGGCACCGTAGCCGCCCGCACCGGCGGGTGCTGGAGGCACCGGCGGGCGAGGCTGCGGAGGAAGCGGGACGCCGTGGCCCCCGGCGGGAGGTGCTGATGTAGACCCGACGTGGGAGTAGCCGGCGGCGAAGGCGGTATGAACCGCACGAGCCCGCAGGTTCTTCAGGCGACGCTCCTCAAGGCGTAGATAGGCCACCGCCCGTTCATAAGTAGGGTTAGCCATAAGAGTAAGATTGGACGCAGCATTACCGAGATCTTCGTTGAGGCCGGCGGTGAGAGTGGAGAGGAGGAGCTCGTCCCCAACCTTGAAGCTGACGTCGTTGAGCTCGTCGGAGAGAGTCTTGAGGCGCATGCAGTAGGCATCGATGGAGGAGTCGTTTTGGTGACACCCAAAAAACTCCTGCTGCAAGAAGACGATCCGTTGGAGCTTGTTGTCGGTGAAGAGGCCGATGATCTTCGTCCACACCGTGTATGCATCGTCGCCCTCGCGAACAACGGTGTGGAAAATGTCCTTGGACACGGTGAGGAAGAGCCATCGGATGATGGTGGCGTCCACCGCCATCCAATCCTCATCGCGACGCATGGCGAGGAAGTCGGTGGTGCCGTCGATGTGATCGCGGAGATTGTACTCGCGGAAGAGAAGGTTAAAGTAGGTTTTCTAGGCATAGAAGTTGGCCTCCGTGTGAGAAAGCTTGATGGGGACGCGATCGAAGATCGGGACGTCTCGGATGTACGCCGGGTTGGGGAGGGAACCGGCCTCGGAGGAGGAGGCGAACGGGTTGCTGCGATGGGAGAGGCTTGAATGAGACATAGCAGCGGTGGAGGAGAGGCTCGGGAGGCTAGGGTTCTGGTTAGCGCGCAGGGCGGCTGGAAGGCGAGCAGGGACGCGGCTGGCGTAGCGGGGTTCTAGGAGGCGAGCGAAGCGCGGCTGGGGCGTAGCGGGGGTTCTGGGAGGGAGATGCAAGGCACAGCCTTTGGGTCGGGGTTGCCCTCCCGGCAGCGTCGCGCTGGCAGCTGGGGTGTTGCCGGCCGCGCTGACCGGGGCCCGGCTCTCGCCTCCTGGAAACCTGCGACCACGGCCGTGCCCTCCTCTGCTCCGCCCTCCTATGCTACGGTCGGTCCGACTCCGGCGATCCCGCATGAGCTCGCGCCGGTACCCTCCCGTCGGACCCCCTTCCGACCCTTTTTCCCCTCCCGTAGGTCCGCCGGGCCCCAACCTCAGGGCCGCCCCACCGCCCCGCCTTCTCCTCGCCGCCCCCGTACGCCCCCGCTGGCGGCCACCGTGGTGGTGCTCGGGGAAACCCTAGCGCCCCACTTGGTCACCCCGGGACGGTCGTACCGGGCCGCTGTGATCCTGGGCCGGCCCACGGGCCTGGCTGCAGGGCCCCCCCCCTCAGGATGGTGGGTGCGGGTGCGGACCATGGGAAGCCGGACCCGGCGGCTGGGGTGGGCCGGCTAAGCAGGCCAGATCTGTCCCGCCTGGCCCAATCTCGCCCCCTGGCAACCGCGGGCCCATTTGGGCATTCCATTTGGCCGCCCGTAGGGTTCCCACGACCCCACTCCTCCCCCCTCCCGCGCCGCCAGCCCCCTGCCTCGCCTCGGTCTCTGTCGTCCCGTCCCGACCCCCTCTCGCCGGCGCCGCCGCCCTCCTCCCGCCCGCTTCCCCCTCCCCCCCCCCTCACCACCCATGACTCGGGAGTGGGGGGATGATGCGGGGCGCCCCAAGCGTCGGGCGGACGACCGCCACGACCCTTCCCGTCCCTCCCCCGATGGCCAACGCGCCTCCCGACCGGCTCGACGCTCCCCGACGCGCGAGTCTCGCCGCCCCTCTCCCCGCCCCTCGCGCCGCTCGCCGGTCCGCGACGTCCGTCGCTCGCAGTCCCCAGCCCGCCGCTCCTCCCCTAGGGCGGAGTCCCGGGATCGTGGACGGTCGCCGGCCGGGGAGACACAGCCGTCCTCGCGACGGCGGTCCCCGTCGCCGACCCATCGCCGGGACCGGTCCTGCTCCCAGCCCCGTTCCCTGCCTGTCGCCAACTCCAACAACACGCAGACCACTCGGCGCTACCAGCCGCCCCACACCCAGGCTGCGTTCCCGCCGTCTAACGACGGTAATGGCAACCGGGGGCGCCAGGGGCCCAAGAAGAAGAAGAAGAAGAAGGTTCCCCCGCGCCCTCAGGCTACCGCATCCACCGCCGCCGCAGCTCCCCCTCCGGGCTCCAATGCCCCTCCCGACGGCCCGCCGTGCTTCAACTGTGGCCTGACCGGCCACTTTCAGGTGGCTTGCCTCAATCCCCCGAGGTGCTACCTGTGCAAGGATTCCGGGCATCCAGCGATTCTCTGTCCGTATCGCCCGGTGACGGAGGAGATCATGATGTATGGCCACGGCATCGAGGACATGGCCTTCTTCAACATCGAGGTGCCAGAGATCACCCCTCCCTCCCCCTCGCTGATGGTGATTGTGACGGTCATGGGCGAGGCCGTCGCCACCCCGGAGCTGCTTGAGGCCGAGCTCAACCACTTGTGCAGATGCACGTGGGACTGGCAGGTGACCCCCACCGCCTCCAGCGCCTTCTCGGTGATCTTCCCCAATGCCATGAGTATGGGATTCTGTACCCGCAGCAACAACATCACCCTGGCCCTCAACGACATTGTGGTGAACATTTCTGAGCCGCGTTGGGATCCCAAGGTCGTCGCTGTCCTGGATACTGCGTGGCTCCTCGTCTCCGGCCTGCCAGATGTGGCCCGGTCTGAGCGAGTCATCTGCAGCATGTCGAAAATCCTCGGCAAGGTGGTGGTGGTCGACGAGCTCTCCTTGCGCAAGGAGGAGGAGGTCCGGGTCAAGGTGAAATGCCTGGACTCCTCCAAGCTCCACGTCACGATCCGAGTCTTCTTCAACGACGACGGCTACGACCTCAAGATCTGCCCCGAGCCCCCGAACCACGTCAGCCGCCCCCGCTTCTCGGATGATAGCCACCTGGGGGGTGGCCCAGCTGATGCCGACGACCCCCACCGCCGACGCTCATGCCACTCCCGCCTCGACGACCCAGGGAGATGATGAGGACGGCTCGGAGCACTCCCGCTCCCCCTCCCGCGAGCCATCCAACCCTCCAGCGGGTCGTGGTGGCTCCGGGACGGGGCGCACTCGCGTGTCGGCCGCGGACCTCGCGGTGGCCCTCCGCTTGGCCACCCCAACGGTCAGGCCCTCTCTGTCTCCATCAGAGTCGGCCAGTGACATCTCCAGTGCGGGGCTTCTCGTCGCCTCGCTCCCCCGGCACCATCTCCGCTCGTCGCTCCTCGCCGCCGGGGCCGGACCCTCCGTCCCTCACCGGCCCGACCTCCCCAACCCCCACTGGCGGAGGCGAGATCCCCGTTGCACCTACCTCGCCCCCACCTCCCACGGGGGTCGCGGCTGGTGCCAACTGGGAGCTCGCCGTCCGGCCCGCTCCGCCGGTGGCCTCCGTCGGCCTCCTCCCCTCGCCAACCTCCCTGTCCGCCTCGGTGGCTGTGGACGTCTCCTCACCGGCCTCCGCACACCCCCCTCCGACGGTGGCGTACGCCAGGCGGACCCGCTCCACCTCGACGCCGGTGACGTCCTCCCGCCGCAGCGCCCGCCTTGAGGCGGCACGGCCGGCCGACTCTCCGGCGCCGTCCATCGCCGTTCGCGCGGAGCTCCGCGCGGCGGTCCGGAACCTCGAGTCAGGTGCGGACTCCGACCTTCCCAGTTCCTCCAGTTGTTCATTTTCTGCTCTTGAGGCTGCTCCACTTGGCCACCTCGCTAAGGTGGCCAATGACTCGGCCATAGTTTTCAGGGGGGAAGTTGGTCCCCCCTTAGAACAGATCGCGGCCATTAGGGCCTGGGAGATCCTGGACGGCAAGCTTGCCGAGACCCGGGCCCGCCTGCTTCGGCCCCCTGAAGGGACGCCCATCGCCCTCGCGGGCCTGGCCCCTCCGGTGGCCGACGGAGTAGTCCGTGGACGCACCCGTTCGCGCACTGCAGCCCTCCGCGCGCAATGCGCCTCCCGTGTTCTGGGGTCAAGCAGCCCCCCGATGGGGGCTTAGATGCGGGCCCTGTTCTAGAACATCCGCGCCTTCGGCCATGATGGTCGTCGTCGCCAACTCATAGAGTACATTCGGGATGAACGCATTGACATCATCGCCATCCAGGAAACCTTGCGCACTGAGTTCGCCCTTCAGGAGCTTGAGCGCCTTAGCTCCCACCTCTTCGCTTGGCACTGGCTCCCTTCTAGTGGGACCTCAGGCCACTCTGGCGGCATGCTCTTAGGGGTAAAGGATGCCACCTTTGAGGTGGGTGGCATGGACCGGGGTGAATTCTTCGTGAGTATGGAGATCTACGAGCGCGCCCTAAATTTCAAATGCGAGGTCATTATTGTCTATGGTCCGGCGGACCACCGCCGCTCCCCGGCCTTCCTAACAGAGCTGCGGCTGAAGATCTCTAACTCCCTCCTCCCAGTTCTAGTGGGCGAAGACTTTAATCTCAAACGATCCCCGGATGAGAAGAATAATGACTGGATCAACCTTCCTCGGATGCAACTATTCAACGATTGGATCGCGGATTTGGGGCTTCGCGAACTTGATCGGACGGGTGCCAGGTTCACCTGGACGAACCGACAGATTGTCCCGACACAATCTGTGCTGGATCGTGTCCTAGTTTCCCCCGAATGGGAATTACGCTGCCCCCTGGCTTCGCTCCGGGCTGTCACCCGGATCGGGTCCGACCATGTCCCCCTCCTCCTCTCCACCGCTGACGAGCGGCCCCCCACCGCGCCGCGATTCCGGTTCGAGCCCTTCTGGCTCAATCAGACCGACTTCCTAGAGGCTGTCATCGCCCGCTGGATTTTTGCCCGCTCTGCTCCCCATCGATCCATGTCCGCCGTCGACTCGTGGCATTTCTGCGCCAAGCTTGCCCGCCAATTCATGAAGGGCTGGGGGCAAACCTTGGCCGGGATCTTAGAGAGCACAAAAAGGCCCTCTTGTTGGCTATCCAAGCCCTGGACGCCCGCGCCGACTCGACCGGGATCTCCCCGGATGAGTGGATGCTGCGCTACGACCTGGAGGACCAGCTATCCACCATTTACACCGATGAGGAAGCCTACTGGTTTCTTCGGGGCACCCAGAGGTGGGTCCTTCGGGGAGATGCCAACACCGCCTACTTTCAGGCGGTGGCGAACGGCCGGCGTCGTCGTAACTCCATCCACTGCCTATGGGATGGCGACACTCCTATCGTTCTCCCCTCGGCCATCCATACCCATGTAGACGGCTTCTATAAAGCACTATTTACCCCCACCCCACGAGGTGGGGCTAGTCTGGCCCCCGACATTTGGTCGGGTGCGCAATTGGTGTCGGCTGAGGCCAACGCGGCGCTAGTGGCCCCCTTCGATGAGGCTGAGGTCCTCGCAGCCATTAAGGGGATGAACCCCTCCTCGGCCCCGGGTCCGGATGGTTTGCCCATGACATTCTTTAAAACGTTCTGGGATACCATCAAGCCGGAGGTCATGGCTCTGTTTGAAGAATTCTATACGGGCTCAATGGACCTTGGACGTCTCAATTATGGGATCGTGACCTTCATCCCCAAGGTCCCGGGCGCCTCGAATATTCGCCAGTTCCGCCCAATCACAGTAATTAACGTGATCTTTCGGATCTTGGCCAAAGGGTACACCAATAGGGTGACCCTTTTAGCTGACACGATCACCCATCCGAATCAATCCGCCTTCATACAAGGCCGATTCATTCTCGATGGAGTGTTAGTTTTCCACGAGGTCCTACACGAGGTCCGAGTAAAACGGCATCGCGCAGTCTTTCTAAAGCTAGACTTTCATAAGGCCTATGACACGGTCCACTGGCCATTCCTACGAGATGTACTGCTTCGCAAGGGCTTCGACGATCGTTGGGTGACCCGCGTCATGCAGCTTGTCTCCTGTGGCCGGACCGCGGTAAACATCAACGGGGACATTGGGCCCTACTTCCCCACCCTCTGTGGGGTACGTCAGGGTGACCCCTTCTCACCGTTCTTGTTCAACACGGTGGTCGATGCCCTGGCATCCATCTTGGATAGGGCTAAGGCTGCTGGCCATATTCACGGTTTAGTTCCCCACCTAGTAGGAGGGGGAGGGGTCTCCCTCCTACAATATGCGGATGATACCATTATAATGGTTGAGGGATCCGCACTAGATATTACTAACCTGAAGTTCCTCCTCCTGTGCTTCCAACAAATGTCGGGCCTAACCATTAACTTCGATAAGAGCAAAGTGATGGTCCTCGGGTTCCCCTTGGAGGAAGCACAGGCCATCGCTAACTGACTAAACTGTCGGCTGGGTTCTTTCCCCATGACCTATCTGGGGATCCCCATTAGTGATTCGCGCCTCACCGTGGCTGATCTTCGCCCCACGGTGACCCGTATGCAGCACCGCGTTGAGCCGTGGAAAGGGCGCTGGTTGTCTAAGGAGGCCCGAGTGATCCTTATCAACTCTTCGCTTGCTAGCCTCCTTTGGTTTCTCATGAGCTTATATAGCCTCCATGAAACCCTGCACCAGGAGATTGCCAAATACCAATCCAGATTCTACTGGGCCGGCGAAGGGGATAGGCAGAAGTACCACATGGTCAGCTGGCCAGATATATGCAAACCCAAGGACCAGGGCGGTCTTGGGATTTTGTCCTCCCGGCGCATGAACATTGCCCTCCTGACACGTTGGCTCTGGCGCATTGCCAATGGAGATGGGGGTCTTTGGCTTACTATAATCCAAAACAAGTACATGCGTGGACAGCCTCTCTAATTTTGTCAGCGCTCTGGCGGCTCCCAGTTTTGGCAAGCCGTCGTCCAGCTGCTGCCTGTTCTGCGCATTGGCACTTCCATCTCGGTGGGTACTGGGTCCTCGACCCTGTTCTGGCTGGATAGATGGCTGGGAGACACCCCCCTAGCTGCCCGATTTCCAGTCCTCTTCGACATTGTCGTAGACCCTCGGGTCTCTGTCGAGACGGCCCTTATTGACTTAGGGCGCCTCGCTTTCCGCCGCCCCTTCGGCCCCCTTGAGATTGCGGCTTGGGATTCCCTACTCCAGGACATCGCCCTCCTGCCTATAGACGTTACCGACTCTCCGGATGCCATCTCCTGGCGAATGGAACCCTCCGGCCGCTTCTCCACAAGATCTCTTTACGCGGCTATCGCTCCATTGACGGCCCCCGAGCCCTTCAGTTTGATTTGGGACATCCGCCTGACCCTGAAGATCAGGATCTTCTTGTGGCAATGGATCCGCGGTCGCCTCCCGTCTGGCGTGGAGGTCCTTAAACGCCACAAACCTGGGGATGGGATGTGCCCCATGTGCGGCACGGTAGAGGATACCAACCACATCTTCTTCTTGTGCTACACGGCACAGTTCCTTTGGTCCTGTTTCCGCGAAATGGTTGGGGGCCAGTGGCGCAACACCAACGTTCCTGACCTGCTCGCGGAAATTCAGGCATCCCCCCCCTCGCTACAGGCATATTAGATGGCTTTGCATGGGGATCCTTGCCTGGACGCTATGGACTGTCCGCAATAAGCTTGTCATCCAGAAGGTGCCTCTTTGGCGTGCTACTGACTCCATCTTTAAATTGTGTGGTTACTTGCAGCTCTGGCGGCCGCTTAGCCGCCCACAGGACCGGGACGTCATCAGCACCCTCCTCGCCGACCTTCGTTCGATGGCCTTCCGCCTGGCGCCCCCGCTCCCCCCGCCACCACCGAAGCCTGACTAGACACTATGTTTCTCCCGGCGTGTGTGCCTTTTTGTTTTGTCTTTTAGGGCTTGTTGAGCTGTGCCCTCAGCACTAACCCTATCGTCACTTATTTGCTTGGAACTTTCGTGTGTGTGCGTGTGTGTTCTTGAACCTTGTTGGATGTTGGCTTGGGCATTTGCTTTATATATAAAGCGGGGCGAAAGCCTTTTGCGATAAAATCCCTGAAATCCTATATACCTAAGAAGTTTATCCCACCATCTTATTTATCTTAACACATGAAGTCTATCCACCTGATCACATATGTCTCACGCATGCCTCCTCTCATTTAAATGCACATGCAAGCTATCTACATCATTTTGTAAAACAGTAAAACAGAGCTACCTACAGCCTTCCACAGCAATTTGACACCATGGACCGTCCGATCATCTCGCTAAACGGTCCCGATCATCTTACCCTCGCGCCACGCGTTCTCCACAGCCTTTACTACGCTCAGCCTGACCATCCTGGGCCAGCCCAAAGTTACTGGGCTGCTACTCCGGAGAACGACCTGAACCCCTTCTCATTCGCTAATGTAGCTTAACGTTTGATCCTGAATGGACAGTCGCGATCGACGAGGGGCTTCGTGTTGTTCGACGCCGACGTGCAGGCGGAGCTGGTGGCGGCGTCTCCTCTCGCCGCCGCAAACCTTCCCAAAAACATGGCACCGATTCCACACAGGGGTGAAACTGCGCTCTGGCCTTCACCGTCACCTCCATCCACGTATTGGTTCCAATCCTTGCCGTTGACCTTGGAAGCAAGCTCTCTAGCGACTAACGGATCTGGGAGAAAAAGGGTATGGAAGGAGAGACCGTTGTAACCAGCCCTATTTCCATCCCGCAGCCCTTTCCACCACTGCTGCCCAGATCTCATTCTCCCCTTTCCTTCTGCTTCATCTCAACGTCAATCAAGGCAGATGTGTGTCTTTCCTAGGTGGTTACTACACAACGAGATAGGTGCAGACTAGATTCTTCTCTTTGATCTGGTTAAGGTATTTGTGTACTTATTCTTATGGATCAGTTTGAGTTAGTTCTATCATTTTCATCTTTCACATATTGCCGCCGGGAGCCCGGGACTCGGCCTCGTTTTCTAGAGTAGGGACTAGGGACACCAAGTGTGAAGATTAGATGTCTTTTTCTTCTCAATTCTGATTTGATGGCTGCTCCATGTGTTGATTATCGCCTTTTCAGCATTCTTATTTTATTGTAGGTTTTACTATGTGGCACATGATCATTTGCGTACTTAAAAAGAATGGAAATATATCTCAACTTTTATTTATGAACATACTTGCACATTCTTATTAAAACTGACGATACTATTGTGCCTATGTTACATCCTTGCTAACAACAATATTGTGTGCTAACAAAGCATTTGCAGTGAGACGACCAACATATACCCAGATATGTGATAGTATAGCTCATGAATAGTGTAGATTTTCTGATTGGTAGAAACCCCCTTTTCCTGAACCTGCAGGTTTTAGCAGACCAATCTTTCATCACTTTGAAGCTCATCTTCTGTTCCATTACACGTATGAGATGGTGGTAGTGTGGAATTGATTTTACGTCATGTCCTATCACAGTGAAGGCATGCACTTTTGCATATTCTTCGCTTTGGTGTTCAAGTGCCATTACAAACAAGGGCGTTTTTGCTTTTCTACTTCAAAATTGAACACTAACGTTTTATTGGTAATAAATATGTGTAGAATAGGAAGTTAGAAACTGGTGTCAAGTTTTGAAGTGGACATATGGCCTCTCAATAAATCAATCGATCTTTCTCTATGGTTGTATACTTGAAGTGCTGCAATTTGAACCGTTATTCCTTCTCTACAATGGGCGGGCGCGGCAATGCGCGCCTTCATGGTCTAGTCAAGCTCCTAAAATCAATCAAGTTTCCACTTTCCACACATACACACCGTCCACATCATCAAGCGCACATGCAATCATTCTTTCTACCGCATGCAAGGCCTCTACATCATTAAAGAACATGAAAGCTCTCCATATCAAAAAAAAATGAAAGTAAATAATGGAACATGAATGTCACAAGACAATATAGCATGCATCCACCCTCCATTTACCTCTAGGTTGAATGTGGTGTGGTACTATTCTTATATATTCTAACTTTTTTTTTGTAAGTTCATTGCTAAATATTTCCGCAGCAATGCGGGGGCCATTATCTAGTTTCGGTAAAATGCCAGCAAAACTGCTTGTCTCTATTCTCGAAAAAGAGTACTTCCATATAATGCATGTCTAAGGCTGTGACATATGCTCACAAGGTCTTAGTTAGAAGATATGTTTTTGTTCCTTCCTATGATGATTCGCTTGTCTTATATTTATATTAATTGCCTTACATGCCAAACAATAAAAAATATATGATCACTAGGCTATGGGTACAGTTAGAGAAACACATGGCTTCAACAGATTGATAACGCCACGCGTGTCCTTCGCCTCCATGGTCGTCAAATATCATTTTGATCGAACGGTTCGAGAGTAACCTATTACATATAGTCTACGTTTTACAACTGAGCTGTTGTTGCAATCTCTCCGATCACAACAATTGCTCTCTTTCAGGATCTGGATCTAGATCCTTAAGAGGAGTCACCTCTCGTGCTCTTCCCGGGCTCCCGTCGAGTCACCGCCTACCCTTGCTCTCCACCACCAAGCACGCCGACGAGCTTCTCTAGCGAGTTGCACATCATTCCAAGATGTAAAACCAGAGACCGAGCTCCCCAATGATCCGCCGCCTCCCCGTGCTGCTCCAACGGCCGCTACATGCGCTCGTCGCCGGCAAGCACGCCGACGAGCTTCTCCAGCAAGCTACACACGGTTGCAAAAGTGGCATAGTCGCTTCGTGATGGTGAATCGGCGGCGACCCGAACTCTAGCTACCTTCAGCCCTCCTCCGGTGGTAGCACAAATCACAACATCATCCATGCACAAAACTACCACTAAAATGCTTTGTGCAACATGTGCGATGTTGCCAAGGGTTTGCTTTAACATGAACTCTGTTGCAAAAATTATAGTAGAAAACGGTCAGCAACATTTTTGCAACACGTCCTCTATCTCTAATATTTTTACAACATTACCTTTTTTACAAAGATTTTTCAGAAGTACAATAAACGCTTTGAGGTGATTATAACAAGTGTCATGTTGCAAAGGGCCTACTGCAACATTACTCTTGTTGCAAAAGGATGGCGCTACTCATCGGACGGCTATTCACGACTTCATCTAACGGTAAGCAAGGCGTGATCTTTTTTCGTTCTCAGCCAGCCAACTCATAGCGTCCCCCATACAGTTATTAATTCCCTAGCGCTACTTAAACACATGAGTTACAAAAACAAAACAACTAGGAACTTTTTTTTAAAACAAAGACGCCAGAAACTTCCGGCTTTAAATTAATAAAGCCCACAACATAGGCAACGTACACATACTAATAACCAAGTCAAGGAACCAACATCACATAAACGACCAGACCAGAAGGTAAAGTGCGGTACAAGGCATTGCCAGCCAGCAAAAGTGATGAGGACATCAATACCATTGTTACATCCATAGCCCCTACTACTACATATGCTGGACCAATTACTAAAGCTCGCGCACGCCAATTAAATTATCAGGTACTTCCGTTTCTTGGTAATGATTCTAATGTTCATGAGAATATGATGCTGCCTAAATTGGATACGTTTGTTTTGCTTACAAATGAAGGGCCTGGCATGGATAAGAGGGATGAATATAGGAGCAAGAACAAGCATGGAGTTGATGGCATGCGCAAGGGGAACAAGAACGGAGTTACAAGTGATGATTTTAGGACATTGAAGCCACCATAATGAGTGCATGAAGCCTTGGACGAAATATACAAGATGTCACTCCATAAACTTTGTCTAGAGGCTATTCTAGGTGCTGCGTCACCTTATTACTGGGCCAGGCCCATGTAATTTCAAAATACATAAGTATAGGCTGTTTTTAGAGTCTGTATGTGTGGGGAAACAAGAGATAGGGTTGGTTTCGGACCCCTTCCCCAAGGGCCACGAAACCCCCCCCCCTCTTCCTCCATATATACAGCCCTTAGGGCACCGTTTAGACTTTGGGTTTTGTTTAGATTAAAAGTTCGCCATAACTGCAACTTCGCGTACTTCATTTGTGTTCAACGACCAGACAAAGGCGTCACAGAACCCCACCTTCATTAATAAAGTTTTCCTCTTTTATTCGCAATATCCAGATTGCAATCTCAGTTTCTTGTTTGTTCTTCGTTTGCTCGCAGGAAATAGACCCTCGTGGTCAGGTTGATCGTGCTCCGGCGTGGTCAATAACCCCTCGGAAGTTGGTTTAGCGATTGCTAAGGCGCGACGTCTTCACACGTTCGTAGTCGGATCGTCAAAGTCGACTCCCACAGAAAACGATTGCTATCTCATTGAAACATCAGGACACCTTTGCCTCTATCAAAAAGAGCATGCAGGCTCGGAGGAAACACTTCCAAAAGGAGCTACACATCCCCAGGTAGCAGACAACGGTGCTCTCGACGCCGAGTAGACGAGGCGGAGGCGGTCTAGTGCATTGCGATGGAGATCAGCGTCCTGATGCCTTCCCAACGGCGCTCACTGCTGTAAGAAAATGATACATTTGTAGATTACGTCAGCTGGGTGCGATGGGAAAAAACCCTCAATAGTAAACTTGTTACGAGTTCGCCATAAGGCCACAACATTACGGCCGCACAAGTCCACATTATATAGCGAGAGGAGCCCTGAACCGAGGACAGAGACAACACAAGCTCGGAGCGGGAGTGTGGATCCCAATCCACGCCCACAGCCTCGCGGACTGCGCTCCAGGCGAAGCGCGCCAGGGGGCACCGGAAGAGCACTTGATCCGCGTCTTCCGGGACACCACAAAGAGCGCATGGCCCACTAGCCGACCCATTGCGTTTAGCCACGTTGATGGAGGTTGGAAGGCGATCTTGGCATAATTGCCAAAGGAAAACCTTGATTTTAAGCGGAATGAGGGCCTTCCAGAGCCCCGAGGCAGCCTGAAGAGCAGGAGCACGAGCCAACTCTCTATAGAGAGAGTTAACAGAAAACTTACCAGAGCCTGTTAACCTCCATGACACCGTGTCCGCGGCAGTAGACAGGTGCACGTCGGCGATCAGGGCCCACAGGCGATCCCAACTATTCACGTCAGGCCTCGAGAGCTCCCTTCTAAAGTATATTGCCGGCGGGGAGGAGCTAAAGGCCGTGGCAACCAATAGTTGGGGGTCCACCGCAATGGAATATAGATCGCGAAACTCCGAACAGAGAGGTTGGGGACCAATCCACAGGTCAAGCCAGAATCGCGTGGAGCGGCCGTTATTGACTGTAAATTTCACCCCTTTGGCAAAGTACGGTTTTAAGGTTTGGATGGAGTTGTAGAACGGTGAACCGTGATTCTCGGCCTCAAAAAAATTCCCACTAGGGAAGTACTCCCTCCTTCCCAAAATATAAGGCACGATTGACTTTTTACGGTCTTTGATGCACGACTTTGACCACTAATATATATCAAAGTATATGGATTGAACATGTATAAATGGCATCTTCGTATTTGTCTTGCAAAATAATTTTATTACAATTGTATGTACACTAATTTTATAGACATACAATACATGAAAATCATAGTCAAAGTTGTGCAACGAAGACCAGAAAAGTCAAACCGTGCCCTATATTTTGGGAAGGAGGGAGTATTTGGCACGAAGGAGATCCACCCAGAGGCCAGTCTCGCCCTGAGACAGCTTCCAAATCCATTTACACATGAGTGCAATGTTCATCAACTTAGAGTTGATGATCCCAAGGCCCCCCTGAGCTTTGGGCCGGCATACGGCCTGCCATTTTTTCTTCGGCCCAGCCCCTTCCCAAAAGAAGCGGGACCTAGGGGTGTCAAGTTTGGTGTGCACCCCATCAGCCAACAGGAACAACCCCATGACGAACATAGGTAGGGACAATAGGCTGGAGTTGGTTAAGGTTAGTTTTGCCCCTGAAGACATAAATCTCCCTCTCCACGGGCAAACTCTACCCGCCACCTTATTGCAAAGAGGTTCCCAATCTGAAATCGAACACTTTTTCTTAGCGATCGGGAGGCCTAGGTAAGTAAACGGTAGCTTCCCAAGTTTGCAATTAAGCAGGTTGGCTATACGTAGCGGCCGTGTCCATCCCCATGGACACCACTTCACACTTGTGGAAGTTGATTTTTAGCTCGAACATAAGCTCAAAGCACAGGAGGATGGCCTTAACCGATGCGATACTGTGCGTGTCTGGTTCGAAGAGAAAGAGTGTGTCGTCCGCGTACTGCAGGTGCGACACACCCCCCGGGATCAAGTTACCGACTACTCCCCTGATGTGGCCAGCCTCACGAGCTTTATCTAACATGGAGCCCAGGGCATCGACCATGAAATTGAACAACAGCAGGGAGGCAGGGTCCCCTTGACGAAGCCCACGCTTGTTGCGGAAGAAGTTCCCTACTTCTCCGTTCACCGTAATCGCAGTTTGCCCCCACCCCACCCCCCCCACCCCCGAGACCAATTGCATTATGCGGTGTACCCAAACCGATGTGAAACCCCTGTCCAGGAGGACTTGCTGGAGAAAATCCCAGTTCACACGGTCATACGCCTTCTCGAAGTCTAGCTTCAGTAAGATGGTTGGTTGGCGAGATCGTTTGAGCGAGTGAACTATTTCCTGAGGGGCGAGCAGCCCCTCCAGAATATTGTGACCTCGGATAAAGGCCAACTGACTCCTACTAATGATACGGCGAGCAACCGGAGAGAGACGCGTGGAACAAGCCTTAGAGCAAATTTTAAACGGAACGTTAATGAGCGCTATGGGCCTAAACTGTCTAATACAATCCGCATCCTAAACTTTGGGGATCAGAGAAAGGACCCCAAAGTTCAGGCGTGAGATGTCAATGAAACCCTGCATGAAACCATTACACACGTCGAAGATAGGCCCCTTAAGCACTGGCCAAAAGCGCTTAAACATCGCCACCATCCAACCATTAGGGCCCGGGGCAGTGTCTGATTTCATCCCGAGAGCCGCCACATCAATCTCCTGAGGGAGGAAGGCCAGCCCCAGGCCCTCGTTTCCCTGGTCCGAGACCCGCAGCGCGGGATCCCAGACGTCTACCCGCAGCCTAGCGCGCGGCTCCTCCCTGGATCCCATCAGCTGGATGTAGAAATCGTAGATGTGGCGAACGATGTCCTCTTGCCACAAAAGGAGCCCCTGCTCAGATTGCAATCTCAGGATGGCGCATTTACATCGTCGACCATTAGTGTAGGCGTGGAAGTACTCGGTGTTCGCGTCTCCCTTCAGCGTCCACTTGATGCCACCATGCCTACGCCAATACTCCTCCTCTTCCCTAAGGAGTGCCTCGACTTGGGCTTCCAGCGCGTAACGCTGAGCCCAATCCTGCTTCGAGAAACCCTGCGAATCAGCAATCACGTCCATCCGAGCCAACTCCGCGGTCATGCGTGCTCGAAGAAGTTTATCCTCGCGGCCCTAGTTGGCCCCCAACCTTTGAGAGTCGTGCGCATGCCCGCCCCTGCGGCAATCCAGAACTCCATAGGCCCACGTTGCGGCCCGAGCCGGGCAACACATATTGCCCATTTGGTTAGAAAGATTTGATCAAAACCCAGGGACTCGAGCCATGCAGTTTCAAAGAAAAAACGGGGATTCTGTTTCAACCTGTCCTCCCCTGAGGAGAGGATTAGAGGGATATGATCCGATCCAATCCTGATTTCGGCTTGTAGGGAGCAAAGGGGGAAAAGAACTTCCCACTCCGCTGACATGAAAACCCGGTCAAGCACCGACCGGACCGGCGTTAACTGCTTATTGGTCCACGTATACTGAGCCCCTACTCGAGCCACTTCCCTAAGGGCCATTGCCGCAATCGCATTGTTGAACATGGACACCCTTGTCCAGTTAATGATCCCGTTATTCTTGTCCGCTCCCGACCGAATTAAGTTAAAATCGCCACCTACCAGTAGTGGCAAATTTCGCGCACCCAAGGCCGCAACCTTCACCTGGAGTTCCCCCAGGAACTCCTGCGAGCGGGAGTGGTCGTCCGGGCCATATACCACAATGACCTCCCACTCGCATAGGGTCCTGCGGTGGGGAACGTGCGCAGAGATGAAAAACCTGCCCACATCCCATGCCAACAACTAGGAACTGAACAACCAGTGCCTAGTAGATAGAAGACGTTTTGTATCAGCCGGTTAGTTAATATGCCCCCTCAATCTCAAACACTATGAACAAGGTTGAGACTGGCTCTACAACGTTCCAACATCTGCATCGTTGATGGCTTGGCGAAGACATCTGCGACCTTGTCTACTGATGTCACAAAATGGACTTCCAAAGCTCCAAGTGTGACCTTCTCCCCAGCAAAGTGGAAATCCACTTCGACGTGTTTACTGCGTGCATCAAATACTAGGTTGGTACTCCCTCCGTAAACTAATATAAGAGCGTTTAGAATACTAAAGTAGTGATCTAAACGCTTTTATATTAGTTTACAGAGGGAGTAGTTAAGAATGCAGGGCCTAAATTATTGCACCATAGAACCAGAGGACTTGGCCGGGGAACATGAGGTTCTCGTGGAAGCGACTGGAGCTCCCCCTCCCCACCATCATCCGAGATCCTCTTGCCACCGCAAAGATTACCAACTTTTTCTTGCGCATCGGCCAGGGGTGGCTTCAACTTGGCTGTGTCAACCTCGCTATTGTCTGCTTCGAGAAGGCCATGCCGCTGGTCTCTTCTACCGCCCTCGCGTGCCTCGGTTCTCCATTACTCGCATGTGCAAGGTACAATACCTAGCGCCCAGAGAATGCATCAACCCTATTTCTCAATTTCCACACCTTGGAGTGGTGTCTACCGTGTATATGTTGTTTCTCCAGATATCATCATATTAATATTCTGGTTACCATGTTGTTTACACTGTTCTGACATTTTTATTGAGACACTTCAGCAATCAATTACCAATAGGTTGCACATCGGTAGGATTGGTGTAGTTATACAGCAGATTCCATTGTGCGATGAAAATCAGAGTTTATCATACTTCTGACATCAAAGTTGAGTTAGAGCTCGTGACTGGAAGCATGCTGATCACGAATTTAGTTTCAAATTGATGGAAATAGAACCAGGGGGCTTAAGGCTTCTAGACTTATAAAACAGTGGAAGCTGTAAAAAAAAACTGTTGTAATAAAAAAATGTGAAGAACTACTTTAATTTAGTTGATTCTGCCTATTTATCCTGCATCAATCACCGGAGCCTATATATGATAGATCAATCATCCAAAACCGGTTGGCTTGCATGATTAAGACACTGATTGGAAAAAATTTGTAAATGTAGGATACCTCAGTACACTATTTTGCACATTGTAATGTCACAGAGACAGAGCTCCTGATGTCAAAGTAGATTAATTAGTTTGTGCATGATGGCTAGGAAAAGGAACAGCAGAAGGCGAATGTATCAAGAAAGGCTGACAATATTGGAGCAAGAAAAAACCCAGTCTACAAAGACAACGACCAAGGCAAAGAAATCCTGTTGACTTGCTGAGAAACTGGGATAATATATACTTACCAGCAGAGACGACTCGCAATATCTTGCAACTCATCCTAGTCTGCTTCCAGAATAGCTATTGATGAAGAGTATGTGATATGCAAATAACACTTTCAAAGGAAAACTGGAACAAGCAGAAATGGTATGAACAATTATCTCCCTAGATTATGGTTATGGTAGGATCCCCATCCCATGTGTAGGTAAAAAAACTGGTATTTTTCCAGTTTAAAAATGTAAAAAGAACACTTCTGGCGTTTTAAGAGAAATGGGATTTATTCTACCTATGCAAGAAGTTGCACGCTGCCCTTACAGTGAACGCATGTAACATAAACAGTAATCAATAGTATCATTGCGTCAACAGGGACTAAGGGTGCAATGGCAATACAAAGTTACAGACTTGGTTTACTTTCCACAATCATTAACTCACAGAATAATATTCAGATACTTCTAGTGAAGAAGGATGGACCCGTCTTCAATACAAGCAGGAAGCGCTGATTGAAACTAGCAAAAATTTAACGCAATTATGCACTGCTGACTGAAACTAGAATAAACTAGATTGCATCCATACTCCTCTCTTTTAGTTGGAAGATAACGCAATTATGCACTTCTTTCTTTTTTTGAATTTTTACACGTATGCTTCTGAAAGCGCATCTACCCCACCTGCAAAACAACAGCTGAAAGGATCGGGAATCGACAGGTCCTGGGTATCCAAATAAGTACCCCAACAATAAGAACCACTTCCAAATTTCAATTGAGCATCTTGAGAAGCTCTAGTTTCCACTTCTAGCAGCTTGAGTTGATTAGTCATCCAGTTCTTGTCGATGCGAATCTCCTTACACACTCCAAAGTTGATTTCCTTTACTACTTTTGCATTCAAAACAAAGAACTTGGCGAAGCCAACATCTTCCTCACCACCTTTGTAATTCTTCAACACCAGTACTTTGAGATGGTTCTCAAGACATTTGATTGGATCTAGTGGGTCATACTGACGCACATTTTTTATCTTTGCCATTACATATTTGTCCCACTGGGAAAGGAAATAATAACAAACATATGTTGAAATAATTGTAAACTATAGTTTATTAGACGAGAATCAAATACTCAGTATGAGATTTATAGCAAAGAAAGATGAATACTCACGATGACATAGAGCTTCTCCAAGCAAGGGAAGCATATAAGGATGTCAAGAATTGCATCCAAAGCATGGCTAGAAAAATTGAGAGCCAAAACCTTTACGGTGCTTATTAGTTTTCCAAGATGGATGGGATCAATCCCTGAAGAAAACAACGGAGTTTTGAAAAACCTTCTCAAAGTGAGAATTTCATGTAAGAGCATAGAGACTGATGCAGCTGTTACCTGGAAAACTACATTAGCAATTTCAATTTCTGAGATGCAGGGAGACAAAAGGCCCAACACCTCCAGTTTAGGTGCCCTAACAACCCGGATAATCTCACTACCTAAGCCGGGCGAAGGTAACAGCAGCCTTTCAAGGCGAGGGGCCTCCGTAATGACCTATTCTCCTTTGCCTTCAAACAAACAAGAGATGACGATGACCCTGAGAGTTGGCGAGCAAATGCGGAGGCTACCTACCTCACGAATCTCCGACAGATATAAGTTGGCCAAGACATGGCAGCCAGAAAGCACCCCAGAGAAGACATCCTCGGAGGTGGAAACGCGCCATAGGTGGAGCTGCCTGAGGAGGGGAAAATTCAGTGAAGGTGTGATTTCCCATCCTGGCCAAGTGGAGCGTTGATACTAAGCGCAGCACCGACGGTGGCAGCGGATAGCGCTTCTCCTTCTCAGACTGTCCATAGCCAGATTCAAGTAGTTTGAAGCTGATATCGAGCTCCTGGAGGTTGTCGAGGCTTTCGGGAGTGGAACCAACTGTTGATCTGAGCCGCATCCTCGGCAAACCTTTTTTTGGGTTTGTGGAGGCGGATGAAGCGGAAAGCGAAGCTGCGGGCCGGACCAGGGTGGTCTGACAGAATCCTAGAGACTAAGGAGAGGCGCTTGAACTCGTCGCGGCGAAGGTGTTAGGAGGCGTCGAGGTTGAGAGGCGAGGAGCGCCAGAGGGGACGCCATCTTCGGGCGATGGCCTGCGTGCGGGCTCCGTCCTTGGTGGGGAGGAGGGAGATGATGGTGCCGAGGACGTCATCCGTAAGTTTGCTGATGAGATCGCCATGGCTGCTGAGATCCCCGTCGCTGACGAGCTTATCCTCGCGGATCCGCTTCCGTGGCCTGCGCCCAGTGGTTCCGGCGGACGCGCGCCTCTTGGGTGCGGGCGCCGCGGCCGGAGCCTCCGCCGCCTTCTTCCTGACCGCGGGACTCGCCGCCACCGTCCTCTTCATCTCCGGCCGCGGGAGAGATGGAGATCCGAGGCGGGAGCAGGGGATTTGGGTGGGGTTTTAATTTGGTTCCAGCGATGGCACGGTGGTGCGGCTGCTGTGGGATGGAATGGGAACTAAACTCGGCGACTGCGTCAGGGCTCTCACCTTGTTGGGCTCGAATTAAACGGACCCGAAATTGGTGTTTTTAAATTGACTGTAATGCAATCGCTTTTTTTTTATTAGAATTCTGGTCCGCTCAAAAAATAGATTAAAAATCTGTACCAGTAAAAAAGATTAATATTCTGGTTTCTTTCCAATTAGACTTGAGTTTTTTCTTGCAGGGAAATAGATTTTTTTTTGCGACTTTAAAGAGAGCTTTATTAATTAAGGAATAGTTGTACAATCGCCTGCTAGATAGCACAGAAGAGCATCAGGAGGCCCCAGCAACCACAAATCGGTGCGGTGCTCCACTCTTGACAGATAAGCAAGGCGATCTGCAGTCCTATTCTGCAGACGACCAATGTGCCGACACACAAGCTCCCTTTCACTCATTAACTCCTTGGTCTCATTAACAAGATGACCTACTATAGATCTATCCGTCCCCGAACACTCCAAGCACTTAACCAAGGATGCACAGTCAGTCTGAATCACCATAGGCAATGTTGAATGCTGGACTGCCACGGAGACTCCTTCTCGGGCTGCCATACACTCTGCTTCGAAAGCACTCGAGCAGTGTGGTATAAACCAGCACGCCGACAAAATGTGTTCTCCTCTGCTATTCCTCACCACCATGGCCGCTCCCGCCGTATGTGATTCCGCATCAAAAGAGCCATCAAGGGATAGAACAATCCATCCATCCGGAGGTGGCGGCCACGGTGCATGCTCCTGAGATCTCTTTACTTGCCGTAGCTGAGCTCCTCCTCCCACTGGATTCAAGTCTCTTTTCCCCTTCAGCATATCGTAGCCCTTATCATATTTGATCTGATCTAGAGACAACATGTAGCTTTGTAAAAAACCACTAGTGACCGCGACTGGAGGCACAACTTTATCATGCATGGCATCATTACGTAGCTGCCAATTCCTCCATATTATCATCAGAACTTTTGCACGGTCCTCTTCCGCTAGTGTCACTAACAAATCAAATAGCCACTCGTCGCCTGTGTTCACTATTGTCTCCTTTGCTGGTATCTTCCATATTTCGCCCATAGCATCCCATACAGCACTAGAGGTTGGGCATGCCACAACAGCATGAAAACTATCCTCTGTCTCCCGGCTACATCTCGGACATTCTTCCGCCACCTCCATATGTTTAGATTTCATTACCTGACGTGTGGGTAGTCCTTTCTTCAGCAATTTCCAAGCACAGATCTACACTTTTTGTGGAACTTGGATCTTCCAGAACATTCTCCAAACAGGCCGGTCCCCATCGGGTCTTGTACTCGTCAAGATCCCACCCTGAATCTGAACAAACTCAGTGACCGCAAGGTGGAATGCACTTCTGACAGTAAACCTCCCATCCTTCTCCATATTCCAAGCAAGAAAATCCTCCTCCGCTCTACGAGATATCTTGATCTTCACAATCTCCTGTATATCAGCTCGTATCATGTATTGGCTCAGCCGTTCTTCATTCCACAATCCGTCTGGTAGTATGAAATCAGCCACCCGGCTGTACCTACATGTTCCACGCTCTCCCAGTACTTTGCAGGAACCCCCACGTGGTATCCAGGGATCCCTCCAAACTCTGACATTTTGGCCATTACCAATTCTCCATATCATGCCTTTCTTTAGCAGCTCTAGTCCATGCTCGATACCTCTCCAAACAGGGGACGCGTTGCCTATGAAAACAGTGTCAATTAAATTGCCATGTCTGTAATATCTCGCCTTAAGTAGCCTTGCACATAGGCTCTCAGGTCTGTCAAGTAATCGCCACGCTTGACGAGCTAATAGAGCTTGGTTAAACAACCTCATATCACGGAAACCTAAGCCACCTTGATTCTTTGGGCGTAGTAATTTTTCCCATGCAATCCAGTGTGTTCTCCGTTTCCCTTTCTCTGAACCCCACCAGTAGCTCCGTATCATCTTAGTCAGCTCATCACAAATTGATGCTGGTAACCTGAAGACACTCATCATATACGTCAGGATCGCCTGCGCAATCGACTTAATTAGTGTCTCCTTTGCCCCACTTGAAGCTTGTTTCTCCCCAAAGTCAAAGAATCTCCTGCTCAAAGTCGCCTGAAGGGATTGAAATTTTCCTCTATTCATTCTGCCCTCCGGGACCGGCAGGCCGAGGTAACGATCCTCAAAGTGTTCACTTAGCACTCCAAGGTGGGTTTTGATGCTGCATCTAGTGCTCTGCGGGCACACATCTGCAAACATCATACTGCACTTTGAGTGGTTTATCAACTGTCCTGTTGCTGCAGTATAACTATCCAAAATGCTCTTTACGATCACCGCCTGCTCCTCGGATGACTGAAAGAAAAGGAGTGTGTCGTCCGCGAAGAGAAGGTGTGATATCGAGGGCGCTGTTCGGTAGATGACCACTGGCCTTAACCCTTTGTTCATGACAGCATCCTGTATCAAACTCGACAACGAGTCAGCAACAAACAGAAACAAAAACGGTGACAAGGGATCACCTTGCCTTAATCCTCGAGATGGTTCAAATTGGTCCAGTAGCTTTCCGTTGAAGTTGACTCTGAACCGGACCGTAGTCACACATTGCATTACCCACTGGATCCATATATCTGAGAAGCCAATCTTTCTCATTGCATTCTCCAAGAAGTTCCAATCTACCCGGTCATAAGCCTTCGAGAGATCTAGTTTATAAGCACAATTTGTCACCTCCGGGTTACGTTCTTGCTGGATATAGTGCAGCACTTCAAAGGCCACAATTGCATTATCCGAGATCAAACGCCCAGGCACGAAGGCACTTTGACTCTCCGAGATTATTTCATCGAGTATATTCCTTAACCTATTCACCATGCACTTTGACACTATTTTATATATCACATTGCAAAGCGAAATTGGCCTAAAATCCTTCAGACTTTCAGGTTCACTATTCTTTGGAATTAGAACTATACTTGTTTCATTTACTCCATCCGGCATCACCCCATCTCTGAAGAAAATTTGTACTGCTGCAACTATTTCAGTTTTTACAGTGGCCCAATTCCTTTGATAAAATCGTGCCGGAAGACCGTCTGGTCCCGGTGCTTTTAAAGGGCCTATCTGAAACAGAGCGTCTCCAATTTCCTTCTCTGAAAATTCCCGAGTTAGCATCTCATTCATTGCATCCGTGACTCGACCAGTTAAAAGGTCCAGGATTGGCCCCGGCACCAAGGTCGGATCTTTGGTATAAATCTCCTTGAAATATGACGAAGCCATACGTTCCATATCAGTAGGCTCCATGCACCATATCCCATCGTCTCTCTTAAGTTTTCTTATGAGATTCTTTCTTGCACGCCAAACAGCCCTTCTCTGAAAATACCGGGTATTCCTATCTCCCTCTCGGAGCCAATCAACTCGGGATCTTTGAAGCCACATCATTTCTTCACGATATAGCAGCTCATCCATCCTTTCCATCTTTTGCTTGATCGTTGTCCTATCCGCTTCCATATGATTTAGCTCAGCTAGTTCCTCTCTCAGCTTCTCCAGTTCACGCCTGACGTGTCCAAACTTTTGCTTACTCCACTCGTGCAGGTCAGCAATCACTTGCCCAAGGGACTTTGCCACCACACCCAAATCACCCCCTTCCTTTACGTTCTCCCAAGAATTACGGATGATCTCCGGTAGAGCTGCTTCTCTTTCCCACATTATCTCATACCTTCTAACTCGACTTCTCGGTCGTGGGTCAGGCTGTTGTAACTGTAACAACAATGGACGGTGGTCCGATCTTGATGACGTAAGGTGTCGTAGTTCTGCAGTCGGAAACCTCGCTATCCAATCATCATCTGCACAAGCGCGATCCAGCCTAACACGGACGTTTCGGTTCCCCTGCTGATGATTGTCAAAAGTGTATGGGAAGCCCGTGAAACCAATATCCTGCAGCTCACACACTACCAGAGCATCCCTAAAGGCCGCCATTTGTGGCTCCGGCCTATCCCTCATCGAACAGTGTTCGTACTGCCATAAAGCCTCATTATAATCTACAATGACCACCCATGGCAATGTAGAGCTAGCCTTAAGAGTAGCTAGCTGAGTCCACATCACATGGCGGTTCTCGACCCGTGGTTCCCCGTACACAAAGGTAATTCGCCAAGGCGGATCATTCTGTTGTTCTCGAATACATACATCAATGTATCTGTTGCTCTTGCCTAGGATCTCTACATGAGTGTTTTCATGCCAGTAGAGAGATAGACCCCCACTTCTCCCATTACTTCCCACTCCTTCAAAACCTTTCAGGCCCAACCTCCATCCCAATTTCTCCATTTTCTCCTCCGTTTGCCTAGTTTCACAAAGGAAAACAAGGCTGGGGTTATGTGACTGACACAACGTTAGTAATTCTCGAACTGTCCAGCGGTTTCCCCCACCCCGGCAGTTCCAAGCCAAGGTACACATTAGGCCTGGCGGTCCTCCTTGTTGGAGGCCGCCAATGTTGCCAAGTCCATAGTTTGTGTTTCATCCACCTTGTGTCGCTTGCTTCCTGAAGAATCATTGTCCTCACCCTCCGCCTCCAAACTCTTCCCTTCAAGTTTCATTTGGTTTTGTACATCCTCTCCCATACCACTAGTTAGCAGAAGCTGCTGCCCCTGGCCCGTACCATTTGCTGCAAACTCTAGCTTCCTCTTGGTGCTGCTAGTCGAGTTTGCCCCGTTAGCATTACTCTTAGTAGGGCTCGAAGCAGTGCTTTTTACATCATCATCATTGCTATCCTCCGTTCTTGTCCCAAACTCCCCACGCCCACCTCCACCCATTCCTCTGCCTCTCCCACCACGACCCCCTCTACTTCCTTCACCACCATAACTCTGCCATTGCTCCTCCTTTCTAAAATCTGCCGCTATCAGCGAGGGGAGATAGATAATAGCACTATCATCATGTACCCCTTTCCCATGCTCCTTGGCCACATGACCGACAAGGCCACAAACACCGCAGAAACACGGCATCTTCTCATATACAAAATCAAAATAGATCTTCTTCATCCTCAGAGTTAAGCTCGCGCATCTCATCAGCGGGAAACGTACATCAAGCGTCACCCTGACCCGTACGCCCCCACCCTGTCCTTTCACAGATCGCTCATCCACCCGTTCAACAACACCTGCTTTCCTTGCCAATTGTGAGGCAATACTTGCTGAACGCATTTTCTCTTTCAGACCCATGACACGTACCCACGCTTGATAAGTATATAATTCAGTATCCTTGGGTTCAGACCATCCATCATAGCTCGCCATCAGAACCGGGCAGTTTCTAAAGATCCATGGTCCATCCTTCATTACTCGCTCCCAATCCGCAAGGCATGATATCTGCACTGAAAACAGGTTGTCCTCAATTGCCCTAAACTCAACTTCTTGTGCTAGGTTCCATGCAGATCGCATAGTCCCATAGAACGCGCCATGGCTGAACTTGCGCGTAGTATGAACCCTAGCAAGGGCCATGAATTCAGCATCCTTTTCCAATTCTTCCAGATCCTCCTCCAGAACCACATCCTCCTCTTCCTCAGCTCTCAGATTCAGGTGCTGGAACTTGTCATCCAGATCGATCTCCTTGGGCGTGCTCCCTCCACCACCGTTCGCTCCCCCCTATCTCCCTCCCTAAGCTCGACCGCCAGCCCCTTCTTCCCTCCTGCACTTCCCTTCCTTCGATCCGCCCTCCCATCTCCATCCAGCGTTGGTGTTGCGGACGTCTCGCTCGCCATCACCGCCAGAAAACGCTGGGTTTGCTGGTTCCGTGTCCCTTCGCCAGTCCTATTGACGAGAACTCTCCGCGGGATCAGCCGGAGTAAGGATCCGATCTGCCCTTGGAGAGTACGTGGTGTCTCCGCCGCGGTCGCCGAAGCGATCGCCTCAGAGATAGGAAACCCTAAAGGGTACTATGTCTTTGCTGGACAGTCGACTATTTGGTTTTTCTTTGTTAGGAACCGTGTCCAGAATTGCCTGGCCGATTCCTCTGGCTGCTGAATTATGTGGCTTAGGTCATCCGCGTCTGGTGGTCGCACATAGGTACCCTGGAAATTGTCGAGGAATGCGGCTTCCAGGTCCTCCCAAGAATCGATCGAATCTGCTGGCAAGCTGTTAAGCCAATGCCGGGCTGGTCCCTTAAGTTTGAGTGGGAGGTATTTGATGGCGTGTAGATCATCGCCGCGTGCCATGTGGATATGAAGGAGATAATCCTCGATCCATACTTCAGGATCTGTTGTGCCATCGTATGATTCGATGTTCACGGGTTTGAAGCCCTCAAGGATTTTATGATCCATTACTTCATCTGTGAAGCATAGTTGGTGTGCGGCGCCTCTGTATTGGGCTATATCACGACGCAGCTCGAATGAGCTTTGTCTACTGTGTTTGGCCCTGCCGGATTTATTATGTCCGGAGTGACGATCCCCGTCACGTACCGTAGGGCGCCCACGCGATCCGTAGATCGATCTTGTTTGTCTTGCCTTGTCCTCCAGTATCTCTCACAGGTCTGGCGTGTTTTCCCGTGCCTTAGCATGTTTTGAGCGGCGCCGGGGCATGGCTTGAGTGGAGGGCCGAAAGGCCTCTCTGTCACGGCCACGAGGTGGCCGGTCCGCCATGTCATGCACTGGTGATGTAGGTGCTTCCTCCTCTAATCAGGGTCGCAGCCTGCGCTTTGAGTAACTCTCGGAGGGGCGTTCGAGTTCATACTCTTCGGCCGCAAGGACTTCAGTCCATCTGTCAGCTAGCAAATCTTGATCAGCTCTAAGTTGTTGCTGCTTTTTCTTGAGGTTGCTTGCCGTGGCCATGAGCCTGCGTTTAAAACGCTCTTGTTCGGCGGGATCCTCTGGCACGACGAATTTGTCGTCGTCGAGGCTTGCCTCGTTTTCAGAGGGAGGCATGTAATTATCATCCTCAACCTCTCTGTATGCCGCTCTCTCGTGAGGGCTGGCTTCTCCATCCTCCTATGCTGAATCTTGCTGGAGGGGGTGTTCTTCGGCGCTATCCGGAGTATTATTATCTTCGGTGCCGGAATCACCGTTTTTGCTTTGGCGGGATTTAGAGCGGCACCGCTGACGCCGGCGCTTGGGGTGTTTCTTGGATGTGTCATCCCCCACTGTTCCGTCGCCCTCTCCATGTTTTGGAGTGTCCACCATATATATGTCATATGACAAGGTGGCCTTCCAGCGCCCTACAGGTGCTGGTTCTTGGTCGTCTCCTGCATCGTCGTCCATACCGTCGATGTCTTGGGAGTCGAAGTTGAGCATGTCGGTTAAGTCATCGACAGTGGCTACGAAGTGGGTGGTGGGTGGGCTTTGAATTTCTTCATCGTCCGTATCCCAACCTTGCTGACCATAGTCCGACCATGGCTCTCCTGATAAAGAGAGAGACTTTAGCGATTTCAGAATGTCGCCGAAGGGCGAGTGCTGAAAGATGTCCGCGGCGGTGAACTCCACGATCGGTGCCCAATCGGATTCGATCGGCAGGCGCGCGGAGGGCTCGGAGTCCGGAGAGGAATCCGGCCCCTCGGAGTCACAGGCCTTGCGGAGTGCGGGGCTGGTGTTCGGCTCGATCGCCTTTGAGATCGCAGCCCCCGAGGCGGCGTCTAACCACTCATCCTCGATTGGCGCAGTAGGCTCCGAATCGAGGTTCGGAACAAAATCGTGTGCGGCCCCTAGGGCACTGTTCGGCGGCAGAGCTAGATCATGCCCATCGAGACAGTGCGGCGCGCTTGGCTGTGGCTCGAATCCGTCGAAGATCAAGTCCCCGCGGATGTCAGCCATGTAGTTTAAACTTCCAAATCTGACCTGATGGATAGGGGTGTAGCTTTCGATCTGCTCCAGGCGGCCAAGCGAATTGGCCCGCAGTGCGAAGCCACCGAAGACGAAGATCTGTCCGGGGAGAAAAGTCTCACCCTGGACCGCATCGTTGTTGATGATCAAAGGACCCATCGGGCCTAAAAGCGACGACACAGAGGAACTCTCAATGAAAGCACCAATGTCGGTGTCAAAACCGGCGGATCTCGGGTAGGGGGTCCTGAACTACGCGTCTAGGCGGATGGTAATAGGAGACGAGGGACACAATGTTTTACCCAGGTTCGGGCCCTCTTGATGGAGGTAAAACCCTACGTCCTGCTCGATTAATATTGATGATATGGGTAGTACAAGAGTAGATCTACCACGAGATCAAGGAGGCTAAACCCTAGAAGCTAGCCTATGGTATGATTGTTGTATGTTGGAGTTGTCCTACGGACTAAAACCCTCCGGTTTATATAGACACCGGATAGGGTTTGGGTTACACAAAGTCGGTTACAATGGTAGGAGATTCTGAATATCCGCATCGCCAAGCTTGCCTTCCACGCCAAGGAAAGTCCTATCCGGACACGGGACGAAGTCTTCAATCTTGTATCTTCATAGTCCAGGAGTCCGGCTGAAGGTATAGTCCGGCTATCCGAACACCCCCTAATCTAGGACTCCCTCAGTAGTCATGTGAATTTGGTATTCGTTCAATATTTTGATGAGATGTATGTTGCCTAGCCTCTAGTGGTGTTATGTGAACGTCAACTACATAACACTTCACCATTATTTGGGCGTAGAGGAAGGCATTGGGAAGTAATAAGTAGATGATGGGTTGCTAGAGTGACAGAAGCTTAAACCCTAGTTTATGCGTTGCTTCGTAAGGGGCTGATTTGGATCCATATGTTTCATGCTATGGTTAGGTTTACCTTAATACTTTTGTTGTAGTTGCGAATGCTTGCAACAGAGGTTAATCATAAGTGGGATGCTTGTTCAAGTAAGAACAGCACCCAAGCACCGGTCCACCCACATATCAAATTATCAAAGTACCGAACACGAATCATATGAACGTGATGAAAACTAGCTTGACGATATTCCCATGTGTCCTCGGTAGTGGTTTTCGTATTATAAGAGTTTGTCCAGGCTTGTCCTTTGATACAAAAAGGATTGGGCCACCTTGCTGCACTTTATTTTCTTTTGTTACTTGTTGCTCGTTACAATTTACTGTCACTTGTTACTATGGCAAGTAATCCTCTGAGGGGCTTGTTCGGGGTATGTTCACCCCGACCAGTAGAGAAAAGAGTTGCTCTTCAACCTACTGAACCTACTGAAAATGAAAATGTTCCCTTTGAATTTCCTTCGGGTATGATAGAAAAACTGCTAGCTAATCCTTTTACAGGAGATGGAACAAAGCATCCTGATGAGCACCAAATGTAGGTGGATGAAGTTTGTGGATCATTTAAGCTTGCAGGTATACCCGATGATGTTGCTAAGAAGAAGGTCTTCCCTTTATCTTTGAAGGGAGATGCATTGACATGGTATAGGCTATGTGATGATACGAGATCATGGAACTATAGAAGATTGAAAATGGAATTTCATCAAAAGTATTATCCTATGCATCTTGTTCATCGTGATCGCAATTATATATATAATTTTTGGCCTCGCGAAGGAGAAAGCATCGCTCAATCTTGGGGGAGGCTTAAATCAATGTTATATTCATGCCCCAATCATGAGTTCCCAAGAGAAAAAATCATTCAAAATCTTTATGCTCGGCATTCTGAAAACAATCGCACCATGCTCGATACTTCTTGTGTTGGCTCTTTTATGATGAAGACTATTGAATTTAAATGGGATTTATTGGATAAAATTAAACGCAACTCTAAAGATTGGGATCTCGATGAAGGTAAGGAGTCAGGTATGACACCTAAGTTTGATTGTGTTAAATCTTTTATGTATACCAATATTTTCCGTAAGTTTAGCACTAAATATGGACTTGACTCTGAGATAGTAGCTTCTTTCTGTGAATCTTTTGCTACTTATGTTGATCTCCCTAAGGAGAAGTGGTTTAAATATCATCCTCCCATAGAACTAAAAGTAGCTGCACCTATTAAAGTTGAAGAAAAGATTGTCACTTATAATAATCCTATTGTTCCTACTTATTATGTTGAGAAACCACCTTTCCTGTTAGAATAAAGGATCATGCTGAAGCTTCAACTGTTGTTCATAAAAGTAATATTAGAACTTATACACCTCCTGTGCAAGTTAAAGTAGAACCTAATATTGCTATTGTTAAAGATCTCTTGTCTGACAATATTGATGGGCATGTCATTCAGTTCTGTGGTGAAACCGCTAGAATTGCTAAACCTTGTGCTAAAGATAAACATAGACCTGTGGTAGGCGTGCATGTTATTTCTGTTAAAATAGGAGATCATTGTTATCATGGCTTATGTGATATGGGTGCTAGTGCTAGTGTTATACCTTACGACTTGTATAAAGAAATTAAGTATGAAATTGCACCCGCTGAGTTAGAAGATATTGATGTCACAATTAAACTTGCCAATAGAGATACTATATCAGCAATGGGAATTGTTAGAGATGTTGAAGTCTTGTGTGGGAAAACTAAATATCCTGCTGATTTTCTTGTTCTCAGTTCCCCACAAGATAGCTTTTGTCCCATTATATTTGGTAGACCCTTCTTGAATATCGTTAATGCTAAGATAGACTGCGAAAAGAATGTTGTTACTATTGGCTTGGATGATATGATTCATGAGTTTAATTTCTCTAAGTTTAGTAAACAACACCGTGAAGAAGAATTACCTAGTAAGGATGAAATTATTGGTCTTGCTTCTATTGCCGTACCTCCTAGTGATCCTTTAGAACATTATTTGCTAGACCATGAAAATGATATGTTTATGAATGAAAGAAGGGAAATAGATGAAGTATTCTTTAAACAGGAACCTATTCTGAAACACAATCTGCCTGTTGAAATCCTAGGGGATCCTCCTCCACCCAAGGGTGATCCCGTGTTTGAGCTTAAACCGTTGCCTGATAATCTTAAATATGCTTATCTTGATGAAAGAAGATATATCCTGTTATTATTAATGCTAACTTTCAGAGCATGAAGAAGAAACATTGTTGAAAACTCTGAAGAAGCACCGTGCTTCTATTGGATATACTCTTGATGATCTTAAGGGCATTAGTCCCACTCTATGTCAACATAAAATAAATTTGGAAGCAGATGCCAAACCAGTTCGTGATCCTCAACAACGTTTGAAATCCTAAAATTAAAGAAGTGGTAAGAAAAGAAATACTAAAGCTTCTGGAGGCAGGTATAATTTATCCTGTTGCTGATAGTCAGTGGGTAAGTCCTGTCCATTGTGTCCCTAAGAAGGGAGGTATTACTGTTGTTCCTAATGATAAAGATGAATTGATTCCACAAAGAATTATTACAGGTTATAGGATGGTAACTGATTTCCGCAAATTAAATAAGGCTACTAAAAAGGATCATTACCCCTTACCTTTTATTGATCAAATGCTAGAAAGATTATGCAAAAATACACATTATTGCTTTCTAGATGGTTACTCATGCCCTTTTGGTACTTTTGCTTATAGACATATGCCTTTTGGTTTATGTCATGCACCTGCTACTTTTCAAAGATGCATGATGGCTATATTCTCTGACTTTTGTGAAAAAAATTGTGAGGTTTTCATGGACGGCTTTTCCGTCTATGGCTCCTCTTTTGATGATTGCGTGATCAATCTTAATCGAGTTTTGCAGAGATGTGAAGAAACTAATCTTGTCTTGAATTGGGAAAAGTGCCACTTTATGGTTAATGAAAGTATTGTCTTGGGGCATAAAGTTTCTGAAAGAGGAATTGAAATTGATAAAGCCAAGGTTGATGCTATTGAAAAGATGCCATGTCCCAAGGACATCAAAGGTATAAGAAGTTTCCTTGGTCATGTCGGATTTTATAGGAGGTTCATTAAGGACTTCTCAAAAATTTCTCGGCCTCTGACTAATTTATTACAAAAAGATATACCATTTGTCTTTGATGATGATTGTGTAGAAGCATTTGAAATACTTAAGAAAGCATTGGTCTCTGCACCTATTATTCAGCCATCTGATTGGAATTTACCCTTTGAAATTATGTGTGATGCTAGTGATTATGCTGTAGGTGTTGTGCTAGAGCAAAGAGTTGATAAGAAATTAAATGTTATCCATTATGCTAGTAAAACTCTAGACAATGCTCAAAGAAATTATGCTACTACTCAAAAAGAATTCTTAGCAGTTGTATTTGCTTGTGATAAGTTCAGACCTTATATTATTGACTCTAAAGTAACTATTCACACGGATCATGCTGCTATTAGATATCTTATGGGAAAAAAAGATGCTAAACCTAGACTTATTAGATGGGTTCTCTTGCTATAAGAATTTGATTTGCATATTGTTGATAGAAAAGGAGCTAAGAACCCCGTTGCAGACAACTTGTCTAGGTTAGAAAATGTTCTTGATGACCCACTACCTATTGATGATAGCTTTTCTGATGAACAACTAAATGTTATAAGTGCTTCTCGTAGTACTCCATGGTATGCTGATTATGCTAATTATATTGTTGCTAAATTTATACTACCTAGTTTCACATACCAGCAAAAGAAAAAGTTTTTCTATGATTTGAGGCATTACTTTTGGGATGACCCACATCTTTATAAAGAAGGAGTAGATGGCGTTATTAGATGTTGTGTACCTGAGAATGAGCAGGAACAGTTCCTACGCAAGTGTCACTCCGAAGCTTATGGAGGAAACCACGCTGGAGATAGAACTGCACATAAGGTATTGCAATCCGGTTTTTATTGGCATACTCTCTTCAAGGATGCCCATAAGTTTGTCTTGTCATGTGATGAATGTCAAAGAATTGGTAATATTAGTAGACGTCAAGAAATGCCTATGAATTATTCACTTGCTATTGAACCATTTGATGTTTGGGGCTTTGATTATATGGGACCTTTTCCTGCCTCTAATGGATACACACATATTTTAGTTGTTGTTGATTATGTTACTAAGTGGGTAGAAGCTATTCCAACTAGTAGTGCTGATCATAACACCTCTATTAAAATGCTTAAGGAAGTTATTTTTCCGAGGTTTGGAGTCCCTAGATATTTAATGACTGATGGTGGTTCACATTTTATTCATGGTGTTTTCCATAAAATGCTTGCTAAGTATGATGTTAATCATAGAATTGCATCTCCTTATCACCCACAGTCTAGTGGTCAAGTAGAATTGAGTAATAGAGAGCTCAAATTAATTTTGCAAAAGACTGTTAATAGGTCTAGAAAGAATTGGTCCAAGAAACTTGACGATGCATTATGGGCCTATAGAACTGCATATAAAAATCCTATGGGTATGTCTCCGTATAAAATGGTTTATGGAAAAGCAAGTCATTTACCTCTCGAACTAGAACATAAGGCATATTGGGCTATTAAAGAGCTCAGTTATGGTTTCAAACTTGCCGGTGAGAAGAGGGTATTTGATATTAGCTCACTTGATGAATGGAGAACCCAAGCTTATGAAAATGTCAAGTTGTTTAAAGAAAAAGTTAAAAGATGGCATGACAAAAGGATACAAAAGCGTGAGTTTAATGTAGGTGATTATGTATTGCTATACAACTCTCGTTTATTATTTTTTGCAGGAAAACTCCTCTCTAAATGGGAAGGCCCCTACGTCATCGAGGAGCACTACAAAAAAGACACATCCGTGACATTTTGGGCCGAACGAATTTTTTCTGTCATACATATGACACTTCTATGACGATAATTGTGACAAAACCCGATATCATCATAGATGTGGTGGGCTCCTACTTCTATGACAAAAAATAATGACAGAAAATGGGCTTTTTGTCCTGGGCGGGCCGGAGACGTAGCTGCATGACATTCTTTGGGCCGTCCATGACGGAAAAAACTGTGGTAGAAGTGAGGGGGAGGAAAATTTTGGGCAGTTCCCGGTTACGGTGGGAGGTCGGGGGCCGAGCGATGCACGTTTCTCTCGTACACGTACGCGCGTGTGTGCGAGGCGTTGGCTCTAACTGAACCCAAGCAAGGCGTTGGGCTCTAACTGAACCCAAGCAAGGCGTTGGGCTCTAACTGAACCCGAGCGATTGCACTGCAGGCTACGCATTACTAAACCCGAGCGATCGATCGATGGCTGTTAACTGAACCCGATCGAGCGATTCCTTCGCTACTGCTGCTAACTGAAGCCGATCGATGCTGCCCATGGATGAACAATGAGCGTTGCGAGGGGGGGATGAATAGTTCCCGGTGGGGGTGGATGAACAGGACCCCGTGGTGTTGCCTCTAGATGAATAGGACCCCGATCGATTGAGCCAGTTCAGGCTGGATGAACAGGACCCTGTGGAGGGCTGGATGAACAGGACCACCCCGTGGAGGGCAGGATGAACAGTAGATGGTGGAGGGTGCCCGTGGAGGGGTGGTTGAGGGTTAACTGGTTCTAGTGCGGTGTGGTTCGGCAGTCGGTGGAGAAGAACAGGAGATGTGGAGGGGTGGAGGGATGGCCTGGCCAACGGTGGAGTAGCGCTTCATAGCGAAGTGTGCTAAGCGGAGCTGCTAGCAGCAGGAGGCGGCAGGTGGTCCCGACGGCGCTGGAGGAAGAATACGAGAGATTGAAAATGGTTGCCGGTCGTTGGATGTAAATCCAACGGCTAACATGTCAGAATCATTTGTTGACTAAATTGACAACGACTTGCATTGGCTTCAACCTATTGACCCACATTTCAGCCTCCAAAAATGTAGCACGTATTCAGCCCATTTTTTTAGAATTTACAGTCTTTTTTTTTGCGCGGTAGAATTTACAGTCAATTTGATCTTTTTTTGAATTATAGCCATTAGCTGGGCTGGGTGAACAAATAATGTAGCGTCCATGCGGCCCATTTATTTTATTTCCTAAAAAATTACAGGCCATTTGCACTTTCTCGAAATACACGATTTTGCTGGGCTAATTCTAATTATAATGTTGGGTTGGGCCAGCAATATTATCAAAAAATAAAAAGGGCCTGAGCATTTTTTTATAAATATATTTAAATAATAATTGATATTATTACATCCGTCCTTAAATCTTACCAAGCTTTTGTACACAATCACTAGGATTTTCGTGCCAAAACAATCCAAGATTTTATTTGTTAAGAAATTATTTTTATAAGTTAATAAGATGTGGGATATTGTTTTCTTACATATGTAAGTATCTGTTAAATATATTATGACAATAAAAATAATATTTAATAACATATGATTTTTTTTTAGAAAAACATGCAGCATCTCCCCGGTTCCATCGCTGAGAACGAAACCACAACATATTCTGATACAGCAGATCAAAGAGCAGTTCCAAAGCAAAGGTAGAAAAGCTACAAACTAGGGGGGGGGTGGATGAACAAGTTCTCTGAATAACACAAATCACCCGAGCGGTGCCAAAGGCAGAGCGGATAGAGCACTCAAATGACACAAGGAGGGTCCAGCGAAGCCTTCATGGTCTTCAGCCGAGGGGCCGTGTCAGCCTGCGGCGACCAGTAAACAAGCGGAGACACCGGGCTGGAAGGCGTAGCATGGTGGATGTCCCTCTTTTTCGGCGCCAGGTGCCCATCATCTTCATCACAAATCTTGAGACGAGCCCACGGGTCCAGCCCCAGAGCAGGTCGAGCCTTGTTCAGCCACAAGTGATCGCCAATGGTTTCTGGAGGGATCTTGTTTGGGTTTCCACGAAGCTCATCAACTTGTCCTTGTCCAATCCGGAGGAGAGAATCGCCCAGTTCCTCACCATGTTCCTGATCAACCTCAAGACCTGCGGAATGGAAATCCAGGAGGTGTTACTGAAAATCATAGTATTTCTATATTTCCATAGGCACCAAAGGACAGCTGAGCTAACAATGTTTAAAACTGAGCACTTTTTGGTAGCAATCCAGAATCTGGCGACAGATTCGAAGGATGAGCCAATCTGACTAGAGAAATATTCCTCAATGTGGGCCCAGAGATGTTTAGCAACTATACATTCAAAAAATAGGTGAGAACAAGACTCTTGTTCCAAGCAGTAAACACAATCAAGGGGTTTGATGATGTGTCTCTTCCTAAGGTTATCCCTAGTCATCAATTTGTTTTTGGAGAGAAGCCAGAGAAATACATGAATTTTAGGGGGAACTCTCAATTTCCAGACAGCAGGGATAAACACGGGTTGAACCCCTCTAAAGTTGATAACATGATAGAGGGAGCTGGAGGAATACTTCCCCTTATTGTCCAGCTGCCAAATCAGGGCATCCGACTCGGCAGTAAAGTAATGCTTTCGTTACAAAGAGTTTTAGGCATTGACCATCCCAAACTTCATTGACACTTTTGTTAAGCTCATTGTGGACAGAGTAAATTGGCCAAAATTGGACTGCTAGGGGGGATGTGCCAAACCAACTATCTTCCCAGAACCTGGTTCTGCTCCCATCCCCTATGTTCCATCTGTAGCCAAATTTCACAGCATGCATAATAGATTTTAATCCTTTCCAGAATCTAGAGGTCTTAGGGTTGGAGGAAGGGACAAAAATATTAGGTTTATTTCCTAGGTATTTATGGGCAATAAGAAGCTTCCAGGGTTTCAGGTCTTCCTCATAGAATCTTTTAATCCAAGACCCTAGAAGACAGATGTTAATTTCTTGGAGGTTAGGTATGCCTAGGCCTCCAAAATCTTTTTTCATAGAGACTAGGGGCCAATTAGCAAGGTGTAGCTTCCTATTTCCCTCAAAATCATTCCACAAGCAATGAGACATCTGAGAATTGATGAGGTTCACTGCCCATTTAGGGAACTTGAAGAAGGAGAGGAGATACACTGGAATGCTAGCCAAACAAGCTTGTTTGAGGATCAATCTACCTCTGTAAGAGAGAAGTTTGCCCCTCCACCCAGCAATCCTTTTAATGATTTTATCCAGAAGGGGTTGGATATCCTCTCTCCTCAGTTTATCATAGTGGAGAGGGATACCTAGGTACTTAATGGGGAAGTTACCTTTATTACAGACTAGAATAGAGAGGAAGTCAGCTAACTCCTGATCATCCATGTTGATAGGGATGAGCTCACTTTTAGAGTAGTTGATTCTCATGCCTGAGACTTGTTCAAACCAGGTTAGAACAGTTTTTCAGATTGCTAGCATGTGTGGAGTCATTGTCTAAGAAAAGGATGGTATCATCTGCATATTGAAGGCAGATGATGCCACCAGGGCAGACCTCAGGACAGAGCCCTGCAATCAGACTATGATCAGCAGCTTTGCTCAGCATGTTAGTAAGAACGTCCACTACTAAATTAAACAAAAGCGTGGAGATGGGGTCACCTTGCCTAAGGCCTTTACCAACAAGGAAAAAATCACTTTCACGGTTATTTAACTTGACCCCAACAGACCCCCCATGAGTAAGTTGCTGGATCCAACTCTCCTCTATGAAAGGCTTGGAAAAGATCCAAGAGATCATTTTTCATCAAGTCCCAAAAATGCTGGTAAAACAAGAAGGGAATCACATCAGGACCAGGAGCCCCATCAGGATAAGAGCTAAAAATGGCTTCCTTCACCTCTGTCTCTGAAAAAGGGGCTTCTAGCAGCTCATTTTCAGCAGGAGAGACTTTTTCAGAAGTAGAGAAAAAAATGTTTTGTAGAGAGACCCAGAAGGGTTTTCTTTCTTAAAGAGGTCTTTGTACAAGTCACTAGCCACTTTCAGCATCTCATCTACCTCAGTAACAGGGCCATTAGGGCCATCAAGGGAGCGAATGAGGGTTTTCGTCCTCCTCTGGTTAGCTACTGCATGGAAGTAAGCAGTATTTCTATCACCCTCCTTAATGTTCCTATCTCTAGACCTTTGTTTGGCTTTGATTTCTTCTTGAAGCCAAATTTTCTTGAGCTCTCCATGGACAAAGTTTAATCTATTAGTCTCAGCCTTAGAGAGGTCAGTGGTTTATGCCTTAATATCTAGAGAATCAAACTCAAGGAGGAGAAGCCTTTTGTATCTTCTAAGATTAGCTTCCTCATTGGAGTTCCACCCTTTGGTAGTTCTTCTCAATCTCCTGATTTTGATCTGCCAATTTTCTAGGGGGCAGCTGCTCCCAGTAGGCTCATTCTATATTTTCCTGACTAGCTCAGTAAAATCTTCTCCAAGCAACCACCACTTTTCAAATTTAAAACTATTGCTCTTTGGAGTTTGGTTAAGACCAGAGTCCCAAAGCAAAGGAGTGTGGTCACTACCACATCTAGGCAGAGCTCTACAACTAGAAAGGGGAAAGAAACTATCTAATGCTGTGTCACAGAAAATTCTGTCAATGGTGGACATAATCCTGGAGCAGCACTTCCAACATATCTAGCAGAACTGTGGGTTTTCCTTCTGATAGGGCAATTCTCAACTTTATGGGTAACCATTTTGCAGATAAAACAACTCTTGGGCTTGACACATTTATCCAAATGATGCCCTGGTTCCCCACAGTTGTAGCAGATCACCTTAGAGTATGCCATAAGGCCCGAAGCAGGGGCAGGAGCAGTTTTCTGGATGTCCTATCTCTTCTTTTGCTGATTCTTGCCTTGAGATTTCCCACTGATCTGAGAGTCAGAACCACCAGCAGATTGATCTTGGGCAATTACAGGAGCCTGCCCAGATTGTGCCCCCATTTGGGGCGGAGGTGGGCCGTACCACTGCCCAACCGGCGCTCCCCCCATTGTGATAGGGGAAATTCATCGGAGTTCCTAGTTGCTGCTCATCCTCCAGCCAGATGTTGTCTCTTAGGAAGCAGGAATAACCATCAAATAGCTCAATTGAAGCAGATTGCAAGCCTAATTTCAATCTTATGCAGGTTTGGGGGGGAGGTAAGGTAGGGGATCTACCTGCTCCGGCTCCGGTGGCGTGCTGGTGGGCAGGAGTCCAGTCAAGCATTCCCATCTCGCAGCACGGCGTGGATCTCTTGAACTCACTTCTCCTTTCGCCCATCGAACGAACGCAATCGGCGGCTCACTGGGGTGGGGCATCCTGTGCTTCTCTGAGAAATCTCCTTCGAAGTAGATCCACAAGGCTAGATTCAGCAGCTCCCAATCCACATGATCCTTGCACATCCGAGCATACCTGCGCGAGTGAGAGAACGGATTCGGTCCCTCCTTGGCTTCCTCCCTCGCAGCTTCCTCCTCTGCTTCCCTCCATTCGCGCGTGCACTGGGTCCAGGAGAGAGCGTCGTTGCGGATCCGCATCGCCCGCTCCCTCCATCTCCTCCCTCGAGTCTCCCGTAGCACCGCCGACGCGACGGAGTAGAGCGGTTGGAGCATCCGCGGGAAGGCTTTGTAGACATGTGGGAGATGCATCTTGTACATCTATGTGTCTTCCAGCCATTCCCCCATGGATATGGTCGGCGACTCCATGGGGCGCGCGAGCGGACATGTTGAGGGGGGCAGGCACGCCAGGAGTCAGGAGGCGGGGGGTGGCGGCGAGATCTATTTGTCAATTACTCCCTCCTTTTCGGTTTATAGGGCTCAATTCAAAAATCTCACCAACCAAGGTAGATGATGAATGGTGGAATACTTTTTGTAGTTTGCAAAAGCACCTAATTAATGCACTTGTTTTCCTCAAAAAATTATGTTTACCAATGCATAAATTGCAATGCATACATGCATAAAGTACATGCATTGGTCAATTTTCTCTTAATACTTGCATGCAATGATTTAATGCACCTTGGAATCTGAGCATGTGATGGAAAACAACCAAATTGAGCCTTATAAAATGGAAAAACTAAAATTTTGAGATAAGCCCTATAAACCGAAAAGGAGGGAGTATGTGAACTAAACAGTTAACATATAAAATAATTTAAATATATATAATATAGTTAGAAGGGAAACATAAGTTAGACATGGCGTTCCTATTCTTATATAGAAAAATAGTACAGACCTCTGCGTTTTCTTCAAAAAAATACATAAATTGGGCTACAAAAAATAAAACCTCGGATGGGAGGTCCATAGGCCGGTCGATACATGACGGCCCTAAGAAAATACAAACAGGCCTATGGACCTCCAAAACCATGTCCAACACTTGCCAAAACTTCGTCCCTCGTTTTCTCTGTGTTTTGCACACTCGACATTGTGTGGGCATTTTGACTGTGCATCATATTAATTGTGCTATGCATGAACGTTGATCAGCATGATGTTAACTGGCCGGTAGTTCCATTTTCGACCATGAATAAAACTTCCAACATGATGTTAACCCTGTTTGAAAAGGCCGTGTTAATATAAATGCTCTGCCTCGGAAAGTTGCAGTTTCTTATCTGAAACTGAACTTGCAGTTTCTTATCTAAAACTAAAACTTGCAGTTTCTTCTCTAAGAATCACATTGTCTGCACTTTTATACTCATATGAAACTACATTTTTAAGTGCTAAAAATAGATCTCTAGTATTCTTAAAATACTTTATATGCTCAGTACTGCAAATCTAAAATTCAAAAGACATTCATACCTGAAAGTACTCTCAAAATACACAACACAAAACACAATTCACAACCTGCAAATACTGACAACCCTAAGCTCCTCCTAACAATTCACAACCTGCCCGACTATTGGGCTGGGGGGAGGGGCACCCCCTCCTATTCCTCGGCGGCAGACAGCCGCCCCGTGAGACGGTGTGAATGGCGAGGGAGACGATAGCGGGGAAGCGTCGTCGGGCCAACTGCTTTTCTCCTCTTGCAGTTGGGTTCGATCGATGAAGACTCCACCGGCTCGCTCTGGCAGGACACCCTCACAAACGGCACCCTCTAGATGCTTGATCCTTCAATCTCTGGTGGATGCTCCATTTGGGATCGATACTCCCACCACCGCTGGCTCACGATTGGATTCGGTGAATCTGTTTGCTCCATGGCCCAGAGGAGCAGCTCAATGTACTCCGACGCGACTCCCTCCAGGAGTATCGCCGCCTTTTCGCTCTGTTGCAGATATTTGGCCATGGATGTCACCGTCGCCGCTAGTTGGTCCTTGTTATCAAACCAAGACTGTATCTCCAACATCCTAGCTAGCTTCACAGGGTCGCCGTCTGCGATCCTCACGTATCGGTTGTACTCCTCCATCGATCTACTTCTCCACAGCACCTTCACTCGCCGACGGTGGTTTTTGAATGGAAGAGGAGAGGAGCAGCGCTGGTTTTGGATTAGAACGGGAGAGGAGCGACGTTGGTTTTGGACTGGAACAAGAGAGGAGGGGCGGTCGTTTTGAAATGGAAGAGGAGAGGAGCGGTGCTGCATTTAGATTGGAACAGGAGAGGAGCGGCGGTGGTTTAAGAGGAGAAGAGCGGAAGAGCGTCGCTGGTCTTGGAAGTATTTTTTTGTTGTTTCGCGTATTTTGGGTCAAAGTATGACCACGTACTGTATTTCACAAGCAAAATGTGAATGCATGTCACCAAAAATTGTATCGTTTGGTTCGTATCTGAATGTACTTTCAAATTATACTCCCTCCATTTTTGTATACAAGGCCACAAACTCATATTACAGGTACCAAGGTAAAAATCAATTCTATGTTTAAGTCAATGTTGCAAGCTAGCATGTCACCTTGATTGTCGTGTTAATTAATGTGGTTTTTCTCTCCCAAGCACAACAAGCCAACCCTCTTACTCCACATTGGTTGATTAATGTTGGGAATGCAAGCTAACCTTCTCACTCCCGCATGCACAAGGGATATTAATGTCCTCGGGTGCTAGTACGAGGCAAACGCCGTCAATTTTGCTCGATTAATGTTAGTGGCCTTGTATAGTTCCAAATTGTAATTTTGATAGTGGCCTTGTATACAACATATAACATATATTTTATGTGCGAAAATCATGGTCAATTATGACCCAGAATAAAAGGGAGACTAGTTAATGTGGGGTCGCTTTCTTAATTGAAGGGTCGATGCAGGGAAATAGATTTGAGTTCAGATAGCGTTGAAAATGATGACATGTACTCCTTGAAATTATGTATGTCCCATCTAAAAACCGTGTTACCAAAAAGGGAAAAACAATGTAAAAATCTGGGTGTTTAGTTGGTATTTGGATAATGGGGCGTGCTACGCGTCGGCCGGTTGATCTTTTGAAAAGATCGGTCGAGTGACAAGACACCAGTTGTGGCATAATCGGGCGGCCGAGCGTGTCTTCATCTTCACCTTTGCAACACAGTTGATGTTGCAGAAGAACCTTTGCAATAAGATAATGTTGTGAACCTTCAGGCATTCGCCGAGACCAAGGCAGGCGTCAGGGGCCCTCGTCAACGCTGGCGTCACCACCATACCACCCATCTTCCACCACGCTCCGTACTCCCTCGCCACTTCTTCCACCGCCACTATCCCAATCATCGACCTCTCGAGCCACCGATCAGAAGTGGTCGGTCAGGTGCGGGCGGTGTCGTGGTTCTAAGTCTGACAGTAATGTAGGGGGGTAGGAATGGAGAGGCTAGATCCTAGCTATGGAGTAGTTGTATACACACGAGTTTTACGAGTTCAGGCCCTTCTCGGAGGAAGTAATAGCCCTACGTCTCGGAGCCCGGAGGCGGTCGACTGGATTATGTGTGTATGAGTTACAGGGGTGCGAACCCTTTACACTGAGGAGGGGGTGGCTTATATAGAGTTCGCTAGACCCCTCCGGCCCTCAGTTATGCAGGGTTTAAGGTACATTAAGATCGGGCGTTACTACTAACACCACGAATAAAGTGCTATGATGACCATAAAAGCTACTTAATCACCGACCGCTTGTGTGCAGAGTGACTTTAGATCTCCTGGCTGTCGAGTGGTTGGCTTCATGGTCGAGTGATAGTCCTCATGGTCGAGTGATAGTCCTCATGGTCGATTGAAAGGTGGTTTCTTCTAGAGATGTCCTTGGGGAGGGCAGTTTGGAGAGGTCCATGACCCTACCCTAGGTACATAGCTTCATCATTAGCCCCCGAATGGATCGAGGTTTGAGTGGGAAAGAGGTTGAGAACTCTTCCGACCCATTTTTGTGCTATGAGTATATCTTGTTCTGGATCGGTGAACCTAGGTGATGACACCAACTTCTTTTTCAGTCGCCTTGATCCATTCTTAGTTTTGTCTAGTGAGTTTCTTTACTTGAAGAGCTCCGAGTGACGGTGTGGAGGAGATCCTCCGCCTGACAAGTTGTTCTGCTCCTCGCGGATTTCGCGGGATACGAATTTCGGGAAGCGCGCGGGTCGGAGGAGGCCGCAGTAATCGGATGGGATAGGGTGGAGCCGCCTCGGTCTCTGTGCCACCTTTTTCGCCACGTATCGCGCGCGCGACTGTTTGCGGGATTTGACAGGATCACCTGGACCTACAGGTCAGTCACTCGGAAGCAACTCCATATAAGCCGCTGGCCCAGGGCTTTTGAACAGTGCACCTTCATTTTTTCCCTTTCTTCTCAAGTTCCTCCGCCACCTATGCTCTCGTCTGAGCACCGCCAGTCTGTTCGAGCTTCATCTGCGGCGATGGTGAAGGAGAAGACGGCAGCCTTGGAGCGTGCGAAAAAAGCGACGGCGTAGGCGAAGGCGAAGAGGTCCGGTCGGGGCGGATCTTCCTCGAGGTCTGCCTTGCCGCCGGGCTGGATCCAGGGCGATTGGATGCCCTCGGTGATTCGTCAGGACGACATTGATGACCTGATCGAGGAAGGATTCATTCCTCAAAAATCTGCGTGCCTCCCGGGGAACGAGATCGAGCCGCAGCCTCGCGAGGGTGAGTGTGTCCTTATCGCCACTCACGTCGACCGTGGATTCTCCCTGCCCCCTCATCCTTTTTCCGGAGTTTCTTGAACTTTTTCGGAGCGCAACTCCATCACTTTACTCCAAATTCCATCGTGTATCTTGCTGCCTTCGTGTCTTTGTGCAAGAATTTCTTGGGTTGCCGTCCTCATTGGGGCCTCTTCAAACACATTTCACATGTCGTTCTCAGTCGGTTAAGAAAGCCAAGTCGAGTGACGATAAGACGCAAGTGATTCAGATGTGCGGGGGTCTTGGGATCCAAATGAGAAGCAAAAGTTATTTTCCAGCTATGATTCTTCCTGATTCAGTCCGCGGGTGGCAGTCGACTTGGTTCTACTGCAGAGACCAGCCGACCCCAGGACAGGCGACGGGTCTTCCCCCTTTCTCCCTGAACCGAGCAGAAAAACCTTCTTCTCTAAGAGTGACACCGGAAGAGAAGGCACAAGTCAAAGTGTTGGTTGGTCGAGTGGTTCAGCTTGTCCGCGACGGGTTGACTGGTATGGATTTACTAGAGGTCTTCCTCCGGAGACGCATCCAACCGCTCCAAGCTCGCGACCATCCGATGTGGATGTATTCGGACCTTGATGACACCACTCGAATTCACCCAGAGGAGGTCGAAGATGCTACGTTGGAGGGGTGGTAGTCAAGTATCACAGGGAACAAAGACAACCCCCGAGGAGCCAGGAGGATTCCTCCACTCGACCAATCATACAAAGTAGACCAGGTCCAATTCTGCACCTCTGACTGTGACCTTGCTTTCTTCATGTTGTTTGCTTAGAATTAGTCGACTGACTTTTGTCTTGTTTGTTGTCTTCTAGACCATTACTGAGATGTACTCGATGCCCAACGGGGCGCAAGAACAGGCCGAGGAGGGGGAGGCGAGCGGAGGCAAAAGCGAGGAGGAGTGGCAATCTGATGGTGAGGAGGAGGAGGATGACGATAGCTCCAGTGGAGAGGAGGAGGGAGAAGTCGATCCTCCTCGCACGAAAAGGCGATCCAAGCTCACCCACGACCCCGCGAGCGAGCGTGGCAAAGCGACCGCGCCTGTTGGGCAGTCGTCAAAACGCCCTCGGACGTCTTCTCCGGCACCGACTGAAAAAGCGCCGAAGCACCCATGAGCGGCGTCGTCAAAGCCGTCGAAGGCCTTGACCAAGATGAAAATGACCATTCCCACCATTTCCTGGTAACAGCAGAACTGTTTTCTTGTTTACCTTGGACAGGCTCTTGGTCGACTCATTGACTAAACCGACTGGTTTCTGAAATCTGCAGTGCTGCTACCTCCGAGACCTTCGCCAGGAACGAAGACCAGGAAATGGAAGACGCTGTCACTTCCAACCTTGGTACGATCTCTGTGGTTTCACTCTTGGTCGACTGACAGCCTTTTTTGGTCGATTGGATTTTCGTTTTTAACTTTGGATTTTTCCTGTAGCTCCTCCTCATGTCATTGATCTCCCTGATGATGATGACGAAGCGCCGCTGAGGCCGAGGAGGAATAGAAAGGCGCCGGCTAGCAAGACACCTCAGACTACATTAGTGCCTGAGACACCGGTTCAGGAGGGTGGCAATACCACTCAAACTTCCGTGTCCTTCGCTGTCCCGCTGACGAGTGTTCAGCCTTCATCGTCGACTGTTGACCCGCCCTCCCTTTTCTCCATGCACCACGTCCCAAAGGACCAAGTGGGTGCTGCTAAGGAGGCTATACGCCAGGCGGGGATCATGATGGAGCAGGTGAAGGTGGTCCGGGAAGCCAGCCAAGCGGCCTATGATGCTAGCTCAGCTCTTCAGAGCAATGTCCAGGTTAGTTAATCACCGCTTGTTCTGTTAGGATATGCTATCTGAAGACTCTCTTTCCGAAGATCTTTGCGTCTGTACACCCACTGGGTGTGTCGATTGAATTTTTTGGACTAGTGGGGGCACGCTGAGTGCACCCACTGGGTGTAGTCCCCGAGACTATGGTGGACTGCTAGCAGTCGACTTCAGTCTTTGTATTTTTGAGTTTCTTCACTCTAACTTCTTCACTCGGTCTGGTCGGACCATGTCGAATGGAATCTTGGAACCAGTGGGGCACGCTGAGTGCACCCACTGGGTGTAGTCCCCCAGACCGTGGTCGACTGCTGCAGTCGACTAAGGTCTGAAGAACCTGGGTTTTTTTAGGCAGACCATGATGAGACCGTGGCTGACTGCTGGTAGTTAGCTATGGTCTAGGATCATAACCTCTTTGTCTCTTTCGGTCGACTGATCAGACCAAGTCGGTCGAACCAGTGGGGGCACGCTGAGTGCACCCACTGGGTGTAGTCCCCGAGACTACTGTTGAATATTTTGATTCGGCTGTAGTCTTAGAAATGTTACGATTTTCTCTTAGTCACTCGGAAGCAACCTATCCTTGATGTCTGTCGACTGATTCTTCGCAGAAATCTTGCGAGCTCGTGGCTCGCTATACTGAATTGGAAAACAAACAGATCCAGCTCAACCTTGACTTGAAGCTTGCTCAGGAGAACTTGCAGAAGGCGAGAGACGAAGCAAAAGGTATGGCTGGTGAGAACTTGACGACTGTCTTTTCTTTCTGCCCATTCTTGATGCCGATCTCATTGTCATTTTGCAGATAAAATGGAGGAGGCTCTGAACAAGAAGGACCATGACCTTGCCAAGGCGCAGAAGGCGGCTTTGGAAAAAACGAAGCTTGCTGAAGAAAAACTGGCTTCAGTCGGTAAACTTGAAGAGGAGAACGCCAATCTGAAAGCTGCTCTTGACGCGGCCAACAAGGAGGTCAGCCGTCTGAAGAATGATAAGATAGCTCTGGATGACAAGGCTAGTGAACTGGTGGGGAAGAGGAACAATCTGGAGGCTTATCTGGGAGGGCTCGCCAAGAAGTTATTCATCATGCTTGAGGGTAATCTCTCCTACCCGACTGACTTGTTATCATCGGCTCAACGTAGAGCTACTGGTTTACCTTTGAATTGTGTTTACAGAATTCTGCCAAAACTTCGAGGAGGAGACCAGTCGAGTGGAGACAAACTTGGACCCCATCAACTCTCTGGTGAAGGATGAAGCTGCTATGAACGTGCTCCGACTGGAGTCTCGTGTTGCTAGTGTGGTCAACTACCTTGCTCGACTGAAGGTTGCGGCGTCGCGGATCGACACAACACTCTGGCCAGGAGCGACGCTTCAAAATGACCTCGAGTCTATAATGACTCGACTGAATGAAGTTCCAAGTCGAGTGCAGGAATGGAAGAAGTCTTCCGCCAGGTGCGGCACTGGCGTCGCTCTGTCCTTGGTCCGTGTTCACTGCAAGGAGGCGCGAGAGGAAAAGCTGGCGGCCATCAAAGTTGCCAATACCAAGAAGCATGACTTCTAGCCTTTCATGGAGACCTTCATTACCGCTGCTACTCGGATTGCTGATGGGATTGACTTTGACCAATTTGTCGTGCCCTCCAGTTCTCCACCTGAGGAGTAGAAAAAACTTCTATCCTTCGCTTTAAATTTGCCTCGGAATGCCGAGTGGTTTTGTAACCGATAAACTTTTACACGCTTGATGCCTGAGCACTTTTGATCTGAGATCCGGATCCTTAGGATGTTATCCGAACTTGGCTTATTTCCGAATATGCTTGCAGTTGCCTTCGAGCGAACTTTGTTCTTCACTCAAAATATACTTTGTGCTTGAGGCGCAACTCTGAGCTGGAAAATTCAGTCGACCTGCACTTCATCGTTCTTGCAGGTAGGGATGGAGCACAGATTGCAGTCGACCTGCGTCCTTGCGGATCGAGATGGAGCGCACGGTGTACTTGTGGCGAAGCTCCGAAGGATAAGGTAGCAGTCAACCTGCACCTCGTCGTCCTTGCGGATCGGGATGGAGCGCACTGTGTACTTGTGGCGTAGCTCCGAAGGAGAAGGTAGCAGTCGACCTGCACCTTGTCGTCCTTGCGGATTGGTATGAAGCACACGTTGTAATGTGGCGCCGCTCCGAAGGAGAAGGTAGCAGTCGACCTGCACCTCGTCATCCTTGCGGATTGGGATGAAGCGCACGTTGTACTTGTGGCGCCGCTCCGAAGGAGAAGGTAGCACTCGACCTGCACCTCATCGTCCTTACGGATCAGGATGAGGCGCATGTTGTACTTGTGGCGCCGCTCCGAAGGAGAAGGTAGCAGTCGACCTGCACCTTGTCGTCCTTGCGGATCGGGTGGATTTCATACTTAGGCGAGTACTTGGACTGCAGCTAAGCCCCCAAATGGGAGGATTGCTCTCCGCTCGGTAGGATTTTTTAAATACTTAGGCGAGTACTGGACTGCAGCTAAGCCCCCGAGTGGGAGGATTGCTCTCCACTCGGTAGGATTTTTTAAATACTTAGGCGAGTACTGGACTGCAACTAAGCCCCCGAGTGGGACGCTGGCTCACCACTCGGTAGGACTTTTAAATTCTTAGGCGAGTACTGGGCTGCAGCTAAGCCCCCGAGTGGGAGGATTGCTCTCCACTCCGTAGGATTTTTAAATACTTAGGCGAGTACTGGACTGCAGCTAAGCCCCCGAGTGGGAGGCTGGCTCACCACTCGGTAGGATTTTTAAATTCTTGGCGAGTACTGGGCTGCAGCTAAGCCCCCGAGTGGGAGGTTGGCTCACCACTCGGTAGGATTTTTAAAGTCTTAGGCGAGTACTGGGCTCCAGCTAAGCCCCCGAGTGGGAGGATTGCTCTCCACTCGGTAGGATTTTTTTAAAATACTTAGGCGAATACTGGACTGCAGCTAAGCCCCCGAGTGGGAGGCTGGCTCACCACTCGGTAGGATTTTTAAATACTTAGGCGAGTACTGGACTGCAGCTAAGCCCCCGAGTGGGAGGCTGGCTCACCACTCGGTAGGATTTTTTAAATACTTAGGCGAGTACTGGACTGCAGCTAAGCCCCCGAGTGGGAGGATTGCTCCCCACTCGGTAGGATTTTTTAAATACTTAGGCGAGTACTGGACTGCAGCTAAGCCCCCGAGTGGGAGGATTGCTCTCCACTCGGTAGGATTTTTTAAATACTTAGGCGAGTACTGGACTGCAGCTAAGCCCCCGAGTGGGAGGCTGGCTCACCACTCGGTAGGATTTTTAAAGTCTTAGGCGAGTACTGGGCTCCAGCTAAGCCCCCGAGTGGGAGGATTGCTCTCCACTCGGTAGGATTTTTAAATACTTAGGCGAGTACTGGATTGCAGCTAAGCCCCCGAGTGGGAGGCTGGCTCACCACTCGGTAGGATTTTTAAATTCTTAGGAGAGTACTGGGCTGCAGCTAAGCCCTCAAGTGGGAGGATTGCTGAGGGAGTCCTAGATTAGGGGGTGTCCGGATGGCCAGACTATACCTTCAGCCGGACTCCTGGACTATGAAGATACAAGATTGAAGACTTCGTCCCGTGTCCGGAAGGGACTTTCCTTGGCGTGGAAGGCAAGCTTGGCGTTGCGGATATTTAGATCTCCTACCTTTGTAACTGACTTTGTGTAACCCTAACCCTCTTCGGTGTCTATATAAACCGGAGGGTTTTAGTCCGTAGGACAACAGACAATAATCATACCATAGGCTAGCTTCTAGGGTTTAGCCTCCTTGATCTCATGGTAGATCTACTCTTGTACTACCCATATCATCAATATTAATCAAGCAGGACATAGGGTTTTACCTCCATCGAGAGGGCCCGAACTTGGGTAAAACTTCGTGTCCCTTGTCTCCTGTTACCATCCGCCTAGACGCACAGTTTGGGACCCCCTACCCGAGATCCGCCGGTTTTGACACCGACATTGGTGCTTTTATTGAGAGTTCCTCTGTGTCGTCGCTTTTAGGCCCGATGGCTCCTCCGATCATCAATAACGATGCATTCCAAGGTGAGACTTTTATCCCCGGACAGATCTTCGTATTCGACGGATTCGCACTGCGGGCCAATTCGCTTGGCCATCTAGAGCAGATCGAAAGCTACGCCCCTAGCCAGCAGGTCAGATTTGGAAGTTTAAACTACACGGCTGACGTCCGCGGGGACTTGATCTTCGACGGATTCGAGCCACAGCCGAGCACGCCGCACTGTCGCGATGGGCATGACCTAGCTCTGCCGCCGAACAGTGCCCCGGAGGCCGCGCACGCATCGGTTCCAACCCTTGATTCGGAACCAACTGCGCCGATTGAGGATGAGTGGTTGGATGCCGCCTTGGGGGCTGCGATCCCAACGGCGATCGAGCCGAACACCAGCCCTGCACTCCGCAAGGCTCGTGACTCTGCAGGGCCGGACTCCAAGCCCTTCGCGCCCCTGCCGATCAAATCCGATTGGGTGCCGATCATGGAGTTTACCGCCGCGGACATCTTTCAGCACTCGCCCCTTGGCGATATTCTGAAGTCATTAAAGTCTCTCTCTTTATCAGGAGAGCCCTAGCCGAACTGCGCTCAGCAAGGTTGGGATACGGACGACGAAGAAATTCAAAGCCCACCCACCACCCACTTTCTAGCCACTGTCGATGATTTAACCGACATGCTCGACTTCGACTCCGAAGACATCGACGGTATGGACGCCGATGTAGGAGACGACCAAGAACCAGCACCTATAGGGCACTGGAAAGCCACCTCGTCGTATGACATATACATGGTGGATACCCCAAAAGAAGGAGATGGCGATGGAACGGCAGGGGATGACCCCTCCAAGAAGAGACCTAAGCGCCGGCGTCAGCGGCGCCGCTCTAAATCCCGCCAAAGCAAAAACGGTGATTCCGGCACGGGAGATAATAATACTCCGGATAGCGCCGAAGAACACCCCCTCCAGCAAGATTCAGCACAGGAGGATGAAGAAGCCAGCCCTCATGAGAGATCGGCAGACAGAGAGGTTGAGGATGATAATTATATGCCTCCCTCCGAAGACGAGGCAAGCCTCGACGATGACGAATTCGTCGTGCCAGAGGATCCCGTCGAACAAGAGCGTTTCAAGCGCAGGCTTATGGCCACGCCAAGCAGCCTTAAGAAAAAACAGCAACAGCTTAGAGCTGACCAAGATTTGCTAGCCCACAGATGGACTGAAGTCCTCGCGGACGAAGAGTATGAACTCGAACGCCCCTCCAAGAGATACCCAAAGCGCAGGCTGCTACCCCGATTAGAGGAGGAAGCACCTAAACCTACATCACCAACGCATGACACAGCCGACCGGCCACCTCGTGGCCGTGACAGAGAGGCCTCTCGGCCCTCCACTCAAGCCGCACCCCGGCGCCGCTCAAAACATACTAAGGCACGGGAGAATGCGCCAGACCTGCGAGACATACTGGAGGACAAGGCAAGGCAAACAAGATCGATCTACGGATCGCGCGGGCACCCCATGGTACGTGACGGTGATCGTCACTCCGGATATAATAAATCCGGCCAGGCCGAACACAATAGACAAAGCTCGTTTGAGCTGCGTCGTGATATAGCCCAATACAGAGGCGCCGCACACCCACTATGCTTCACAGATGAAGTAATGGATCATAAAATGCCTGAGGGTTTCAAACCCGTGAACATCGAATCATACGATGGCACAACAAATCCGGCGGTATGGATCGAGGATTATCTCCTTCATATCCACACGGCCCGCGGTGATGATCTACACGCCATCAAATACCTCCCACTCAAACTTAAGGGACCAGCCCGGCATTGGCTTAACAGCTTGCCAGCAGAATCAATCGGTTCTTGGGAGGACCTGGAAGCCGCATTCCTTGACAACTTCCACGGCACTTATGTGCGACCACCAGACGCCGATGACCGAAGCCACATAATTCAGCAGCCAGAGGAATCGGCCAGAAAATTCTGGACACGGTTCCTAACAAAGAAAAATCAAATAGTCGACTGTCCGGACGCAGAGGCCCTAGCAGCCTTCAAGCATAACATCCGCGACAAGTGGCTTGCCCGGCACCTTGGACAGGAAAAGCCGAAATCTATGGCAGCCCTCACGACACTCATGACCCGCTTTTGCGCGGGAGAAGATAGCTAGCTAGCTCGTAGCAACAACTTGACCAAGAACCTTGGTAATTCAGACACCAAGGACAACAGTGGCAGGTCGCGTCGGAACAAGCAAAAACGCCGCGTTAACAGCGACAACAACGAGTATACGATAGTCAATGCCGGATTCACAGGCTATAAATCCGGTCAGCGGAAAAAACCATTTAAAAGAAACACTCAGGGCCCGTCCAGTTTGGACCGAATACTCGATCGCTTGTGCCAAATACATGGCACCCCCAAAAAGCCAGCCAATCACACCAACAGAGATTGTTGGGTGTTCAAGCAGGCAGGCAAACTAAATGCCGAAAATAGAGGCAAGGGGCTGCGTAGCGATGACGAGGAGGAACCCCGGCCGCCGAACAACAGTGGACAGAAGGGTTTTCCCCCACAAGTGCGAACGGTGAACATGATATACGCAACCCACATTCCCAAGAGGGAGCAGAAGCATGTGTTAAGGGACGTATATGTGATGGAGCCAGTCGCCCCAAAGTTCAACCCATGGTCCTCCGGCCTGATCACCTTCGATCGAAGGGACCACCCCACTAGCACACGTCATGGCGGATTCGCCGCATTGGTTCTAGACCCAATTATTGACGGATTTCATCTCACAAGAGTCCTTATGGACGGCGGCAGCAGCCTGAACCTGTTTTACCAGGATACAGTGCGAAAAATGGGCATAGATCCCTCGAGGATCAAGCCCACCAAAACGACCTTTAAAGGCGTCATACCAGGTGTAGAGGCCAACTGTACAGGCTCAGTCACACTTGAAGTGGTCTTCGGATCTCCGGATAATTTCCGAAGCGAGGAGTTAATCTTCAACATAGTCCCATTCCGAAGTGGCTATCACGCACTGCTCGGGCGAACCGCATTCGCAAGGTTCAATGCGGTGCCGCACTACGCATACCTCAAGCTCAAGATGCCAGGCCCTCGAGGAGTAATCACGGTCAATGGAAACACCGAACGCTCGCTCCGAATGGAGGAACACACGACGGCCCTCGCGGCGGAAGTACAAAGCAGTCTCTCAAGGCAGCTCTCCAGTCCGGCCGTTAAACGTCCGGACATCGTCAAGCGTGCCCGGAGTAACCCACAACAAGACCGCCTAGCACGTTCTGAGCAGGCGGCCCCAACCCCAGCCCTCGCGAACTAGCGAAACCAGTGCCTCGCGTACATAACTACACTCTCGAAATACCATGGGCACAGGGGAAGGGACACCATCACGGCACGCCCAAAACACGGCTTAAACCGCACTAGGGGCTGCCGATTTCTTTATTTTCTCTTACTTTCAGGACTCCATACTTCGGATGACCTATTCGGCAATTCAACTGCCGCACAAACGTTGCAAGAACCAGGGAAGCAGACAAGCCATGCCGCATTATGGAACTCCCAGGTGGTCTCTATCACGAGCAGTATACCTGTTTTGCATACAATTCCGCGGCCTGCCCCTGGACTGGACATGTCAAATAGTCCAGCTTTTTGCTTATCGCACTATTTGTATCGTTCTGCTTTGATCGCAGCATTTTTAATAAACAATGCATAACTTTTATCTATTTTTGCATTACTCTTTTTATGAATATATGTTCATTAATGACATTTTGCATCCGTACACTGTGGTACGGCCAATGCGCCAGGGGCTTGAGTACCCCTCAATATGGCGCGAAAAGTCCGAACACTTTCACAAGTGCGGCACCCCGAACTTATAGTATTATATGCATCGGCTCCGAATCATGTCTTGGGTCAATAGTTGGGTTTGCCCGGCTCCTATGTTTTGGTACCTTACGTTCCGCTATATCGGCTAAGGTAGCACTAGGAGAACTACTGCGATTGTGCCCCAGTTGAGCTGGGCTGAGCACCTCAGTAGAGAAAGCTAAAACTGACTGTCATGATGAAGCGAGAGACCGGTCACTGTTTAAGAGGTTTTTCGAGTCCCTAAAGAATTATGCCGCTTCGAGCAAGGAGTCGGCTTTGTCCGACCAAGGCGTGGATAGCGCCCCGAACTCGGTCTTCCTAATACTAGGGGCTTCACCGAAATTTAAAATTATAGAGTTCTATGGCTAAGTGAGAGTGTTCAAGCATTATAGTCCGATTGCCTTGTTCATTGTGCTGAGCGCCTCCCTTGAAGGACCCAAACATGGGCAAAAGAGTGCTCAGGTTTATCCCGAACACCCCAGCACTAGTGGCATGGGGGCAGAAGCTGACGACTGGCCATCTCTCAATTTTTGATAAACGGCCACACAGGAAGTAATATTTTAAATTCAAAAAGCGTTGCTTAGCGTATGAACAAGTTTTCAACGCACATGACAACACGAGCGAGTTTACTCAAAAATTACATCCTTGGTACATTCATCCGCCATAAGGCGGGCACCCTTCAGAACATCCTTATAATAGTTCTCGGGCTTGTGATGCTCCTTCCCCGGTGGTGGCCCGTCCTTCACAAGATTCTCACCATCCAGCTTGCCCCAGTGCACCTTAGCACGGGCAAGGGCCCTACGGGCGCCTTCAATGCAAACGGAGCGCTTGATGACCTCGAGCCTTGGATAGGCCTCCACCAGCCGCCGCACCAGCCCAAAGTAGCTCCCAGGCAGGGCCTCTCCAGGCCACAGCCGAACTATGAGGCCCTTCATGGCCTGTTCGGCCACCTTGTGGAGCTCGACCAGCTACTTCAGCTTGTCGCTCAGGGGCACTGGGTGTCCGGCCTTAGCATACTGAGACCAGAACACCTTCTCCGTCGAGCTGCCCTCCTCAGCTCGGTAGAATGCGGCGGCATTGGACACACTACGGGGAAGATCTGCGAATGCTCCTGGAGAGCTCCGGATTCGGGTAAGTAACAAGAAGCTCACTTTTACATGTTTGCTTTGCATAAAGAATGCCTTACCCGCCGCTATCTTTTTCACCGCATCCAACTCCTGGAGGGCCTTCTGGGATTCAGCCTTGGCAGACTTGGCATTTTCAATAGCTGCCACGAGCTCGGTCGCTCGTGTCTTTCAGTCAAGCTCTAAACTCTCATGTTTTTCCATGAGAGCCTGGAGCTCTTGCCGCACCTCGCCAACCTCGGCTTCATACCTCTCCCACTCGGAGCGCTCCGTGGCCGCTCTCTTATCGGCCTCGGCCAACGCTTGCTTGAGGGTCGCCACCTCAGTTGTGGCCCCTACAATAGCCATGTTAATCCTGTCATATTTTTGCAATTGCACTTTTATATTTTCTTTTTTTCTATAAGGTATTTCCTACCTTCTTTCTTGTCGAGCTGCCGTTTGGCAAGGCCGATGTCGGTGTCAAAACCGGCGGATCTTTGGTAGGGGGTCCCGAACTGTGCGTCTAGGCGGATGGTAACAGGAAACAAGGGACACAATGTTTTACCCAGGTTCGGGCCCTCTTGATGGAGGTAAAACCCAACGTCCTGCTTGATTAATATTGATGATATGGGTAGTACAAGAGTAGATCTACCACGATATCAAGGAGGCTAAACCCTAGAAGCTAGCCTATGGTATGATTGTTGTATGTTGAGATTCTTGTCCTACGGACTAAAATCCTCCGGCTTATATAGACACCGGAGAGGGTTAGGGTTACACAAAGTCGGTTACAATGGTAGGAGATCTAAATATCAGCATCGCCAAGCTTGCCTTCCACGCCAAGGAAAGTCCCATTCGGACACAGGACGAAGTCTTCAATCTTGTATCTTCATCGTCCAGGAGTCTGGCTGAAGGTATAGTCCGGCCATCCGGACACCCCCTAATCCAGGACTCCCTCAGTAGCCCCTGAACCAGGCTTCAATGACGACGAGTCCGGCGCGCAAATTGTCTTCAGCATTGCAAGGTGGGTTCCTCCTCCAAGTTCTTCATAAAAGATTTTAAACACCAAGAGTAGTGTCCGGCTCTGCAAAATAAGTTTCCACATATTGCCATAGAGAGAATAAAATTAACACAAATCTAATCTGCTGACGTATTCCGTAGCGTGACATCACACTACGGCCAAGCCTTTATTCAAATCGTTTTTGCTTCTCCACCTCAACGCGTTTTGCGAGGCGGTTTCCTTGGCACGTCTTGTCAAAGCAGAGATCGTGTCCCCCATTTATGAGATTCTCATAAATACGGACGTGGGTAACCCAACCGCGCCATTTATCACGGCACTTGGGAGGCAAGCGAGGTTTACTAGGCTGGTGGGGACGCATAGCCGCATCCACCCATATAAGGGGATAAGGATCCACCTTTTTACCTACGCCTTCTTCCTCCTTTGCCTATCCATCTTCCGCGCACTCGAGCTCCAGCGCCCAAGCCCGCACTTCCCACCTCAACCTTCTCCAGCAATGTCCGGAGCGGGAGGCAAGTGGATGGTCTCCTCCGTCACGGAGGGCCATGTCAAAAATCTGAGGAAGGCCGGATACTTGTCCAAAGACATCGCGCACCGGCTCCCTGAAAAGGGGCAGCTTCTCCCCACCCCAGAGCCCCATGAGAGGGTTGTATTCCTTCCCCACTTCCTTCGTGGACTGGGCTTTCCTCTCCACCCATTTGTCCAGGGGCTCATGTTCTACTATGGCCTGGATTTCCATGATCTGGCCCCGAACTTCATCCTCAACATCTCGGTGTTTATCGTCGTGTGCGAGGCCTTCCGTCGCATCCGCCCCCATTTTGGCCTTTTGCTCAAGACTTTCAACATCAAGCCGAAGGTGGTGCGCAGCAGCCAAGCGGAGTGCGGAGGCGCCATGGCGGGCAAGATGGCCAACGTCCTATGGCTCGAGGGCTCCTTGGTGGAGACCTTGAAGGGGTGGCAGTCAGGGTGGTTTTACATCACCGAGCCGCGCGATCCGGAATGGATTGCAACCCCTGAGTTCCGGTCCGGACCCCCTATGCGACTCACGTCCTGGAAAGAGACATGCCTTGTCATGGGGCGACGAGGGAGAGGTGACCGGACTGCAAACATGTATCCAGTCCCTGGTGAACAAGCGACTCAAGCTTGTCAATATAGTCCAGGTTATGCTCGTCCACCGGATCCTCTCGTGTCAACAATGGGACTTCAATCTGTGGGAGTTCGACCTGACGCAGCACCAAACCCTGAATAGGCTCTTCAATACAACGTACGAAGACGCCTGGAAGGTGCTTTTCAAAGGCGCCGAGGCTCCCGCATCCGCATCCGAGGATCGCGGATTCAGCACGCAGTGTTCAGCTAGTGCGGTGAGTTATCTTTACCTTTTACAGGACATTTGTTTCTCATAGTTTGACTCTATGCGGGATCTAAACTCCCTTACCTTTGACAGGAATGGCAGGTGAAGTCCGGACCAATTAACTGTCCGGCTCCTTTGCCCGAAGACCCAGCAGACACTCGTTTACCGAAGCTGCTGGCTCCGGCGCCTTACGTGGTGCCGGAGAAGAAGGCCACAGGGACTCGAAAGAGTTCCCGTCATACAGTGGTATCGGACTTGTCGTCCGACGAATCCGAGATGCACTCCTACCGTGAAGACGAGGAGGAGGAAGAAGAACCCTCTCCCCCTCCAGCGGGGGGAGGAAAGAAGAGGAAGGCCGCCCCAACGGGGGAAGCCGAAGGGTCCAAGAATGGGAAAACCCTTCCTCCGGACTACTCCGCCAACGCTGACGACGACGAAGAGGAGTGGCCGGACAGAGCCAAACGTCCGGCAAAATCGTAAGTATTCGGATACCAGAGTAACTCATAATATCCCTGTTGTTGCACAGCTTTACCCTAATGTTGAATATAATTATGCAGGCCGCCCCGGGCCGGACTCGACGAGTTGTCGAGCGGCTCCCTGGATTCATCGGACGTGAACTCAGTTCCGCCCGCTGCCTTCCCCCGCACTGCGCACGATGCCGAAGTGGCGTCGCGACAAGCTCCGGGGCAAGAGGAGGTGGTCCTGGAGGAGCCGCGAGGCGACCTCCCGGACTCCAGGAGTAAAGGGGACAAGACCCCCCAGGGCTCCAAGCCCGGCTTTGAGCCGGACACCGCGCCGGAATCCTCAACAGTTCTGGACCGCGGTAGGCAAACTCCTTCTAAGAGGAGCAAGCCTTCTGAGCCGGCAGCCTCCGTCCAGCCGGAGGTGCCGGACAATCTGCTGGAAGTGCTTAATGGCGCCTCCATCGACGAGGAGCACTGTACTATTATGAGTACGGTGATCCAGAAGGTTCAGTCCGCCAAGAGCGGACTGACTGAAGCTTGTGCCAGCCTTCTAACAGGCTCTGAGGTAAGTAAAATATGTAAAAATATTACTGCATAGACAGTAGCCCCTGATGCTCTGTTTGGCGTTCGGAAAGAAAAGCCGAATAGAGGATCTATTAAATTTCGTAGGAGTCTAACAAAAAAGAGTCAATATGTGTATGCAGGCTTCGCAGCTAGCCACCGCCGCACTGACTGCGGAGGTGGGTGCCCTGAAGAAGGGCCTTGAGCGGACCGAGCAAGAGCTCAGCCTTGCCAAACGGCAGCTTGAGGAGAAGGATGGTAAGAGATACCTTATAGAAAAATATATACAAAAAAGATGCAATTGCAAAAAATGACAGGATTGTACTGCTTATTGTAGGGGCCACGACTGAGGTGGCGACCCTCAAGCAGGCACTGTCCAAGGCCGAGAAGAGAGCGGCCATGGAGCGCACCGAGTGAGAGAAATTTGAGGCCCAGGTTGGCGAGGTGCAGCAAGAGCTTCAGGCTCTCATGAAAAAACATGAGAGTTTGGATCTTGACTCGAAGACGCGAGCGTCCGAGCTCGCGGCGGCCCTTGATACTGCCAAGTCTGCCAAGGCCGAATCCCAGAAGGCCCTCCAAGAGTTGGAGGCGGTGAAAAAGATAGCGGCGGGTAAGGCATTCTTTATGCAAAGCAGACATATAAAAGTAAACTACTTGTTACTTACCCGAATCCGGAGTTCTCCAAGAGCATTCGTAGATCTTCCCTGCAGTGTATCCAATGCCGCCGCATTCTACCGAGCCGAGGAAGACAGATCGACGGGGAAGGTGTTCTGGTCTCAGTACGCTGAGGCCGGACACCCTGTGCCCTTGAGCGACCAGCTGAAGCAGCTGGTCGAGCTCCACAAGGCGGGCGAACAGGCCATGAAGGGCTTCATAGTTCGACTGTGGCCTAGAGAGGCCCTGCTTGGGAGCTACTTCGGACTGGTGCGGCGGCTGGTGGAGGCCTGTCCAAGGCTCGAGGTCATCAAGCGCTTCGTCTGCATCGAGGGTGCCCGTAGGGCCCTTGCTCATGCAATGGTGCACTGGGGTAAGCTGGACGGTGAGAAGCTTGTGAGGGACGGGCCGCCGCCGGGGAAGGAGCATCGCAAGCCCGAGAACTATTACAAGGATGTTCTTGCTGGTTCCCGCCTTATGGCGGATGAATGTACCAAGGATGTAATTTTTGATGAACTCGCTCGTGTTATCCTGTGTGCTGAAAACTTGTTCATATGCGCTAAACAATGCTTGTTGAATTTAAAATATTACTTTATGTGCGACCGTTTATCAAAAATTGAGAGATGGCCAGTCGTCGGCTTCTGCCCCCATGCCACTAGTGCTGGGGTGTTCGGGATAAACCTGAGCGCTCTTTTTCCCATGATTGGGTCCGTCGAGGGAGGCGCTCAGCACAACGAACAAGGCAATCGGACTATAATGCTTGAACACTCTCACTTAGCCATAGAACTCTATAATTTTAAATTTCGGCGAAGGCCCTAATATTCGGAAGACCGAGTTCGGGGCGCTATCCACGCCTTGGCCGGACAAAGCCGGTTCCTCGCTCTAAGCGGCATAAGTCTTTAAGGACTCGAAAAACCTCTCGAACAGCGACCGGTCTCTCACCTCATCATGACAGTCAGTTTTAGCTTTCTCTACTGAGGTGCTCAGCCCAGCTCAACTGGGGCACAGTCGCAGTAGTTCTCCTAGTGCTACCTTAGCCGATATAGCGGAATGTAAGGCACCAAAACATAGGAGCCGGGCAAACCCAACTATTGACCCAAATCATGATTCGGAGCCGATGCATATAGTGCTATAAGTTCGGGGTGCCGCACTTGTGAAAGTGTTCGGACTTCTCACACCATATTGAGGGGTACTAAAGCCCCTGGCGTATTTTTCCGTACCACAGTGTACAGGTGCAACATGTCATTAATAAACATATATATATATATATATATATATATATATATATATATATATATATATATAAAGAGAATAGTGCAAAAAATAGACAAAAGCTATGCATTGTTTATAGAAAGGCTGCTATCAAAGCAGAACGATACAAATAGTGCGATAAGCAAAAGAAATTGGACTATTTAACATGTCCTGGCCAGGGGCAGGCCGCGGAATTGTATTCAAAACAGGTATACTGCTCGTAATAGAGACCACCAGGGAGTTCCATAATGCGGCATGGCTTGTCTGCTTTCCTGGATCTTGCATCGTTTGTGCGGCAGTTGGATTGCCGAACAGGTCGTCCGAAGTATGGATTCCTGAAAGTAAGAGAAAATTAAAAGAGAATCCGGCAGCCCCTGGTGCGGTTTAAGCCGTATTTCGGGCATGCCGCGATAGTGCCCCTCCCCCTGTGCCCATGGTATTTCAAGAGCGTAGTTATGTATGCAAAGCACTGGTTTCGCTATATCGCAAGGGCTGGGGTTGGGGCCTCATTGCTACGCTAGCTCGGAACGTGTCAGGTGGTCTTGTTGTAGGTTACTCTAGGCCCGCTTGACAGTGTCCGGCTTTTTGAAGGCCGGGCTGGAGAATTGCCTAGAGAGGCTGCTTTGTACTTCTGCTGCGAGCGCTGCCGCGTGCTCCTCCATTTGGAGGGAGCGTTCAGTGTTTCCATTGACTGTGATTACTCCTCGAGGGACTGGCATCTTGAGCTTGAGGTATGCATAGTGCGGTACCGCATTGAACTTTGCAAATGCGGTTCGCTCGAGCAGTGTATGATAGCCACTGCGGAACGGGACTATGTCGAAGATTAACTCCTCGCTTCGGAAGTTATCCGGAGATCCGAAGACCACTTCAAGTGTGATTGAACCTGTACAGTTGGCCTCTACACCTGGTATGACGCCTTTAAAGGTCGTTTTGGTGGGCTTGATCCTTGAGGGATCTATGCCCATTTTCTGCACTGTATCCTGGTAAAGCAGGTTCAGGCTGCTGCCGCCGTCCATAAGGACTCTTGTGAGATGAAATCCGTCAATGATTGGGCCAAGAACCAATGCGGCGAACCCGCCATTACGGATGCTAGTGGGGTGGTCCCTTCGATCAAAGGTGATTGGGCAGGAGGACCATGGGTTGAACTTTGGGGCGACTGGCTCCAGCGCGTATATGTCCCGTAATGCACGCTTCCGCTTCCTTTTAGGGATGTGGGTTGCCTATATCATGTTCACCGTCCGCACTTGTGGGGGAAAACCCTTATGTCCGTTGTTGTTTGGCGGCCTGGGCTCCTCCTCGTCGTTGCTATTCAGCCCCTTGTCTTTATTTTCGGCATTTAACTTGCCCACCTGCTTGAACACCCAACAATTTCTGTTGGTGTGATTGGCTGGCTTTTCGGGGGTGCCATGTATCTGGCACAAGCGGTTGAGTATTCGGTCCAAACTAGACGGGCCCTGAGTGTTTCTTTTGAATGGTTTTTTCCGCTGACCGGATTTGTAGCCTCCGAATCCGGCATTGACTGCCGTATCCTCGTTGTTGTCGCTGTTAACACGGCGTTTCTGCTTGTTCCGGCGCGACCTGCCGCTTTTGTCCTTGGTATCCGAATTACCAGGGCTGTTGGTTAAGTTGTTGCTGTGAGCTAGCCAGCTATCTTCTCCCGCGCAAAAGCGGGCCATGAGTGTCATAAGGGCTGCCATAGATTTCGGCTTTTCCTATCCCAGGTGCCGGGCGAGCCACTCGTCATGGATATTAGGCTTGAAGGCCGCTAGGGCCTCTGCGTCCGGACAGTCGACTATTTGGTTTTTCTTTGTTAGGAACCGCATCCAGAATTTCCTGGCCGATTCCTCTGGCTGCTGAATTATGTGGCTTACGTCATCGGCGTCCGGTGGTCGCACATAGGTACCCTGGAAATTGTCGAGGAATGCGGTTTCCAGGTCCTCCCAAGAACCGATTGAATCTGCTGGCAAGCTATTAAGCCAATGTCGGGCCGGTCCCTTAAGTTTGAGCGGGAGGTATTTGATGGCGTGTAGATCATCGCCGCGGGCCATGTGGATATGAAGGAGATAATCCTCGATCCATACCGCAGGATCTATTGTGCCATCGTATGATTCAATGTTTACGGGTTTGAAGCCCTCAGGGATTTTATGATCCATTACTTCATCTGTGAAGCATAGTGGGTGTGCGGCGCCTCTGTACTGGGCTATATCACGACGCAGCTCAAAGGAGCTTTGTCTATTGTGTTCGGCCCGGCCGGATTTATTGTATCCGGAGTGACGATCACCGTCACGTGTCGCGGGGCGCCCGCGCGATCCGTAGATTGATCTTGTTTGCCTTGCCTTGTCCTCCAGTATATCTCGCAGGTCTGGCGCGTTTTCCCGTGCCTTAGCGTGTTTTGAGCGGCGTCGGGGCATGGCTTGAGTGGAGGGCCTAGAGGCCTCTCTGTCACGGCCACGAGGTGGCCGGTCGGCCATGTCATGCGCTGGTGATGTAGGTGCTTCCTCCTTTAATCGGGGTAGCAGCCTGCGTTTTGGGTAACGCTTGGAGGGGCGTTCGAGTTCATACTCTTCGGTCGCAAGGACTTCAGTCCATCTGTCAGCCAGCAAATCTTGATCAGCTCTAAGTTGTTGCTGCTTTTTCTTGAGGCTGCTTGCCGTGGCTAAAAGCCTGCGTTTAAAACGCTCTTGTTCGGCGGGATCTGATTGTTGGAAATATGCCCTAGAGGCAATAATAAAAGCATTATTATTATATTTCCTTATTCATGATAATTGTCTTTATTCGTGCTATAATTGTGTTAACCGGAAATCGTAATACATGTGTGAATAACAGACAACAATATGTCCCTAGTGAGCCTCTAGTTGACTAGCTCGTTGATCGACAGATAGTCATGGTTTCCTGACTATGGACATTGGATGTCATCGATAACGGGATCACATCATTAGGAGAATGATGTGATGGACAAGACCCAATCCTAAACATAGCATAAGATCGCTTAGTTCATTTGCTAGAGTTATCCAATGTCAAGTATCCTTTCCTTAGACCATGAGATCATGTAACTCCCGGATACCGTAGGAGTGCTTTGGGTATGCCAAACGTCACAACGTAACTGGGTGACTATAAAGGTACACTACGGGTATCTCTGAAAGTGTCTGTTGGGTTGACATGGATCGAGACTGGGATTTGTCACTCCGCTTGACGGAGAGGTATCACCGGGCCCTCTCGGTAATGCATCATCACAATGAGCTCAAGGTGATCAAAGTGTTTGATCACGGGAACATGCATTACGGTACGAGAAAAGTGACTTGCCGATAACGAGATTGAACGAGGTACTGGGATACCGACGATCGAATCTCGGGCAAGTAAAATACCAATTGACAAAGGGAATCGTATACGGGATTAATTGAATCCTCGACATCGTGGTTCATCCGATGAGATCATCGTGGAGCATGTGGGAGCCAACATGGGTATCCAGATCCCGCTGTTGGTTATTGCCCGAGAGCCGTCTCGGTCATGTCTGCATGTCTCCCGAACCCGTAGGGTCTACACACTTAAGGTTCGGTGACGCTAGGGTTGTGAAGATATGTATGTGCAGTAACCCGAATGTTGTTCGGAGTCCCGGATGAGATCCCGGACGTCACGAGGAGTTCCGGAATGGTCCGGAGGTAAAGAATTATATATAGGAAGTGCTATTTTGGCCATCGGGACAAGATTCGGTGTTATCGGTATTGTACCGGGACCACCGGAGGGGTCCCGGGGTCCACCAGGTGGGGCCACCTGCCTTGGTGGGCCACATGGGCCTTAGGGGGTGCGCCTTGGCCTGCTTGGGCCAAGGGGAACCAGCCCCAAGGGCCCATGCGCCAAAGAGGCTTGGAGAGGGAGAGTCCAAAGGGGGGAAGGCACCTCCGAGGTGCCTTGGGGAGGATGGACTCCTCCCCCCCCCTCTTGGCCGCACCCCTTCCTTGGAGGAAGGGGCAAGGCTGCGCCCTCCCCCCCTATAATGCACCTATATAAAGGGGGGCAGGGGAGGGGGCTGCGCACCCAATGCCCTGGCGCCCCCTCCTCCCTGCAACACCTCCTCCTCCTCCCGTAGTTGCTTAGCGAAGCCCTGCCGGAGTTCTGCTGCATCCACCACCACACCGTCGTGCTGGATCTTCCTCAACCTCTCCTCCCCCTTGCTGGATCAAGAAGGAGGAGACGTCTCCCATCCCGTACGTGTGTTGAACGCGGAGGTGCCGTCCGTTCGGTACTAGATCATCGGTGAATTGGATCACGGCAAGTACGACTACCTCATCCACGTTCACTCGAACGCTTCCGTTGCGATCTACAAAGTGGTATGTAGATGCTATCTAATCTGAATACTCGTTGCTAGATGAACTCATAGATGGATCTTGGTGAAACCGTAGGAAAAATTTTAATTTTCTGCAACGTTCCCCAATAGTGGTATCAGAGCTAGGTCTATGCGTAGTTCTTCTTGTGCGAGTAGAACACAATTTGTTGTGGGCGTAGATGTTGTCAATTCTTCTTGCCGTTACTAGTCAATCTTGATTCAGCGGTATTGTGGGATGAAGCGGCCCGGACCAACTTTACACGTACGCTTACGTGAGACCGGTTCCACCGACTAACATGCACTAGTTGCATAAGGTGGCTGGCGGGTGTCTGTCTCTCCTACTTTAGTTGGATCGGATTCGATGAACAGGGTCCTTATGAAGGGTAAATAGAGATTGACGAATCACGTTGTGGTTTTACGTAGGTAAGAAAACGTTCTTGCTAGAACCCTAATTCAGCCACGTAAAACTTGCAACAACAATTAGAGGACGTCTAACTTGTTTTTGCAGCAAGTGCTAAGTGATATGATATGGCCAAAGTTGTGATGTATGATGAATGATCTATATGTGATGTATGAGATGTTCATGCTATTGTAATAGGAATCACGACTTGCATGTCGATGAGTATGACAACCGGCAGGAGCCATAGGAGTTGTCTTTATTTTTGTATGACCTGCGTGTCATTGAGAATCGCCATGTAAATTACTTTACTTTATTGCTAAACGCGTTAGCCATAGTAGTAGAAGTAATAGTTGGCGAGCAACTTCATGGAGACACGATGATGAAGATCATGATGATGAAGATCATGGTGTCAAGCCGGTGACAAGATGATCATGGAGCCCCAAGATGAAGATCAAAGGAGCTATGTGATATTGGCCATATCATGTCACGTTTATTATTTGATTGCATGTGATGTTTATCATGTTTTGCATCTTGTTTACTTAGAACGACGGTAGTAAATAAGATGATCCCTCATAATAATTTCAAGAAAGTGTTCACCCTAACTGTGCACCGTTGCTAAGGTTCGTCGTTCCGAAGCACCACGTGATGATCGGGTGTGATAGGTCCTTACATTCGCATACAACGGGTGTAAGACAGATTTACACACGCAAAACACTTAAGGATTAGCTAACAGTTTTTCTATCATACCCGAAGGAAATTCAAAGGGAACATTTTCATTTTCAGTAGGTTCAGTAGGTTGAAGAGCAACTCTTTTCTCTACTGGTCGGGGTGAAGATACCCCGAACAAGCCCCTCAGAGGATTACTTGCCATAGTAACAAGTGACAGTAAATTGTAACGAGCAACAAGTAACAAAAGAAAATAAAGTGCAGCAAGGTGGCCCAATCCTTTTTGTATCAAAGGACAAGCCTGGACAAACTCTTATAATACGAAAACCACTACCGAGGACACATGGGAATATCGTCAAGCTAGTTTTCATCACGTTCATATGATTCGCGTTCGGTACTTTGATAATTTGATATGTGGGTGGACCGGTGCTTGGGTGCTGTTCTTACTTGAACAAGCATCCCACTTATGATTAACCTCTGTTACAAGCATTCGCAACTACAACAAAAGTATTAAGGTAAACCTAACCATAGCATGAAACATATGGATCCAAATCAGCCCCTTACGAAGCAACGCATAAACTAGGGTTTAAGCTTCTGTCACTTTAGCAACCCATCATCTACTTATTACTTCCCAATGCCTTCCTCTACGCCCAAATAATGGTGAAGTGTTATGTAGTTGACATTCACATAACACCACTAGAGGCTAGGCAACATACATCTCATCAAAATATTGAACGAATATCAAATTCACATGACTACTGAGGGAGTCCTAGATTAGGGGGTGTTCGGATAGCCGGACTATACCTTCAGCCGGACTCCTGGACTATGAAGATACAAGATTGAAGACTTCGTCCCGTGTCCGGATAGGACTTTCCTTGGCGTGGAAGGCAAGCTTGGCAATGCGGATATTCAGAATCTCCTACCATTGTAACCGACTTTGTGTAACCCTAACCCTATCCGGTGTCTATATAGACCGGAGGGTTTTAGTCCGTAGGACAACTCCAACATACAACAATCATACCATAGGCTAGCTTCTAGGGTTTAGCCTCCTTGATCTCGTGGTAGATCTACTCTTGTACTACCCATATCATCAATATTAATCGAGCAGGACGTAGGGTTTTACCTCCATCAAGAGGGCCCGAACCTGGGTAAAACATTGTGTCCCTCGTCTCCTGTTACCATCCGCCTAGACGCGTAGTTCAGGACCCCCTACCCGAGATCCGCCGGTTTTGACACCGACATTGGTGCTTTCATTGAGAGTTCCTCTGTGTCGTTGCTTTTAGGCCCAATGGGTCCTTTGATCATCAACAACAATGCGGTCCAGGGTGAGACTTTTCTCCCCGGACAGATCTTCGTCTTCGGCGGCTTCGCACTGCGGGCCAATTCGCTTGGCCGCCTGGAGCAGATCGAAAGCTACGCCCCTGGCCATCAGGTCAGATTTGGAAGTTTAAACTACATGGCTGACATCCACGGGGACTTGATCTTCGACGGATTCGAGCCACAGCCAAGCGCGCCGCACTGTCTCGATGGGCATGATCTAGCTCTGCCGCCGAACAGTGCCCTAGGGGCCGCACACGATTTTGTTCCGAACCTCGATTCGGAGCCTACTGCGCCAATCGAGGATGAGTGGTTGGACGCCGCCTCGGGGGCTGCGATCTCAAAGGCGATCGAGCCGAACACCAGCCCCGCACTCCGCAAGGCCTGTGACTCTGAGGGGCCGGATTCCTCTCCGGACTCCGAGCCCTCCGTGCGCCTGCCGATCGAATCCGATTGGGCGCCGATCGTGGAGTTCACCGCCGCGGACATCTTTCAGCACTCGCCCTTCGGCGACATTATGAAATCGCTAAAGTCTCTCTCTTTATCAGGAGAGCCATGGTCGGACTACGGTCAGCAAGGTTGGGATACGGACGATGAAGAAATTCAAAGCCCACCCACCACCCACTTTGTAGCCACTGTCGATGACCTAACCGACATGCTCGACTTCGACTCCCAAGACATCGACGGTATGGACAACGATGCAGGAGACGACCAAGAACCAGCACCTGTAGGGCGCTGGAAGGCCACCTCGTCATATGACATATATATGGTGGACACTCCAAAAGATGGAGAGGGCGACGGAACAGTGGGGGATGACACATCCAAGAAACACCCCAAGCGCCGGCGTCAGCGGCGCCGCTCTAAATCCCGCCAAAGCAAAAACGGTGATTCCGGCACCGGAGATAATAATACTCCGGATAGCGCCGAAGAACACCCCCTCTAGCAAGATTCAGCATAGGAGGATGGAGAAGCCAGCCCTCACGAGAGAGCGGCATACAGAGAGGTTGAGGATGATAATTACATGCCTCCCTCTGAAAACGAGGCAAGCCTCGACGACGACGAATTCGTCGTGCCAGAGGATCCCGCCGAACAAGAGTGTTTTAAACACAAGCTCTTGGCCACGGCAAGCAACCTCAAGAAAAAGCAGCAACAACTTAGAGCTGATCAAGATTTGCTAGCTGACAGATGGACTGAAGTCCTTGCGGCCGAAGAGTATGAACTCGAACGCCCCTCCAAGAGTTACCCAAAGCGTAGGCTGCTACCCTGATTAGAGGAGGAAGCACCTACATCACCAGTGCATGACATGGCGGACCGGCCACCTCGTGGCCGTGACAGAGAGGCCTTTAGGCCCTCCACTCAAGCCATGCCCCAGCGCCGCTCAAAACATGCTAAGGCAGGGGAAAACGCGCCAGACCTGTGAGAGATACTGGAGGACAAGGCAAGACAAACAAGATCGATCTACGGATCGCGTGGGTGCCCTATGGTACGTGACGGGGATCGTCACTCCGGACATAATAAATCCGGCAGGGCCGAACACAGTAGACAAAGCTCATTCGAGTTGTGTCGTGATATAGCCCAATACAGAGGCGCCGCACACCAACTATGCTTCACAGATGAAGTAATGGATCATAAAATCCTTGAGGGTTTCAAACCCGTGAACATCGAATCATACGATGGCACAACAGATCCTGCAGTATGGATCGAGGATTATCTCCTTCATATCCACATGGCACGCGGCGATGATCTACACGCCATCAAATACCTCCCACTCAAACTTAAGGGACCAGCCCGGCATTGGCTTAACAGCTTGCCAGCAGATTCGATCGGTTCTTGGGAGGACCTGGAAGCCGCATTCCTCAACAATTTCCAGGGTACCTATGTGTGACCACCAGACGCGGATGACCTAAGCCACATAATTCAGCAGCCAGAGGAATCGGCCAGGCAATTCTGGACACGGTTTCTAACAAAGAAAAACCAAATAGTCGACTGTCCGGACGCAGAGGCCCTAGCAACCTTCAAGCATAATATCCGCGACGAGTGGCTTGCCCGGCACCTGGGACAGGAAAAGCCGAAATCTATGGCAGCCCTCACGACACTCATGACCCGCTTTTGCACGCGAGAAGACAGCTGGCTAGCTCGCAGCAACAACTTAACCAAGAACCTTGGTAATTCGGATACCAAGGACAAAAGTGGCAGGTCGCGCCGGAACAAGCAAAAATGCCAGATTCCGAGGCTACAAATCCGGTCAGCGGAAAAAGCCATTCAAAAGAAATACTCAGGGCCCATCCAGTTTGGACCGAATACTCGACCGCTTGTGCCAGATACATGGCACCCCCGAAAGGCCAGCCAATCACACCAACAGGGATTGTTGGGTGTTCAAGCAGGCAGGCAAGTTAAATGCCGAGAATAGAGACAAGGGGCTGCATAGCGACGACGAGGAGGAGCACAGGCCACCGAACAACAGTGGACAAATGGGTTTTCCCCCGCAAGTGCGGACGGTGAACATGATATATGCAACCCACATCCCCAAGAGGGAACGGAAGCGTGCGTTACGGGACGTATACGCGCTGGAGCCAGTCGCCCTAAAGTTCAACCCATGGTCCTCCTGCCCGATCACTTTTGATCGAAGGGACCACCCCACTAGCATCCGTCATGGCGGGTTTGCCGCATTGGTTCTAGACCCAATTATTGACGGATTTCATCTCACAAGAGTCCTTATGGACGGTGGCAGCAGCCTGAACCTGCTTTACCAGGATACAGTGCGGAAAATGGGCATAGATCCCTCGAGGATTAAGCCCACCAAAACGACCTTTAAAGGTGTCATACCAGGTGTAGAGGCCAACTATACAGGCTCAGTCACAATTGAAGTGGTCTTCGGATCTTCGGATAACTTCCGAAGCGAGGAGTTAATCTTCGACATAGTCCCGTTCCGCAGTGGCTATCACGCACTGCTCGGACGAACCGCATTCGCAAAGTTCAATGTGGTACCGCATTACGCATACCTCAAGCTCAAGATGCCAGGCCCTCGAGGAGTAATCACGGTCAACGGAAACACCGAACGCTCTCTCGGAACGGAGGAGCATACGACAGCGCTCGCAGCAGAAGTACAAAGCAGCCTCTCCAGGCAATTCTCTAGTCCGGCCTTCAAAAAGCCAGACACTGTCAAGCGCGCCCAGAGTAACCTACAACAAGACCGCCTGGCACGTTCTGAGCAGGCGTAGCAATGCAGCCCCAACCCTAGCCCTCGCGAAATAGCAAAACTAGTGCTTCGCGTACATAACTACGCTCTCAAAGTACCATGGGCGCAGGGGAAGGGGCACCATCACGGCATGCCCGGAACATGGCTTAAACCATACTAGGGGCTGCCGAATTCTTTCTTTATTTTCTCTTACTTTCAGGACTCCATACTTCGGACGACCTGTCCGGCAAATCAACTGCCGCACAAACGATGCAAGAACCAGGAAAGCAGACAAGCCATGCCGCATTATGGAACTCTCAGTGGTCTCTATTACGAGAAGTATACCTATTTTCATTACAATCCTGCGGCCTGCCCCTGGACAGGACATGTTAAATAGTCCAATTTCTTTTGCTTATCGCACTATTTGTATCGTTCTGCTTGGATAGCAGCCTTCTTATAAACAATGCATAGCTTCTTGTCTATTTTTTGCATTACTCTCTCTTTATATATATGTTCATTAATGACATGTTGCACCCGTACACTGTGGTACGGCAAATACGCCAGGGGCTTCAGTACCCCTTAATATGGTGTGAGAAGTTCGAACACTTTCACAAGTGCGGCACCCCGAACTTATAGCATTATATGCATCGGCTCCGAATCATGATTTGGGTCAATAGTTGGGTTTGCCCGGCTCCTATGTTTTGGTGCCTTACGTTCCGCTATATCGGCTAAGGTAGCACTAGGAGAACTACTGCGATTGTGCCCCAATTGAGCTGGGCTGAGCACCTCAGTAGAGAAAGCTAAAACTGACTGTCATGATAAGGCGAGAGACCGGTCGCTGTTCGAGAGGTTTTTCGGGTCCTTAAAGACTTATGCCGCTTAGAGCGAGGAACCGGATTCTGTCCGGCCAAGGCGTGGATAGCACCCCGAACTCGGTCTTCCGAATACTAGGGGCTTCGCCGAAATTTAAAATTATAGAGTTCTATGGCTAAGTGAGAGTGTTCAAGCATTATAGTCCGATTGCCTTGTTCGTTGTGCTGAGCGCCTCCCTCGAAGGACCCAAACATGGGAAAAAGAGCGCCCAGGTTTATCCCGAACACCCCAGCACTAGTGGCATGGGGGCAGAAGCCGACGACTGGCCATCTCTCAATTTTCGATAAACGGCCGCACAGAAAGTAATATTTTAAATTCAACAAGCATTGCTTAGCGCAAATAAACAAGTTTTCAGCGCACAGGATAATACGAGCGAGTTCATTCAAAAATTACATCCTTGGTACATTCATCCGCCACAAGGCGGGCACCCTTTAGAACATCCTTATAATAGTTCTCGGGTTTGCGATGCCCTTCCCCGGCGGAGGCCCGTCCTTCACAAGCTTCTCGCCGTCCAGCTTGCCCCAGTGCACCTTGAGGGCAAGGGCCCTCCGGGCCCCTTCAATGCAGGCAGAGCGCTTGATGACCTCGAGCCTTGGACAGGCCTCCACCAGCCGCCGCACCAGTCCGGAGTAGCTCCCAGGCCACAGCCAAACTATGAAACCCTTCATGGCCTGTTCGGCCGCCTTGTGGAGCTCGACCAGCTGCTTCAGCTGGTCGCTAAAGGGCACAGGGTGTCCGGCCTCAGCATACTGAGACCAGAACACCTTCTCCGTCGAGCTACCTTCTTCGGCTTGATAGAATGCGGCGGCATCGGATACGGTACGGGGAAGATCTGCGAACGCCCCTGGAGAGCTCCGGATTCGGGTAAGTAACAAGTAGCTTATTTTTATATATCTGCTTTGCATAAATAATGTCTTACCCGCCGCTATCTTTTTCACTGCATCCAATTCCTGGAGGGCCTTCTGGGCTTCGGCCTTGGCAGACTTGGCAATATCGATGGCCGCGGCGAGCTCGGACGCTCACGTCTTCGAGTCAAGCTCCAAACTCTCATGTTTTTTCATGAGAGCCTGAAGCTCTTGTTGCGCCTCGCCGGCCTGCGCCTCAAATTTCTCCCGCTCGGTGCGCTCCGAGGCCGCTCTCTTCTCGGCCTCGGACAGTGCCTGCTTGAGGGTCGCCACCTCAGTTGTGGCCCCTCCAATAAGTAGCATAATCCTATCATTTTTTGCAATTGCATCTTTTTATATATTTTTATAAGGTATCTCTTACCTTCTCTCTCCTCGAGCTGCCGCTTGGCCAGGCCGAGCTCTTGCTCAGACCGCTCGAGACCCTGCTTCAGGGTGCCTACCTCCACAGTTAGTGCGGCGATCGCAAGCAGCGAAGCCTGCATACGCATATTGACTCTTTTTTGTTAGACTCCTGCAAAATTTATTTGATCCTCTATTCGGCTTTTCTTTCCGAACGCCAAACAGAGCATCAGGGGCTACTGTCTATGCGGTAATATTTTTACATATTTTTCACTTACCTCGAAGCCTGTTAGAAGGCTGGCACAAGCTTCAGTCAGTCCGCTCTTGGCGGACTGAACCTTTTGGATCGCCGTACTCATAATAGTACGGTGCTCCTCATCGATGGAGGCGCCGTTAAGCACCTCCAGCAGATTGTCCGGCACCTCCGGCTGGACGGAGGCCGCCGGCTCAGAAGGCTTGCTCCTCTTGGAAGGAGTTCGCCTACCGCGGTCCGGAACCGTTGAAGATTCCGGCGCGGTGTCCGGCTCAAAGCCGGACTTGGAGCCCTGGGGGGTCTTGTCCCCTTTGCCCCTGGAGTCCGGGAAGTCGCCTTGTGGCGCCTCCAGGACCACCTCCTCTTGGCTTGGAACCTGTTGGGACAACACTTCGGCGTCGTCCGTAGGGCGGGGGGAGGTAGCCGTCGGAAGTGAATTCACATCCGACGAATCCAGGGAGCCGCTCAACGACTCGTCGAGTCCGGCCTTGGGCGGGCTGCATAATTATATTCGACATAAGGAAAAGTTGTGCAACAAGGAAACGCTATGAGTTACTCTGGTATCCGAATACTTACGATCCCGCCGGGCGCCTGGCCCTTTGCGGCCACTCCTCTTCGCCCTCGTTGGCGTCGGTGGAGTAGTCCGGAGGAAGGGTTTTCCCCTTCTTGGACCCTTCGGCCTCCCCTACTGGGGCGGCCTTCCTCTTCTTTCCTCTACCCGCTAGAGGAGGAGAGGTTTCTTCTTCCTCCTCCTCGTCTTCACGGGAGGAGTGCGTCTCGGAGTCATCGGACGATGAGTCCGACACCACCATATGCCGGGAACCCTTTCGAGTCCCCGTGGCCTTCTTCTTGGCCTTCTTCTCCGGCACCGCATAAGGTGCCGGAGCCAGCAGCTTCGATAAACGAGCATCTGCTGGGTCTTCGGGCAAGGGAGCCGGACAGTCGATCTGTCTGGACTTTGCCTGCCACTCCTGTCAAAGGTAAGGGAGTTTAGATCCCGCATAGAGTCAAACTATGAGAAACAAATGTCTGGTAAATGACTCACCTCGCCAGCGTGACGCTGCGAGCTGAAGCCGCGGTCCTCGGAGGAGGATGCGGGAGCCTCGGCGCCTTTGGTTAGCATCTTCCAGACTTCTTCATACGTCATGTCGAAAAGCCTACTAAGGGTAGGGTGCTGCGTCAGATCGAACTCCCACAGATTGAAATCCCGTTGTTGACACGGGAGGATCCGCCGGACGAGCATAACCTGCACTACATTAACAAGCTTGAGTTGCTTGTTCACCAGGGTTTGGATGCATTTTTGCAGTCCGGTCACCTCTTCTTTGTAGCCACACGACAGGCCCGTCTCCTTCCAAGACGTGAGCCGTGTGGGGGGTCCAGACCGGAACTCAAGGGCTGCGATCCATTCCAGATCGCGCGGCTCGGTGATGTAAAACCACCTGACTGCCACCCCTTCAGGGTCTCCACAAAAGAGCCCTCGAGCCATAGGACGTTGGCCATCTTGCCCGCCATGGCGCCTCCGCATTCCGCCTGGTTGCCGCGCACAACCTTCGGCTTGACATTAAAAGTCTTGAGCCAAAGACCGAAATGGGGGCGGATGCAGAGGAAGGCCTCGCACACGACGATAAACGCCGAGATATTGAGGACGAAGTTCGGGGCCAGATCGTGGAAATCCAGGCCGTAGTAGAACATGAGCCCCCGAACAAATGGGTGGAGAGGAAAGCCCAGTCCGCGGAGGAAATGGGGAAGGAATACTACCCTCTCATGGGGCCTTGGGGTGGGGAGGAGCTGCCCCTTTTCGGGAAGCCGGTGCGCAATGTCATTGGACAAGTATCCGGCCTTCCTTAGCTTTTTGACATGGCCCTCCGTAACGGAGGAGACCATCCACTTGCCTCCCGCTCCGGACATGGCTGGAGAAGGTTCAGGTGGGAGGTGCGGACTTGGGCGCTGGAGCTCGGGTGTGCAGGAGATGGATAGGCAGAGGAGGAAGAAGGCGTAGGTAAAAAGGTGGATCCTTATCCCCTTATATGGGCGGATGCGGCTATGCGTCCCCACCAGCCTGGTAAAACTCGCTTATCTCCCAAGCACCATGATAAATGGCGCGGTTGGGTCACCCACGTCCGTATTGATGAGAATCCTATAAATGGGGGACACAATCTCTGCTTTGACAAGACGTGCCAAGGAAACCGCCTCGCAAAACGCGCTGAGGTGGGGAAGTAAAAACGATTCAAATAAAGGCTTGGCCATAGTGTGATGTCACGCTACGGAATACGTCAGCAGATTAGATTTGTGTTAATATTATTCTCTCTATGGCAATATGTGGAAACTTATTTTGCAGAGCCGGACACCACCCTTGGTGTCTACAAACTTTTATGAAGAACTTGGAGTAGGAACCCGCCTTGCAATGCCGAAGACAATCTGCGCGCCGGACTCGTCGTCATTGAAGCCTGGTTCAGGGGCTACTGAGGGAGTCCTGGATTAGGGGGTGTTCGGATAGCCGGACTATACCTTCAGCCGGACTCCTGGACTATGAAGATACAAGATTGAAGACTTCATCCCGTGTCAGGATAGGACTTTCCTTGGCGTGGAAGGCAAGCTTGGCGATGCGGATATTCAGAATCTCCTACCATTGTAACCGACTTTGTGTAACCCTAACCCTATCTGGTGTCTAAATAAACCGGAGGGTTTTAGTCCGTAGGACAACTCCAACATACAACAATCATACCATAGGCTAGCTTCTAGGGTTTAGCCTCCTTGATTTCGTGGTGGATCTACTCTTGTACTACCCATATCATCAATATTAATCGAGCAGGACGTAGGGTTTTACCTCCATCAAGAGGGCCCGAACCTGGGTAAAACATTGTGTCCCTCCTCTCCTGTTACCATCCGCCTAGACGCGCAGTTCGGGACCCCCTACCCGAGATCCGCCGGTTTTGACACCGACATTGGTGCTTTCATTGAGAGTTCCTCTGTGTCGTCGCTTTTAGGCCCGATGGCTCCTTTGATCATCAACAATGATGCGGTCCAGGGTGAGACTTTTCTCCCCGGACAGATCTTCGTCTTCGGCGGCTTCGCACTGCGGGCAAATTCGCACTCCTCAGGAACAAACGTAACTACTCACAAAGCATATTCATGTTCATAATCAGAGGAGTAATAATATGCATAAAGGATCTGAACATATGATCTTCCATCAAATAAACCAACTAGCATCAACTACAAGGAGTAATCAACACTACTAGCAACCTACTAGCACCAATCTCGGACTTGGAGACAAGAATTGGATACAAGAGATGAACTAGAGTTTTGAGATAAGATGGTGCTGGTGAAGATGTTGATGGAGATTGCCCTCTCCCGATGAGAGGGGCGTTGGTGATGACAATGGCGATGATTTACCCCTCCCGGAGGGAAGTGTCCCCGGCGGAACAGCTCTGCCGGAGCCCTAGATTGGTTCCGCCAAGGTTCCGCCTCGTGGCGGCGGAGTCTCATCCCGAAAGGTTGCTTATGATTTTTTTCCTCATCGAAAGACCTCATATAGCAGAAGATGGGCACCAGAGAGCCAACAGGGGCCCACGAGGTAGGGGGCGCGCCCAGGGGGTAGGGCGCGCCCCCACCCTCGTGGATAGGTGGGCCCCCCTCTGGTGAACTTCTTCCACTGGATATTTTTTATTATTTCCAAAAATGACTTTCGTGGAGTTTCAGGACTTTGGAGTTGTGCAGAATAGGTCTCTAATATTTGCTCCTTTTCCAGCCCAGAATTCCAACTGACGGCATTCTCCCTCCTTATGTAAACCTTGTAAAATAAGAGAGAATAGCCATAAGTATTGTGACATAATGCATAATAACAGCCCATAATGCAATAAATATCGATATAAAAGCATGATGCAAAATGGATGTATCATTGTCGTCCCGCCAACTATTGCTTCTACGACTATCGCTACCGCTTAGTGATAAAGTAAAGCAATTACATGGAGATTGAATTTCACACAATAAAGCGACAACCATATGGCTCCTTTTAGTTGTCGATAACTCCGTTACAAAACATGAGCATCTCATACAATAAAATTTAGCATCTTGTCTTGACCATATCACATCACAACATGCCCTGCAAAAACAAGTTAGACGTCCTCTACTTTGTTGTTGCAAGTTTTACGTGGCTGCTACGGGCTAAGCAAGAACCGTTCTTACCTACGCATCAAAACCACAACGATTTTTCATCAAGTATGTGTTGTTTTAACCTTCAACAAGGACCAGGCGTAGCGATACTCGATTCAACTAAAGTTGGAGAAACTGACACCCGCCAGCCACCTGTGTGCGAAGCACGTCGATAGAACCAGTCTCGCGTAAGCGTATGCGTAATGTCGGTCCGGGCCGCTTCATCAAACAATACCGCCGAATCAAAGTATGACATGCTGGTAAGCAGTATGACTATTATCGCCCACAACTCACTTGTGTTCTACTCGTGCATATAACATCTACGCATAAACCTGGCTCGGATGCCACTGTTGTGGAACTTAGTAATTTCAAAAAAATTCTACGCACACGCAAGATCATGGTGATTCATAGCAACGAGAGGGGAGAGTGTAGTCCACATACCCTCGTAGACCGAAAGCGGAAGCGTTATGATAATGTTGTTGATGTAGTCGTACGTCTTCATGATCGACCGATCCTAGTACCGAAAGTACGGCACCTTCGCGATCTGCACACGTTCGGCTCAGTGACATCGCACGAACTCACGATCCAGCAGAGTGTCAAGGGAGAGCTTCGTCAGCACGATGGCGTGATGATGGTGATGATGAAGCTACCGGCGCAGGGCTTTGCCTAAGCACTACGACGATATGACCGAGGTGGATTATGGTGGAGGGGGGCACCGCACACGGCTAAGAGATCAATGATCAACTTGTGTGTCTATGGGCTGCCCCCCTCCCCCGTATATAAAGGAGTGGAGGAGGGGAGAGGGCCGGCCTCCTAGGCGCGCCCAAGGGGGGAGTCCTACTCTCGGTGGGAGTAGGATTCCCCCTTCCCTAGTTGGAGTAGGAGAGGGAAGGAAGGGGGAGAGGAAGAGAAGGAGAGGGGGGTCGGCCCCCTCCCAATTCGGATTGGGCTTGGGGGGGCGCCCCCACCTTGGCCGCCTTCTCCTCCTTTCCACTATGGCCCATTAAGGCCCATTGACTCCCCGGGGGTTCCGGTAACCCCCCGGTACTCCGGTATATATGCACAAACTCTCTCGAAACCTTTCCGATGTCCAAACATAGTCATCCAATATATCGATCTTTATGTCTCGACCATTTTGAGACTCCTATATCATGTCCGTGATCATATCCGGGACTCCGAGCTACGTTCGATACATCAAAACACATAAACTCATAATACCGATCGTCACCGAACGTTAAGCATGCGGACCCTATGGGTTCGAGAACTATGTAGACATGACCGAGACACGTCTCCGATCAATAACCAATAGCGGAACCTGGATGCCCATATTGGCTCCCACATATTCTACAAAAATCTTTATCGGTCAAACCGCATAACAACAATACGTTATTCCCTTTGTCATCGGTATGTTACTTGCCCGAGATTCGATCGTCGGTATCTCAATACCTAGTTCAATCTCGCTACCGGCAAGTCTCTTTACTCGTTCTGTAATGCATCATCCCGTAACTAACTCATTAGTCACATTACTTGCAAGGCTTATAGTGATGTGCATTACCGGGAGGGCCCAGAGATATCTCTCCGACAATCGAAGTGACAAATCCTAATCTCGATCTATGCCAACTCAACAAGTACCATCGGAGACACCTGTAGAGCACCTTTATAATCACCCAGTTACGTTGTGACGTTTGGTAGCACACAAAGTGTTCCTCCGGTATTCGGGAGTTGCATAATCTCATAATCATAGGAACATGTATAAGTCATGAAGAAAGCAATAGCAATATACTAAACGATCAAGTGCTAAGCTAACGGAATGATTCAAGCCAATCACATCATTCTGTAATGATGTGATCCCGTTAATCAAATGACAACTCATGTCTATGGCTAGGAAACTTAACCATCTTTGATTTAACGAGCTAGTCAAGTAGAGGCATACTAGTGACACTCTGTGTGTCTATGTATTCACACATGTACTATTTTCCGGTTAATACAATTCTACCATGAATAATAAACATTTATCATGATATAAGAAAATATAAATAACAATTTTATTATTGCCTCTAGGGTGTATTTCCTTCATAGAGTCCATTGTAAAAGCAAGTAATTTTCTTTTCAAGTTCTTGAAAGAAACAACAAGGTACCGATGCCACTTAATTTCCTTTCTGGGAAGGAAATGGCAAGGGTGTATCATGTGGTGTGGCATGTGCCATCTCATTGCACTAGTGCAGAACCGGGCTTTAGTCCCGGTTCGTAAAGGCCTTTAGTGCCGGTTCCATAACCGGCACTAAAGGGTGGGCACTAAAGCCCCCCCCCCCTTTAGTACCGGTTCGGCACGAACCGGCGCTAAAGTGCCACCACGTGGCATGAGCCAGGCCACGGGTGCGGTAGATCATTAGTACCGGTTGGTAACACCAACCGGTGCTAAATGTTTGTGGGTTTTGGTTTTATTTTTTATTTTTCCTTTAAATTTGTGTTATCAATTTAATTTAGGATTGTTTTACGTTATAATGAGTTGTTATACTTGATATGGATATGGATATGGCATATATATATATTGGATCACTTAGCTAGGATCCATCCAGTTCAAACTAATTTGTCGTTTCTATCATAAATGATATATATAATAACTCATCATCATCATCACATATTAATATAAAAATAAACTCTTGCATCATATCATCACCAACAACAGTATATATATATATACACACACACACACACACACACTAGCTAGCTAGCTAAAAATCACCGTAGTCGTCATTACCACTATTTAATCATCATAGTCATTACCAATAGTGCTTGCCAAGTTTTGCATTCAAAATGGATGTATGTGTCTGCATTGTATAATTTAACGTTGAAAGTATACCCATGCTCGGTCTTCAAGTAAACTCTCTTTACCTCCATATCATTCGTCGCATTGAAACCTATCTTATCCAAGACAAAAATTCGAGCATGGCAGGGGATGCGCTAGTAGAATAGTGAAAATTTAAAAGTATAAGTTCAAGCACATGAAGCATAAGTCATGCTTTATTACGAAAAAATACTTGACGCTGTGACTTACTGTATCCACTTCGAATGTCTCATCCAGCTTAATGTTAAAGCGTCTATTATCAACAAGGAAATTTCTGTCGCACAGGCCGCGTTGGTCTTCACAGTGTTCGCACATAATGAAATCTTTTTCATCGTCAGACGACATTTCATATGTTCATATAGGTGAAACATTAAACACTTACTATCTAACATTAATTAATATCTAACTAATTCTAATATTCATCTAACATTTGACATTAATATCTAACATATATTTCTATCTAATTCATCTAACATTTGACATTAATCTAACATTTATATAAACTAAAAAAATATATATATAATTAAGAAAACAGAAAAAATAAACTAGTTAAGTTCTATATATAGGTGAAACACTACTAGTTCTATTATTTTAACTAATTCAACTAGTTCTATTAATTCAACAAGTTCTATTAATTAATTCAACTAAGCATTTACTAAAAATAAACTAGTTATATTAATTCAACTAGTTCAAATCTCATATACCTAATTAATATTTAACTTTTCTATCTAATTCATATCTAACATTTGACATTCATCTAATTAACAATTTGACATGCATTAATCTAAAAAACAGAAAATAGAAAATAAGTAAAAAAAATTATGTGTGTGTGTGTACGTACGAGCGGGGGCGGCGGCGTACGGGCGGCCGGCGGCACGAGACGGCGATGACGGGGACGGCGCGACAGGGGCGGCGGCGTACGGGCGGCGGCGTGACGAGGGCGACGACGGGGACGGCGCAACGGGGCCAGGGACGGCCGAGGCGCCGCGCGCGACGACGGGGACGGGGACGGCCGGGCGCGCACGACGATGGGGGCGGGGACGGCCGGGGCGCGCGCGACGCCGTGGACGGCCGGGGCGCGACGACGGCGACGGGGACAGGGCGAGCGGCGACGAAGACGGAATAGAGGAACTAACTGAAATTTTTCATAACTGTTGTATATATAGGAGAGGCCTTTAGTACCGGTTGGTGGCTCCAACCGGTACTAAAGGTCACCCTTTAGTATCGGTTGGAGCCACAACTGGTACTAAAGGTGATGCGCTGCCTACACAAAGTTTAGTCCCACATCGCCGGGCGAAGGGCAGCCGCACTGGTTTATAAACCCAGCCGCGGCTGCCCTTTCGAACTCCTCTATAAAGCAGGCTCCTGGGCCTAACTATGGCGCACTGCCCTGTGAGTCTGCTGGGCCTTGTGGGCCTGAAATTGCACGCCCGTGGTCGAGCAGGCCCACAGGGCAGCGCCCCAAATTTTTTGATATAGTTTTATTCTTTTCTGTTTTATTTTTTCTTCTATTTATTTCTGATTAGTTTTTTTCGTTTCTGCTATATTTATTTTCTTCTATTTATTTCTGAGTAGTTTTGTTATATAGTTTTTTTCTTTTCTGCTATAGTTTTGTTCTTTTCTGCTATTTTTTCTTGTCTGCTTTATTTATTTTATTCTATTCATTTATTTTTATATACCATGCCAAGTTGATGGTTAAAACTTGATGGTTCAAAGTCTGAAGTTATAATAAGTTTAAAAAAATGAAATACCGGTGTAACAGATGAGTTTTCGTCTGAAACCGGCCCTGATACTTTGAAAGGGATTGTCCAGTTTGTACACAAAGTGCATCTAGTTTTTGCCATAACAGAAGAAGTCCGGAGTTGTAATAAGTTATTAAAAATAAAAAAAGGTGCAATGCTCATTAATTAGCTGCAAGCCTTTCGTAATAGTGTAAACTGCACTGCACATAGCTCTGTGCAGTCTACCATATTCCTCAAGGCTTGAAGCTAAGCAACGTGAGCATTGAGCCTCTTCTTTATCGTCTCTGCACTCAGGGCTTATAAACTGCTCCTAGTCCCTCTCTCTTCGCGAGGTGGGACTAAAAAGCGGCTTACTAAGAAACTGTAGTGCTGGTTCATGCCATGAACCGGTACTAAAGATGCTCGTGGGGCCCCAGCCTTACCTGACACAATCTCATTAGTACCAGTTCGTGGCACGAACCGGTGCTAAAGGTTCGCCACGAACCGGTACTAAAGAGCTCCTCCCGCCTAGCAGTTGGAACCGGCACTAATGGACACATTAGTGCTGGCTCAAATTCAAACCGGGACTAATGTATCTCATTTTGTAGTGCTTTTCAATTTCAGGGTCATTTAGCTCAAAACAAATCATTAAATGCATGAAAAATAGCAAATGAAGGCAGAAATGGTTGAAAGTTAATGGCGTCGCTTTGAATGGTGCATAATGAATGCACAAAAAGTCTGGAGTTGTAATAAGTTTAAAAAAATGAAATGCCTTTGTAACAGATGAGTTTAATTTCGTCAGAAACCCGAATACTTCGAAAGAGATTGTCCAGTTTGTAAACGAAGTGCATCCAGTTTTTGCCGTAACCCTCTCTACTTTTTTGAACATGCTATGTGGGTGAAATGATGATACCATGCCAAGTTTCAACTTTTTCAGAGTTCATTTATAGTGCTTTTCAATTTCCAGGTCATTTAGTTGTCAAAACAAATCATTAAATGCATGAAAAATAGCAAATGAAGGCAGAAATGGTTGAAAGTTGATGGTGTCGCTTTGAATGGTGCATACTGAACGCAAAAAATATAAGAGCATTTAGATCATGATCTTATATTTTTTTACAGTCTGAATTGTCAATATGATCTTATACATCAAAAATACTTTGATCATCAATGATCTTTTTGTGTACAATCTGAATTGTCAATATGAGTCCTCAACGATTTATAAACCGGTGAAGACTCATATTGCGGCCACCAATTCTACACATAGAGTTCAATGAAGACCAAGTGCTTGTGATAGTTTGAGAAGTAACATATTTAAGGTGGTAAAAGCCTTGTTAGGGGAGTGAGGTGGGACTAAAAACAGCTTGCCATAACCTCATTAGTACCGGTTCGTGGTACGAACCGGCACTAAATGGTGATGGTGGGGCCATAACCTGACCGCAGGCTGTCACAGCCACTTTAGTACCGGTTCGTGGCATGAACCGGTACTAAAGGTTCGCCAGGAACCGGTACTATTGATCGCCGCCACGAACCGGTACTATTGATCATATTAGTGCCCTTTTTTACAAACCGGCACTAATGTGCTTCACATTTGACCCTTTTTCTACTAGTGTTGATCCACGACATGGTCTGTCACCTCACTGATCCACGACACAGTCTTTTTCTCTGGCCATGGACTATGCCCTCATCCCAAGTCCAAACCAACCTTCTAATGTCTCCTTCCTCGGCGACGGTGAGAGGGCATAATTCTATTTCTTCACCCCATAACCCGTTCGCATGCAAGGATGTTGTCATGGAAAGGGGATCCAAAATCTTCGTGTCTTGCGGCGACATAGGGAGTAGGAGAAACACTATCGTTCTCACAAGTTGAGTGTTTTCGTCATCTAAGTTGGTAACAATATATTTTTATTTATATATACAAAAAGCAATGTTGTGTGACTTCAAGGCTAATTTGAGCACCGTTCACAATTTTTTTGGGCAATTCGCGCTTAATTCAAAACTGGTCGGACTTGAGTGAAATCCAAATGTCAAATTTTGAGAAACACCCAGGACCCAGCCTACATCCCATTCCCATCCTAGAGTGGCCCGGCAACCTAACTAGCCTTCAACTCTGCCCGTTTCGGTTGGTTGTCTAGGAAAAATCCCTATTTAATTGGCCACCCCCGCTAGTGAAGAGTGGATCCTCTTCTTTGCTGCAATCTTATATGGAAAACAACTCATGAAAGAGTTGTTGGTCGTTGGTTGGTTAGTTCTTGGGATGATGCATAATATTCTTTTTGGAGAGTTGTTGCTTTCCATTTATATCTTGTTGTGAACATGTGGACAGATATGTAATTATCAACCAATGAATGTATGTATGGGTTGATGACACCATGTTGCTAAAAGAAGCAATCAAACCAAATGTGTCTATCTACTTCTTTGATAATCTAGTAAAGAAGGACTTGTTGGTCACATACATGATCAATTTATCCTTGTTTTACGAGATCCATTTTCTTTGCCTGTAGACACTAGCTAGCACACACTTGTTATATATTCTTGTGAAATAAGAGAAAAGATATTGCCCATGCCCATGCCAATGAACATCAAAGAATGGCGGCTCGAATGAAGATTAGAAACATAAACTACAAACATCCTCAAAGAAAGCAGAATAGGATGGCTCGACTGACTTGAAAAGTTCAAGTCAGTTCGCTAAATGGAAAGTTAGTTTGCTAAAAAAAATAAAGACCATTGTAAAAGCAAGTAATTTTCTTTTCAAGTTGCTTAAAAAAACAGCAAGGTACCGATGCCACTTAATCTCCTTTTGGGGAAGGAAATGGCAAGGGTGTATCATGTGGTGTGGCCTGTGCCACCTCATTGATCCGCGGCATGGCCTGCCACCTCACTGATCCATGACACAACCTTTCCTTTGGCCATAGACCATGCCCTCCTCCCAAGTCCAAACCAACCTTCTAAGGCCATCTCTATCTCTCTATATATACTACAAACAGTGATTCATCTGTGTGCGACTTGGACTTGGGACTTGGGCGATCGACGACCGCGAGAGGACAGGAATGTCGCCCCGTCTCCTCTCGGCGACGGCGAGAGGACATAGTTCTACTTCTTCACCTCATCACCCGTTCACATATGAGGATGCTGTCATGCAGAGGAGATCCAGAATCTTCGTGTCTTGCGGTGGCATAGGGAGTAGGAGAAACACTATCGTTCTCACAAGTTGAGTATTTTCGTCGTCTAAGTTGGTAACAATATACTTTTTATTTTATATACAAAAAGCAATGCTATCTGAATTCAAGGCTAATTTGAGCACCGTTCACAATTTTTTTTTTGGGCAATTCACGCTTAATTCAAAACTGGTCGGACTTGAGTGAAATCCAAGTGTCAATTTTTGAGAAACACCCAGGACCCAGCCTACATCCCATTCCCAGCCCAGAGTGGCCCAGCAACCTCACTAGACTTCAACTCTGCCCGTTCCGGTTCCCCACTCCGGTCCCAGTTCCATCCCCATCAGCTGCACTCGAAACGACGGCAGAACCCCAAAATTCCCCATCCCAGATGCCCAACACTCTCCGCCTGTCCAATCTCCACGCATGAGGAAGAAGAAGGCGGCGGCGCCGGCGCCTGCACCCGCGGCTGCCAAGACGAAAGCGGCTGCTAAGAAGAAGCCCCTGGCGGCCAAGAAGAAAGCGGCAGCGGCCGTACCCGCGGCCAAGAAGAAGGCGGCAGCGGCACCCACGGTCAAAAAGAAGGCGACGGCGGCCGATGCTGCGAAGAAGACGAAGGCGGTACCCGCATCCAAGAAGAAGGCGGCGACGGCGGCACCTGCAGCCAAGAAGCGCGCATCCGGTGGAACGGCCGGGTGCAGGCCACTGAAGCGGGCACGGGATGACAACTGCGACGGCCATCTCATCAGCAACCTTCCGGACGCCGTCCTCTGCACCATCATCTCCCTCCTCCCCACCAAGGACGGCGCTCGCACGCAGGCCATCGCCCGCCGATGGCGCCCCCTCTGGCGCTCCGCGCCTCTCAACCTCGACGCCAAGAACCTCAGCACCAATGATTTCAAGCAGCCGCGCCGCCGCCGAGGGCGTCGACCGTCGACGGCATCCATCATCTCCAGGATCCTCGCCGACCATCCTGGCCCCGCCCGTCGCTTCGACTTCCGATTTGCCTGCATCTCCCCAACAAAAAGAGAGTACGCCAAGAGTGTTGCTCAGATCGCGAGCTGGTTCCAGTCTCGGAGCCTGGACAACCTTGAGGAGCTCCATATCCACTTCCCTATCTTGCGACTAGTAGGTCCGAACCCCCTGCTCTCATATGTGCTCCGCTTCACATCAACTGTTGTCGTGGCCACTGTTGGCTACTGCGATGTCCCAGATGAGATCGCTCCTTCATTGAATTTCCCCATCCTCAAGCATCTCACCCTGCGTCACGTTAACATCTCCGTGGATGCATTCCATGGTGTTCTTTCGGCCTGCCATGTGTTGGAGACCCTATCTCTGGAGGGAAATTTTTATAATGGCTCCCTCCACATTAGCTCGCGAACTCTTACGAGTAATTGTCATATGGGTAAAAGCGAATTGGTTATTGAGGACACCCCTCACCTTGAAAGGCTGCTTTGTCCATTGTTGGACGGCGAGGCAGTGGCGGAGCTACCAGCAGAAAGCTGGGCGGGCCAGGTTACTAAACATGGCGAGGTTACTAAACATGGCGGTAATCTTGAATTGCTGCCTGCTGAGTAGTCTTATTTGTCCGTGGGCTTAGGTATAATTTTTGCTTTTTGGAAAAGCTGAGCAGGCCACGGCCATGTTTGGCCCTAACGTAGCTCCGCCGGTGCGGCGAGGCTATCCGGGTAAATAGGGCACCTAAACTGGACATATTGGGCCCTTTGTCACCTTGCATCTCCAATATTCAGATTGCAAACCTAGTCTTTCAGGTAGAAGTATCCTACTCAACTCTTGCATTTGGCATTCCTTCATATATTAGTTTTATGCTCATTCTTGTTTTACAGGGGTTGGTTCCAACCAGCTTCAACAATTTGATATGCACAGTGAAGGTTCTGGCTCTCGAGTTTTCTTGCGCTGATTTGAATGTGGTTCTTGACGTCCTCAGGTTCTTCCCCTGCTTGGAAAAGCTTTATGTTATGGTGAGTTTTTATATTTGCTTGCTTTAAATTTCAAAATGAAAACTGATACTTGGAGAAGAACTGATTGACACGTAATTTATAGTCTAGTTAGCAATTACTTTAACATCATCTTTTAAGTCTTCTTTCCTTTTACAGTGGAATGAATACTTAGAGACAGACACTATAGGAAAAATAAATGAAGCCGGGTATGAAACATACTCGGCGAACACCGTTTTAACCTCGGCAACGTGTAAGCCAAGTGTTACACTCGGCTTAGCCTACTTGGCTTAATGTGTATCACTTCTTCTTCGGTACAACCCCTTAGACACTTCAACGGCTGAGATCGCATCATACCCCTTCATTAAAAAAGGTAGGATCGTCCCAGCACATAAAAAGCCGCTGCCCGCGCGACGGGGCTGTACCCGCGCGACGGAGCTCTACGCCGACTACCCCGTACACGCGTCCGTCCGCGTACGTACAACGACGACCAAAGAAAAAAAAACGACGCGAGCTGTCGAGCGACGTACTCATGGCGACGTGGCGTCGGCTGGACGAAAAAAAAGACGACGCGACGTGTGGGGACGAGACGATGCGACGTGTGGGGACGAGACGGCACGACGGGCGGTTGCGTGACGTATAAGCGTCGGTCAAGGGCGGTTCCCGACGCGGCCGCCGGCCCGATGCGCCATTAATGCCGGCGTTAAGCCGGGCGTCGGTCACCTACCGGACGGCCTCCCCCACCCACCGACGCCTGCCTTTAAAACGCCGCTCGTCGCCCCGTCTGCCTCCATCCAGTGCACTCGACGCGCCTCGACCCCCTCACCACACCCACCGACGAGCTCCCTTTCCCGGCGGCCTCCATGGCGTCCGACGGCGGCGGCGGTGGCGGCAGAGCGTGGCCGACGAGTCTGGGCACGCCGGAGACAGAAGAGCTCATCAGCGTCGGATTGATGGTGCCGCCGGGCTGCCGTCTGCCTCATGCGTTCCACATCAGCGCCGACGGGTACCCGATGAGGGGGCCCGGGGCGAGCCCGGACGAGCTCCGCCAGCACGTGGGCGGCGGGTGGAACATCGTCGGCCGCTCGAGATTTTGGGAGGGCAAAAACTACTGGGCTGTCGTCGCGCAGGCTCGTCGGGAGTTGCGGACGGGTGGCTCGTCGTCTGCCGCGCGGTCTGCCGCTCGCGGCTCGTCGTCCGCCCCGCGCCGCCCCCCTGCGGCGGCCGCGCCGTCTCCGAGCTAGTTTTCTGCCCTGCGCCGGCCCCGCCGTCCCCCTCCGGCGGCCGCGCCGTCTCCGAGCTCGTCCCGCCGCCCGGTTCCCGCTGTCGCCCGGCCCGCATCCCCTCCCGTCGTCGAGATTCCGCCGGAGCAGTTTGCACTGTGCGAGGACGGCGACCCCGACGACTGCCTCGGCTATCTCATCGCGCTGCCGGCGTCGCAGGCAGAAGCGGCGGCCGCAGCGGCGGCCGCGGAGGCGAGAGAGGCCGCCGAGCTGCAGGCCGCAGTGGATGCTGTGGTGGCCATCAAAACGGTGCAGCCGCAGGTGGCTCCGGAGGAGGTGGACGGCGGCTTCTGGGACGACGGCGGCAAGAGCAGCGACGGAGGCGACGACGACGACGGTGACGTCAGTGCGGGGGAGATCGTCGACCTCGCCGACTCCGACGACGAGTAGATTAGGATTAAGCCGTTATTTTAAATAAGTTTAGTTAAGTCCTGTTTAATTAAGTTTTTTATGTTTTAATGTAAAATGAACCGTCGTTATGTTGAATGAACTATCGTTTATCGTTATGTTGGAATGAAAATTAGTATGAAATATTACGGACAAAAAGTGAATCATTTTATAAAATAAAAGTAGCCTGAAAGAAATTAAAAATAAATAGTTTACCGGTATAATTGAAAAAAGATGAAGAGAGAAAGAAAGGAAAAAGTATAAAATGAAATTCGAAGAAGGAATTTGTATTTTTTTAAAAAAAATTAGTTTGAAATAATTTTGAATTAAAAACAGAATGGGCCCAACGATTTGCAGCGCGTGTGGGTCCCCACCCGGACTGGCCTTCTTACTCGAAACGCGGCAAATTTTTGCGTGCGTGTCCTGCATGGTCACTGTGGCCCGTGAAAAAAATTGAGCAAGTTTGGCGGATGCGAAGCGGAGACGCGCGACCGAGGGTCCCCTCCGGCCATACCGAAACCACCCCCTTCCGTGAAAAAAAATTGGCCACAAAACATGTTTGTTTTTTGTGCAAAGTTTATAAGAAATACAATAAATGACAAAATTGTACAAATAAATAAACACATATCGCCGTCGCCCACTTAATAATCGCCGCGGGCCCGACGCAGCACGAGCCGTCGCTATCCGAGGGAATATTGCCGACAAACGCGCACGTCGCCCAATCACGTCGCCCAATCACGTCGCGCATGCCCGATCTGATCCCGTCGCCCGCCACCGCCCGCACTATCGTTCCCCGCCCGACAGCGTCGCGCCGCCGTCAGCCCACACTAGTCGACGTCACCACCCGCCTTCAGTGCCGGTCGTCAACGCCCGTCGTCACCCAGCAATAGCTGACGTCACCACCCTCCGTCAGCGCCGGTCGTCAACGGCCGACGTCGCCACTCGCCGTCAGCGCCGGCTGTGAACACGCCGTCTGACGCCGCCGTCAGCCACTGTGATCGCCGTCGCCCGCTGTACTCGTCGTCGGGCAGGTATATATTTTAAAATTTTGAACATTATATAACACATTAGCTGGATGCAACGTCACATATATATATTTATATGCAGTATGGACATCGATGGTGTGATTGCATGTTCTGTAGAAAAATGGGTTACTCTTGTTAATAAGTTAACATCAAGTCAGCGATTTACGTTTTACGAAACCGAGATGGAGGGCATGTTATGAATACCTTCGATTAAGATGCGTGATAATTTGCTTGCGCTTATGATTCAAGGTTACAATCCTAGTAGTAAAAAATTCATGGTGCAAGAGGCAGCCGGAAAAAAAAGGGTTGATTTCACTGAGGCCTGATGATGTGTTTGCTATATTTGGTTTGAAGAATGAAGGAGTTGATGTTTCTAGTTTTTTGAGTATGGACCAAGCCAAAGCAATAAAGAAATTCCAGCTAGTTTTGTTAACAAGAAGAATGGTAAAATATTGATTGATGATCTTATTGAGAAGATTGTGAGAAATAAAAACGCGGACGATGAATTTGTTTGGATGGCGTTTCTCGTCCTGTTAGGGACTATAATTGCACAAGAATCTGATGAGTACATTTCGAAGAATTATTATGCACTAGTGCAAGATGTCAGGCAGATAAAAAAGTTTGACTGGAACGCATTCACTTTGCGGTTTTGTTTGTCGGAGATTGGTACGGTCTTGCATCTCGGTCGTGTTAGGGAATGGCCACGTGGCAACCTTGCACTTCTGCAGGTATGATATATTTTTTTCAATTGAATAGTTGTATTATGTAATAATAGTGTAACACATGATAATTGGTTGTTTGTTTGTTTTGCAGTATCTATATTGGGAGAAGGTGCAGCCAAGCACCGGTCCAAAGTATGATCCTTTAGCGTTGTTGAGCCCCTTGATGAGGAATTGGACAGAAGCGGCAGCGGAGAAAAGAGACAAGTACAACTTTCAAAATGGTCGTGGTGTTGGAATGGTAATACGTTAAATATTTATTTTTCCATTCAAAGTCTGCAATTAATTATTAATTAAATATGATTGTATGATTCTTTATGTTGTAGATCGATGACACCATTACTGAAGAGTGCCGCTTAAACAAAATAAGAATGGAATAGGCTGAAAAGAACAAGAAATCCAGTACGAGAAAGTCTAACATTACTGTAAGGAGAACAGGCGTGAGTACATCTGAGGCTTCAGCTACCCAGAACCCTATTATGGATCGGATTTTGACTGAGCTGAAGCACATTCGTAAGGATATGCTTCGTATGCCGGAGCTATGCGCACAGGTACAAGTTTTCTGATTTTGCCGTTCACAATGGTTTTCGATGTGTCACATAACTGATTACAACTAATTTTTAATCACAGAGGGTCATAGAGAAATTGAACAAAAGCGTTGTATTTTACAAAGCCGGTGATAGTGAAAAAGAAGAAGAGAATGAGTATGGTGAAAATAGTGAAAGTAGAAACTATGGTGGAAAACCTCAAAAAGAATTTGTATATAACCCTGACGTGGACAATTTCAAAACACCGGGAAAAAAGAATGTGCAAGAGGATGATGAAGATGATGTTAATGATTCTGAAGAGAAGACACCTTATTATTACACACCTGACTATTTCGATAGTTTCAAGGGTGATGAAGAAGATCCTATCCAAGTTCCTGAGGTATCTGATGAGAAATCCGTTACATCTTTAGGAACAGATGAAATCGCATCACGTGGATCGGTAGATTGTATTGGAGAAGATGAGGTACAGGAGAAGGGTGTAGGGAAACGGAAGCGGAGACGATCAAACCTTGTAAAGTCTCCTTATATTCCAATACCTACAAAGCGTGCAAAGCGTTCAACGAAAGCAAGTGAGTTTTATCATATTATTTTCGAGCTAAAATTACTACTTATCATTGAATTATTAACATATTACCGTCATGTATTGCAGAACTATTCGAGAAGAAGTCTTTGAAGAAGAATACGATGTGATTAAAGCTAGTGTTAAGTTTGTTCGTGCTTATCAGCGGTCAGCAAAACATAGAAAGAAGGAAATATTCAATGATGGCATGCACGAAGGTCTGAGTGCAGAGAGGGCTTGTAAGATTCTTGACCATGAATGGCTAACCGGTGATGTAAGTTATTGTTCTGTTTTCTATTAGCATTCAATGCAAATTGGAATTGTTATACATCATTTAAATTATTTTCAGGTTATCAATGCTTATTCGTCGTATCTGTTGGGAGTTGTTGGTGAAGATTGTCATATAATGTCGCCCTGGCTGGTCAATTGGTTACTTGAATTTAGACCGGACACCCAGGGAGGAAAAAATGACAACGAAGTTGTGGCGAAGAAGAATGGACCCTTGAATAGATGCACCGATGAGTATTTTAAAAAAGATAAGGTAAGTTCAACTGCCTTAAAGTATGCATATATGGGATATAAATAATAAGATAGTATGTGTTGATTGCATCATATTTTCGTTGTGATGCAGATTTATATTCCTCTTAATAAGGGAAATACCCACTGGGTTTCGGTTGTCATGCATCGCCCGAAGGAAGAGTTCCAGGTTCTTGATTCTTTGATGGGACCCGAACTTGACAGTGAAATTATAGAAAAAGTTGAGGAGCTGGTACGGCATAAATTTACATGAGCATATTGAAATTATCATTTGGTAACTGAACTATGTTAAATTCTTTTCATGCTATCATGTATATGAACAGAAAAATCAACTTGGATATGACATACGTGATGCGAATGCGAGCGGTGCTGTGAATTTTCCGGATGTGTCTACCTAGCCTATCAAAACGTATAACATCCCACAACAAGAAGACGGGTGAGTAAATACTTTCATATTGTTTTAATATCTTACCTCAAATGCGAACTTATGAACCGTTGTTTGTACGGACCAGCAATTCATGTGGAATATTTGTTCTTCGATGCTTTCAATATTGGAACGGTGAAAAATGGACGAGCCATTTTTCTCAGGTCTGATTTATTTCAAATGCTTATATTTAATTAAATTCATTATGTAATACTATTTGAATTGTACTAATATGAAGTTCTAATAGGGGTCAATTGATAAATCGAGTCATACGTGATTACGCAGCTTATTTTTTCAGAGAGAAATACGCTCAACGATGTGAAGGACAAAGTTACCCGGCTTGCAAAGAAGAAATAAATGTGGCAAAAAATTTATACAAGAAAAATTTGTAGGCTCAAATAATGTTTACATTTATTTCGACTATCATGTCTTGTGATGAAGAAGACACTACTATTTTGAATATTTAAGTCCAGAATGACATTTGGATTATTATGCTGTCTTCATGCAGTTGTCTTTACATTTGAAATCTTCATATTTATAGTTGTGCAGTCGTCAAATTATTTTCCTGTACTGCTGAATGTTAAAAAAAATGTACATGTATCTATTATGCACTTTAAAGCACTGTCGCCGTCGCTTATTATAACACCGACGTTCTTAACTTCTTTTTGTAAAACAAAATGCAAACAAGTGCGGCGGCCAGTCTGACGTCAGACAGCACTGTCCAACAGTGGCAGCGTCGAGCGACGGGTAACATAACTAATGGAGGACGCTCGACAGCCTATGTGCCGCCGGGTATATAAGCCGGTCGTCGCGCGCTCCGTCGGGCGAGGTGGGACTAAACATTTCTCGCAGCCGCCGTGCCTGCAGCGACGCGCGTGACCGCGTGGGCCGACCCAATACCACTGTTTCCGCCCACGGCGCGACGACGGCCCAAGTAGCACGCAGCGAACCGACGACGGCCCAAGTACCACGCGAGGCGACGAAAAATGTTTAGTCCCACCTCGCCCGACGGAGCGCGCGACGACCGGCTTATATACCCGGCGGCACATAGGCTGCCGAACTCCTCTGATTACCTGTTACTGCTGCCGCCGTCCGACGCTGCCCCTTGGGACAGTGCCGCCGTCCGACGCTGCCCTGTGGGACAGTGCCGTCGGCGCACTTGTCGGGTTTTGTTTTTCAAAAAATAATAATAACGACGGGGTTCTAAGCGACGGCGACCGTACAATGCAGAAAATTAACATTAAACAGCGACGACACTACTGTGCAAAAATGAGCACGTCAAAATAAACGACGGCGACCGTACAGTGCAGAAAATTAACAGTAAACAGCGACCTGAGCACATCAAAATAAACAAAGTAAAACTCCTTCCATTACATAGTCTGTCATCAAAACAAATACTTATGTCATTATCGTAGCAAATAGTCTGACATCAACAAAGTAAAATAAGTTCATATAACTTATTATAACAATTTAGAACATTAAAAAACTGTCTTCAATGAAAGGGTGGAGCAATGTTCCATAGCCATCCATAATAAAACCGTCTTCAATCAAAGGGTGAACCAATCTTCCATCCATACTCCACAAGTTAAGCAAAGTTCCTACATAACAATAAGATATGTGTTAATTGCACAGTGAACAAATAAATTCGGTTTCAACAATAACATATACAATAACATAATAAAATCATACTTAGGATTTTGAGGGCACGTGGACTTATAATGACCCATAACACCGCATAGTCCACATTGACGTTTGCTTTTCTCATCAAAAGCTTTTGGTCGCCCATTTTTAGTGACATCAGGACCATCCTTACCGCGGCCTTTAACATTCTGTTTTGGTGCGCCTTTGGTGTTAACTTTTGCGGGATCATGAACAAGACCATGATCTTGATTAGGCTCGAATGCATCGTCGTTCACAAACTGTACCTCCGCACCAGGCTGATCCTCCTCATTGTAATCATTATCTATTATGTCCCTCAGAGCCGCCTTCAACTTGTCGAATAAAAATGGTTTATGGCATGCTTTATGAGTTTCTTCAGCAGATAAGATAGTCAACTCGATGTACCTAGCTCTGTCCAATGCACCTGCCCATCCCCATGCAAACAGATCGCTAGTGCGCTTCACGGGAAGTCCACCCCTTGCAACTTGGCTCAACCTCCACAGTACTAAACACTTAGGTATCTCACGTAAGCGTAGCTGAATCAGAACGTGAAGAATATGTTTGCAAGGAAGACCTTTGCGATACATGCTTCTGCAACTGCACTTCACAGTTTCTTCTAAGTTACCTGGGGTGTAGTCCACAGTGAATCTGATATCTCTATTTTCCTTCCATGTCAGTATGAATCTGTGAGTGTCTGCTCCTCTCAGTCTCTCAAGGACCTCTAGCTCCCGTGCCTTCTTCATATCTTCCTGCAAGATATAAAAGTTTGCCGCAGTGAACTCACGGGCAGCTGATTTTTCAATATCTTTACACTCATCCAATACTGGTACTGGAACTGTCTGTGAGTTTGTGTAATCGTCATGCGCCTCATTCTCACGGAGACGAACTATACAGTTCTCATAGTGCACAATCATATCAACAATAGTCATACCGGAGTCTAGATGCAAGTGAAGGCATGAATTCAAACTCTCACTTCGCTGGTTACTTCGCATACCTAAGAAAAACCCACCTGACAGATATGATGCAGCCCAAAGCCTTTTCTTCTTGTACATCCTACGTAACCATGTCTTTGTTTTCTCCGACTGCCATTTGGCGGTAAACGCTGCCCATCTCTCCTCAAAAACCTTTTTTGAAGTGGCATAATAAAGTAGAGACCTGAACTCCTTTAGAGACTTATGATGAAGGTGTTTCTGCATGTTCTTCTCAATATGCCACGAGCAAAGACGATGCCAAACCTCCGAAAGTACCGTTCTTATGGCCTTAATCATAGCTGCATCTCCATCAGTAATTACTGACCTGGGCCTCTTCTGACAGTGAGCCCTCAAAAACGTCTGAAGCAGCCAGACATATGTATCTTCCGTCTCGTCAGACACAAGAGCACAACCGAATACCGTGGTGCAACGGTGGTTGTTCAAACCGACAAAAGGTATAAATGGCATGCCATACCTATTCATCCTGTATGTGCTGTCGAAGACTGTCACATCACCGTAGTTAACATAGTCTCGACGTGATTGAGAATCACACCAGAATATGTTTTTCAGCCTTCCTTCATTATCGACGGTGTGCTCAAAGAAGAAATCTGGATCTCTCTCTTTTCTGGTCATCATGATCCCAATGGCAGTGTCTGCATCACCTTGTGCAAGCAACTTCATTTTTTCTCTATAACACATGTTATAAAGCTTCTTCCTCCCAAAACCAACCTTTGCATATGACCCGGAGCGCGCAACGAGTTGATCATAAATCATATGTTTCCTGATTCCAGCACTTGCCATGGTTAAGATCTCATCCTTCTGATATTCTTTTATCTGATTGTGAGACCGAAGAAACGTGACTTCATCCGGTCTAGCTAGAACGTGACTGTGATCATCATTGAAACTGCTGACATACCAAACGTCACGCTCTTTATCAAGTTTCAAAGTTATATGCGCATCGCAGAAGCAACGAGTCTCCCCTCTCAGCCTGCGGGTCTTGCCTTCCATTGTACAACATTTTGCCTGTCGTTTCCCAGCTCTCGCACACACATACTTTCTCAAACGCTTAGTTGCCTCAGGACCTTTCGAATATTTCAGTGAGTCCTTTCTTACGCTGAAACCACGCTCGTACGCATACTGATTATAGAAATTGTAAGCATCTCCTAGTGACTTGAACGTCTTCCTCATGACCTTCCAATGCATGTCCAATGATTCTTGCTAATATTCATCAAATCTGATGTCAAAATTAAACAGATCATCACCAATATGCTCATCATTCCCGCTTGTACCATCTACATCTCCCTGTAAATTAATGCATTAAACCATTTATGTCAGTCAGTTATAATTTTAAAATGTACTGTAGTGATGTAAGTTTCAAAACTTACTTTGCTGGAGCTGTCATCATGAGATGCATCAACGTGCGATTTGTCACTTTCATCGTCCACAATATTCCTCACAAAGTCCCCGTCCTCGTCCATCTGCGCGCATTGCAAAAAAAAAAACATGTAAGCGCTCATATGGTTATTATGTCATTTCTTCTATGATTTTATTAATAACATACCCGGAGTGCACTTTCAGCAAATGAATTATCTATATCCATATCATCATCATCATCGCCATGTCGCTGCATCATGCAAAAAAATATTAAATTTTCCGTGCGGTCTATCATATTTACCCCCTCATATTTATTGTTTTATCAACATTGATCACACTTACATTGCCACTATAAGATTCATCCAAACTCATGTAGTTCTCATCACGAGGTTCATCCATATTCCGTGACAAGGTTTCGTTGTCCTCGCCGTAATCATCGCCATCATAATCTCCCTCCTCCTCTAACTATATATAGTTAAAAAAATGCACGATGAATCAAACGCCGTGTAACATCATCCCTAAAACAACTATCTTATCAACCACAACAATGTCTCGAACCAACCTCTTGCACGGCGGCGAGGATTTCAGCCGGATCCATTTCCTCCGATGACGAACGTGATGACGGCGTGACATTGCTGGCCGGCGGAGGCAGGTGTCGACGGCGTGAGGATGATGGCTGGTCGTAGCAGGCGTAGTGCGCGGAGGGAGGCGGCGACGTAGATCGCGGGTGGGCGGCCATCTGGGCAACGGGAACGGAATGCGGCGGCGGGCGCGCGCGCCGGCAGCGGTAAAGGCGCCGGGGCACGCGCGGCGGCCTGTTTGGGCGGCGACTCGGGCGACGGCGACTTCGTGCAGACGGGGGGCAACGTGGAGACGGCGTGGATGCGTTAGGGTTCAGGGTTTCGACGGCGGGCGTCGGCGGCTACCGTGTTTTTTTCTCTCCAACAACTGTCGAGACGTGAGGGCGTACGGCGACGGGTGCGGGTACGCGGGCGGGCGGGCGTACAGCGACGGGCGCGGCATACGCGGGCGGGCGTACGACGTCGCGCGCGACGTACGGCGTCGGGTGGGTATTCCTATACCTAATGTGAAATTACCATACTACCCACTATATGTTTTAGGGGGGTTGTACCGAAGCACTCCCCAATGTGTATTTGGTACTCCAAAAACAATTGATTGTCATGTATAATCTAGTCTAGTTGGCAATTACTTTAAAGTTTTAAAATATGTATCTTATAAGTCTTATTTCCTTTCCAGTGGAACAAATACTTAAGCACAGAGATGAACAATGTGCGTCATTATGACCCACAAGATCCAATCAAATGCCTTGAGACCCATCTCAAAACACTAGTCTTGAAGAATTACAAAGGCGACAAGCAAGATGTTAGCTTTGCCAAGTTCTTTGTTCTGAATGCGGAAGTGCTAAATGAGATCAAATTTGGCGTGAGTCACAAGTTCGACGAGAAATGGGTGGCTAATCAACATAGGCTGCTAGCAGTGGAAAGTGAAGCTTCTCCAGACCTCGAGTTTAAACATTGTTCATACTATTTGAATCTGCATTCAGATACCCATGACTTGTCAATTGCCGATCCATTCAACAACTCTTTTCTAGCTGAAGATGATGCCCTTCCAGTGATATCATGTTCTTCCAGTTCTGACGAGGATAGTACCTGAAGACCGTGTTGTCTTTTGCTCGTTTTTATGGTGCCGATGCCTGAATATTATGTTGCTTCAGTTCAATGCTTGTTCTCTGTTTGTAGTGTAATGTTCCTTTGTAACTCCCAGGATGGTATGTCATGCAACTAGTTCACTCTCAAAAGTTGTAACTGTGAGCTAGTAAACTCAGGATCAAACTCCTCTCTTAACATGTCTTTTGTCTGAGAAAGGACTACTCAGGTTTCTCCGTTTCTGTCAGCAATGCATTCTTGGTGGTCAGATGTTGCACCACTCGAAATCAGAAACTCATGAAACCTCTCAGTAGCTCTTTTTCACACAAGCAAAAGTTCGACTTGCTACTGACTTTTTGGTTCCCTTTCAGTTCGATGTGCTTAAAACGAGAATAAAGTGGTTGCAGAGATGCATATTTAGTTCCACAAATTTAACAGATAACAATAGTGGCAATATTCATTGTCCATGTGATTTCTTTTTCTCTTCATTCAGTAAGGTTTAGGGCGAATAATATGCAAAGTCCTCATCTCCAGATACTGGAATCATTGAGACACATAGCAATTTTCTTAAGCAGGGCTGCATATTTGGTTCCCCAACTTCCACAGGTAATAAGGACAAGAATCAAGATTCATGGTCCATGTGAAATATTTCCCTCCATCTTATTCACTAAAGTTTATGGTGAATAATATGCAGACATCTCCAGATATGAAATCATTGCATAGCGTCATGCACGCATTACCATCTTGCTTTGTCCATATCCAAGGTGATACTAGTAAGATGTTGCAAATGCAGATTATATTTAGGAAATCTGGTGTTGTATGAGTTGGCATGCTAAAATCTAGCAAACACATCCTCTGTGAACTGATTTCCTTATGCAACCAGTATAGCATTTTGCATTACGCTGTTTTAGAAACATTTAAGATTTGACAGCATCTGATTTCAGAAAACAAGTTCAGCTAGAAATTCCCAGCAGTGTTTCAAACCGACCACTGATTAAGGAAGAAGGAAGTTGTCCAGCGCCGGGCGACCGTCGAGGCCTTTGCCGTCGTAGTGAGAGAGGAACTCCCCCACCGTGATGCTCCTGTACAACGGCGGCGCCGACGAGGACACCTGTTCCTCGATGGGGTCGTACACCGCCGTTGTCCGCTTTAAATGGTGAATGATTATTTGTTACTCCAAAAAGAATTGATTGACACGTTGTATAATCTAGTCTAGTTACCAATTACTTTAACACATGTATCTTATGAGTCTTATTTTTTTGAAAGCGAGTCTTATTTCCTTTCCAGTGGAACAAATACTTGAATGCAGAGATGAACAATGTGCGTCATTGACTCATTGTGATCCAATAACTCCAATCAAATGCCTTGAGACCCATCTAAAAAAACTAGTGTTGAAGAATTACACAGGCGACGAGCAAGATGTTAGCTTTGCCAAGTTCTTTGTTCTGAATGCGAAAGTGCTACATGAGATCAAATTTGGCGTTAGTGAGAAGTTCGACAAGAAATGGGTGGCTGATCAGCACAGGTTGCTAGGAGTGGAAAGTGAAGCTTCTCCAGAGTTCGAGTTCAAACATTGTTCGTACTGTTTGAATCTCTATTTGGATACCCATGACTTGTCAATTGCCGATCCCTTCAATTACTCTTTTCTAGCTGAAGACCATACTCTTCCAGTGATATCAATATCATGTCCTTCCAGTTCTGACGAGGATAATAACTGAAGATGGTGTTGTCTTTTGCTTGCTTTTATGGTGCCGATACCTGAATATTATGTTGCCTGCAGTTCAATGCTTGTTTCTCTGTTTGTAGTTTAATGTTCCTTTGTAATTCCCAGCATGGTATGTCATGCAACTAGTTCACTGTCAAAAGTTGTAACTGTGAGCTGGTAATAAACTCAACACCAAACTCCTCTCTTACATGTCTTTTGTCCGTCAATAGTTGGAACTGTGAGCTAGTGAACTCAGCATCAAACTCCTATGTTACATGTCTTTCGTCTGAGAAAGGAGTACTCTCGTTTCTGTCAGCAATGCATTTTTGGTGGTCAGATGTTGCACCAGTAGAATCTGAAATCCATGAAACCTCTCAGTTGCCCTTTTTAACACAAGCTAAAGTTCAACTTGCAACAGTTAAAGTTAATTACTGTTTGGTTCCCTTTGAGTTCGATGTGCTTAAACGAGAATAAAATCGTTGCAGTGATGCACATTTAGTTCCACACTTTAACAGATGATAGTGACAAGATTCATGGTCCATGTGATTTTTTTTTCTCTTGACTTACTGAGTTTTAGGGTGAATAATATGCAGAGTCTTCATCTCCAGATAGATACTGAAATCATGGATATACATAGTCACGCACTCACTACCATTTTGTTTGTCCATATTCCTAGTGATGCTAGTAAGATGTTGCAAATGCAGCTTATATTCAGAAAATCTTGGGTTGTATGAGTTGGCATACTAAAATCTAGTACTAGCAAACACATCCTCTGCTCAGGATTGCATTACGGTGTTTCAGAAACATTTGACAACATCTGATTTCAGAAAACAAGTTCAGCTAGAAATTCCCAGCATTGTTTCAAACAGACCACTGACTAAGGAAGAAGGAAGTGGTCCAGCGCCGGGCGACCGTCGAGGCCTTTGCCGTCGTAGTGAGAGAGGAACTCCCCCACCGTGATGCTCCTGTACAGCGGCGGCGCCGACGAGGACACCTGTTCCTCGATGGGGCCGTACACCGCCGTCGTCCTCCTCAGGTCGGCATTGAAGAACGCCGCCACCGAGATCCTTGCCCTGCCCCTGCTCCTGTTGGCCACCACCCGGTGCTCTACGCTCTTCAGCCTCCCGTTGCTCACCAGCTGGAGCAGGTCGCCGACGTTGATCACCAGAGCGCCCGGCACCGGAGGGACGTCCACCCACACCGACAGCTTCTCGCCGCCGCTGTCTTCGTCGACGAGCACCTGGAGGCCGGCCATGTCGTCCTGGAGGAGCACGGTGAGGAACGCCGGGTCGGAGTGCCGGCTGGTGCCGAGGGTGAGGTGCGGCTGCGGGCACGGCGGATAGTAGTTGCTCACCACGCTGAGGCCATCCGCGCACCCCATCTTCTCCAGCCGGTCCGGCGCCAGCCCCATGGCCTCCGACACCAGCTCCAGCACCCGCACGGCGAGCCGCCGCACCGCGTCGCCGTACTCGAGCAAGACGCCCCGCACGGCGGCGGGGAGCTCCTCCGGCTCCGGCGGGTCCGGGAGCGCCTGGCAGAAGAGGGTGTCGCGCCAGTTGGCCGCCGGCGACTGGAACAGGTCGAAGTTGGAATTGAACCGGACCTTCCTGGCGAGGTCCCGGGTGTAGTGCGGCGTCTTGGCCTCGGCCGGCGACTCGTGGAACCGCCGCACGGACGGGAGCATCTCGGCGAGGAGGTCGGCCGGCACGCCGTGGTTGACCACCTGGAAGAAGCCCACCGTCTCTGTCGCCGCCCGCACCTCGCCGACCACTTCGGATCGGCGGCCCGAGAGGTCGATGACCGGAATGGTGGCGGTGGAGGAAATGGCGAGGGAGTCGGGAGGGTGGTGGAAGATGGGCGGGATGGTGGTGACCCCGGCGTCGACGAGGCCCCTGACGCCGGCCTTGGTGTCGTCGAACGCCTGAAGCTCCCGGCGGCGGTCGTAGCCGGCTGTACCTTTAGTGGTGGTGGACATGGCGCCGGCGGCGGTACTCTGTGGCGGAGATTGGGGAATCAGGAGTGTTGGTCCGCGTGAGAGTTCGTAGGTTGCTTTGATTGCTGCTGTGGTTCAATCAATCGGTGGTGTGTTGTCGGATATGAGCACACGCCTCCCACGCGCGTGTACGTCGACTGTCATCTATAGTACGTAAGTCAACAACGAGCACATCAATATCACGTTTGGCAGATCCTATGCGCCGGCCGACCGGCGCGAGAGTCTGGCCGGTCGCCGCACGCCGTCCGATTGAGATAATGAAGACCGTTTGATTCCTCTTCCCACGAACATGCCACTCTCTCATTTCTCACCCAATCATTCACATCCCCTCACCTCGCGCCAACCGCTGCGCTACACCTCTCGCTCTCCCTTCCCTCACCCAACGATGCAGCACGACCGGCGGCGTGCATCAATAGGTCGTCGTTTGTCCTGTGTGTGAGTTCGTCGCTGTCGCAGCAATGCCCTCGTCCATTGCAGTACATGTCGCTGCCATCCCAACAATCTGGGTGGCCCGTCGTACCGCTGTCGAGCACGGTCGTAGCAAACCGTGTTGCTGGTTGCAACATCCCATGGTGCCCGTCGTAGCATCTCCAGTGCGTGTCGGGTGGTCGTCGTGGTGTCGCCAGGCATGGTCATAGCGACCCCAGTGGTCGGTTGCAGCTCCACCACGATCCGGTAGGTCCATCAGCTATGGTTGCAACATTTGTCGACAACGCTCATAGCACGAGTCACCACTGGTTGCAGCTCCGCCATGACCTGGTTGCAGCTTCGTCGCCTTATGGTTGCAGCTTTTGCCAACGATGGTCGTAACATGGGTTGCCACCAGATGCGGCTCCGCTGGGGATGGTTGAAGTATGGGTCGCTCCAGGTGACAATCGTAGCACAGGTCGCCATGGACCGTTGTAGCTACGCCGATGACAGTCGTAGCATGGGGCTTCGCTAGTAGCAAGGGGCCGGGAATGTCTGGCAGAAGAGGGTGTCGCGCTAGTTGGTCGTTGCCAACTGGAATATGTCGAAGTTGGAGTTGAACCGTACCTTCTTGGCGAGGTCCCGATTGTGTGTAGTGTCTTTGCCTTGGTCGGCGACTCGTGGGATGACGCACGGACGCGAGCATCTCAACGAGGAGGTCTTCTGATGCGCCGTGGTTGACGGCCTAGAAGAAGCCGACCGTCTCGGCTGCCGCCTGATGAAACTATGTACCTAGGGTAGGGTCATGGACCTGTCCAAACTGCCCTCCCCAAGGACATCTCTAGAAGAAACCACCTTACAATCGACCATGAGGTCTATCACTCGACCATGAGGACTATCACTCGACCATGAAGCCAACCACTCGACAGCCAGGAGATCTAAAGTCACTCTGCACGCAAACGGTCGGTCATTAAGTAGCTTTTATGGTCATCATAGCACTTTATTCGTGGCATTACCAGTAACGCCCGATCTTAATGTACCTTAAACCCTGCATAACTGAGGGCCGGAGGGGTCTGGCGAACTCTATATAAGCCACCCCCCTCCTCAGTGTAAAGGGCTCGCACCCCTGTAACTCATACACACATAATCCAGTCGACCGCCTTCGGGCTCCGAGACGTAGGGCTATTACTTCCTCCGAGAAGGGCCTGAACTTGTAAAACTCGTGCGTATACAACTACTCCATACCTAGGATCTTGCCTCTCCATTCCTACCCCCCTACATTACTGTCAGACTTAGAACCACGACAGTTGGCGCCCACCTTGGGGCAGGTGTGTTAGCGACTTATTGGAGAAGTTACGATTTTTCCGATCCCCTTCATCATGGTTTCAGGCGGAGTTCTGGTTGAGGGCCGCGAGATCCGTCTCGGCACGCTCACGTTCATCGCCGACGATTCCGCTTGGCTTCAGGAGGCTCCACTCGATGTCGACGCGCTCCCCGTCCGCGGGGCAACGCGCTTTCGCGCGTGCGTCCGCGGCGTCCTCCTGCGGCAACCGTCAACCCAGTACCGGTCGGCCCTGTGGCGTCCTCCCTAGGGCTGGACAAAAAGCTCGAAGCTCGGTGAGTCTAATGAGCGCTTGGCTGCTCGACTCGTTTGAGCTCAGCTCATTTTCTAAATGAACCGAGCCGAGCAGTAATTTTTGCTCGTTAACACTAATGAGTTAAACGATCGAGATTGCGAGTTTCGTGAGCTACTCGTTAAGCTCGATAGTAGCGTGATTTTGTTCATTATAGAGAATTTTTCGGTGACTTCGATCACTCCTAAGTCTATGGACGGGCTATTTGCCACATTCACATCTTTCTCGTCTTCTCATATTCTCGATTTATTGAATCCTACTAGTTGGACCTATGTATGTTTGTAATTATATTCATGTGATGTATCTTGTTTACTGATGCATTTTCCTAACGAGCTGCTCGCGAGCGCTCGCGAACATATAACAATCTGAGCCAATCTTTATATTTAGCTCGTTATCCTTAACGAGATTAACAATCCGAGCTTTAACAATCACGAGCCTTAACGAGCCGAGTCTTAACGAGCCGCGTAGCTCGTTAGTCCAGCCCTAGTCCTCCCTCCCTGTCTCCCGCCGGCGCAAGCGCTCCGGTCGGTCGAGGCTTCAACGGTGGGTGAGGCATGTTGTGGCTCATCAGTCGGCCACCCCCAAGTGCGGCAATCGAGCCCGACGAATCTCTCTACGACTTGTTCGATCTGTCGACTGGCTCCGTAGATACTGCGTCCGAGTGCGACAGCAGTGACCCCACGGCGGAAGTCCTGATGGTCGATGGTCCATGCAGTCCTCCAGGCTTCCCCCGCGGTGGCGGTGGCGACGGCGGAGGCGACCCTTCGCGCGTCCACGAAAAGTACCTCCCCGAGCCTCTCTCATCTCAGCAGAGGGAAGAACTTCGTCGTCGTAATATGGATGCACTTCACACTCCTATCGTTGGAGAAACTCCCGAGGCTCTAGCCTTGGAAGAGGCGCGCCTGGCCAACTTGGCCGAGCGCACTCGACTGGATAACCTCCAGTGCGCACTCGACGAGCGCGCTCGGCAGCGAATCCCCGAGTCCAGTTGAAGCCAACTTTTTCCGCCCCCGCAGGTATATCGAACTCCGATTGAGAATTTAGCAGCTGCAGCCCGTATAGTAGAATCGATTCAACCTTCCCAGTCAGAGGCTGGCAGAGGCTTGTTGTAGATCAGAGCATTACTCCGGGCAGCAGGAGACCAAAATTCAGCTGTATCACAGTCGCGGAATAGGATCCACAGCAGGTCCGTTGTTGTAGATATAGTACAGTCGGCTCACAACCCAATATTGCCCCCGAGGCGTGAGGGACGTGGGGACCGGCGTGATCAGTACAGGAACCATGAACAGTATGATGACCGACTCGATCGTGATGATCGACGTCGAGTGCCCCCCCAGGAGTTGATCATACGTGCCTCGACAACAGGATGACAGACGCCCTCACAGTGTTGGGCGAAGGATTCCAGTCGACCCCAGGGAACCAGGCTTTGATGCGAGATCCATTCTCGTTCAGGGTTTGGTCGACAGGAACAGAGCTCACCGAGAAGGTCATGACAGAGATGTACCCACCAGCAGCAGAGTGCACGTTTCAGGTCCAGAGTGCTTCAGCAGAGCCACCAGGGCCGCGGTGATTCCTCCCAACTTCAGGTTGGCGACTGGAGTCAGTAAGTTCACTGGTGAGTCCAAGCCTGATACTTGGCTTGAGGACTACTGAGTAGCTGTTCAGATTGGCGGCGACAATGATGAAGTGGCCATGAAACACCTGCCTCTCATGTTGGAGGGCTCGGCGAGAGCATGGTTGAACCAATTAGCACCCATCAGCATTTACACTTGGGAAGATCTTTCCCGAGTGTTTGTCAGAACGTTTGAAGGAACTTGCAAGCGACCAGCAGGGTTGACAGAGCTGCAATCTTGTGTGCAGAAGTCGAATGAAACTTTGAGGGATTACATCCAGAGATGGATCACGTTGCATCACACAATGGAGAATGTATCTGATCACCAAGCAGTCTGTGCCTTCAAGGAAGGTGTTAAGTACAGAGAGTTGAATCTGAAGTTCGGTCGGACCGGAGACATGTCTCTGAGTCGAATGATGGATATTGCCACCAAATATGCCAATGGTGAAGAAGAGGATCGGCTCCGGAGTGGCAAGCACAAGTCAGTCGCCCATGAAACCGGAGGAGGGAATTCTAGTCGGAAGCAGAAGCGGAAGGCCGAGCCAGCTGCTCCTAGAGAAGCCTTGGCCGTGACTCAAGGAAAGTTTAAGGGGAAGCCCAAAGGTCTGGAACCCTAAGAAGGTGAAAGACCAAGACGGGATGTGTTGGATTTGCCGTGCCACATTCACACAAAAAAGATGAGGAGGGTAAACTCATTTACCCGAAACATACCACTCGACAATGTCGGCTCTTGATCCAGCAGTTCCAGGGGAAACATCCCAAAGATAAGGAAAAGGAGTCGGACAAAGTTGAGGACAAGGAAGATAGTGATGATGGATACCCCTAGGTCAATTCCACCCTGATGATTTTTGCTGATGTTGAAAGCAAAAGTCGATTGAAAGTTATCAACAGAGAAGTGAACATGGTTGCCGGCGATACCCAGTTATCTAAAATGGTCTCAGACTGCCATCACATTCGACCAGTCCGATCACCCGACGCACATAGCCACCCCTGGGAGGCAAGCTTTGGTGGTCGACCCAGTTGTCGAAGGCACTCGACTGACCAAAGTTTTGATGGATGGTGGCAGTGGCCTGAATATACTGTATGCAGAGACGTTGAAAGGGATGGGCATTCCGATGTCCAGACTCAGTACCAGCAACATGAGTTTCCATGGAGTCATTCCTGGAAAGAAGGCTGAGTCACTCGGTCAGATTGCTCTTGATGTAGTTTTTGGAGACTCCAAGAATTTCCGCAAAGAAAAGTTGACGTTTGAAGTCGTGGATTTCCAGAGTGCTTATCACGCTATTCTGGGGAGGCCAACATATGCACGTTTCATGGCTCGACCATGTTATGTATACCTTAAATTGAAGATGCCTGGTCCCAAAGGCGTGATCACTGTCACCGGCAATCAGTAGAAAGTAGAACAGTGTTTTCAGAAAGGCTCCAAGATCGCTCATGCTCAGATGGCAGTGGTAGAGCTGCAGGAATACCAGAAAACTGCAGACCCGAGTGATTTGTTGCGAGCCAAGAAGCCCGCTACGGAATCAGCGTTTCAGTCGTCCGGTGAGACAAAGCCGACTCATATTCACCCGACCGATCCCAATGATGCTCCGACCCATATCTCAACAACACTCGACTCCAAATAGGAAGAAGCGCTCATCCAGTTCCTCCGTGAGAACTGGGACATCTTCGCATGGAAGCCTTCTGACATGCCAGGTGTTCCCAGGGGGCTGGCTGAGCACCATCTACGAGTCGACCCAAAAGTGAAACCTGTCAAAGAACATCTTCGACGGTCCGCCGTCCAGAAGAGAAAGGCCATTGGTGAGGAGGTGGCTTGGCTCTTAGTAGCGGAGTTCATCCGAGAGATTTACCACTCCGAGTGGCTCGCCAATGTTGTCATGGTCCCCAAGAAGGACAAGTCACTTCGCATGTGCATTGACTTCAAACATATCAATCGGGCCTGCCCGAAAGATCATTTTCCTCTCCCCCGCATCGACCAGATAGTCGACTCGACTGCGGGGTGTGAGCGCCTGTCTTTTTTAGACGCCTATTCCGGTTACCATCAGATCCGTCTGTATGGTCCCGATGAGATCAAAACAGCTTTCATCACTCCATTCGGGTGCTTCTATTATGTTACCATGCCATTCGGCCTCAAGAATGCCGGAGCCACGTTCATGAGGATGATTCAGAAGTGTTTGCTCACTCAAATCAGTCGGAATGTGGAAGCATATATGGATGATATTGTGGTCAAGTCACGGAAGAGTTCCGACCCACTGACTGACCTTGCTGAAACCTTTGCCAACCTTAGGAGGTATGATATCAAGCTTAATCCATCAAAGTGCACATTCGGAGTTCCTGGTGGAAAGTTACTCGGTTTTCTCATTTCCGAACGAGGAATCGACGCCAACCCAGAGAAAGTTGGCAATATACTCTGAATGAAACGTCCTGTGCGTGTGCACGATGTCCAGAAGCTCACTGGTTGCTTGGCCGCTTTAAGTCGATTCATCTCTCGTCTCGGTGAAAAGGCATTGCCTCTTTACTGACTGATGAAGAAGTCAGACAAGTTCGAGTGGACTCCTGAAGCTGATGCAGCGTTTGCAGAGCTAAAATCCCTGCTCTCCACCTAGCCGGTGCTTGCTGCCCCAATCAGCAAAGAGCCTTTGTTGCTTTACATTGCAGCCACAGGACAAGTTGTCAGTACAATACTTACGGTCGAGCGGGAAGAAGAAGGGAAAGCTTTTAAAGTTCAGCGCCCAGTATATTATGTTTCTGAAGTTTTGACTCCATCAAAGCAAAGATATCCTCATTATCATAAGCTTGTATATGGGATTTATATGACCATGAAGAAGGTTGCACATTACTTCTCTGACCATTCCATTACAGTCGTCAGCAACGCTCCATTGTCAGAGATTCTGCACAACAGAGATGCAACTGGTCGAGTGGCAAAATGAGCGATTGGACTCCTTCCCCTAGATATCAAGTTTGAGGCAAAGAAAGCCATCAAGTCCCAAGCAATAGCAGATTTCGTCGTCGAGTGGATTGAACAGCAACTGCCGACTCAAGTTCACTCAGAGCACTGGACCATGTTCTTCGATGGTTCTAAGATGCCGAATGGTTCCGGTGCTAGGGTAGTGTTGGTTTCCCCCCGAGGAGATAAGCTCAGATATGTTCTCCAAATTCACTTTGATTCCTCCAATAACGAAGCGGAATATGAGGCACTTTTGTATGGGTTGCGTATGGCCATTTCACTCGGCGTCCGTCGCCTCATGGTCTATGGAGACTCAGATTTGGTGGTTAATCAAGTGATGAAGGAGTGAGACGTCAGAAGTCCGGCCATGACTGGTTACTGCAATGTAGTGAGAAAGCTAGAGAAGAAATTCGAGGGGTTAGAGCTTCATCATATACCCCGACTGAAAAATCAAGCAGCTGATGATTTAGCAAAAATAGGTTCCAAGAGAGAAGCCATTCCCAGCAATGTGTTTCTGGAACACATCCACACACCATCAGTTCAAGAGAAACCTTTCATCGAAGAAGCCCCGCAGCCAAAAAGTGCCACGGATCCGACTGAAGTTGAGGTTCCAGCTGTGGTCGACCTGATCATGGAAGCTTTGGTCATCACTCCTGACTGGACGGTGCCGTACATCGCGTACATCCTAAGGAAAGAACTCCCATAGAATGAAGAAGAGGATCGACAGATCGTCCGTCGATCCAAGGCCTTTACTGTGATAAAGGGACAGTTGTACAGGGAAAGCGCGACTGGAGTCAGTCAGAAGTGTATAACACCAGAAGAAGGTCAAATAATTCTTGACGATATCCACTCGGGGAGGACCTGTGGTCATCATGCGTCCTCTCGGACCATTGTGGCTAAAGCATATCGAGCGGGGTTTTACTGGCCAAGAGCAAATAAAATGGCAAAAGAGATAGTCGACAAATGTGAAGGATGTCAGTTCTATTCAAATATGTCACACAAACCTGCCTCGGCCTTGAAGACCATTCCACTCGTCTGGCCCTTCGCTGTTTGGGGATTGGATATGTTTGGACCACTGAGAACCGGCAGGAGCGGCTTCACCCACGTGCTAGTGGCATTCGACAAGTTCACTAAATGGATTGAAGCTAAGCCTATCAAGAATCTTGATGCCTGCACTGCTATCAGTTTCATCAGAGAGTTGATATTTAGATATGGAGTTCCACACAACATCATAACTGATAACGGGTCAAACTTCGATTCCGACAAGTTCAGAGCCTTTTGTGCTTCTCAAGGCACACGAGTCGACTACGCTTCAGTTGTTCACCCCCAGTCGAATGGGCAAGCAGAAAGAGCAAACGGCCTAATTCTCAAAGGACTGAAACCCCGACTGATGCGTGATCTCAAGCACGCAGCAGGCGCATGGGTCGATGAGCTTCCATCAATTCTTTTGGGATTGAGGACCACTCCTAATCGGTCAACTGGACGAACTCCATTCTTTCTGGTCTATGGAGCTGAGGCAGTTCTGCCGAGTGACCTGCTTCACAATGCACCCCGAGTCGAGCTCTACTCTGAAGATGAAGCAGAACAAGCCCGGTAGGACGCAGTCGACCTTCTAGAAGAAGAAAGAGGGATGGCCATGATTCGATTGACTATCTATCAGCAAGATTTGCGTCGATTCCATGCCAGAAATATGAAGAGTCGAACCTTCCAAGAAGGAGACTTGGTCCTCCGAGTGGATCAACAGAAACCACACAAGCTCGCTCCTACTTGGGAAGGCCCCTTCATCGTCACCAAAGTTCTCCACAATGGAGCGTACCATCTTTACAATGTCGATCGCCAGATTGATGAGCCACGAGCTTGGAATGCGGAGCTGCTCCGCCCCTTTTATACCTAAGAACTCACTCAGATGAGATGTAATAAAAAGTACCTCTGTAGTTTATTTATCAAAGACAAGAGTGTTATAATTTTCCCAGTGATTGTTGTTGCTTTTGTTTACGTGAGAAATCCCCCAGTGGGTGGCTTAGCTGCGAATCCGTTTCGCCTAAGTTTGTAAAACAAAATCCTACCGAGTGGAGAGCAATCCTCCCACTCGGGGGCTTAGCTGCAGTCCAGTACTCGCCTAAGTATTTAAAAATCCTACCGAGTGGTGAGCCAGCCTCCCACTCGGGGGCTTAGCTGCAGTCCAGTACTCGCCTAAGTATTTAAAAAATCCTACCAAGTGGTGAGCCAGCCTCCCACTCGGGGGCTTAGCTGCAGTCCAGTACTCGCCTAAGTATTTAAAAATCCTACTGAGTGGTGAGCCAGCCTCCCACTCGGGGTCTTAGCTGCAGTCCAGTACTCGCCTAAGTATTTAAAAAAATCCTACCGAGTGGAGAGCAATTGTCGGTGTCAAAACCGGCGGATCTCGGATAGGGGGTCCCGAACTGTGCGTCTAGGCGGATGGTAACAGGACACAAGGGACACGAAGTTTTACCCAGGTTCGGGCCCTCTTGATGGAGGTAAAACCCTACGTCCTGCTTGATTAATATTGATGATATGGGTAGTACCAGAGTAGATCTACCACGAGATCAAGGAGGCTAAACCCTAGAAGCTAGCCTATGGTATGATTGTTGTATGTTGTCCTACGGACTAAAACCCTCTAGTTTATATAGATACCGAAGAGGGTTAGGGTTAGACAAAGTCGGTTACAAAGGTAGGAGATCTAAATATCCGCATCGCCAAGCTTGCCTTCCACGCCAAGGGAAGTCCCTTCCGGACACGGGACGAAGTCTTCAATCTTGTATCTTCATAGTCCAGGAGTCCGACTGAAGGTATAGTCCGGCCATCCGGACACCCCCTAATCCAGGACTCCCTCAGTAGCCCCTGAACCAGGCTTCAATGACGACGAGTCCGGCGCGCAGATTGTCTTCGGCATTCCAAGGCGGGTTCCTCCTCCAAGTACTTCATAGAAGATTTTGAACACCAAAGACAGTGTCCGACCCTGCAAAATAAGTTTCCACATATTGCCATAGAGAGAATAATATTTACACAAATCTAATCTGCTGACGTATTCCGTAGTGTGACATCACACCACGGCCAAGTCTTTATTCGAATCGTTTTTACTCCCCCACCCCAGCGCATTTCGCGAGGCGGTTTCCTTGGCGCGTCTTGTCAAAGTAGAGATTGTGTCCCCTTATTTACGGGATTCTCATCAATACGGACGTGGGTAACCAAACCGCGCCATTTATCACGGCGCTTGGGAGATAAGCGAGTTTTACCAGGCTGGTCGGAACGCTTAGCCGCATCCACCCATATAAGGGGATAAGGATCCACCTTTTTACCTACGCCTTCTTCCTCCTTGGCCTATCCATCTTCCGCGCACTCGAGCTCCAGCGCCCAAGCCCGCACTTCCCACCTCAACCTTCTCCAGCCATGTCCGGAGCGGGAGGCAAGTGGATGGTCTCCTTCGTTACGGAGGGACACGTGAAAAAACTGAGGAAAGCCGGATACTTGTCTAACGACATCGTGCACCGGCTTCCCGAAGAGGGGCAGCTCCTCCCCACCCCAAGGCCCCATGAGAGGGTAGTATTCCTTCCCCATTTCCTCCGCGGACTAGGCTTTCCTCTCCACCCGTTCGTCCGGGGGCTCATGTTCTACTATGGCTTAGATTTCCATGATCTGGCCCCGAACTTGGTCCTCAACATCTCGGCGTTTATCGCCGTGTGTGAGGCTTTCCTCTGCGTCCGCCCCCATTTCGGCCTATGGCTCAAGACATTCAACGTCAAGCCCAAGGTGGTGCGTGGCAACCAGGCGGAGTGCGGAGGTTCCATGGCGGGCAAGATAGCCAACGTCCTATGGCTCGAGGGCTCCTTTGTGGAGACCCTGAAGGGGTGGCAATTGGGGTGGTTTTACATCACCGAGCCGCACGATCTCAAATGGGTCGCAGCCCCCAAGTTCCGGTCCGGATCCCCTACGCGGCTCACGTCTTGGAAAGAGACGGGCCTGTCGTTTGGCAATAAAGGAGAGGTAACCGGACTGAAAAAATGCATCCAAACCTTGGTGAACAAGCAACTCAAGCTTGTCAACGTAGTCCAGGTTATGCTCGTCCACCGGATCCTCCCGTGTCTGCAACGGGGCTTCAATTTGTGGGAGTTCGACCCGGCCCAGCACCCAACCCTGAGCAGGCTCTTCGACACAACGTATGAAGACGCCTGGAAGGTGCTATTCAAAGGCGTTGAGGCTCCCGCATCCGCTTCCGAGGACCGCAGATTCAACACGCAGCTTCCCGCTAGTGCGGTAAGCTATTTTTACCTTTTACAGGATGTTGGTTTTCCATAGTTTGACTCTATGCGGGATCTAAACTCCCTTTCCTTTGACAGGATTGGCTGGTGAAGTCCGGAGAGATCGACCGTCCGGCCCCTTTGCCCGAAGACCCAGCCGATGCTCGCTTAGCGAAGCTGCTGGCTCCGGCACCTTACGTGGTGCCGGAGAAGAAGGCCAAGAAGAGGGCCACGGGGACTCGAAAGAGTTCCCGGCGCCAGGGGGTGTCAGATTCTTCATCCGACGAATCCGAGACGTGCTCCTCCCTTGAAAACGAGGAGGAGGAAGAAGAAACCTCTCCCCCTCCAGCGGGGGGAGGAAAGAAAAGGAAGGCCGCCCCGACCGGGGAGGCCGAAGGGTCCAAGAAGGGGAAAACCCTTCCTCCGGACTACCCCGCCGACGCCGATGACGACAAAGAGGAGTGGCCGCGCAGGGCCAAGCGTTCGGCGGAATCGTAAGTATCCGGGCACCCGAGTAATTCATAGCATTCCTTTATTGCACAGCCTTTCCTTATGTCGAATATATCTATGCAGTCCGCCCAAGGCCGGGCTCGACGAGTCGTCGAGCAGCTCCCTGGATTCGTCGGACGTGAATTCAGTTCCGCCCGCTACATCCCCCCGCACTGCGGACGATGCCGAAGTGGCGTCGCAACAAGCTCCGGGCCAAGAGGAGGTGGTCCTGGAGGAGCCGCGAGGCAACCTCCCGGACTCCAGGAGTGAAGGGGACAAAAACCCCTAGGGCTCCAAGTCCGACTTTGAGCCGGACACCGCGCCGGAATCTTCAACGGTTCCGGACTGCGGTAGGCGAACTCCTTCCAAGAGGAGCAAGCCTACTGAGCCGGCGGCCCCCGTCCAACCGGAGGCGCCGGACAATCTGCTGGAGGTGCTTAACGGCGCCTCCATCAACGAGGAGCACCACACTATTATGAGTGCGGTGATCCAGAAGGTTCAGTCCGCCAAGAGCGGACTGACTGAAGCTTGTGCCAGCCTTCTAATAGGCTTCGAGGTAAGTGCAGGATATATAAAAAATATTACCGCATAGACAGTAGCCCCTGATGCTCTGTTTGGCGTTCGGAAAGAAAAGCCGAATAGAGGATCTAATAAAATTCGCAGGAGTCTAACAGAAAAAGAGTCAATATGCGTATGCAGGCTTCGCTGCTGGCGACCGCCGCACTGACTGCGGAGGTGGGCACGCTGAAGCAGGGCCTCGAGCGGACCGAGCAAGAGCTCGGCTGAGGGAGTCCTGGGTTAGGGGGTGTCCGGATGGCCGGACTATACCTTCAGCCGAACTCCTGGACTATGAAGATACAAGATTGAAGACTTCGTCCCGTGTCCGGATGGGACTTTCCTTGGCATGGAAGGCAAGCTTGGCGATGCCGATATTTAGATCTCCTACCATTGTAACCGACTTTGTGTAACCCTAACCCTCTCCGGTGTCTATATAAGCCAGAGGGTTTTAGTCCGTAGGACAAGAATCTCAACATACAACAATCATACCATAGGCTAGCTTCTAGGGTTTAGCCTCCTTGATCTCGTGGTAGATCTACTCTTGCACTACCCATATCATCAATATTAATCAAGCAGGACGTAGGTTTTACCTCAAGCAGGACATAGGCTAGCTTCGACGGATTCGAGCCACAGCCAAGCGCGCCGCACTGTCTCGATGGGCATGATCTAGCTCTGCCGCCGAACAGTGTCCTGGAGGCCGCACGCGCATCGTTTCCGACCCTTAATTCGGAGCCTGCTGCTTCGATCGAGGATGAGTGGTTGGACGCCACCTCGGGGGCTGCAATCTCAAAGGTGATCGAGCCGAACACCAGCCCCGCACTCTGCATGGCCAGTGACTCCGAGGAGCCGGATTCCTCTCCAGACTCTGAGCACCCCGCGCCCCTACCGATCGAATCCGATTGGGCGCTGATAATGGATTTCACCGCCTCGGACATCTTTCAGCACTCGCCCTTCGGTGACATCCTGAATTCGCTAAAGTCTCTCTCTCTTTATCAGGAGAGTCCTGGCCGGACTACGGTCAGCAAGGTTGGGATACGGACGATGAAGAAATTCAAAGCCCACCCACCACCCACTTCGTAGCCACTGTCGACGATTTAACTGACATGCTCGACTTCGACTCCGAAGACATCAACGGTATGGACGACGATGCAGGAGACGAACAAGAACCAGCACCTGTAGGTCGCTGGAAGGCCACCTCGTCATACGACATATATATGGTGGACACTCCAAAAGATGGAGAAGGCGATGGAACAGTGGGGGATGACACCTCTAAGAAACATCCCAAGCGCCGGCATCAGCGGCGCCGCTCTAAATCCCGCCAAAGCAAAAACGGTGATGTCGGCACGGGAGATAATACTACTCCGGATAGCGCCAAAGAACACCCCCTCCAGCAAGATTTGGCACAGGAGGATGGAGAAGCCAGCCCTCATGAGAGAGCGGCAGACCGAGAGGTTGAGGATGACAATTATATGCCTCCCTTCGAAGACGAGGCAAGCCTCGACGACGACGAATTCGTCGTGCCATCAGTGTTGGGGAACGTTGCAGAAAATTAAAATTTTTCCTACGGTTTCACCAAGATCCATCTATGAGTTCATCTAGCAACGAGTATTCAGATTAGATAGCATCTACATACCACTTTGTAGATCGCAACGGAAGCGTTCGAGTGAACGTGGATGAGGTAGTCATACTTGCCGTGATCCAATTCACCGATGATCTAGTACCGAACGGACGGCACCTCCGCGTTCAACACACGTACGGGACGGGAGACGTCTCCTCCTTCTTGATCCAGCAAGGGGGGAGGAGAGGTTGAGGAAGATCCAGCACGACGGTGTGGTGGTGGATGCAGCAGAACTCCGGCAGGGCTTCGCTAAGCAACTACGGGAGGAGGAGGAGGTGTTGCAGGGAGGAGGGGGCGCCAGGGCATTGGGTGCGCAGCCCCCCTCCCCTGCCCCCCTTTATATAGGTGCATTAGAGGGGGGAGGGCGAAGCCTTGCCCCTTCCTCCAAGGAAGGGGTGCGGCCAAGAGGGGGGGAGGAGTCCATCCTCCCCAAGGCACCTCGGAGGTGCCTTCCCCCCTTTGGACTCTCCCTCTCCAAGCCTCCTTGGCACATGGGCCCTTGGGGCTGGTTCCCCTTGGCCCAAGCAGGCCAAGGCGCACCCGCTAAGGCCCATGTGGCCCACCAAGGCAGGTGGCCCCACCTGGTGGACCCCGGGACCCCTCCGGTGGTCCCGGTACAATACCGATAACACCGAATCTTGTCCCGATGGCCAAAATAGCACTTCCTATATATAATTCTTTACCTCCGGACCATTCCGGAACTCCTCCTGACGTCCGAGATCTCATCCGGGACTCCGAACAACATTCGGGTTACTGCACATACATATCTTCACAACCCTAGCGTCACCGAACCTTAAGTGTGTAGACCCTACGGGTTCGGGAGACATGCAGACATGACCGAGACGGCTCTCGGGCAATAACCAACAGCGGGATCTGGATACCCATGTTGGCTCCCACATGCTCCACGATGATCTCATCGGATGAACCACGATGTCGAGGATTCAATTAAACCCGTATACGATTCCCTTTGTCAATCGGTATTTTACTTGCCCGAGATTCGATCGTCGGTATCCCAGTACCTCGTTCAATCTCGTTATCGGCAAGTCACTTTTCTCGTACCGTAATGCATGATCCTGTGATCAAACACTTTGATCACCTTGAGCTCATTGTGATGATGCATTACCGAGAGGGCCCGGTGATACCTCTCCGTCAAGCGGAGTGACAAATCCCAGTCTCGATCCATGTCAACCCAACAGACACTTTCAGAGATACCCGTAGTGTACCTTTATAGTCACCCAGTTACGTTGTGACGTTTGGCATACCCAAAGCACTCCTACGGTATCCGGGAGTTACACGATCTCATGGTCTAAGGAAAGGATACTTGACATTGGATAACTCTAACAAACGAACTAAGCGATCTTATGCTATGTTTAGTATTGGGTCTTGTCCATCACATCATTCTCCTAATGATGTGATCCCGTTATCAATGACATCCAATGTCCATAGTCAGGAAACCATGACTATCTGTCGATCAACGAGCTAGTCAACTAGAGGCTCACTAGGAACATATTGTTGTCTGTTATTCACACATGTATTACGATTTCCGGTTAACACAATTATAGCACGAATAAAGACAATTATCATGAATAAGGAAATATAATAATAATGCTTTTATTATTGCCTCTAGGGCATATTTCCAACAGTCTCCCACTTGCACTAGAGTCAATAATCTAGTTACATTGTGATGAATCGAACACCCATAGAGTTCTGGTGCTGATCATGTTTTGCCTTAGGGAGAGGTTTAGTCAACAGATCCGCGACATTCAGATCCGTGCGCACTTTACAAATTTCTATGTCTCCATCTTGAACATTTTCACGAATGGAGTTGAAGCGACGCTTGATGTGCCTGGTCTTCTTGTGAAACCTGGGCTCCTTTGCAAGTGCAATAGCTCCAGTGTTGTCACAGAAGAGCTTGATTGGCCCCGACGCATTGGGTATGACTCCGAGGTCGGTGATGAACTCCTTCACCCAAATTTCTTCATGTGCTGCCTCCGAGGCTGCCATGTACTCCGCTTCACATGTAGATCCCGCCACGACGCTTTGCTTGCAACTGCACCAGCTTACTGCCCCACCATTCAAAATATACACGTATCCGGTTTGTGACTTAGAGTCATCCAGATCTGTGTCGAAGCTAGCGTCGACGTAACCTTTTACGACGAGCTCTTCGTCACCTTCATAAACGAGAAACATTTCCTTGGTCCTTTTCAGGTACTTCAGGATATTCTTGACCGCTGTCCAGTGTTCCTTGCCGGGATTACTTTGGTACCTTCCTACCAAACTTACGGCAAGGTTTACATCAGGTCTGGTACACAGCATGGCATACATAATAGAACCTATGGCTGAGGCATAGGGGATGACGCTCATCTCTTCTATATCTTCTGCCGTGGTCGGACATTGAGCTGAGCTCAATTTCACACCTTGTAATACAGGTAAGAACCCTTTCTTAGATTGATCCATATTGAACTTCTTCAATATTTTGTGAAGGTATGTGCTTTGTGAAAGACCTATGAGGCGTCTCGATCTATCTCTATAGATCTTGATGCCTAATATATAAGCAGCTTCTCCAAGGTCCTTCATTGAAAAACTCTTATTCAAGTAGGCCTTGATGCTGTCCAAGAGTTCTATATCATTTCCCATCAAAAGTATGTCGTCTACATATAATATGAGAAATGCTACAGAGCTCCCACTCACTTTCTTGTAAACACAGGCTTCTCCATAAGTCTGTGTAAACCCAAACGCTTTGATCATCTCATCAAAGCGAATGTTCCAACTCCGAGATGCTTGCACCAGCCCATAAATCGAGCGTTGGAGATTGCACACCTTGTCAGCATTCTTAGGATCGACAAAACCTTCCGGCTGCATCATATACAATTCTTCCTTAAGGAAACCATTAAGGAATGCCGTTTTGACGTCCATTTGCCATATCTCATAATCATAGTATGCGGCAATTGCTAACATGATTCGGACGGACTTCAGCTTCGCTACCGGTGAGAAAGTCTCATCGTAGTCAACCCCTTGAACTTGTCGATAACCCTTAGCGACAAGCCGAGCTTTATAGATGGTCACATTACCATCCGCGTCTGTCTTCTTCTTAGAGATCCATTTATTTTCTATGGCTCGCCGTCCAACGGGCAAGTCAGTCAAAGTCCATACTTCGTTTTCATACATGGATCCTATCTCGGATTTCATGGCTTCCAGCCATTTGTCGGAATCCGGGCCTGCCATTGCTTCCTCATAGTTCGAAGGTTCACCATTGTCTAACAACATGATTTCCAAGACAGGGTTGCCGTACCACTCTGGTGCGGAACGTGTCCTTGTGGACCTTCGAATTTCAGTAGGAGCTTGATCAGAAGTATCTTGATCATCATCATTAATTTCCTCTCTAGTCGGTGCAGGCACCTCAGAAACGTTTTCTTGAGTTTCGCCATTTTCCGGTTCAAGAGGCAACACTTCATCAAGTTCTACTTTCCTCCCACTTACTTCTTTCGAGAAAAACTCTTTCTCTAGAAAGGATCCATTCTTGGCAACAAAGATCTTGCCTTCGGATCTGAGGTAGAAGGTATACCCAACAGTTTCTTTCGGGTATCCTATGAAGACGCATTTTTTCGACTTGGGTTCGAGCTTCTCAGGTTGAAGTTTCTTGACATAAGCATCGCATCCCCAAACTTTTAGAAATGACAGCTTAGGTTTCTTCCCAAACCATAATTCATACGGTGTCGTCTCAACGGATTTCGACGGAGCCCTATTTAAAGTGAATGCGGCAGTCTCTAAAGCATAGCCCCAAAAAGATAGCGGTAAATCGGTAAGAGACATCATAGATCGCACCATATCTAATAGAGTGCGATTACGACGTTCGGACACACCATTACGCTGAGGTGTTCCAGGCGGCGTGAGTTGTGAAACTATTCCACATTTTCTTAAGTGTGTGCCAAATTCGTGACTCAAGTATTCTCCTCCACGATCTGATCGTAGAAACTTGATCTTTCTATCACGTTGATTTTCAACCTCACTCTGAAATTCCTTGAACTTTTCAAAGGTCTCAGACTTGTGGTTCATTAAGTAGATATACCCATATCTACTCAAGTCATCAGTGAGGGTGTGAACATAACGATAGCCACCGCGAGCCTCAACACTCATTGGACCACACACATCGGTATGTATGATTTCCAATAAGTTGGTTGCTCGCTCCATTGTTCCTGAGAACGGAGTCTTGGTCATTTTACCCATGAGGCATGGTTCGCACGTGTCAAATGATTCATAATCAAGAGACTCTAAAAGTCCATCTACATGGAGCTTCTTCATGCGTTTGACACCTATGTGACCAAGGCGGCAGTGCCACAAATATGTGAGACTATTGTTATCAACTTTCACTCTTTTGGTATTTATACTATGAATATGTGTATCATCACGTACGAGATTCATTAAGAATAAACCATCAACCATCGGTGCATGACCATAAAACATATCTCTCATATAAATAGAACAACCATTATTCTTGGATTTAAATGAGTAGCCATCTCGAATTAAGCGAGATCCAGATACAATGTTCATGCTCAAACTTGGCACTAAATAACAATTATTGAGGTTTAAAACTAATCCCGTAGGTAAATGTAGAGGCAGCGTGCCGACGGCGATCACATCGACCTTGGAACCATTCCCGACGCGCATCGTCACCTCGTCCTTCGCCAGTCTCCGTTTATTCCGCAGCTCCTGCTTTGAGTTACAAATGTGAGCAACTGCACCGGTATCAAATACCCAAGAGCTACTACGAGTACTGGTAAGGTACACATCAATTACATGTATATCACATATACCTTTGGTTTTGCCGGCCTTCTTGTCCGCTAAGTATTTGGGGCAGTTCCGCTTCCAGTGACCACTTCCCTTGCAATAAAAACACTCAGTCTCGGGCTTGGGTCCATTCTTTGGCTTCTTCCCGGCAACTTGCTTACCGGGCGCGGCAACTTCCTTGCCGTCCTTCTTGAAGTTCTTTTTACCCTTGCCCTTCTTGAACTTAGTGGTTTTATTCACCATCAACACTTGATGTTCTTTCTTGATTTCTACCTCTGCTGACTTGAGCATAGCATATACCTCAGGAATGGTCTTTACCATCCCCTGCATATTGTAGTTCATCACAAAGCTCTTGTAGCTAGGTGGAAGCGACTGGAGGATTCTGTCAATGACCGCCTCATCCGGGAGATTAACTTCCAGTTGAGTCAAGCGGTTGTGCAACCCATACATTTTGAGTATGTGTTCACTGACAGAACTATTTTCCTCCATCTTACAGCTAAAGAATTTGTCGGAGACTTCATATCTCTCGACCCGGGCATGAGCTTGGAAAACCAGTTTCAGCTCTTCGAACATCTCATATGCTCCATGTCTCTCAAAACGCTTTTGGAGTCCCGGCTCTAAGCTGTAAAGCATGCCGCACTGAACGAGGGAGTAATCATCGCAGCGTGACTGCCAAGCGTTCATAACGTCTTGTTCTGCAGGGAGAATAGGTGCGTCACCCAGCGGTGCTCTTAGGACATAATCTTTCTTGGCAGCTATGAGGATAATCCTCAGGTTCCGGACCCAGTCCGTATAGTTGCTACCATCGTCTTTCAGCTTGGTTTTCTCTAGGAACGCGTTGAAGTTGAGGACTACGTTGGCCATTTGATCTACAAGACATATTGTAAATATTTAGACTAAGTTCATGATAATAAAGTTCATTTAATCAAATTATTTAATGAACTCCCACTTAGATAGACATCCCTCTATTAGTCATCTAAGTATTACATGATCCGAGTCAACTAGGCCGTGTCCGATCATCACGTGAGATGGACTAGCCAACATCGGTGAACATCTTCATGTTGATTGTATCTTCTATACGACTCATGCTCGACCTTTCGGTCTTCTGTGTTCCGAGGCCATGTCTGTACATGCTAGGCTCGTCAAGATAATATTGATGGGCATGTCATTCAGTTTTGCGGTGAAACCGCTAGAATTGCTAAACCTTGTGCTAAAGATAAACATAGACCTGTGGTAGGCGTGCATGTTATTTCTATTAAAATAGGAGATCATTGTTATCATGGCTTATGTGATATGGGTGCTAGTGCTAGTGTTATACCTTACGACTTGTATAAAGAAATTAAGCATGAAATTGCACCCGCTGAGTTAGAAGATATTGATGTCACAGTTAAACTTGCCAATAGAGATACTATATCAGCAATGGGAATCGTTAGAGATGTTGAAGTCTTGTGTGGGAAAACTAAATATCCTGCTGATTTTCTTGTTCTCAGTTCCCCACAAGATAGCTTTTGTCCCATTATATTTGGTAGACCCTTCTTGAATACCGTTAATGCTAAGATAGACTGCGAAAAGAATGTTGTTACTATTGGCTTGGATGATATGATTCATGAGTTTAATTTCTCTAAGTTTAGTAAACAACACCGTGAAGAAGAATTACCTAGTAAGGATGAAATTATTGGTCTTGCTTCTATTGTCGTACCTCCTAGTGATCCTTTAGAACATTATTTGCTAGACCATGAAAATGATATGTTTATGAATGAAAGAAGGGAAATAGATGAAGTATTCTTTAAACAGGAACCTATTCTGAAACACAATCTGCCTGTTGAAATCCTAGGGGATCCTCCTCCACCCAAGGGTGATCCCGTGTTTGATCTTAAACCGTTGCCTGATAATCTTAAATATGCTTATCTTGATGAAAAGAAGATATATCCTGTTATTATTAGTGCTAACTTTCAGAGCATGAAGAAGAAACATTGTTGAAAACTCTGAAGAAGCACCGTGCTTCTATTGGATATACTCTTGATGATCTTAAGGGCATTAGTCCCACTCTATGTCAACATAAAATAAATTTGGAAGCAGATGCCAAACCAGTTCGTGATCCTCAACGACGTTTGAATCCTAAAATTAAAGAAGTGGTAAGAAAAGAAATACTAAAGCTTCTGGAGGCAGGTATAATTTATCCTATTGCTGATAGTCAGTGGGTAAGTCCTGTCCATTGTGTCCCTAAGAAGGGAGGTATTACTGTTGTTCCTAATGATAAAGATGAATTGATTCCACAAAGAATTATTACAGGTTATAGGATGGTAATTGATTTCCGCAAATTAAATAAGGCTACTAAAAAGGATCATTACCCCTTACCTTTTATTGATCAAATGCTAGAAAGATTATGCAAAAATACACATTATTGCTTTCTAGATGGTTACTCTGGTTTCTCTCAAATACCTGTGTTGGCTAAAGATCAATCAAAGACTACTTTTACATGCCCTTTTGGTACTTTTGCTTATAGACATATGCCTTTTGGTTTATGTCATGCACCTGCTACTTTTCAAAGATGCATGATGGCTATATTCTCTGACTTTTGTGAAAAAATTTGTGAGGTTTTCATGGACGGCTTTTCCGTCTATGGTCCTCTTTTGATGATTGCATGAGCAATCTTAATCGAGTTTTGCAGAGATGTGAAGAAACTAATCTTGTCTTGAATTGGGAAAAGTGCCACTTTATGGTTAATGAAAGTATTGTCTTGGGGCATAAAGTTTCTGAAAGAGGAATTGAAATTGATAAAGCCAAGGTTGATGCTATTGAAAAGATGCCATGTCCCAAGGACATCAAAGGTATAAGAAGTTTCGTTGGTCATGCCGGATTTTATAGGAGGTTCATTAAGGACTTCTCAAAAATTTCTCGGCCTCTGACTAATTTATTACAAAAAGATATACCATTTGTCTTTGATGATGATTGTGTAGAAGCATTTGAAATACTTAAGAAAGCATTGGTCTCTGCACCTATTATTCAGCCACCTGATTGGAATTTACCCTTTGAAATTATGTGTGATGCTAGTGATTATGCTGTAGGTGTTGTGCTAGAGCAAAGAGTTGATAAGAAATTAAATGTTATCCATTATGCTAGTAAAACTCTAGACAATGCTCAAAGAAATTATGCTACTACTCAAAAAGAATTCTTAGCAGTTGTATTTGCTTGTGATAAGTTCAGACCTTATATTATTGACTCTAAAGTAACTATTCACACGGATCATGCTGCTATTAGATATCTTATGGAAAAGAAAGATGCTAAACCTAGACTTATTAGATGGGTTCTCTTGCTATAAGAATTTGATTTGCATATTGTTGATAGAAAAGGAGCTAAGAACCCCGTTGCAGACAACTTGTCTAGGTTAGAAAATGTTCTTGATGACCCACTACCTATTGATGATAGCTTTTCTGATGAACAACTAAATGTTATAAGTGCTTCTCGTAGTACTCCATGGTATGCTGATTATGCTAATTATATTGTTGCTAAATTTATACTACCTAGTTTCACATACCAGCAAAAGAAAAAGTTTTTCTATGATTTGAGGCATTACTTTTGGGATGACCCACATCTTTATAAAGAAGGAGTAGATGGTGTTATTAGATGTTGTGTACCTGAGCATGAGCAAGAACAGTTCCTACGCAAGTGTCACTCCGAAGCTTATGGAGGAAACCACGCTGGAGATAGAACTGCACATAAGGTATTGCAATCCGGTTTTTATTGGCATACTCTCTTCAAGGATGCCCGTAAGTTTGTCTTGTCATGTGATGAATGTCAAAGAATTGGTAATATTAGTAGACGTCAAGAAATGCCTATGAATTATTCACTTGCTATTGAACCATTTGATGTTTGGGGCTTTGATTATATGGGACCTTTTCCTGCCTCTAATTGATACACACATATTTTAGTTGCTGTTGATTATGTTACTAAGTGTGTAGAAGCTATTCCAACTAGTAGTGCTGATCATAACACCTCTATTAAAATGCTTAAGGAAGTTATTTTTCCGAGGTTTGGAGTCCCTAGATATTTAATGACTGATGGTGGTTCACATTTTGTTCATGGTGTTTTCCGTAAAATGCTTGCTAAGTGTGATGTTAATCATAGAATTGCATCTCCTTATCACCCACAGTCTAGTGGTCAAGTAGAATTGAGTAATAGAGAGCTCAAATTAATTTTGCAAAAGACTGCTAATAGGTCTAGAAAGAATTGGTCCAAGAAACTTGACGATGCATTATGGGCCTATAGAACTGCATATAAAAATCCTATGGGTATGTATCCGTATAAAATGGTTTATGGAAAAGCAAGTCATTTACCTCTCGAACTAGAACATAAGGCATATTGGGCTATTAAAGAGCTCAGTTATGGTTTCAAACTTGCCGGTGAGAAGAGGGTATTTGATATTAGCTCACTTGATGAATGGAGAACCCAAGCTTATGAAAATGTCAAGTTGTTTAAAGAAAAAGTTAAAAGATGGCATGACAAAAGGATACAAAAGCGTGAGTTTAATGTAGGTGATTATGTATTGCTATACAACTCTCGTTTATTATTTTTTGCAGGAAAACTCCTCTCTAAATGGGAAGGCCCCTACGTCATCGAGGAGCACTACAAAAAAGACACATCCGTGACATTTTGGGCCGAACGAATTTTTTTCTGTCATACATATGACACTTCTATGACGATAATTGTGACAAAACCCGATATCATCATAGATGTGGTGGGCTCCTACTTCTATGACAAAAAATCATGACAGAAAATGGGCTTTTTGTCCTGGGCGGGCCGGAGACATAGCTGCATGACATTCTTTGGGCCGTCCATGACGGAAAAAACTGTGGTAGAAGCGAGGGGGAGGAAAATTTTGGGGAGTTCCCGGTTACGGTGGGAGGTCGGGGGCCGAGCGATGCACGTTTCTCTCATACACGTACGCGCGTGTGTGCGAGGCGTTGGCTCTAACTGAACCCAAGCAAGGCGTTGGGATCTAACTGAACCCGAGCGATTGCACTGCAGGCTACGCATTACTGAACCCGAGCGATCGATCGATGGCTGTTAACTGAACCCGATCGAGCGATTCCTTCGCTACTGCTACTAACTGAAGCCGATCGATGCTGCCCATGGATGAACAATGAGCGTTGCGGGGGGGGGGGGGGAGATGAATAGTTCCCGGTGGGGGTGGATGAACAGGACCCCGTGGTGTTGCCTCTAGATGAATAGGACCCCAATCGATTGAGCCAGTTCGGGCTGGATGAACAGGACCCTGTGGAGGGCTGGATGAACAGGACCACCCCGTGGAGGGCAGGATGAACAGTAGATGGTGGAGGGTGCCCGTGGAGGGGTGGTTGAGGGTTAACTGGTTCTAGTGCGGTGTGGTTCGGCAGTCGGTGGAGAAGAACAGGAGATGTGGAGGGGTGGAGGGATGGCCTGGCCAACGGTGGAGTAGCGCTTCATAGCGAAGTGTGCTAAGCGGAGCTGCTAGCAGCAGGAGGCGCCAGGTGGTCCCGACGGTGCTGGAGGAAGAATACGAGAGATTGAAAATGGTTGCTGGTCGTTGGATGTAAATCCAACGGCTAACATGTCAGAATCATTTGTTGACTAAATTGACAACGACTTGCATTGGCTTCAACCTATTGACCCACATTTCAGCCTCCAAAAATGTGGCACGTATTCAGCCCATTTTTTTTAGAATTTACAGTCTTTTTTTTTGCGCGGTAGAATTTACAGTCAATTTGATCTTTTTTGAATTATAGCCATTAGCTGGGCTGGGTGAACAAATAATGTAGCATCCATGCGGCCCATTTATTTTATTTCCTAAAAAATTACAGGCCATTTGCACTTTCTCGAAATACACGATTTTGCTGGGCTAATTCTAATTATAATGTTGGGTTGGGCCAGCAATATTATCAAAAAATAAAAAGGGCCTTAGCATTTTTTTTATAAATATATTGAAATAATAATTGATATTATTACATCCGTCCTTAAATCTTACCAAGCTTTTGTACACAATCACTAGGATTTTCGTGCCAAAACAATCCAAGATTTTATTTGTTAAGAAATTATTTTTATAAGTTAATAAGATGTGGGATATTGTTTTCTTACATATGTAAGTATCTGTTAAATATATTATGACAATAAAAATAATATATAATAACATATGATTTTTTTTAGAAAAACATGGAGCATCTCCCCGGTTCCATTGCTGAGAACGAAACCACAACATATTCTGATACAGCAGATCAAAGAGCAGTTCGAAAGCAAAGGTAGAAAAGCTACAAACTAGGGGGGGGGGGTGGATGAACAAGTTCTCTGAATAACACAAATCACCCGAGCGGTGCCAAAGGCAGAGCGGATAGAGCACTCAAATGACACAAGGAGGGTCCAGCGAAGCCTTCATGGTCTTCAGCCGAGGGGCCGTGTCAGCCTGCGGCGACCAGTAAACAAGCGGAGACACCGGGCTGGAAGGCGTAGCATGGTGGATGTCCCTCTTTTTCAGCGCCAGGTGCCCATCATCTTCATCACAGATCTTGAGACGAGCCCACGGGTCCAGCCCCAGAGCAGGTCGAGCCTTGTTCAGCCACAAGTGACCGCCAATGGTTTCTGGAGGGATCTTGTTTGGGTTTCCACGAAGCTCATCAACTTGTCCTTGTCCAATCCGGAGGAGAGAATCGCCCAGTTCCTCACCATGTTCCTGATCAACCTCAAGACCTGCGGAATGGAAATCCAGGAGGTGTTACTGAAAATCATAGTATTTCTATATTTCCAGAGGCACCAAAGGACAACTGAGCTAACAATGTTTAAAACTGAGCACTTTTTGGTAGCAATCCAGAATCTGGCGATAGATTCGAAGGATGAGCCAATCTGACTAGAGAAATATTCCTCAATGTGGGCCCAGAGATGTTTAGCAACTATACATTTAAAAAATAGGTGAGAACAAGACTCTTGTTCCAAGCAGTAAACACAATCAAGGGGTTTGATGATGTGTCTCTTCCTAAGGTTATCCCTACTCATCAATTTGTTTTTGGAGAGAAGCCAGAGAAATACATGAATTTTAGGGGGAACTCTCAATTTCCAGATAGCAGGGATAAACACGGGTTGAACCCCTCTAAAGTTGATAACATGATAGAGGGAGCTGGAGGAATACTTCCCCTTATTGTCCAGCTGCCAAATCAGGGCATCCGACTCGGCAGTAAAGGTAATGCTTTCGTTACAAAGAGTTTTAGGCATTGACCGTCCCAAACTTCATTGACACTTTTGTTAAGCTCATTGTGGACAGAGTAAATTGGCCAAAATTGGACTGCTAGGGGGGATGTGCCAAACCAAATATCTTCCCAGAACCTGGTTCTGCTCCCATCCCCTATGTTCCATCTGTAGCCAAATTTCACAGCATGCATAATAGATTTTAATCCTTTCCAGAATCTAGAGGTCTTAGGGTTGGAGGAAGGGACAAAAATATTAGGTTTATTTCCTAGGTATTTATGGGCAATAAGAAGCTTCCAGGGTTTCAGGTCTTCCTCATATAATCTTTTAATCCAAGACCCTAGAAGACAGATGTTAATTTCTTGGAGGTTAGGTATGCCTAGGCCTCCAAAATCATTTTTCATAGAGACTAGGGCCCAATTAGCAAGGTGTAGCTTCCTATTTCCCTCAAAATCATTCCACAAGCAATGAGACATCTGAGAATTGATGAGGTTCACTGCCCATTTAGGGAACTTGAAGAAGGAGAGGAGATACACTGGAATGCTAGCCAAACAAGCTTGTATGAGGATCAATCTACCTCTGTAAGAGAGAAGTTTGCCCCTCCACCCAGCAATCCTTTTAATGATTTTATCCAGAAGGGGTTGGATATCCTCTCTCCTCAGTTTATCATAGTGGAGAGGGATACCTAGGTACTTAATGGGGAAGTTACCTTTATTACAGACTAGAATAGAGAGGAAGTCAGCTAACTCCTGATCATCCATGTTGATAGGGATGAGCTCACTTTTAGAGTAGTTGATTCTCATGCCTGAGACTTGTTCAAACCAGGTTAGAACAGTTTTTCAGATTGCTAGCATGTGTGGAGTCATTGTCTAAGAAAAGGATGGTATCATCTGCATATTGAAGGCAGATGATGCCACCAGGGCAGACCTGAGGACAGAGCCCTGCAATCAGACTATGATCAGCAGCTTTGCTCAGCATGTTAGTAAGAACGTCCACTACTAAATTAAACAAAAGCGTGGAGATGGGGTCACCTTGCCTAAGGCCTTTACCAACAAGGAAAAAATCACTTTCACGGTTATTTAACTTGACCCCAACAGACCCCCCATGAGTAAGTTGCTCGATCCAACTCTCCTCTATGAAAGGCTTGGAAAAGATCCAAGAGATCATTTTTCATCAAGTCCCAAAAATGCTGGTAAAACAAGAAGGGAATCACATCAGGACCATGAGCCCCATCAGGATAAGAGCTAAAAATGGCTTCCTTCACCTCTGTCTCTGAAAAAGGGGATTCTAGCAGCTCATTTTCAGCAGGAGAGACTTTTTCAGAAGTAGAGAAAAAAATGTTTTGTAGAGAGAACCCAGAAGGGTTTTCTTTCTTAAACAGGTCTTTGTACAAGTCACTAGCCACTTTCAGCATCTCATCTACCTCAGTAACAGGGCCATTAGGGCCATCAAGGGAGCGAATGAGGGTTTTCGTCCTCCTCTGGTTAGCTACTGCATGGAAGTAAGCAGTATTTCTATCACCCTCCTTAATGTTCCTATCTCTAGACCTTTGTTTGGCTTTGATTTCTTCTTGAAGCCAAATTTTCTTGAGCTCTCCATGGACAAAGTTTAATCTATTAGTCTCAGCCTTAGAGAGGTCAGTGGTTTCTGCCTTAATATCTAGAGAATCAAACTCAAGGAGGAGAAGCCTTTTGTATCTTCTAAGATTAGCTTCCTCATTGGAGTTCCACCCTTTGGTAGTTCTTCTCAATCTCCTGATTTTGATCTGCCAATTTTCTAGGGGGCAGCTGCTCCCAGTAGGCTCATTCTATATTTTCCTGACTAGCTCAGTAAAATCTTCTCCAAGCAACCACCACTTTTCAAATTTAAAACTATTGCTCTTTAGAGTTTGGTTAAGACCAGAGTCCCAGAGCAAAGGAGTGTGGTCACTACCACATCTAGGCAGAGCTCTACAACTAGAAAGGGGAAAGAAACTATCTAATGCTGTGTCACAGAAAATTCTGTCAATGGTGGACATAATCCTGGAGCAGCACTTCCAACATAACTAGCAGAACTGTGGGTTTTCCTTCTGATAGGGCAATTCTCAACTTTATGGGTAACCATTTTGCAGATAAAACAACTCTTGGGCTTGACACATTTATCCAAATGATGCCCTGGTTCCCCACAGTTGTAGAAGATCACCTCAGAGTATGCCATAAGGCCCGAAGCAGGGGCAGGAGCAGTTTTCTGGATGTCCTATCTCTTCTTTTGCTGATTCTTGCCTTGAGATTTCCCACTGATCTGAGAGTCAGAACCACCAGCAGATTGATCTTGGGCAATTATAGGAGCCTGCCCAGATTGTGCCCCCATTTGGGGCGGAGGTGGGCCGTACCACTGCCCAACCGGCGCTCCCCCCATTGTGATAGGGGAAATCATAGGAGTTCCTGGTTCCTGCTCATCCTCCAGCCAGATGTTGTCTCTCAGGAAGCAGGAATAACCATCAAATAGCTCAACTGAAGCAGATTGCAAGCCTAATTTCAATCTTATGCAGGTTTGGGGGAGAGGTAAGGTAGGGGATCCACCTGCTCCGGCTCCGGTGGCGTGCTGGTGGGCAGGAGTCCAGTCAAGCATTCCCATCTCGCAGCACGGCGTGGATCTCCTGAACTCACTTCTCCTTTCGCCCATCGAACGAACGCAATCGGCGGCTCACTGGGGTGGGGCATCCTGTGCTTCTCTGAGAAATCTCCTTCGAAGTAGATCCGCAGGGCTAGATTCAGCAGCTCCCAATCCACATGATCCTTGCACATCCGAGCATACCTGCGCGAGTGAGAGAACGGATTCGGTCCCTCCTTGGCTTCCTCCCTCGCAGCTTCCTCCTCTGCTTCCCTCCATTCGCGCGTGCACTGGGTCCAGGAGAGAGCGTCGTTGCGGATCCGCATCGCCCGCTCCCTCCATCTCCTCCCTCGAGTCTCCCGCAGCACCGCCGGCGCGACGGAGTTGAGCGGCTGGAGCATCCACGGGAAGGCTTTGTAGACATGTGGGAGATGCATCTTGTACATCTATGTGTCTTCCAGCCATTCCCCCATGGATATGGTCGGCGACTCCATGGGGCACGCGAGCGGACTTGCTGAGGGGGGCAGGCGCGCCAGGAGTCAGGAGGCGGGGGGTGGCGGCGAGATCTATTTGTCAATTACTATGTGAACTAAACAGCTAACATATAAAATAATTTAAATATATATAATATAGTTAGAAGGGAAACATAAGTTAGACATGGCGTTCCTATTCTTATATAGAAAAATAGTACAGACCTCTGCGTTTTCTTCAAAAAAATACATAAACTGGGCTACAAAAAATAAAACCTCGGATGGGAGGTCCATAGGCCGGTCGATACATGACGGCCCTAAGAAAATACAAACAGGCCTATGGACCTCCAAAACCACGTCCAACACTTGCCAAAACTTCGTCCCTCGTTTTCTCTATGTTTCGCACACTCGACATTGTGTGGGCATTTTGACTGTGCATCATATTAATTGTGCTATGCATGAATGTTGATCAGCATGATGTTAACTGGCCGGTAGTTCCATTTTCGACCATGAATAAAACTTCCAACATGATGTTAACCCTGTTTGAAAAGGCCGTGTTAATATAAATGCTCTGCCTCTGAAAGTTGCAGTTTCTTATCTGAAACTGAACTTGCAGTTTCTTATCTAAAACTGAAACTTGCAGTTTCTTCTCTAAGAATCACATTGTCTGCACATTTATACTCATATGAAACTACATTTTTAAGTGCTAAAAATAGATCTCTAGTATTCTTAAAATACTTTATATGCTCAGTACTGCAAATCTAAAATTCAAAAGACATTCATACCTGAAAGTACTCTCAAAATACACAACACAAAACACAATTCACAACCTGCAAATACTGACAACCCTAAGCTCCTCCTAACAATTCACAACCTGCCCGACTATTGGGCTGGGGGGAGGGGCAGCCCCCTCCTATTCCTCGGCGGCAGACAGCCGCCCCGTGAGACGGTGTGAACGGCGAGGGAGACGATGGCGGGGAAGCGTCGTCGGGCCAACTGCTTTTCTCCTCTTGGAGTTGGGTTCGATCGATGAAGACTCCACCGGCTCGCTCTGGCAGGACACCCTCACAAACGGCACCATCTAGATGCTTGATCCTTCAATCTCTGGTGGATGCTCCATTTGGGATCGATACTCCCACCACCGCTGGCTCACGATTGGATTCGGTGAATCTGTTTGCTCCATGGCCCAGAGGAGCAGCTCAATGTACTCCGACGCGACTCCCTCCGGGAGTATCGCCGCCTTTTCGCTCTGTTGCAGATATTTGGCCATGGATGTCGCCGTCCCCGCTAGTTGGTCCTTGTTGTCAAACCAAGACTGTATCCCCAACATCCTAGCTAGCTTCACAGGGTCGCCGTCTGCGATCCTCACGTATCGGTTGTACTCCTCCATCGATCTACTTCAAATCGCCGGCGGTGGTTTTTGAATGGAAGAGGAGAGGAGCAGCGCTGGTTTTGGATTAGAACGGGAGAGGAGCGACGTTGGTTTTGGATTGGAACAGGAGAGGAGGGGCGGTCGTTTTGAAATGGAAGAGGAGAGGAGCGGTGCTGCATTTAGATTGGAACAGGAGAGGAGCGGCGGTGGTTTAAGAGGAGAAGAGCGGAAGAGCGACGCTGGTCTTGGAAGTATTTTTTTGTTGTTTCGCGTATTTTGGGTCGAAGTATGACCACGTACTGTATTTCACAAGCAAAATGTGAATGCATGTCACCAAAAATTGTATCGTTTGGTTCGTATCTGAATGTACTTTCAAATTATACTCCCTCCATTTTTGTATACAAGGCCACAAACTCATATTACAGGTACCAAGGTAAAAATCAATTCTATGTTTAAGTCAATGTTGCAAGCTAGCATGTCACCTTGATTGTCGTGTTAATTAATGTGGTTTTTCTCTCCCAAGCACAACAAGCCAACCCTCTTACTCCTCATTGGTTGATTAATGTTGGGAATGCAAGCTAACCTTCTCACTCCCGCATGCACAAGGGATATGAATGTCCTCGGGTGCTAGTACGAGGCAAACGCCGTCAATTTTGCTCGATTAATGTTAGTGGCCTTGTATAGTTCCAAATTGTAATTTTGATAGTGGCCTTGTATACAACATATAACATATATTTTATGTGCGAAAATCATGGTCAATTATGACCCAGAATAAAAGGGAGACTAGTTAATGTGGGGTCGCTTTCTTAATTGAAGGGTAAATTGATTTTCATTTTGATCCAGTCAGAGCGTGTCGGCCCTCTCGTCCAATCCTAAATCGCTGCCGCACACTCCTCTTCCTCTTCTCCATTGCAAAACCACCTCCTCTCCTCTTCATCATCTCCATTCCAAAACCACCGTCTCGCCTCTCCCTCTTCTCTATTGCAAGACCACCGTCTCTCCTCCGTTTTCTAGACGCTTTGCTCCATGGCGCGGGCGCAATCCATGGATACAAAATTAGTATACTGTATACTATTTAAAAGTCAAGGGCGGGGCTTTTCCTGCGCGGTAGGCTGCGGGGCAGTTCCGCCTAGTCGGTTCGACAGAGACGCGAGAAGACGAGGGAGTAGGCTACTGCAAACGTAGGGCTGTGTGATTTGACAGCGAGTTACTGCTGGACAGGTGGGGCCCCGTGATTTGACTTGCCATTATCATTTTAACTGCGGCGCTACGACTGGCGTGAGTCTCCCAGATTCCTGACCACCTCCATACAGGTGCCTCTCCCAATGCTCCACCATGTAGTAGAGGTTGGCTCTTGCATGAGAGCCCACTTCTCCACTTTTTCCTTGCCTCTCTTTCCTCCACATATGCAAAAATGCCATGTAAAGCGCACTATTGTACTTACTTTTACTTGCTCCTATAGGTGCTTAAGCTTGCCACATAGGCATAAAGTCTGATGTGGCAAGTTAATCAAGAAGAGAGAGACTAGTTTGGTGACCCAAGGAAGAAACGGTGCTAAGCCCGTGTACCTAGGTGAAAAGACAATTTTGAGTCTATAGCTAATTAAATGAAGCAAACTTAGCAACACCATTTCATTGGAAGAGGTCACTCCTTGGCAAATGCAATAAATACACGCGCTTACTAGCACCATTTATTCCTTGAGTACGAAGAAAGAGATAGAAAGGAGTAAAAAAAATACACTTATAGCCAACCTTGTTGTAGTATATATGAGTGACTAAGTGATGACTATGTATGACATGCCAACATCAGATAGCCTAACACACCGTGTTAAATCTCCAAGGGTGCGACCGCGCGAGCGACGCGACGGTCGTGGTAGGTGCGACCATGATACGGGCTGCTGGTAGCCCTTGGATATGAGATCAAACGGTCGCATGCTAAGTTTCTGAAAATTTGCAGAATAACCCTCTAGGATAGGATATTCACCCATAGGTCTAGAATCACGCCATGCAACTGTTCGATCTTAGATCCAAGGGCTCTCGGAAGCCCGTATCATGGGAGAATGGAAAGCCACTACCCTGCCATTCGCATGCTGGCAGTTCGCTCCTACTCGTCCCCGCACGTCCTTCAATACTACAGCAGTTCGCTCCTAGTCGTCCCGTCCATTCACATTATGGCAGTTCCACTAATCCTAACCCTCCTCCCAAATCCATGGCGTCCCAAATCTCCATGATCGGCGGTGAGTACAAGGTTAGAACCATCACCGGCGATGAGTTCGACGTCATCTACACCCGTTCTTCCGCGATGGTGAAAGGATGCCTTTCTCGCTTTAGACGCATGTTCGAAAACTCAGATGATGAGTGGGTTACTGGGCTAGATGTTGAGTACACCATAGTCCTGGGACGAGAGAAGGATCTAAAGGACAAAGAGAGGAAGAAGCCCGCCGTGATCCAGGTTTGCGTGCATGACTTATGCTTGGTCTACCACATATGCCATGCCGATGTTGAGTGCCAGGATTTTAAGGGCTTCCTCAGGAGCAACCTAGTAAAATTCCTTACCGTAGACTTTGGTAACGACAAAGAAGTCCTACGTCGGGTAGGCCTCGTTGTAGGCAACACCTTCGACCTCCAGAAGAATCGGCTGGTGTCCTCTCTTCAGCCTTCAATGCTGACCCTGGCAGGAGCCATGGTTCATCCTTCGTACGGTAAATTGGAGAAACCTCCATACACATTTCATCGTCATGCATGGCAGCAGAATGTACTAGATATAGACCACATCCACTACGCTGCAATGGATGGCTACCTTTGCTTCAATATCTACAAGGGTTGGATGAAGAGAAACAGCCAAGTGTGCGGTTCAAGCAAAGAAGTATCGGCCAAGAGGAAGAGGGACAAGGACGAAGTCGAGGACGTGGACGAGGACTCCGAGTAAGGTGGCAGTGTCGTTGCTCATGGTGGTTCTAATGCAGTGTCTACCGGAATAGTTGCAAAGTTTAATTTCAGGTGTGCTTAATTTAATTTGAGGGGTGTGTTGTGCTGAGCCCCCAGCAGAACTATGTTATGTTTCTTCTCGTTACTTTAACTCTTCTATACGTACATACTAGTATTTCTTACATTTCATCTTTTAGTTGGTATAGTACTACCACTCGTTTCTTCACATTATATATGTACAATATATATGGCCAACATCATATAGCCAGCGGTTTAGTTGTCAAAGAATTTCAGGGTGCTTAGTTTTGTCAAAGAATTCCAGGATGCTTAGAGGGTGCTTGGGTCCAAGGGACTTATTTTAGTCTGACTAAAAATAGTCTCTTTAAGAGGCTAAAGTTCCAAGCACCCCTGACTAAAGAGGGGCTAAAACTAGTCTTGAGACTAAATTTTTTTAGTCAGGGGTACCCCTACTAAAATGTGGATTAGTCCTCTCTCTACTTATTTAACTTCTCTCCTTTAACACAGGCGAGTTCTGGATTGGAGGGTTTGGAGGATAATAAATGCTCATTAACTTGATTTTAGCCTTTTTAGTATTTGGATCCAAGCATGGGTGAGGCTAGCATGTTTTAGTCCCACTAATTTTAGTCATGGGACTAAAACATATCCAAGCACCCTCTTAGTTTTATTTGAGGGGTGGGTTGTGCTGGACACCATTATTGTGACTAGCCTTTTTAATAGTACTATATGCACAATTTGGCGACGAGCGCTCTCTATATGTAACACCTTTTTTTAAATTCAAGTTTTGCTCCATGGCGCAATCCATCGATACTACTGCTGTAAAAAAGTATACATTTTTTAAAAGGCTAGAGGGCGGGGAAGTCTAGCTTGGTCGGTTTCACGAGAGGTGAGGGCCTTTATGATTTGATGGCTCATTACTGCTGGAAGGCGGGGCCTTGTGATTTGACTGCTTGTATAAATGCGCCGACAACCTGATCGAGGAGGAGCAAAGAACCGTGCGGTATACTCAAGTTTTCCACTAGAATAGTACTGCGACGGAGGAGCACGAAGCCCTGTGCCATATGGCGATAAAAAATGATCTAATTTGCTAGTTATCTCATTGTTAGCATTGTTCTATTCATTCCCTCAAAAAAACATTGTTCTATTCATGCCTCGCAGAGAACGTGACACGTGCGGCGAAACACCCGAAGCAAAAGATGAAACACAGGAGCAAAAGAAGAAGGAAGATTATCACCCCAAATGATCTAATTCGCCGCGCAGTCATAACTGCTTCTTCATCGCCTCCACGACCTCTATCTCCTTGCGCGTCTCGTCCGCCATCTTCATCATTGTGTCCATGACGCGGCATTTCTCGACGCGAGCCTTCATCATCTGTTCCACGGCCATATTACGTACCTTGACAGCAGCCAGGTGCTCGATGCGGAGCTTTGCCAACTCTTCCTTCTGTTCCATGGCGAGGGCCTGCAGCATCTTCATCGAGGAACTACTATTCTCATGCAGCTTCTTCCAGCCGGCATTCTTCTCCTTCAACAGGTCGATCTCGTGGCAGAGCTTCGCATTGTCCTCCCGAAGTCGCAGGATTTCACCGGTCGCCTTCTTCTCCGAGGCAATGCTCTTCTTCAGCAGCATCACCAAGCCGGTGGTCAACTCCCCCTGCTGATTGAGCTCAGCGGGCATGTCGTCGAGGCTCTCCTTCAGCAACTCCATCAAGCCTTGGATGAACTCCTTCTACTTATTGAGCTGATAGGGCATGCCGTCGAGGGATAACTACTCCAGCTCCGCCGGCTCGGCATGTTTGCCTCCGCGGCTAGGGCGCTCCTAGGAGCCATCGCCTGCCCGTGAGAGATCTTTCGAGGTCTCTGCGTGGCGGCGAGCCCTCTTTTTTTTTCCGCAGCCTTGGTTAACGCTCCCTTGTTATGAGTAGTTCTCGACCCAGAGCTCCGCTCACCGGCCATGGCAACGACGGATGAAGAAGAAGCACTTATGAGGAGGAAAGGTAGAGTGATTTTCGGTTAGGTAGTTCCCCTTTTTATAACCTAAGTACTAGCACTAGTACTAATACCTGCATAGTGGGAACACGTTCAGGTTTGGTACGTACTACTAGTAGGTGTGAGCAGGCTTTCGAATGTGATGGAAACAAGGTAAAGATTAATTGATGGTTTTGGTTTCGAGGCCCGAAACGGCTCCCGATGAGTTTAGCGGAACATAAATTTCAAGTAGTACACTGCTCAAATGCGTAAATATTATGTTACTGTCAAAAATTGGCACAAAATATGAAGGAGACCAATAGAAGTACTACTAGCAACCCATGATTTAACTACTCGCATGCGCGCAGTGGAGTAATAATGTCTTTCTTCTGCCCTCACGTCCACTCAATTTGCATGCGCTGTATTAATTAACCATCACTGAAGTGAACGACTTTACACGCGTCAAATTATCACATGGGGTGGATCTTGGTACAAAATTGCGTCCGCCCGTGTACCCGCGTGTGCGTGCGAGGAATGAGTGCGTGCACATCTTTGCTTTGTGCATGTACCGCAAGTATGGCTCAGGGAGGACGAGTACATTCTCTTGGAACTAGTAGCACGTCACTGTGAGCAATCCACGCAAGGAGGTCGCGACAACGCCTACACATGTGCCACGTGGCTTCATGAACTGTAAGAGAGACACTGTGTAGCATGCCATTGGTATTCTAATTTACATGTTTTGCACAAAATCGAAGTACGAGTAAGGTACACGTGCATTGCACGCATCAGATTTTGCAACCAAATTATGAATAAATACCACACTATAGTATGTAAGCTCTGAGTCATATATGGCTGATGTAGCCCTTCGTTTAATTCTTATAGTTCATCTCATTCAAAATCAATTAGTTTTTATAGAAAAGCTAAGAACGCGGGAATAGGAAAAACATGGGATTATAGTGGAATGTCGTCTTGAATCCTACAGGATTGTACGAGTGTTTGATTGTGCATAGAAAAAACGCAGAATTCTTTCAAAGAGATTTGAGTGGATGCGATGTTTCCTATGAAATCTTGTGCAAATGAATCATATGGAAAAATTCCTATGGTTTACAATCCTACGAATCAAACAACCAAGATAGAAAAAATTCCTAATGATTAGAATCCTCCAAAATTCCTTTGAGAATCCTTTGAATCAAAGAAGCCCTTAATCTATTTTATGATTCATGGAATTGTGTGTTGTAAAGCATAAAGTAAAAACAAATAATGGCAATTCAACTAGAAAAAAAGTTTGGGCAGTTATGATACGGAAGATTCTAGAACAAAAGAGAACCACTGTTGTTTTGAGGTTTATGCATTATGCTTAAGTTCAACCATGGAGTCCGCTAGATTGTACATGTGGCAAAATCCGGTGGGGGGCTAGAAGATGGTGCGAGGGGCCGAGTGGAGGGAGACTATGAAGGAATGCACAAGTGGAGATCGATATTTAGAGAGAGGGGGCGAACACGTGTGCTGATGCGCGCAGTGGCGGAGCCATGAAAAATAAATGAGCTATGGGGCCAAGCATTGCTAATCCTTTACGAGGAGGGTCAATTCATGAAGTTAAACCATTTTTAGCCGCAATTGTCTAATGATCACATTCATATTAGCTTTGATATATAGTGATGTTAGGGGGGAGGGGGGCAGGGCCCTTACTGCCCCTGTCTTCGCCATTGTGCATGCGTTTGAGAGATGAAGCGGAAGGCATGGATGATGAGAGGGGGACGTTGGATACATAATTAATGTGGGTGTATTAGCTATATATGTTAATCCTATATAGAGAGGTATAGATTGATCGATGTGGACGTGGGAAAGAGGGTGAGACCTCACTGGATATATCAATTGATCGATTTGTGTGGAAAACTATGAAAGACCTAGCTATATACACACATACATAGAGGAACATCGATCGTTGCGCATGCATGCGTGAGAGATAAAGAATGCCCGATATGATGGAGAGGGGGATGTGTGTTGGTGTGTGCCTTCATGGGAGACCGACCTAAAGAAAAAGATTGCATGCGTGCGATGGATAATGCCGACTGGTAGTGTGTGTGCATGCATGGACGAGAGAAAGTTAGTGGTACAATTATAAAGAGAAGACTACTGTGTGGGTGTAAAAGAATAGCTGAATAGGTGAGGTCACAATCAATGTAAGTTGAATTCAAATATTTGAATAAGAGATCCTGATGTTTGAAACCCATGCATGCATGAATATAACGGAGATCCGCGCGGTGTGGTTTGGAAACGAGCATGTTGTAATGTATACACATTGAACAAGGTCAGACTGATTTGAATTTGAGATACCGATGGCAGACATCATTTGGCCACGTCGCATCCGTGCATGGACACACTATTCTACTTGGAGATGATGGGCGGCTTTTGCATCACATATCTATATCTATACCCCTATATATATTATATTTTTTATATTGTGTGCGGGTAACTTTAAATTTGAAAGATGGTCGTTGGATGAGGCGAATCCGATGGTCCAAAGATGGCAAATTTGAGCACTACTGGCTGTTGGATATCATCTAGATTCCACCAGATTTTGCCACATGTATAATCTAGAAGACTCCATGGTTGAACTTAAGCATAATGCACAAACATCAAAACACAAGCACTTCTTATTTGTTCTAGAATCTTCCGTATTAGAATTGCCCAAATGTTTTTCTACATGATTTGCCATTATTTGTTTTTACTTTATGTCTTACGACACACAATTCCATGAATCTTAAAATAGATTAGCTTTCTTATAAAAACTAGATGATTTTGAATGAAATGAACTATAAGAATTAAACGGACATCTACATCATGCATATATGACTCAAAGCTTGCATGCTATAATGTGGTATTTATTCATAATTTGGTTGCCAAATCTCATGCGTGCAATGCACGTGTACCTTACTCTAGTCTAAATGGTGTTTGTGTGTGTGTTGTGCGTGTTGAGGTGCAAATTGTGTTTTTTTGGGTACACGTTAAGCTTGTTCTTCCGAAATTTCAAGCCGCGCCTTGTTATGCCAAAAATTCAAGCTAGTGTCTGTGTCTATCGTGCTGTGAAACTCCCGCCTCTTCTACCCGCGCCTTGTTAGCCCGAAATATTTCAGATATATCTTTGTCTTGTTGTGCTCTGACAACTCCCTCCATCTCAACCCGTGCCTTGCTATTCAAAAATTACAACGCGCACGAAAACTCCCACCTCCTGTGAAATCCCGACACGCGAAATGCCCGTGGTACCCCTGAACCGAAAGAACTGCCTCAAATCGGTGGGGGTACTTTCGTAACTTACCCCACATTTCGGACAAGCGCGTCTCTAAGCCATGGTTCCCCACTGCCATCCCATCCGCCCACCCATTCGTACACCGAGGCCGCGAAAACCCGCGACGAAACCCCACACCCTGCTCCGTCCGCCACCCAGCCGGAGCCTCTTCCCCGACGATGTCGTCCACAGTAATACCTCGACGTCCTTCATCCACCGTACCGGATGAGGATCCGTCGTCGATCTCATCATCCCGCCGGTTCAGCCACCCCGTCCTCCACCTCCAAGGAGCTGCCCCGATGTTCCCCTCGTCTTTCGCGCCACCTCCATTCCCACACCACCGTCTTCACCTGCACCACTGGAAGAGCATCATCATCACTGTTTTCTCGGATGAAGCTGCGGCCTAATCGGCGCCGCCAAAGAGGTTGTACACTAATCGCCGCATTTTCTTCTTGATTCGATCTCACGGTGCTGCCGGCGCTCGGTCCCGAGCTGACACGGCGCGGCTCCATCCACGGCGGCGTCGCCGGCCACTTCCTCCATGGCGTCGCTCCCTCGGCGGCGACGTCCACATCAGTAGGACCTACTGCTGCTTTAGCTGTCGCTCGCGCTGCTGCTCTGCTCTTGCTCTCGGTCCCCTGCCTGGTCTGCTCTTGCTATTGCTCTTGCTCGCGCTGCTGTTCTCGCTCTTGCTCTTGCTTGCGATGCTGCTCCGATTTAGCTACACTTTAGTCGACTAAATCGACTTTTGGGTCAGTCGATTTTTAGGGGTTGGGGGGGGGGGGGCTCGCGGGGTGAAGGAAGAACCAGCCGCAGCGGGGAGGGGGGCACACCGGAGAGGTACCCCACTATCTATCTTAGGGTTCAGGATGGGGGCGGTGGTCGCCGGCGGTGGCGGGGCGTTGGCGGGGCGGTGGCGTGGGGATCGCCAGAGAAAAAGCTCAGCACCCGGGGGGGGGGGGGCTAGAGGGATGGACGGGGCAGTGGCAGACCGGCGGTGGGGAGTGTTTTCGGGGCGGAAGGGGCGGCGCACCGCCGGCCGTGGGCGGCGGGGGCTGCTGTTTGGCCGGCTCAGGGGGTGGAGGTTGAAGATGAACCGCACGCCCTTGATTTTGTATCCAACGGCTGCAAAATCGACTGACCAAAGATGAAAAAGTTAGTCGACCAATGTGTAGCCTCACCTTGCTAGTGCATTCAGTTTCGACAGCAAAATTCAGTTTCGACAGTTAAGTTCAGTTTCGACAGTTAAATTCAGTTTCGACAGTTAAGTTCAGAGATGAGCGGCTGATGTATTTTACATCTAGCACTTTGTGGTTATGTATTTTACGTCATGTATCGGAGATGCTATTAGAATTCCTCTCAGGTTAACGTTGTTCATTGTCTCTCTTGTCCCGCTTCAGCCTCGGCGTCGTACAACTCACCGGAGCTGCTCCAACGACGAAACCCTCCATCACAATGGAGCAGTACCTCGGGCTCCATCTCCAGACGCCTAAGATATTATTCCCCTCCTCCGACAGCCAAGTCAGCCGGAGCATCCTCACCGGCCAACCCAATCACGCTGAGATCGACATGGCTTCGCCAAAGAGGTTGTACACTTGTTGCATCTCTTTTTTACTCTACATGTTATATATATTGTCCACTGAGCACTCATAGTAACGGGAAATACGATTATTTTATCCTACTATATGACAAGCAGTGAGGTACCAGGCAACTTAGCTATCCGTGATGGACTCTCTTGAACACCATCATTATTTATCTCTGCGCGTTTCAGCTGTGCATTTGTCGATGGGCCTGGGAGTTGAGCTAGTATGGCAGTGGCCTGGGTCCAAAGTAATAGAAGTAGCACAAAAACATTTTTTTAGTGTAGGATTTTCCTTGCTCAAGCCTGCCTACTAGAATCGCCAGTGCTTGAAAGGAAAAGTGAATGAAAAACATCGGAATTGGAAAGTTTCCTATGGTACTACTTTTCATGAATTTGGTGCAAAGGAATGGAGCAAAGGAAAACTGTAGGATTTGTTCCTTTAGTGTCTCCATGAAAGAAAAACCGTAGGAATTCTAATTTCCACTTCTCCTACTTTTCATATTCCTATTCATCAAGCACAAGACTAAGAGATACTAGCATAATAGCATTATAACCGTACATTTTCTTGTGGTTTGACTTAATCTCACCATCCTTTTTTGCATCCTGTGATCTTCGGATTGTTGTGAATCAAACATCCAGATTGGCAGAAATCCTATGTTTTTAAATTCACTGTTTTGCACGTGCATTCCTATCCTATTCCTGTCTGTTTCCTATCCCTGAATTGTTAGAATCCTCAAATTCAAACAAGCCCCTACTCAATTACTTCTGTTACAGATGTGTGTCAAAGAAAACCTTGTGTGGTTTGTCCTGCTCCTGCGGCGCTGTGTTCCACCCCAGCTCAGCCGCTCCAACAACAGAAGGGTTCACCACAGCAGGGATCCGCTCTCCAGACTGTCTTTCGTTGCCTCAGATCTTCCTCCCCGCCGCCGGCAGCCACGGCAACTGCATTACCATCATCAACTGAGCAGATGACCTTGAGGACTACACGGGTCCGCAAGAGAGGTTGCACTCTTCCGTGTCTGCTTACGTTATGCGTCGCTTAATATGATGACATGCTACATTATCGTCGTGTTCACCTATTAGACTCCGAGTCAGGTCCAAACTAATGCTGAAACTTGAGTTTTTAAATGGTTGTGGGGTACATATTGGGGTAGCAATCAGTACTATCTGTCTACTATCTGGTTAATCTCTGGTGTCTACTATGAGTTTCATGCTGGGTGCAAACAAACATTAAAGGAGCCATTATCTGTATTTTTTAACTAAAGCTATTATCTGCCTGCTATCATTGGTTTTGGGTCTATCCACAGTTTGCTACCATCACTCTGGATTTGTGCATGCACTCCTTACGTAATCTCACTATGTTTTATTCCTATGCATGCCAGTTATTGTACACAATGGAACTGATCATGTAGAGCAAAAGAGACGGGCCTTGCGTGGCAATAAAATTTCATGCAGACGTCGTTCCATGGTGGGCGCAAAGGCATCCCCCTCCACCCATTTCAGATCGTAATCAAGAGGAAGATAACTCTTATGAGGGTGATTCAGAAGGAGAAGATCACTCCTATTTACCCCATGAGGTCTTCGCTCTAACTTGGCATGCTGATGTTGGTAATATCGTGCATATGGTGCCTTGCATTGCTTACTGTATACATTAAAGATGTCATCTGCTTAGTTTAGACATGCTTTGTGTCAATGCCATATGTTTAGTTTCTTTATCGTATATGTGAATCATGCAACGCCATCTTGTCTAGCCAGGCATCATATATGTGAAATTTTGCAATGCCACCCTGGTTAGCCAGTCATCTTATATGTGAATTCTATCATGCCATCATTTTTTTATTACGTGTTAAATTTTTCAACAATTTTAGTACATTCAATTACTCTTTCTATGCATCAGCCATTTGGCACGGTCATGGAAAAATCTGGAGTGGAAACAAGGTCTTCAGAGCAGACAATGCTATCTGACGAAGCGCATGTCTTGCTAGTTAACGATAGCTCCTCAGAGGAGGATTCAGAGACAGATGACCAGTCATATTTCCCCCCAAGGTGCATGCCCTAACTTGGCAGGGTTATGTTGCTCATATCGTGCATATGGTATCTTGCATTGCTATGTCATTTGCTTTGCTTAGACATGCTTTGTGTGAATGCCACATGTTTAGTGTCTAATTACCATATATGTGAATTATGCAATGCCATCTTGTTGCAAGACATTATATATGTGAATTATGCAATGTTATCTTGTTGCAAGGCATTATGTATGTGAATTATGCAATGCCATGCTGTTTAGGCAAGCGTCATATATGTGAATTATATCATGCCGTCCTTTTTTTGTATTTCTCATTGCTTTTGTCGACAATGTTTGTATATTCAACTGCTCTTCCTGTGCATCAGCCATTTGAATTGGTGATGGAGAAATCTGGAGTGAAAACAAGGTCTTCAGAGCAGACAATGCTACCTCCTGAAGCAGATATCTTGCTGGTTACAGATAGCTCTTCAGAGGTAGATGACCATTCCTATTATCCCCCTGAGGTGTATGCTCAAACTTGGCAGTGTTATATTACTCATATCATGCATATGTTGTATTGCAATGCTTAGTTTTTACATCATATACACAATATTGAATGCCATCTCCTTAGTTGACACATCATATATGTGATTGCCCTCTGCTCACTTCCTTAGTATATAAATCATATATTTGAATTATGTCATGCCATGATGTTTACATAGATAGCATGTATCTGAATTATGGCATGCCAACCCATTTTCTAAAGACATAATATAGTTATATCATCTCATCATGTTTACATAGTCATCATACTTTAATTTATGTCATTCTATCCATGAATTATATCATGCCATCATGTTTCCATCGACGACATGTTTGTGATTTATGGCATGCCAACCACTTTAATAGACACATCGTATAGTTATATCATGTCATCCTGTTTACATAGTCATCATATTTTGAAGTATGTCACTCTATCCTGTTTAGTTAGCCATCATACATGTGAAATTGTGTCATGCTATCCTGTTTAATTAGCCATCATATATGTAAAGTTATGTCCTGCTATTCTGTTTGCTTAGACAACATAAATGTGAATTATTTCATGCCTTGTTTTCTTCCCTACTATCCATTGCACCTGTCTATCTTACAATGTCTGTACATTCAATTACTTTTCTTGTTTATCAACCATTTCAATTGGAGGGAGTGTTGGCAGTATCTCTGGGAGTAAAAACACGGTCTTCAGAAAAGATCGTGCTACCTGTCGATGCAGATAGAACCATGGTTGTACTTGCCCAAGAACCAGCCCCACCACACATAACCCACACTCATGCAGATTGTACCCCTACCCAGTTGGACAGAGAACCAGCTACACCCCTTCTAACCCCAACCCCAGCAGATAGACACCTAGTTCCCATTAACACAACACCGTCTCCACCACAGAGCACCCAAACATGAGCAGTTAGTAAGGCAACTTCAGTGCCCAAATCACGAGGACCACCACTCCGAACCCGAAGTCAACGCTTAAAGCAGAAGAAGAATTGTTCTCAGGTCAGGTTCCGTAGCTATGGTTCATACTACTTTGCTCTTGCATCACTGTATTTACTGATACCAACTAATTTCAAATTTGAAGGATGCAGTTGAAACTCCAATGGCGCAACAGGTATGTTTTAAACCTGTTTCTTCAACGTGTTTGGCTGTCTGCTATAGTAACTTGATCTATGTTGATTTCAGTTTCAATTGAATAAACAGTTATGTTCTCATGCCATGCACATTACAAGTGTTGTTATTGCTGTGTAGTTTCCCACACTTATGTTATGTCTATGCTACTTTGTCTTAAATAGATATGATTCGAACTGTATCTATCTTGATTTGGCAACATAAACTAGAATGATATAGACCATACAGTGACCATACTACATAGATATATGTTTGTTTAATGTTGTTATCCTGTCCACCTTACTACTGAACTGGTTTACCAAAATGAGTTTCATATACTACATTGTAAACCTGAGATGTGTTTGTTTGTTTCTCTTTTAGAACGCGGATAAAATATTGGAGAAGAGTACCCTGTTATGCAATGGTAAAGGAAGTAATGCAGATAAGGTTCAAGATAGTGAGACATCCCTATTGGTCTCCAAGAAAGCTGATAAAAACTATATTGAAGACACTGAGACAACCCCAAAGTCCTGTCTTGATGTAGTGTTCGAGTTACTGGCTATCACTGCTGGCACCAGCTCTTCGAACTCGTTGCCTGAATCAGTTCGGCTTCTTGAGTCTCAACTTCAAGTTGAAAGACATCGATCAAATGTTATGCAACAGGAAGCCAAAGGACTGAGGAAGTCCCTGCAGAATTCAGATGCATACTTTCTCGTGCAACAGCAAGCGCTGGAGGACTTAACCGCCAAACAAGAGAAAGTTAATAAGCTTGCGAAGCATCTTGCCAGCATTATGGGTACCCAGGATATTGTTTCTTGAGCTCTTCTGAAGTGGTTTCAATTCTGGACTTGTTTTGCTGCGGTGTTTATATGCTGTTGTGTTCCCTATATTTGTAGTGGTGGCGAACTTTGATGCCCAGTAGATGTAATATGTGTAATAGTCGTGATAGCCTAGTGTAAGTTGCTTGCTTATTTATTAACTTGTTGTCTTGTTTATTTGTTTGCTTGTAGTCAGTGCAGTTCTTTTTCTGCGGTTTGCTAGTGGCTGCATAACCTAGTTTTTAAAACTAGGCCACAATAACCATGGGCTAATATTTACTGTAGTCACACTGGGCCTCCTACGAGCCGTAGAAACAGTGGGCCTTCTACGGGCCGTATAAACAGTGGGACTTCTACGGGCCGTAGAAGCAGTGGGTGAAAGTGCAACTATCCCTGGGTGGTTTTGGTAATTCCTACAACATATAGCTCAGTGAGCTAACATTATTCCAAGAGTAATATTTCAGGAAAAGCTCAATGAATGGCATGGCATGGATGAGGAAAGTGGATCCCTCAAAATTCTAAGGACAAAAAGAATTGGCTCAAGCTTCAAGATCAAGAATCTACATTTTATATTTTAGTGATCATAGATCACATTGAGTCCATAGGAAAAGCCAATACTATCAAGGAGGGATGAGGTGTTGCTTAATGAGTTTTTTGCTCTTCAGTGCTTAGTGATATGCTCCAAAACCCTCAACTACCTTCCCACATCCACATTTGACCCAAACCAAAAGTCAAACTTGGCCCCACCGATTCTTTCTATCCGGAGCCACCGAGTTTCAGATGTCATAGCCACTGCACAAACCCTAGGCAAATCGGTCTCACCGATAGGGATCTCGGTCTCATCGAGATGAGATTGCAATCTCTCTGTTTCCCTTCGTAACGTTTTGGTCTAACCGAAGTGAGCGATCGGTCCCACCGATATTGCAATGTAAACTCTCTGTTTCCCTTTCGTAACATTTCGGTCTCACCGAAAAGAGCGAACCGGTCCCACCGAGTTTACCTGACCAACTCTCTGGTTAGCTTATTACCAAAATTGGTCCCATCGAGTTTGTGTAATCGGCCAGACCGATATTACGTTATGCCTGAACCCTAACCATATCGGTCCTACCGAGGTGCATCTCAGTCTCACCGAAAATCCTAACGGTCGCTAGGTTTGCTGAATCGGTCCGACCGAGTTTAACCATTCGGTCCCACCGAGTTTGGTAAATTGTTTGTAATGGTTAGATTTTGTGTGAAGGCTATATATACCGATCCACCCACTCTTCATTCATGGAGAAAGCCATCAAAACACATCTACACTTCCAATACTCATGTTCTAAGAGAGAACCACCAACACTTGTGTTGAGGTCAAGATATTCCATTCCTACCATATGAATCTTGATCTCTAGCCTTCCCAAGTTGCTTTCCACTCAAATCTTCTTTCCACCAAATCCAAATCCTGTGAGAGAGAGTTGAGTGTTGGGGAGACTATCATTTGAAGCACAAGAGCAAGGAGTTCATCATCAACACACCATTTGTTACTTCTTGGAGAGTGGTGTCTCCTATATTGGCTAGGTGTCACTTGGGAGCCTCCGACAAGATTGTGGAGTTGAACCAATGAGTTTGTAAGGGCAAGGAGATCGCCTACTTCGTGAAGATCTACCGCTAGTGAGGCAAGTCCTTCATTGGCGACATCCATGATGGAATAGACAAGGTTGCTTCTTCGTGGACCCTTCATGGGTGGAGCCCTCCGTGGACTCGCGCAACCATTACCCTCCGTGGGTTGAAGTCTCCATCAACGTGGATGTACGATAGCACCACCTATCGGAACCATGACAAAAACATCCATGTCTCCAATTGCGTTTGAATCCTCCAAACCCTTCCCTCTACATTCTTGCAAGTTGCATGCTTTACTTTCCGCTGCTCATATACACTTTTGCATGCTTGCTTGAATTGTGTGGAGATTGCTTGACTTGTGCCAAGATAGCTAAAATCTGCCAAGAACTAAAATTGGGAAAAGGCTAGATTTTTATTTGGTCAAGTAGTCTAATCACCCCCCTTGTAGACATACTTTCGATCCTACAAGTGGTATCAAAGCTTTGGTCTTCATTTGCTTTGATTTCCATTTCTTTTGGTGGTCATAGCCTTGGTTTCACAACCTAGGAGAGTATGGCGTCTAGCGAGGGAAATTATCACCGTAGAGGTCCTTACTTTGATGGTACTAATTTTGCTAGTTGGAAGCATAAGATGAAAATGCATATTCTTGGACATAACCCTGCCGTTTGGGCCATTGTGTGTGTTGGTCTGCAAGATGACTTCCTTGATGGAACCGTGAAGCTACCGCGGAAGAGTTGAAGATGCTGCAATACAAGCTTGTGACATCCTCTTCAACGGATTGTGCCCCGAAGAATTCAACAAAATCAGTCGTCTTGAGAATGCAATGGAAATTTGGGATACCTTGATTGATATGCATGAAGGTACCGACTCCGTCAAGGAATCCAAATTGGATGTGCTCCAAAGTCAACTTGACAAGTTTAAAATGAAGGATGGTGAAGGTGTCGCTAAAATGTACTCTAGGCTTGCTCTTCTCACAAATGAGATTGCCGGCTTAGGGAGTGAAGAGATGACCGATAGATTTATCATCAAGAAGATTCTAAGAGCCTTGGATGGAAGATATGATACCGTGTGCACATGGATCCAAATTATGCCAAATTACAAAGATCTCAAGCCAACGGAAGTCATCGGAAGAATTGTTGCTCATGAGATGTCACTCAAGGATAAAGATGAACTTCACAACAAATCAAGTGGTGCTTACAAAGCCTCATGTGAAATCCCCACATCATCAAGTGAGAAACAAACCTTCAATGAAGAATTGAGCTTAATGGTGAAGAACTTCAACAAGTTCTACAAGAGTAGAAGCAAAGAGAAAAGCTCCAATTCAAGGTCCTACAATGACAAAAGATCTTCTAGTCGAGAGCGAAACTGCTACAATTGTGGAAGGCCCGGACACTATTCCAATGAGTGTACGGCTCCCTACAAGAGAAGAGAAGATTCTCCTAAGAGAAGAAGTAAAAGAGAAGAATCACCATCTAGAGAAAGAAGGAGTAGAGATGATCGTTATGAACGAAGACCCTCACGGAGAAGCAAGGATTCGGAAAGAAAGGACAAATCATCAAGGAGCTACACAAAACGAAGACATCAAGCTCATGTTAGTGAATGGGTATCCGGCTCCGACTCCGACAACCACTCCGAGAGAAGCTATCACTCCGACTCCGAATATACTCAAGATGAAGGTGTTGCCGGTCTAGCTCTTGTGACAACCAACTCCTACGACATATTTGACTCACCAAATGAAGGAGTTGGAACATGCTTCATGGCTAAAGGCCCAAAGGTATCACACCTGAGTATGTTGATTTCAATAGTGATGAAGATGACTTGTTAGGTGATGATGATTTACTTGTTGACAACTCTAGTGATGAATACTATGATGAAACGTCAATTGATCATGCTAATCAAGATAAAACGAATGACAATGATAAGGAGAAGATTGAGTCTCTAACTAAAGAACTAAACACTCTTAAGTTAGCTCATGAAACTATCTTAGGAGATCATCGAGAACTATTAAGGACTCATGATAAATTACCCTTTGAAAAGCTCAGCCTTGATCAAGAGCATGAGTTCTTAAAAGCAATCAATGATGATCTTCGTAAGAAAAGTTCTTCTTACATTGCCAAGCGTTTACTCTTATCCACTTACATGCCTCAAGTCAAGTCTAGTAACAAGAACAAGAATGATTCTTCCTCTAGTAGTAACAATGATCATGCTAAATCCAATATTGTTGCTTCTAGTAGTTCTTTTGATTCCACTAATGATTCTCTTAGCCAAGTTACACTTGAGCAAGAAAATAGCTTATTTAAGGGAATTATAGAGAAAGGTGTTTACAAGAGCCTTGCGGGAAGTAAGCAATTCGAAGAAATTGTACGCAAGCAAGGAAGGCACCGGAAGAATCAAGGTGTTGGTTTTGAATGAAAGTTCAATGCCAATGGAGTTGAGTGGGAAGAAGATCAATACCCCAAGACGAAGTTTGTTCCTCAACAAGAGAAGTATGATCCCACTTCTTTCAAAGGGACACAAGCTCAAGATGATCTTCCACCACTAGACCACAAGCAAAAAGGCAAGGACAAGCTTCAAGAGGAAATTGATGCATTTGAAGAAGCTCCTAAGGCCTTGGTCAAATGGGTTCCCAAGACTACTTCAAGTTCCACTTCATCAAGTACAACTACAACTCCGAGGATTCCCATCAAGATGGTGTGGATCCAGAAGAAGAAGAACTAGAGAGTTCTTGAGGGTGACTCTGCCAACATATTTCACTCTTATCATCTTGGCAAGAACAAGTGCAATCAACTTCCACATCTTGCACTAGTTCAAGGAGTCACAAACCCTCTTGTTGGTAAGACAAGGGACAAGGTAACCTAAAAGCTTTCATAGATATCATCTTGTGTGTGCATCACTCCATGTCTATGGATATCCTTGTTTGTTCCTTGTGGGACTAACCCATGTAGGTATTGAAAGTGCAACTCACTCCAATGGATAGCTCCAAATGATCTACATCAACATTGAGCATCCACATCTTCAACATCTACATGAAGTCATCATCGACAAAACCCAAGGTTAGTTCATCCCTCTTAAGGGGGATCTCACATCTAGGGGGAGCTTTACGCAAAAAATTGAGCTAAAGCAACTCTAATGATGTGAACACAACAATGCTTTATGTAAAAGTGGTAACCCCACTTGCGCTTAAACAATGAGTATAACCTATGATCAAATGTTCTCATTTGACTCCTAAGTCAATATACTCATATATAGATGACCTAGTCATTGCAAATTGCTTGATAGATGCTAGAATTGGTTGTGCATGGTTTGCCACATATTTCTATTGCCATTCTAGAGCATGTTGGTTGCATATTTCACTCATTCAAGGACGTCCACTTGTTGTTTTGATTGATTGGTTTCTTTTCTTTGGCCAAGTGGATGGACAAGAATGCCTAAGAACCTTCTCTAGCTATCTATGCTCTTCTCGTCTCAAACTCTATTCATGCTACATCACAAAATTTGATCAAGTCAGATTCGAACCACTCTGTGTGAGGAGCACTCGGAGTCCCTGATTCGTCATAGACTTAAACTTCCAAAACTTCTTTGTGTATTTCGGTCTGACCAATTTCTCCATTTCGGTCATACCGAGATCACTGAGTCGATCTAGGTTTTCAATCTCAGTGCAACCGATTTGAACTTTTTGGTCACACCGAGTTGCTGTAACTATCAATAGTTATGCATCTCGGTGCCACCGAGTTGTTCCACTCAGTCACACCGACAGGGTCGGGCTATATATACTCACGGGCAAAATTTTGGAAATTTCTCCGAAGCCTCTTCGCCCGCGCATAGCTCGCTCTGCCTCCTGGGTCTCCGAATCGTCCTCCTCGTCGCCAGCCGCCTCCTGTCGCTTGTCTCCGCCGCCGTCAACGGAATTCTCCTCCGCCGTTGACTCCGTAGCGAGTTCATCGCCGAACTAGGGTATGGACTCGATCACAATGCTATCCCCGTCCGATTCCTAGCACATTGTGTTCATTATGTTTCTTGCCACGATTGAAACGCCTCTATCTAGTCAAAACACTCCGTAGATTAGAGTTGAATCGAAAATTTAGGGTTAGGTTTCTGCCGAAACCATCTCGGACCCACCGGGTTGCAGAACTCGGTTCCATCGATTCGGCCAAGGCCATTGCACATGTGGTTCTCGGTCTGGCCGAGAATTGCAAATCGGTGTGACCGAGTTCAGGACTTTGTGAAACCCTAGCAGTCTCGGTGCCACCGAACTGTGACTCGGTCTGACCGAGTTCACTAGTTTTGGTTTCAACAACTGCTTCGGTATCACCGAGTTTGCAGATCGGTTGATTCGAAATGCTTTCTGTGGAAAACTAAAACTAAGTTTTTGACTCATTCTTTTGCAAAAACCTCTGTATTTTGTGATGCTCATCCACTCTATCTCATCTACAATCTATTCACAGGGTTTGCAGTTAGTGTTTGCAACATGTCTGACCAAAGTGACAGCCAGAACAAGTCAGAGGAGCAGGTTCACTTTAGTGAGGGCACTAGTCCCTCTAGCAGCTCAGATGACAGTAGCAGAAGCACCCCAAGCAACTTGCCAAAGGCTGCCACTAGAGCAAGCAAGAAAAGGACTTCAGAGTCTGAAGATGAAGATGTGGCAGAGGAAGAGGAAGCCACTTCAAAGAAGAAAGTGCTCAAGAAGGAATATGGCTCAGCTGCAGCCACAAAGCCAGGACTGAAGATCAAAAGGATAGCAGGGAGACAGCCCATGTCTAAAGCCAGAGCCTCCTCTCAAGCATCTTTGGAATCTCAACCCAAAGAGGCTGCTGCAAATGAGAAAAAGGAAAGAAAGAGGGGCAGATGGCGCAAGAAGGTTGATCCAATGGCTGAATTTAAGAAGCACTCCTCTGAAGAAGAAGAGGAAGAGTTTGCTGCACCAGCACCTAAGGCACAAAATCTGATGGGTGATGCTATAAGGACAGGGGCTACATCTTCAAAGCCCAAAGAAGCACCCAAAGCTGCCTCCAAGCCCAAGAGTGCACCTAAGAGGAATACCAGGAACATATCTGCTGGTGAGAAGAACAAGGACCCGGTGCCTGAAGTTGCTGCTGATGAAGAAGATGAAGAGCATGTTCTGAGAAAGCTCAAACCCAAGATTCCAGACCACAATGATGCTCATCCTGTGGCTGAGAACATGAAGCTCAGAAGAGACTCAGGGCTGAGGAAATGGAGAGAGACAGATCCATATGCTGCAAGAAGAAGGACTGCTGTTGATTACAGGTTCCACACAAAGGAACAACAAGACTTCTATGAGACAGTGCTGCTGGACAAGAAACCCATAGTGTGTGATATGAGGTGGGTCGACTGGACCTACATGAAGGAAAATGAAGAACACTATCCTGGAGTGTATGACATCTTCAATTCTTGTGGAGTTGCATACTTTGTTGGGCAGAAGCTCACAAAGTGGAATGAGGAGATCATAATGCAATTCTACTCCACAACACATTTCTATCCAGATGGCAGGATAGTTTGGATGTCTGAGGGTACAAGGTACCACTCAACTATTGAGGAATGGGCCAATCTGATCAATGCCCCAAAGGAAGAAGAAGATGACTTGGATGTCTATGCCAAGAAGACGATGGATCACAATTCCATGTCAAACATGTATAAGGAGATCCCAGACAAAGCACTTGAGACTTTCAAGTTTGGATCAGTCCATTTTATTCTGTCAGGGATGCCTACAATCAACTGGATCCTAAGGCATACTCTTCTGCCCAAGTCAGGTGACCACAACATGATCAGAGGGCATGCAATTAACTTGCTACACATATTTGATGTGCCACAGAAATTCCAAGTCACGAGCCTCATTGTTGAGACTATCAAGAGGACAACAACTGATCAGAAGAGAAGTTGTGGATATGCCCCACATATTCAGGAGTTGATTAACTCAAAGATGGGCACATGCACATACTTGCTGGATAAGGAACACTTGCCCATCCATCCAGATTTTGAGGACAATCAAGTTGTAATGAATGAGAATGAACCATCACCAGTACAAGCTCAAGCAAAGAAGGAGAAGGAAAAGATAGAGAAAGCTACCAAGATGCCAACTCAAGAGGAGGCATCTGAGTAATTTCTGAAGAGCAAGCAGGAGCAGCTCGGTTATCTAATAGCATCAACTTTGAGGACTGAGAAAGGACTGGCCACCCTGACTCGAAACCAAGAGAGCTTGGAAAGAATCATGGAACAAAAGTTCTATGACTTAGATGTGAAAGCAACTGAGATTCTGTCTGTTGTGGAACAGTTACAGGATGACACGCAGGAGAGGAAGGGCAGAACAACCACTGATGCATTCGCCAGAGTGCCTCGAGCTCAGCGATCATCTGCAGTGCCAGTTTCTGACACCAGAGCCACTACATCTGCACCATCTACAACTTCATTGCCACCAGCTCCAGCATCTACACCAGCTCCAGCTCCGTCTACTTCAACTGAAGCCTTCATCCTTGGCGTTATCCGGACTCCACCACCTGAAGACCAAGCCTGAGAGTCGTTTAGTGCTATGCATTTTCTATGAAATTTTTGGTAACTTGTTGCCAAAGTGGGAGAAAAATGTATAGATCATAGGCTTCGAGAGAGAGAGTCTGTTGCTTTTGTTCTCTCTTGTCCTCGTGGTTGATACTTTGTTTGCTTTTGATTGCTTGAGATACTATGCTTATTTGTGAGACATTGATGATCATGTGGTTGATCATAAGCTACAACGATACTATCATTTTTATCTCTGTTTGATCATTCACTTTGCTTGGTGATGAGTGCATGTACTAAATTCTTATCATTTTGAGCGCTCCACCAAGATGTATGTGACATGGAAGAGTAACCCATGATCCTAACTCATTGTGCATTTGCAGTCCAAAGAAAATCTTAAGATATGCACAAATTTAGGGGGAGCTCTTGCTTTTCACATACTTCTCAAAGCGACAATATCTTTCACTCTTATTATCATTTGTCAAAGCTTTGATCTACATGTTGTCATCAATTACCAAAAAGGGGGAGATAGAAAGTGCAACTATCCCCGGGTGGTTTTGGTAATTCCTACAACATATAGCTCATTGAGCTAACATTATTCCAAGAGTAATATTTCAGGAAAAACTCAATGAGTGGCATGGCATGGATGAGGAAAGTGGATCCCTCAAAATTCTAAGGACAAAAAGAATTGGCTCAAGCTTCAAGATCAAGACTCTACATTTTATATTTTAGTGATCCAAGATCACATTGAGTCCATAGGAAAAGCCAATACTATCAAGGAGGGATGAGGTGTTGCTTACTGAGTTTTTTGCTCTTCAGTGCTTAGTGATATGCTCCAAAACCCTCAACTACCTTCCCACATCCACATTTGAACCAAACCAAAAGTCAAACTCGGCCCCACCGATTCTTTCTATCTAGAGCCACCGAGTTTCACATGTCATAAGAACTGCCACAAACCCTAGGCAAATCGGTCTCACCGATAGGGATCTCGGTCTCACCAAGATGGGATTGCAATCTCTCTGTTTCCCTTCATAACGTTTCGGTCTAACTGAAGTGAGCGATCGGTCCCACCGAGATTGCAATGTAAACTCTCTGTTTCCCTTTCATAACATTTCGGTCTCACCGAAAAGAACGAACCGGTCCCACCGAGTTTACCTGACCAACTCTCTGGTTAGCTTATTACCAAAATCGGTCCCACCGAGTTTGTGTAATCGGTCACACCGAGATTACGTTATGCCTGAACCCTAACCATATCGGTCCTACCGAGGTGCATCTCAGTCTCACCAAAAATCCTAACGGTCACTAGGTTTGCTGAATCGGTCCGGCCGAGTTTAACCATTTGGTCCCACCGAGTTTGGTAAATTGTGTGTAACGGTTAGATTTTGTGTGAAGGCTATATATACCCATCCACCCACTCTTAATTCGTGGAGAAAGCCATCAGAACACATCTACACTTCTAATACTCATGTTCTAAGAGAGAACCACCTACACTTGTGTTGAGGTCAAGATATTCCATTCCTACCATATGAATCTTGATCTCTAGCCTTCCCAAGTTGCTTTCCACTCAAATCTTCTTTCCACCAAATCCAAATCCTGTGAGAGAGAGTTGAGTGTTGGGGAGACTATCATTTGAAGCACAAGAGAAAGGAGTTCATCATCAACACACCATTTGTTACTTCTTGGAGAGTGGTGTCTCCTAGATTGGCTAGGTGTCACTTGGGAGCCTCCGACAAGATTGTGAAGTTGAACCAAGGAGTTTGTAAGGGCAAGGAGATTGCCTACTTCGTGAAGATCTACTGCTAGTGAGGCAAGTCCTTCGTGGGCGACGGCCATGATGGAATAGACAAGGTTGCTTCTTCGTGGACCCTTCGTGGGTGGATCCCTCCGTGGACTCGCGCAACTATTACCCTCCGTGGGTTGAAGTCTCCATCAACGTGGATGTACGATAGCACCACCTATCGGAACCACGACAAAAACATCCATGTCTCCAATTGCGTTTGAATCCTCCAAACCCTTCCCTTTACATTCTTGCAAGTTGCATGCTTTACTTTCCATTGCTCATATACTCTTTTGCATGCTTGCTTGAATTGTCTGGAGATTGCTTGACTTGTGCCAAGATAGCTAAAATCTGCAAAGAACTAAAATTGGGAAAAGGCTAGATTTTTATTTGGTCAAGTAGTCTAATCACCCCCCTCTAGACATACTTTCAATCCTACAGTGGGCCTTCTACGGGGCGTAGAAACAATGGGCCTTCTATGGGCCGTATCATCAATGGGCCTTCTACGGGCTGTATCATCAATGGGCCTTATACGGGTCGTATGATCGACTGGCCAAACATGGGCCAAACAAACCGCATTCTGGCCGTAAACGGTCTAGAGTTGGAATCGTCCGTTCATGGGCCGACCATAACGGGCCATCATTAATAGGCTGTATTTGATGACGCTATGAAAATGGCCCAACGTATTAACGGACCACAAACGGGCCGACTATAACCACGAGCTGAATTTGGCCCACAAGCAGAAAATGACAGTAACGGGCCATAAGTAAAAGAATGGTGGAAACGAGCCCAAGAATAAATGGGCTCTGAGAAGGCGGAAAGATAACATGGGCTGGAAACGGCCCAACGGAATAACGGGCCGTTAATGGGTATAAAGTGATACATTGTTAATTACGGGCCAGTTTCACCACGGGCCGTTAATGGGTGTAAAGTGATACACTGTTCATTACGGGCCAGTTTCACCACGGGCCGTTAATAGGCCAAGAGTTACATAGGGCCTCATATGGGCCGAAAGACGTCATGGGCCATACATGGGCCAGAAGTGAAAACGGGCTGGAATCATATTAGATGGACAAAATGATGCTACTGGGCATAATTCGGATAGGGCGTAACGGGCCTTGGGTTAGCGGGCTGTAAATGGGCTATATGCGAAAATGTCATTAACAGGCTTTCCATGGGCCGGCCCGCCACCTTTTAACCAAGTCAAACAGGCCGGTCTTTTCATAGGAATGGGCCTCTGTTGGGCCGTGCCACATGTCGATGTATCATAGGCGCCTATCTAACCCACTGACGAGCTGGCACGTGTTTCGTCCGACCAATAAGAATTTTACACGTCGAAATTTCCCATTGGTCGAGGCTGTTAACGGGTTATCGGATCCAAAACCTGACCCGATAGCTTAACGGCTGTCGGGGGAAATCGGCCTCCACGAGCACCTATGGGGACGGAGCCCCTTTTCGGTTCGGCGGGGGGGCGGAGGTTGCACAAAGAGCAGATACACAACGATTTTACCAAGCTTCGGGCCGCATGGATGCGTAAAACCCTACTGCTGCTTGTCTGGTTGATTAGAGTTCTTGCTCTGGAGTGCAAGAAGCTACAGTAAGTTGGAGCTGGACATAGACGAGGGTCTACTGGGCGTCCTCCTTCGGGTCTCCTAGCGTTCGATCTTTCTAGGGTTCCCCCCCCCTTCACATGCGCATGGGCCTCCTTTTATATGCTAAGGGGTTTCCCATAGGTAGCGGCGCAGGTGAGGGTAAAAATGGCAAGGAACTGTGCGAACAGTGGCCGCACAGTGCTATCGCACCTAACTCTGACGGCGGGGGACAAAGGCACTAAATGCCCGTCTGGATCGCCTGAACAGTGCCGAGGCGGACCGTTAGGAGCGCCTCCGCTTGCCACGGGGGCGACTCTGCTAACGTCGCATGCCACCGCGCACGCCCCATGTTGCACGGCGCCCCGCCACGTGCCTCTGGGGAAACTCCAGAGCGACGCGTGGGCAGGTGAGCTGGAGCGCATGCTTGAGGTGGTGGTTTGCTGCGGCAAGTGGCTTACCGCGGTGGTCGTCTTGCCGCACCTGAGAGCTTGCCGCTCATCAGGCCTTGCCGAGGCGCGCGGAGCGCCGCGGCGGGCTTCTCTTGGGGTGCCTTGGCTTGGCCGTCCCGGCGAGCTCCTCCCGCCGGGGCCTTGGTGCTTCGGCTTAGTCGTCCCGGTAAGCTCCTCTTGCCGGGGCCTTGTCGCCTTGGCCCGGCAAGCTCCTCTTGCCGGACCTCGCCTGCTTGGCCCGGCAAGCTCCTCTTGCCGGGGCTTGGTCTTCTAGGCTCGATCACTTGGCCTTCGTCTGGCCCAGAAAGGGCCGTGGAGACTCTTGTCGCTCCCCTGGAAAGCCTTGCCGCGGGACGCTTCTACTGCCCGTGCACAAGTTCGGGGTACTAAGGTACCCCTACTTTAGTACACCGACAGGAGCCCCCGGGCCTGGGCCATACACGGTGCCGAGCGTTGTTGGGCCCGGCCCTAACAGTGCATGGGCACGCGTGGCCTGGGTTGCGCTGCTCCTTAACTCCGTGCTCGTCGCGCCCTCCCCAAGTGGCGCGCGCTTATCGCAGCGTTGTGGGGGGCGAGGTGTGCGAGGCGTGCGTGACGTGGGTGGCGTGCGCGGGGCTGAGGTCCGCAGGCATGCGTCACGTCGGGCACGACTCCTTTATTTGGAAAGGCGGAACGTCCGCCCCCATTTTCAAATGGGGGAGGGGGCGTGGAGGCGCGGCTTGGTGAACGAACGGGGTCGAGGCGCGGCTTTCGGGGTGCCCGTCCCCACGATCACGGGTGGGGAGAGGTCGCCTCATCCGTCGCCTCGGCCCTGCTCGCCTGCCACGCGTCCTCCATGCATTTCGGGTCGCGGTGGTGGAGGCGGAAAACCGGGCCGACGCGGGTTGATGTAGAGGGTCGGCCCTGTCGCCTGTCCTTCCTCTGCTTTGATTGGTTGGGCGCGGCGGCCGAGCCCCGACTCCGCCCCTTTATAAGGAGCGGAAGGGGGCGATGAGGGTCCGCACTCCTCCCTTCTTTCTTCTCTTGTCGCTGCTCAGCATGTCATAGAAACAACTGATTAGGGCAGCGGCAAGTCATTTTGTAATATAACTTTTATCTTAGGCAGTTCATTGCGCTGTTATCTCCCTCGTTCGACCTTGTGCTTCGTACGTTCGCGCCCTACGCTTCCGGGAACTTGTCGGCGCAAGTCTCCGCCTTGCCACGGGTGCCGAGTGCGGGACATCAGCAACCCGCTGACGGAGCCTCCACCGGCAAGAAACCTTGCCGCGGCTGGCGCAACTCACTTAAATGTTGAGCAGGCTCAGGGCGAGGTAAGCGTGGCGACTGCAGTCGCGGCACACTCAAGCTGCCGAGCGAGCTCGAAACAAGTAAGGACGCCACTCGGGATGTAGCACACTTAAGTCGTTGAGTGGACTCGAAACGAAATAAGGGCGCAACCAGCCACGATCCGGCCCCTCCGCGCACAGGTTTCCCAGACGAAGCTTGGTCGTCCGAGGAAGATAACTTAAGAATAAAAAGGAGCTTAATCGCTCAAACTTTGGCGACTTAGCTTTTCTGTAGTTTGCCGTCCGGCAAGGCGCTGCTTCCTCGGGCGACGCCCAGCCTATCCTGTCATCCCCCCTTTTCGAGGTAAGGGAATAACAAAGGCTCGGGGCTTCGCGGCCCGCCATCGCTTGCCTGAGTCGAGTGAAGCTATGCTTGGGATCTGCGCCCGTCTCTGTACCAAGGATTACATGCAACTGCGGCAAGACTTGGACAGAGAGGATGGCCGACGGAACGGGTTCCGACTGCCGCGCTGGCAAGGTCCCTCCCACGGTCGGCGTCGACTCGTTGGGATCTTGGCGGCCTGGGCTCACCGAAGAACGAGGTCGCCTTTCCCGCAACTTCCGGCGCTAACTTCTGCGGCTACGGGAGCGACGCAGAGTTTGCTGGAAGCGAGAAACTCGCTCAGCGGCCGGAAGGCGGTCCTCCTCAAGTAGCAGCTGCTCTTGCCCGGACTCTGCGTGAGTGGGTACTCGAGGAGGGCCGTGCGCGAGTCCGTGAGGAGGAATGCCTCCGCTCAGCGGGTCGGAGCGGAAAGGTCCCTGGCCATACCTGAGCTTGCCTGTGGTCGCCAAATCTGGTTCGCACAACCTCGACACACCCCCTACCTGGCGCGCCAAAGATGCCGGGGGAAATCGGCCTCCACGAGCACCTATGGGGATGGAGCCCCTTTTCGGTTCGGCGGGGGGCGGAGGTTGCACAAAGAGCAGATCGAGGCGACACACACACACAACGATTTTACCCAGCTTTGGGCCGCATGGATGCGTAAAACCCTACTGCTGCTTGTCTGGTTGATTAGAGTTCTTGCTCTGGAGCGCAAGAAGCTACAGTAAGTTGGAGCTGGACGTAGACGAGGGTCTACTGGGCGTCCTCCTTCGGGTCTCCTAGCGTTCGATCTTTCTAGGGTTCCCCCCCTTCACATGCGCATGGGCCTCCTTTTATATGCTAAGGGGTTTCCCACAGGTAGCGGCGCAGGTGAGGGTAAAAATGGCAAGGAACTGTGCGAACAGTGGCCGCACAGTGCTATCGCACCTAACTCTGACGGCGGGGGACAAAGGCATTAAATGCCCGTCTGGATCGCCTGAACAGTGCCGAGGCGGACCGTTAGGAGCGCCTCCGCTTGCCACGGGGGCGACTCTGCTAACGTCGCATGCCACCGCGCGCGCCCCATGTTGCACGGCGCCCCGCCACGTGCCTCTGGGGAAACTCCAGAGCGACGCGTGGGCAGGTGAGCTGGAGCGCATGCCTGAGGTGGTGGTTTGCTGCGGCAAGTGGCTTGCCGCGGTGGTCGTCTTGCCGCACCTGAGAGCTTGCCGCTCATCAGGCCTTGCCGAGGCGCGCGGAGCGCCGCGGCGGGCTTCTCTTGGGGTGCCTTGGCTTGGCCGTCCCGGCGAGCTCCTCCCGCCGGGGCCTTGGTGCTTCGGCTTAGTCGTCCCGGCAAGCTCCTCTTGCCGGGGCCTTGTCGCCTTGGCCCGGCAAGCTCCTCTTGCCGGACCTCGCCTGCTTGGCCCGGCAAGCTCCTCTTGCCGGGGCTTGGTCTTCTAGGCTCGATCACTTGGCCTTCGTCCGGCCCAGAAAGGGCCGTGGAGACTCTTGTCGCTCCCCTGGCAAGCCTTGCCGTGGGACGCTTCTACTGCCCGTGCACAAGTTCGGGGTACTAAGGTACCCCTACTTTAGTACACCGACAGGAGCCCCCGGGCCTGGGCCATACACGGTGCCGAGCGTTGTTGGGCCAGGCCCTAACAGTGCATGGGCACGCGTGGCCTGGGTTGCGCTGCTCCTTAACTCCGTGCTCGTCGCGCCCTCCCCAAGTGGCGCGCGCTTATCGCGGCGTCGTGGGGGGCGACGTGTGCGAGGCGTGCGTGACGTGGGTGGCGTGCGCGGGGCTGAGGTCCGCAGGCATGCGTCACGTCGGGCACGACTCCTTTATTTGGAAAGGCGGAACGTCCGCCCCCATTTTCAAATGGGGGAGGGGGCGTGGAGGCGCGGCTTGGTGAACGAACGGGGTCGAGGCGCGGCTTTCGGGCCGCCCGTCCCCACGATCACGGGTGGGGAGAGGTCGCCTCATCCGTCGCCTCGGCCCTGCTCGCCTGCCACGCGTCCTCCATGCACTTGGGGTCGCGGTGGTGGAGGCGGAAAACCGGGCCGACGCGGGTTGATGTAGAGGGTCGGCCCCGTCGCCTGTCCTTCCTCTGCTTTGATTGGTTGGGCGGGGCGGCCGAGCCCCCACTCCGCCCCTTTATAAGGAGCGGAAGGGGGCGATGAGGGTCCGCACTCCTCCCTTCTTTCTTCTCTTGTCGCTGCTGAGCATGTCATAGAAACAGCTGATTAGGGCAGCGGCAAGTCATTTTGTAATATAACTTTTATCTTAGGCAGTTCATTGCGCTGTTATCTCCCTCGTTTGACCTTGTGCTTCGTACGTTCGCGCCCTACGCTTCCGGGAACTTGTCGGCGCAAGTCTCCGCCTTGCCACGGGTGCCGAGTGCGGGACATCAGCAACCCGCTGACGGAGCCTCCACCGGAAAGAAACCTTGCCGCGGCTGGCGCAACTCACTTAAATGTTGAGCAGGCTCAGGGCGAGGTAAGCATGGCGACTGCAGTCGCGGCACACTCAAGCTGCCAAGCGAGCTCGAAACAAGTAAGGACGCCACTCGGGATGTAGCACACTTAAGTCGTTGAGTGGACTCGAAACGAAATAAGGGCGCAACCAGCCACGAGCCGGCCCCTCCGCGCACAGGTTTCCCAGACGAAGCTTGGTCGTCCGAGGAAGATAACTTAAGAATAAAAAGGAGCTTAATCGCTCAAACTTTGGCGACTTAGCTTTTCTGTAGTTTGCCGTCCGGCAAGGCGCTGCTTCCTCGGGCGACGCCCAGCCTATCCTGTCATCCCCCCTTTTCGAGGTAAGGGAATAACGAAGGCTCGGGGCTTCGCGGCCCGCCATCGCTTGCCGGAGTCGAGTGAAGCTATGCTTGGGATCTGCGCCCGTCTCTGTACCAAGGATTACATGCAACTGCGGCAAGACTTGGACAGAGAGGATGGCCGACGGAACGGGTTCCGACTGCCGCGCTGGCAAGGTCCCTCCCACGGTCGGCGTCGACTCGTTGGGATCTTGGCGGCCTGGGCTCGCCGAAGAACGAGGTCGCCTTTCCCGCAACTTCCGGCGCTAACTTCTGCGGCTACGGGAGCGACGCAGAGTTTGCTGGAAGCGAGAAACTCGCTCAGCGGCCGGAAGGCGGTCCTCCTCAAGTAGCAGCTGCTCTTGCCCGGACTCTGCGTGAGTGGGTACTCGAGGAGGGCCGTGCGCGAGTCCGTGAGCAGGAATGCCTCCGCTCAGCGGGTCGGAGCGGAAAGGTCCCTGGCCATACCTGAGCTTGCCTGTGGTCGCCAAATCTGGTTCGCACAACCTCGACACACCCCCTACCTGGCGCGCCAAAGATGTCGGGGGAAATCGGCCTCCACGAGCACCTATGGGGACGGAGCCCCTTTTCAGTTCGGCGGGGGGCGGAGGTTTCACAAAGAGCAGATCGAGGCGACACACACACACAACGATTTTACCCAGCTTCGGGCCGCATGGATGCGTAAAACCCTACTGCTGCTTGTCTGGTTGATTAGAGTTCTTGCTCTGGAGCGCAAGAAGCTACAATAAGTTGGAGCTGGACGTAGACGAGGGTCTACTGGGCGTCCTCCTTCGGGTCTCCTAGCGTTCGATCTTTCTAGGGTTCCCCCCCTTCACATGCGCATGGGCCTCCTTTTATATGCTAAGGGGTTTCCCACAGGTAGCGGCGCAGGTGAGGGTAAAAATGGCAAGGAACTGTGCGAACAGTGGCCGCACAGTGCTATCGCACCTAACTCTGACGGCGGGGGACAAAGGCATTAAATGCCCGTCTGGATCGCCTGAACAGTGCCGAGGCGGACCGTTAGGAGCGCCTCCGCTTGCCACGGGGGCGACTCTGCTAACGTCGCATGCCACCGCGCGTGCCCCATGTTGCACGGCGCCCCGCCACGTGCCTCTGGGGAAACTCCAGAGCGACGCGTGGGCAGGTGAGCTGGAGCGCATGCCTGAGGTGGTGGTTTGCCGCGGCATGTGGCTTGCCGCGGTGGTCGTCTTGCCGCACCTGAGAGCTTGCCGCTCATCAGGCCTTGCCGAGGCGCGCGGAGCGCCACGGCGGGCTTCTCTTGGGGTGCCTTGGCTTGGCCGTCCCGGCGAGCTCCTCCCGCCGGGGCCTTGGTGTTTCGGCTTAGTCGTCCCAGCAAGCTCCTCTTGCCGGGGCCTTGTCGCCTTGGCCCGGCAAGCTCCTCTTGCCGGACCTCGCCTGCTTGGCCCGGCAAGCTCCTCTTGCCGGGGCTTGGTCTTCTAGGCTCGATCACTTGGCCTTCGTCCGTCCCAGAAAGGGCCGTGGAGACTCTTGTCGCTCCCCTGGCAAGCCTTGCCGCGGGACGCTTCTACTGCCCGTGCACAAGTTCGGGGTACTAAGGTACCCCTACTTTAGTACACCGACAACGGCGTTCCATTACGGTGGATGCCACGTGTCGGTCACCCTTGATGAAAGCACTTCTGTGACGCGCAATTTATCGTCATGGAAGTGGACACTTCCGTGATGATAATTTTGGTAATGTCATGGAACACTACTACGACAACACAGGTATGACTATATTGATTCTGTCATAAATATGTCATGGATGTACATGCATGACAAAAAAACGCGACCTACTGTGACAAACATATATCATCACGGAAGTGTATTTTTTTGTAGTGGAGGTCTATCGTTCCGGTGCCATAAAAATCAACAACTTCGAAGGTACAAATCCGAAGGTGGTAAACGGTCAAAGAATCAAACATTATGTCTCGGGTAATCCTATAAATGTTGAAACCAATGTTATTGAAACCGTAACCCCGGAGGAATACATAAGAGACACTTTCCAGAACATTTCAGACTCCGAAAAGGAATAGGTATGTGGTACGGTAAGTAAACCGACTCCAAAACAGTTTTTAAGGCAATATTTCTCTGTTTTTGAATATTTAGAAAAATAGAAAAATAAGTAGCAGTCCGGGAAGGACACGAGGGCCCCAGGAGGGTGGAGGGCGCGCCCTACCCCCTGGGCGCGCCCCCTACCTCATGTGCCTTCCGGACTCCGTTTTCTTGCACGATACGTATTTTGGTCGGTAAAAATTCATTATATATATTCTCACAAAGGTTTTGACTCCCGTATCACACAAATATCCTCTATTCTTGTTTCAAGTTGTTCTCTGTCAGGGTTGTCAAGGCCAGGCATCATGTCGTCTCCCTCCTCCAACAATGGTGACAAAGATGCTTGGCTAATGAAGATAGAGCTGAAGAGGGAAGAAGCCATGGAGATCAACAAGGATGAAGGGATTAAGAAGGCCATGGAGAACCAAGCTCTGGGAGCAGAAGACATCCTTCAACTTGATCACAATCTTCTTACCCCAACTGCGATCGAAGCTTTCAAGATGATTGAGTTAGCTCGTATTCAAAACAGGCATCTCACGAGTGAAAATATTTTGTTGAAGGAACATATCGTTGCACTCAAGGGCATTATCCACAAGCTGGAGGACCTCTTACGCTCGATGTGCGACTATCCGACACCTCCACCTTCTTCACCGACAAAGGAGACATAATCACATGGGTATGGGCACTCCCCTTGGCAACTGCCAAGCTTGGGGGAGGTGCCCCGGTATCGTATCACAATCACATCTCCTATCTTTACCGTTTTTCTCAGTTCGATCCTATTAGTATTATCTTGATCTAGTAGAATAAAGTTTATGGCATGATCTAGTTTTGAGTTTTGCTTTATGATCTCTCTATGTAATCGAGTCCGTGAGCTATATAATAAAGATTAGTGTTGAGTCAAGGGCTTGATTATTTTGCCATGATCTTGAGTGAATAAAAGAAAAGAAAAAAAAGAAAAAAACAAAGAGTTCATATTGATGACTTCACATAGAAAGAGTATGATGATTAAAAGTTGTTGGAAGTTGGCAGACATAGTTTTGGTCATCATTGCAATTAATAGGAAGTAATAAGGAAAGAGAGGTTTCACATATAAATATACTATTATTGACATCTTTTATGATTGGGAGCACTCATGAAAATATGACATGCTAAAGAGTTGATGTTGGACAAGGAAGACAACGTAATGAGTTATGTTTTCTCATATCTGAGATAAAGTATGTTGTCATGGGTCCTCCAACATGCTGAGCTTGCCTTTCCCCCTCATGCTAGCCAAATTCTCAGCACTAAGTAGAGATACTAGTTGTGCTTCCAAACCCCTTAAACCAGTTTTGCCATGAGAGTCCACCATATCTACCTATGGATTGAGTAAGATCCTTCAAGTAAGTTGTCATCGGTGTGGGAGAAATAAGCTTTATACGATCTTATGATGTGGAAGTAATAAAAGTGACGGACTGCATAATAAAGGTTCATATCACAAGGGGCAATGTAAAGTGACGTTCTTTCGCATTGAGATTTTGTGCATCCAACCATAAAAGCGCATGACAACCTCTGCTTCCCTCTGCGAAGGGCCTATCTTTTATTATTATATTCTACCTTATGCAAGAGTCATGGTTATCTTCACCTTTCCTTTTTCATTTTATCCTTTGGCAAGCACAATATGTTGGAAAGATTCTGATATATGTACCTAATTGGATGTAGGGGAGCATGAGTTATTATTGTTGACATTACCCTTGAGGTAAAAGGTTGGGAGGTGGAACTATAAGCCCCTATCTTTCTCTGTGTCCGATTAAAACTTCATAACCACAAATATGGCGTGCGTGTTAGCAATTATGAAGGACTAGATGATAGTTGAGTATGTGGACTTGCTTTTGAGCTCTGACATAGATTCTTTCTGATGTTATGATAAATTGCAATTGCTTCAATGACTTAGATTATAGTTTGTTGGTTCTCAATAAAGTTTATGATTCGTACTTTTGCATTGTGAATAGATTATTACTTGAGTATAAGAAATCATATGACAATATCTATATATGTTGTTGTTATGAGAATAATCATGATGCCTTCATGTCCGTATTTTATTTTTATCGACACCTCTGCCTCTAAACATGGGGACATATTTATCGTTATCGGTTTCCGCTTGAGGACAAGCGAGGTTTAAGCTTGGGGGAGTTGATACGTCCATTTTGCATCATGCTTTTATATCGATATTCATTGCATTATGGGCTGTTATTATGCATTATGTCACAATACTTATGGCTATTCTCTCTTATTTTACAAGGTTTACATAAGGAGGGAGAATGCCGGCAGTTGGAATTCTGGGCTGGAAAAGGAGAAAATATTAAAGACCTATTCTGCACAAATCCAAAAGTCCTGAAACTCCACGAAAGTCATTTTTCGAAATAATAAAAAATATCCAGCGAAAGAAGTTCACCAGAGGGGGGCCCACCTGTCCACGAGGGTTGGGGGCGCGCCCTACCCCTTGGGCGCCCCCCTACCTCGTGGGCCCCCTGTTGGCTCTCCGATGCCCATCTTATGCTATATGAGGTCTTTCTATGAGGAAAAAATCATAAGCAACCTTTCGGGAAGAGACTCCGCCGCCACGAGGAGGAACCTTGGCGGAACCAATCTAGGGCTCCGGCAGAGCTGTTCTGCCGGGGACACTTCCCTCCGGGAGAGGGAAATCATCGCCATCGTCATCACCAATGCTCCTCTCATTGGGAGAGGGCAATCTCCATCAACATCTTCACAAGCACCATCTTATCTCAAAACCCTAGTTTATCTCTTGTATCCAATTCTTGTCTCCAAGTCTGGGATTGGTGCTAGTAGGTTGCTAGTAGTGTTGATTACTCCTTGTAGTTGATGCTAGTTGGTTTATTTGGTGGAAGATCATATGTTCAGATCCTTTATGCATATTATTACCCCTGTGATTATGAACATGAATATGCTTTGTGAGTAGTTACGTTTGTTCCTGAGGACACGGGAGAAGTCTTGCTATTAGTACTCATGTGAATTTGGTATTCATTCGATATTTTGATGAGATATATGTTGTCTAGCCTCTAGTGGTGTTATGTGAACGTCGACTACATAACACGTCACCATTATATGGGCCTAGAGGAAGGCATTGGGAAGTAATAAGTAGATGATGGGTTGCTAGAGTGACAGAAGCTTAAACCCTAGTTTATGCATTGCTTCGTAAGGGGCCGATTTGGATCCATATGTTTCATGCTATGGTTAGGTTTACCTTAATACTTTTGTTGTAGTTGCGGATGCTTGCGATAGAGGTTAATCATAAGTGGGATGCTTGCTCAAGTAAGAACAGCACCCAAGCACCGTTCCACCCACATATCAAATTATCAAAGTACCGAACGCGAATCATATGAACGTGATGAAAACTAGTTTGACGATATTCCCATGTGTCCTCGGGAGCGCTTTTCCTATTACAAGAGTTTGTCCAGGCTTGTCCTTTGCTACAAAAAGGATTGGGCCACCTTGCTGCACTTTATTTACTTTTGTTACTTGTTGCTCGTTACAAATTATCTTATCACAAAACTATCTGTTACCACTTATTTCAGTACATGCAGTGAATACCTTGCTGAAAACTGCTTATCATTTCCTTCTGCTCCTCGTTGGGTTCGACACTCTTACTTATCGAAAGGACTATGATTGATCCCCTATACTTGTGGGTCATCAGACAACGATGCTACAATGGAGATTAAGGTGTCATGCCGGTGACGATGGTGATCATCACAGTGCTTTGGAGAAGGAGATCAAAGGCACAAGATGATGATGGCCATATCATATCACTTATATTGATTGGATGTGATGTTTATCCTTTATGCATCTTATTTTGCTTAGTTTGACGGTACCATTATAAGATGATCTCTCACTAAATTTCAATGTACAAGTGTTTTCCCTGAGTATGCACAATTGCGAAAGTTCGTCGTGCCGAGACACCACGTGATGACCGGGTGTGATAAGCTCTACCTTCACATACAATTGGGTGCAAGCCAGTTTTGTACACGCAAAATACTCAAGTTAAACTTGACGAGCCTAGCATATGCAGATATGGCCTTGGAACACTGAGACCGAAAGGTCGAGCGTCAATCATATAGTAGATATGATCAACATAGTGGTGTTCACCATTGAAATCTACTCCATCTCACATGATGATCGGACATGGTTTAGTTGATATGGATCACGTAATCACTTAGATGATTAGAGGGATATCTATCTAAGTGGGAGTTCTTTAGTAATATGATAAGTTGAACTTTAATTTATCATGAACTTAGTACCTGATAGTATTTTGCATGTCTATGTTGTTGTAGATAGATGTCCCATTTAGTTGTTCTGTTGAATTTTAAAGCGTTCCTAGAGAAAGCTAAGTTGAAAGACGATGGTAGCAACTACACTGACTGGGTCCGTAACTTGAGGATTATCCTCATTGTTGCACAGAAGAATTACGTCCTAGAAGCACCGCTAGGTGCCAAACCCGCTGTAGGAGCAACGCCAAATGTTATGAACATCTGGCAGAGCAAAGCTGATGACTACTCGATAGTTCAGTGTGCCATGCTTTACGGCTTAGAACCGGGACTTCAACGACGTTTTGAAGGTCATGGAGCATATGAGATGTTCCAGGAGTTGAAGTTAATATTTCAAGCAAATGCCCGGATTGAGAGATATGAAGTCTTCAATAAGTTCTACAACTGCAAGATGGAGGAGAATAGTTCTGTCAGTGAGCATATACTCAAAATGTCTGGGTATAACAATCACTTGATTCAACTGGGAGTTAATCTTCCTGATGATAGTGTCATTGACAGAATTCTTCAATCACTGCCACCAAGCTAAAAGAGCTTCGTGATGAACTATAATATGCAAGGGATGGATAAGACAATTCCCGAGCTCTTCGCAATGCTAAAGGCTACGGAGGTAGAAATCAAGAAGGAGCATCAAGTGTTGATGGTCAACAAGACCACTAGTTTAAATAAAAAGGGTAAAGGGAAGAAGGGGAACTTCAAGAAGAACGGCAAGCAAGTTGCAGCTCAAGTGAAGAAGCCCAAGTCTGGACCTAAGCCTGAGATTGAGTGCTTCTACTGCAAAGGGACTGGTCACTGGAAGCGGAACTGCCCTAAGTATTTGGCGGATAAGAAGGATGGCAAGGTGAACAAAGGTATATGTGGTATGCATGTTATTGATGTGTACCTTACTAATGCTCGCAGTAGCACCTGGGTATTTGATACTGGTTCTGTTGCTAATATTTGCAACTCGAAACAGGGACTACAGATTAAGCGAAGAGTGGCTAAGGACGAGGTGACGATGCGCATGGGAAATGGTTCCAAAGTCGATGTGATCGCGGTCGGCACGCTACCTCTACATCTACCTTCAGGATTAGTTTTAGACCTGAATAATTGTTATTTGGTGCCAGCGTTAAGCATGAACATTATATCTGGATCTTGTTTGACGCGAGACGGTTATTCATTTAAATCAGAGAATAATGGTTGTTCTATTTATATGAGTAATATCTTTTATGGTCATGCACCCTTGAAGAGTGGTGTATTGTTGTTGAATCTCGATAGTAGTGACACACATATTCATAATATTAAAGCCGAAAGATGCAGAGTTGATAATGATAGTGCAACTTATTTGTGGCACTGCCGTTTGGGTCATATTGGTATAAAGCGCATGAAGAAACTCCATTCTGATGGGCTTTTGGAATCACTTGGTACTTGCGAACCATGCCTCATGGGCAAGATGACTAAAACTCCATTCTCCGGAACAATGGAGCGAGCAACAGATTTGTTGGAAATCATACATACTAATGTATGTGGTCCGATGAATGTTGAGGCTTGCGGCGGGTGTCGTTATGTTCTCACCTTCACAGATGATTTGAGCAGATATGGGTATATCTACTTGATGAAGTGGAGTGGAGTGGAAACATTTGAAAAGTTCAAAGAATTTTAGAATGAAGTGGAAAATCATCGTAACAAGAAAATAAAGTTTCTACGATCTGATCGTGGAGGAGAATATTTGAGTTACGAGTTTGGTCTTCATTTGAAACAATGCGGAATAGTTTCGCAATTCACACCACCCGGAACACCACATCGTAATGGTGTGTCCGAACGTCGTAATCGTACTTTACTAGATATGGTGCGATCTATGATGTCTCTTACAGATTTACCGCTATCGTTTTGGGGTTATGCTCTAGACACGGCTGCATTCACATTAAATAGGGCACCATCTAAATCCGTTGAGACGACACCTTATGAACTGTGGTTTGGCAAGAAACCAAAGTTGTCGTTTCTTAAAGTTTGGGGCTATGATGCTTATGTGAAAAAGCTTCAACCTCATAAGCTCGAACCCAAATCGGAGAAATGTGTCTTCATAGGATACCCAAAGGAGACTGTTGGGTACACCTTCTATCACAGATCCGAAGGCAAGACATTCGTTGCTAAGAATGGATCTTTTCTAGAGAAGGAGTTTCTCTTCAAAGAAGTGAGTGGGAGGAAAGTAGAACTTGATGAGGTAACTGTACCTGCTCCCTTATTTGAAAGTAGTTCATCACATAAATCTGTTCCTGTGACTCCTACACCAATTAGTGAGGAAGCTAATTATGATGATCAATTAACTTCAGATCAAGTTACTACCGAACCTCGTAGGTCAACCAGAGTAAGATCCGCACCAGAGTGGTATGGTAATCTTGTTTTGGAGGTCATGTTACTTGACCATGACGAACCTACGAACTCTGAGGAAGCGATGATGAGCCCAGATTTCGAGGAATGGCTTGAGGCAATGAAATCTGAGATGGGATCCATGTATGAGAACAAAGTGTGGACTTTGGTTGACTTGCCCGATGATCGGCAAGCCATCAAGAATAAATGGATCTTCAAGAAGAAAACTGACGCTGACGGTAATGTTACTATCTACAAAGCTCGGCTTGTTGCGAAAGGTTTTCGACAAGTTCAAGGAGTTGACTACGATGATACCTTCTCACCCGTAGCGATGCTTAAGTCCGTCCGAATCATGTTAGAAATTGCTGCATTTTATGATAATGAAATTTGGCAAATGGATGTAAAAACTGCATTCCTAAATGGATTTCTGGAAGAAGAGTTGTACATGATGCAACCTGAAGGTTTTATCAATCCAAAGGATGCTAACAAAGTGTGCAAGCTCCAGCGGTCCATTTATGGACTGGTGCAAGCATCTCGGAGTTGGAATAAACGTTTTGATAGTGTGATCAAAGCATATGGTTTTATACAGACTTTTGGAGAAGCCTGTATTTACAAGAAAGTGAGTGGGAGCTCTGTAGCATTTCTAATATTATATGTGGATGAGATATTGTTGATTGGAAATGATATATAATTTTTGGATAGCATAAAAGGATACTTGAAAAAGAGTTTTTCAATGAAAGACCTCGGTGAAGCTGCTTATATATTGGGCATCAAGATCTATAGAGATAGAACAAGACGCTTAATTGGACTTTCACAAAGCACATACCCTGATAAAATTTTGAAAAATTTCAAAATGGATCAAGCAAAGAAAGGGTTCTTGCCTATGTTACAAGGTGTGAAGTTGAGTTAGACTCAATGCTCGGCCACTTCAGAAGATAAAGAGAAAATAAAAGTTGTTCCCTATGCATGCTTCAGCCATAGGCTTTATCATGTATGCAATGCTGTGTACCAGACCTGATGTGTGCCTTGCTATCAGTTTATCAAGGAGGTACCAAAGTAATCTAGGAGTGGATCACTGGACAACGGCCAAGAACATCCTGAAATACCTGAAAAGGACTAAGGATATGTTTCTCGTTTATGGAGGTGACAAAGAGCTCGTCGTAAATGGTTACGTCGATGCAAGCTTTGACACTGATCCGGATGACTCTCAGTGACAAACCAGATACGTATTTATATTGAACGGTGGAGCTGTCAGTTGGTGCAGTTCTAAACAAAGCGCCGTTGTGGGATTTACGTGTGAAGCAGAGTACATAGCTGCTTCGGAAGCGGCAAATGAAGGAATCTAGATGAAGGAGTTCATATCCGATCTAGGTGTCATACCTAGTGCATCGGATCCAATGAAAATCTTTTGTGACAATACTGGTGCAATTGCCTTGGCAAAGGAATCCAGATTTCACAAGAGAACCAAGCACATCAAGAGACACTTCAATTCCATCCGCGATCAAGTCAAGGAGGGAGACATAGAGATTTTCAAGATACATACGGATCTGAATGTTGTAGACCCGTTGACTAAGGTTCTCTCACGAGCAAAAGATGATCAACACCAAGACTCCATGGTGTTAGAATCATTACTGTGTAATCTAGATTATTGACTCCAGTGCAAGTGGGGGACTGAAGGAAATATGCCCTAGAGGCAATAATAAAATTGTTATTTATATTTCCTTATATCATCATAAATGTTTATTATTCATGCTAGAATTGTATTAACCGGAAACTTAGTACATGTGTGAATACATAGACAAACAGAGTTTCACTAGTATGCCTCTACTTGACTAGCTCGTTGAATCAAAGATGGTTAAGTTTCCTAGCCATAGACATGAGTTGTCATTTGATTAACGGGATCACATCATTAGAGAATGATGTGATTGACTTGACCCATTCCGTTAGCTTAGCACTTGATCGTTTAATATATTGCTATTGCTTTCTTCATGACTTATACATGTTCCTATGACTATGAGATTATGCAACTCTCAAATACCAGAGGAACACTTTGTGTGCTACCAAACACCACAACATAACTGGGTGATTATAAAGGTGCTCTACAGGTGTCTCCGATGGTACTTGTTGAGTTGGCATAGATCGAGATTAGGATTTGTCACTCCGATTGTCGGAGAGGTATCTCTGGGCCCTCTCGACAATGCACAACACTATAAGCCTTGCAAGCAATGCGACTAATGAGTTAGTTGCGGGATGATGCATTACGGAACGAGTAAAGAGACTTGCCAGTAAAGACATTGAACTAGGTATTGAGATACGGACGATCGAATCTCGGGCAAGTAACATACCAATGACAAAGGGAACAATGTATGTTGTTATGTGGTTTGACCGATAAAGATCTTCGTAGAATATGTGGGAGCCAATATGATCATCCAGGTTCCGCTATTGGTTATTGACCGGAGATGTGTCTCAGTCATGTCTACATAGTTCTCGAACCCGTAGGGTCCATACGCTTAACGTTCGGTGATGATCGGTATTATGAGTTTATGAGTTTTGATGTACCGAAGGTAGTTCTTAGTCCCGGATATGATCACAGACATGAAGAGGAGTCTCGAAATGGTTGAGACATAAAGATCAATATATTGGATGACTATGTTTGGACATTAGAAAGGTTTCGAGAGAGTTCGGGCATATACCGGAGTACCGGGGGGTTACCGGAACCCCCCGGGGAGTCAATGGGCCTTAATGGGCCATAGTGGAAAGGAGGAGAAGGCGACCAAGGTGGGGGCGCCCCCCAAGCCTAATCCGAATTGGGAGGGGGGCAGGCCCCTAATACGTCTCCAACGTATCTATAATTTTTGATTGCTCCATGCTATATTATTTATTATTTTGGACTATATTGGGCTTTATTTTCCACTTTTATATTATTTTTGGGACTAACCTATTTACCGGAGTTCCAACCCAGAATTGTTGTTTTTTGCCTATTTCAGTGTTTCGGAGAAATAGAATATCAAACGGAGTCCAAACGGAATAAAATCTTCGGCAACGTGATTTTCTCACCGAACGTGATCCAGGAGACTTGGACCCTACTACAAGAAGTAACAGAGGCGGTCACGAGGGTGGGGGGCGCGCCCCCTCCTAGGGCGTGCCCCCCTGCCTCGTGAGCCCCCTGTTGCTCCACCGACGTACTCCTTCCTCCTATATATACCTACGTACCCCCAAACGATCAGAAACGGAGCCAAAAACCTAATTCCACCGTCGCAACTTTCTGTATCCACGAGATCCCATCTTGGGGTCTGTTTCGGAGCTCCGTCGGAGAGGGCCGTCATCACGGAGGGCTTCTACATCATCCTAGCCCCTCCGATGAAGTGTGAGTAGTTTACCTCAGACCTTCGGGTCCATAGTTAGTAGCTAGATGGCTTCTTCTCTCTTTTTGGATCTCAATACAATGTTCTCCCCCTCTCTTGTGGAGATCTATTCGATGTAATCTTCTTTTTGCGGTGTGTTTGTTGAGACCGATGAATTGTGGGTTTATGATCAAGTCTATATATGAATAATATTTGAATCTTCTCTGAATTCTTTTATGTATGATTGGTTATCTTTGCAAGTCTCTTCGAATTATCTGTTTGGGTTGGCCTACTAGATTGGTTTTTCTTGCCATGGGAGAAGTGCTTAGCTTTGGGTTCGATCTTGCGGTGTCCTTTCCCAGTGACAGAAGGGGCAACAAGGCACGTATTAACAAGATGGGTTTTTTATCATATTGCATGAAACTATCCCTCTACATCATGTCATCTTGCTTAAGGCGTTACTCTGTTTTTAACTTAATACTCTAGATGCATGCTGGATAGCGGTCGATGAGTGGAGTAATAGTAGTAGATGCAGGCAGGAGTCGGTCTACTTGTCTCGGACGTGATGCCTATATACATGATCATACCTAGATATTCTCATAACTATGCTCAATTTTGTCAATTGCTCAACAGTAATTTGTTCACCCACCGTAGAATACTTATGCTCTTGAGAGAAGCCACTAGTGAAACCTATGGCCCCCGGGTCTATTCTCATCATATCAATCTCCATCACTTTAATCTTGCTTGCTTTTTACTTTGCCTTTTTTACTTTTCACTTTGCATCTCTATACCAAAAATACCAAAAATATTATCTATCATCTCTATCAGATCTCACTCTCATAAGTGACCGTGAAGGGATTGACAACCCCTAATCGCGTTGGTTGCGAGTAGCTATCGTTTTGTGCAGGTACGAGGGACTTGAGCGTGGCCTCCTACTGGATTGATACCTTGGTTCTCAAAAACTGAGGGAAATACTTATGCTACTTTGCTGCATCATCCTCTCCTCTTCGGGAAAAACCAACGCAGTGCTCAAGAGGTAGCAAGAAGACTTTCTAGCACCGTTGCCGGGGAGTCTGCGCAAAAGTCAACATACCAAGTACCCATCACAATCCCTATCTCTCGCATTACATTAGTTGCCATTTGCCTCTCGTTTTCCTCTCCCCCACTTCACCCTTGCCGTTTTATTCGCCCTCTCTTTCCCAATCTCCTTCTCCTTTTCCTTCTCTTTTCCCGTTTGCCTTTCTCGCTTGCCTTTTGTTTGCTCATGTGTTGGATTGCTTGTTTGTCGCGATGGCTCAAGGCACTACCAAATTGTGTGACTTCACCAATACCAATAATAATGATTTCCTTAGCACTCCGATTGCTCCTCTTGCCAATACTGAATCTTGTGAAATCAATATTGCTTTGTTGAATCTTGTTATGAAAGATCAATTCGCCGGCCTTCCTAGTGAAGATGCCGCTACTCATCTTAATAGCTTCGTTGGTTTATGTGATATGCAAAAGAAGAAAGACATTGATAATGAAGTTGTTAAATTGAAGCTATTTCCTTTTTCGCTTAGAGATCGTGCTTAAGCTTGGTTTTCGTCTTTGCCTAAAAATAGTATTGATTCTTGGAACAAGTGCAAAGATGCTTTTATCTCTAAGTATTTTCCTCCCGCTAAGATCATCTCTCTTAGAAATGACATTATGAATTTTAAGCAACTTGATCATGAACATGTTGCACAAGCTTGAGAGAGAATGAAATTAATGATACATAATTGCCCTCCTCATGGTTTGAATTTGTGGATGATTATACAAAAAATTTATGCCGGATTGAATTTTGCTTCTAGAAATCTTTTAGATTCGGCCGCGGGAGGCACTTTTATGGAAATCACTTTAGGAGATGCTACTAAACTCCTAGATAATATTATGGTTAATTCTCTATGGCACACTGAAAGATACACTAATAAAAAAGTGCATGCAATAGAAGAAATCAATGTTTTGAGTGGAAAGATGGATGAACTCATGAAATTATTTGCTACTAAGAGTTTATCTTCTGATCCTAATGATATGCCTTTGTCTACCTTGATTGAAATAATAATGAATCTATGGATGTGAAGTTTGTTGGTAGGAATAATTTTGGTGACAACGCGTATAGAGGGAATTTTAATCCTAGGCCTTATCCTAGTAATCCTTCTAATAATTATGGAAATTCCTACAACAACTCTTATGGAAATTTTAATAAGATGCCCTCTGAATTTGAGAATAGTGTCAAAGATTTTATGAATTCACAAAAGAATTTTAATGCTTTGCTTGACGAGAAATTGCTTAAAGTTGATGATTTGGCTAGGAACATTGATAGAATTTCTCTTGAGGTTGATTCTTTAAACTTAGATATATTCCTCCTAAGCATGATATCAATGAGTCTCTCAAAGCCATGAGAATTTCCATTGATGAGTGCAAGGAAAGAACCGCTAGGATGCGTGCTTCCAAAGATGCCTTTATTAAAGTGTGTTCTTCCAATTCCTATGAAAATCAAGATGAACATCTAAAAGTTATTGATGTGTCCCCTATTAAATCTTTGTTTTGCAATATGAATCTTGATGAAACTGAATATGATCTTCCTTTACCTAGAAGGAGTTCCAAAAATTCGGAGTATTTAGATCTTTATGATGAAATTGATGAAAGTGGGATTGAAAGAAATAAAACCCTAGATATTGCTAAACCCACTATATTGGATTTCAAGGAATTTAATTATGAAACTTGCTCTTTAATTGATTGTATTTCCTTGTTGCAATCCATGCTAAATTCTCCTCATGCTTATAGTCAAAATAAAGCCTTTACCGAACATATTGTTGATGCCTTGATACAATCTTATGAAGAAAAACTTGAGTTGAAAGTTTCTATCCCTAGAAAACTCTATGATGAGTGGGAACCAACTATTAAAATTAAAATTAAAGATCATGAGTGAGGGAGTCCTGGATTAGGGGTTGTTCGGATAGCCGAACTATACCTTCAGCCGGACTCCAGGACCATGAAGATACAAGATTGAAGACTTCGTCCCGTGTCCGGAAGGATCTTTTCTTGGCGTGGAAGGCAAGATAGGCGTGCGGATATTCGAGATCTCCTACCATTGTAACCGACTCTGTGTAAACCCTAACCCTATCCGGTGTCTATATAAACCGGAGGGTTGTAGTCCGTAGGACAACCATCATCATACACAATCATACCCTAGGCTAGCTTCTAGGGTTTAGCCTCCTTGATCTCGTGGTAGATCCACTCTTGTACTACCCATATATCAATATTAATCTAGCAGGAGTAGGGTTTTACCTCCACCGAGAGGGCCCGAACCTGGGTAAAATAAAGTGTCCCTTGTCTCCTGTTACCATCCGACCTTGACGCATAGTTCGGGACCCCCTACCCGAGATCCGCCGGTTTTGACACAGACAGTGGTGCTTTCATTGAGAGTTCCTCTGTGTCGTCGCTTTTAGGCCCGATGGCTCCTTTGATCATCAACAACGATGAGGTCCAGGGTGAGACTTTCCTCCCCGGACAAATCTTCGTCTTCGGCGGCTTCGCTCTGCGGACCAATTCACTTGGTCATCTGGAGCAGATCGAAAGCTATGCCCCTGGCCATCAAGTCAGTTTTGGAAGCTTAAACCATAAGGCTGATATCCGCGGAGACTTGATCTTCGACGGGTTCGAGCCACAGCCAAGCGCACCGCGCTATTTCGAGGGGCATGATGTAGCTCTGCCTCCGAATAGCATCATGGAGGCCGCACATGCTCCGGCCCCGATCTTCGACTCGGAGCCCGCTGCGTTCTCTGAGGATGAACAGTTGGATGTCACCTCGGGGGCTGCGATCTCAAAGGCGATCGAGCCGAACGCCAGCCCCGTACTCCGCACGCCCAGGACTCCAAGGAGCCAGACTCTTCTCCGAACTCCGAGCCTTCCGCGCCCCCGCCGATCGAATCTGATTGGGCGCCTGTAATGGAGTTCACCGCCGTGGACATCTTTCAGTGCTCACCTTTCGGTGATATCCTGAATTCTCTCAAGTCTCTCTCTTTATCAGGAGAGCCCAGGCCAGATTATGGTCTGCGAGGTTGGGATTCGGGCAACGAAGAAATTCAAAGCCCATCCACCACCCACTTAATAGCCACTGTCGACGATTTAACCGACATGCTCGACTTCGGATCCGAAGACTTCGACGGTATGGACGACGAAGATGGAGACGAACAAGAACCAACACCTATAAGGCGCTGGGCCACCACCACACCTAATGATGTATTCATGGTGGATACCCCTAAGGGAAACGACAACGAGGAAAAAGGGGACGGAAAAAGGGATAAACCCTCCGAAAAGCAATCAAAGCGGCGACGAAAACGCCGAGCCAAGCCCCGCCTCGATCAAGACCCAACCATAGAGCAGGATGAGCCGGTAGACGACAAGCGCACCTCAGAGCAACCGTCCGAATAGGGCAATTCGGATAGAGAGGACAGTCAGCCCTCCCCCGACCATAACAGAAAGGCTCGTTGCTACAGCACGCAGCCTGAAAAAGCAGAAGCGGAAGCTAAAGACGGCGGAAGATGCACTCAGAATAAGATGGAGCAAGGTAATCAAGACCGCAGACAAATACGGCGGCAGCCGCCGCACTAAAAGCTATCCGAAAAGAAAACTACTGCCCGAATTCGATCAAGAGGCCCTAGAGCCCTCACATTCGAAAAATAAAAAAGCCATACGGTCGGATAGACGACCACACGGCGACCATAAAATAGCAAGTGGCGCCGCATTCAATGCGACATGCGACCCAATTAAAGACTCGCATCATGGCCCAGCCAGGTCCATTTACAGGCCAAGAAAGCAAGCTCTCACAAGCAACGCAAAAAAGCCATCATCAGAATCCAGCACACCCAAATACAGGGGCGCCGCACACCCCCTATGTTTCACCGATGAGGTCCTGGAATACGAATTTCCAGAGGGATTCAAACCCGTCAACATAGAGGCGTACGATGGAACAACAAACCCGAGAGTCTGGATCGAGGATTATATCCTCCACATACACACGGCTAGAGGAGATGATCTCCACGCCATCAAATATTTACCCCTTAAGCTTAAAGGGCCAGCCCGGCACTGGCTTAAAAGCCTTCCCAAAAACACAATTGGAAGTTGGGAAGAGCTCGAGGACGCTTTCCGAGCAAAGTTTCAAGGGACCTACGTCCGCCCTCCGGACGCAGATGATCTCAGTCACATAACTCAACAGCCCGGAGAATCAGCACGACAGTTCTGGAACAGATTCCTTACTAAAAAGAATCAGATAGTGGATTGTCCGGACGCCGAGGCCTTAGCAGCTTTCAGGCATAATGTCCGAGACGAATGGCTCGCCAGACACCTCGGCCAGGAAAAGCCAAGAACAATGGCCGCACTCACAAGCCTCATGACCCGCTTTTGCGCAGGAGAGGACAGCTGGTTGGCACGACGCAGCCCCAGCGACCCAAGTACATCCGAAATTAGGGATGGAAGCGGAAAACCCCGACGAAATAAGGACCATCGCCAAATCAAAGGAAAAAGTCCGAAGAGCACGACAGTCAATGCCGGATTCAAAAGCTCGCGGCAAAATCTAACAAAACCACCCCCTCAGGATAACAGGGATGATCCGTCCAGCTTAAATAGAATCCTGGGCAGAATATGTCAGATACACAGTACTCCTGGGAAGCCTGCCAATCACACCCACAGAGATTGTTGGGTTTTTAAACAATCCGGACAACTTAACGCCGAACACAAGGGGCTCGACACACCAAGTGAAGAAGAGGACGAACCCCAAAGGCAGAATACCAGGAAACAAAAGAACTTCCCGCAAGAAGTCAAAACAGTGAACTTACTTCACGTCACAAAACGTATGGCACCCATAAAGGTACGTACAATCAAACTTTCCCCTCAGGAGTCCCGCCACTGGTCACTAAAGCCAATCATTTTTGATCAGCTAGATTATTCTAGAAACATCAAAAACGCAGGCTGGACTGCCCTGATACTGGATCCAATAATCAATGGATTCCATTTTACCAATGTCCTTATGGACGGCGGCAGTGGACTAAACCTGATATATCAGGATACAATCCACCGCATGGGCATAAACCCAGCAAGAATCCGCCACTGCAAAACCTCCTTTCAAGGGGTAGCACCAGGCTTGTGGTCATATGTGGCTCTCCCAATAACTTTCGTCGCGAAAGGCTAACCTTCCATGTAGTCCCATTTTCAAGTCGCTATCAAGCACTAATGGGACGCGGAGCTTTCGCTCGCTTTAACGCAATACCGCATTACGCATCTCTCACACTTAAGATGACCGGTCCACGAGGCATCATCTCTTTAAAGGGAGCGCACTAAGATACGCCTCCTCCAAACGGAGGACTGCGCGGCCGCTTAAACAGCCGCACAATAAAGTGGCCTCGCCAACCAAAAGACCTTTTTTTTATAAGTCATCAAAGGCCACAGACCCGGACTCAACGAGTTCGGCACAAATCCATCAACACAGGCTCATAACGCCATATACCCCCGTACCGGGGGCTATACGCAGAGACAATAAAGCTCAACCTTATATATTTTTCACTTTATATTTAGTTTATTATCTTTTTATTCCGCACAACCCATTTACAATTCAGTTCCTCTCTTTTACTGATGAACGTCGTGCGACGCCCGTCCAGGACACGGCACAACGGAGACACAGGCGCAGACGTGCAGTAGGGACCCATCCTAAGGCTTATTTTTAGATTAAGACCATGCGTAAACCTTTTTTACTGTCTCTTGCTGCTATACATCCCCTGGTTTTTTCTACTATAACCAAGGAGGAGGCTGGCATTTTGGCATGTGGCCATGCCATAATTTTTTTGGTCGTACCTGAACACTAGGGGCTCTTTCTTTTAAGGGTATTGTCTCACCCTCACTGATAAAGACCGAACACCTTAGGGAGTGTCTGGCGTCGCGAGTTTTGGCACTATATGCATCAGCTCCGAATCATGATTTTGGTCATATGTTGGGTTGCCCGGCTCCTGAGTTCGGCCACCTTACGTTCCGCTCTATCGACTAAGGTAGCACCAGGAGAACTACTGCGATTGTGCCCCGGTTCGGCCGGGCGAGCACCTCAGTAGAGAAAGCCGAAAACCGACTGTCATGATGTAGCGCGAGGCTGGTCGCCACTCGATGACTCATAGGGATTTTTCGAATCCCTCCGCTTTGACGAAGGGCCGTTTCCCGGTCAGGCACGTACGCGCTCCGAACTCGGGCGAAGCGCATTCGCCACTAAAGGGCTACCTAAAGAGTCCCACTGTCAAGCTCCTATGGCTAAGTGAAAGTGTTAAAGCATTATAGTCCGGTTGCCTATCCCGCTGCGCTATCATCTCCTTTGTAGGACCAAGACGTTGGGTTAAGTGTGAAAATGCGTCTTCTGCGTGCACCCCCGCAGTATGTGCGTGGGGGCTGAAGCCAACGACTGCAATCTTTCAGAATTTATATATATTAAAACGGCCGCATAGGAGGTGTTCTTAATACTTGAAGGCACAAGTCTAAAAGTGCCACTACAATTTATCAAAATACTGTTTTATGATTACATATGCTATCATAATATAGCATCCTTCGAGCACTGCGCCTCTATTACGCGAGCGCCTTCGAGGTCTTCCTCAAAATAGTGCTCGGCAGGTGTTCGGCTTTTGTTCGAATCCCGGGACGCAACAGTGGTGGGGTCCATATCTGCCCAGTATGTCTTGACACGGGCAAGAGCCAGCCGAGCGCCCTCTACGCACGCTGACCTCTTCATAGCATCAACACGTGGCACCACGTCTAGCAATTGCTGCACCAAGCTGAAATAGCTCTTTGGCTTCGATCTCCCCGGACACAGACGATCCATGGCGTACTTCATGGCGAGTCCGCACAACCTATTCAGCTCGGCCCATTGGGCCAGGCGATCGTCCACTGCCAGCGGGCGCTCTGGATTGATGAATTGCGACCAAAAGAGCTTCTCCACTTCATGATCCTTTCTATCTCGAAAGTGTTCGGTTGCATCAGTGGCACTAGCCGCCAAATCCAGATAGGTGTCCTCTATACTCCACATCCGGTTTAACGGGGCAAACTTCGGATCACGAAATTTTCTCCGCAGCGAGAAGGGCTTTCCATCCGCAATCTGTCCGGCTTGACGCAGCTCTTCCTTCGCCGCTCTCATTAAAGAGCGGGCGTCCTTGGCGTCAGCAACAGCCTTCTCTAAGCTCGTTTGCTTCGCCCGATCTTCTTCTTCAAGAAGCTTGCAACGGTCAGTAGCGCTCTTTAACTTTACGGCCATATCAGCCATTTCATCCTTGCTTCGGCAATGGGCAGCCTGTTCGGCTTTCAGCTCTTCAAGGGCTTTCACGGCAGCCGCATCGCTTTTTCTGGCTTGATCCTTCGCTCGGGCGAGTTCGGCCCTAAGACCTTCCATGGCGGCCGCACCATCTGCGTCAAGCACACACACGGTAAGATATTGACATACAACTCATCTTACTAAATGATTTCAATACCTTGAGCACCATCATGCCGCTTGTTAACAAGCACGATGTTGGCTTCTGCCTCCTCGAGTTGTCGCTTTAGTTCGGCATATTCACAAGTCCGGCTTGACTCCGGACAATCAGCCACCTACATATAAAGGTGCCACTTAAAGGACCTGGGATTAAGATCCTCTGCGCGCCGTACATCTTTACGACGCACAGAGTCTCCTGGGCTACTATCTACACATGGCGCACTTTATTTTTGCGCAAATAATACAAATGTATGTTATTTAAAAACGTACCTCAAGGCCCGCCACTAAACTCTTGACGGCCTCGTGCAGTCCGCTTTCGGCGGATGAAATCTTTTCAATTACCATGCTCATTAACGCACGATGCTCCTCTGAGACAGAGGCTCGCCCCAGCAGAATCTCTAGCTCCTCCGACCGAACACCAGATGGTGCCGGACTCGTCCCATGGCCTTCCTCAAAGGCCGGACACGAAAAACCTCGGGGGTCACTACCATCCACCCCTAGCGGATCCGGAGAAATCCCCCGCGACGACACTTCAGCGTCGCCCGCCTTGCTAGGCGATATAGAAGGAGGAGGCGTTCCGCTCTCCATCATCTCCAGAAGAAGATCCCCCAAGGACGAGTTCTGCTGAGAAGGGCTGAGGTCCGAACTACAAAGTAAGGTGTCGGTTAAAACTTCTCAGATATAAATCAAGGATTTCTCTTAAAAGAAAAACTCTTCTTCTACTTACGGCTCGCTGGAGAGCTGGTCCCTTTTAGGGTTTAGTTCGGCCGAGGGGCTCCCCGTCGTTCGGTCCTCTGACAAGGATTCTTTCCCCCGCTTCGAGGCTACAGTCTCTGGGTCGTCAGAGGCCGCCCTTTTCTTTCCCTTAGGAGAGGAATTATCGATTCCCCCCTTCGGAAGGGCGTCTTTCGAAGAGGCCGTGGTCTCCTTGTCCTCCCCCTTATTTCCCTCCAAAGGCACTTCCTCCAGCATACTGACTAGCACGGGATCCAGCCTGGTTTCGGGAAGGGGAGCCGGACACCTGATCAGCTTCGCCTTCGCTATCCACTCCTGCTTAAAAAGAAGAAGCACTGTTAAAAATAAGTTAATTATACGGATAGAAGGTCCGGTCGCAAGGTCACCTACTTGAGTATTCGGGCGATTGTGGCTTAAACCGGCATCCTCGGTCAAAACCGGACTCACTTCTTGTGATCCGTAGAACAGTTTATACATCTCCACGGGCGTCATGCCCATAAAATTTTGGAGAGCTTGTGGTCCCTCCGGATTGAATTCCCACAAGCGAAGGGGGCGGCGTTGGCCGGGCAGTGTCCGGCGAATCAGCATGACTTGTGTCACCTTGACCAGGTTGAGGTCTCCCTTCAAGAGATCCCTAATGCGGCCCTGCAGCAGAGGAACGTCTTTGGGAAAGCCCCGATCTAACCCTGTGTTAATCCATGATGCTACCCATGGTGGGGGACCCGAACGAAAGGCCGGAGGCGCCACCCATGCGGTGCCCCTAGGAGCGGTGATGTAGAACCACTCCTGTTGCCATAAGCCAAGCTCCTCTTGAAAAGCGCCCTCGGGCCATGGAGCGTCGGCATTTCTTTTTATAGCAACGCCTCCGCACTCTGCGTGACGCCCTTCGATTAGCTTCGGTTCTACTTTGAAGGTCTTGAGCCACAGTCCGAAGTGAGGGGTAACACGGAGGAACACTTCGCACACAACTATGAACGAGGAGATACGGAGGATGGACTCCGGAGCTAAGTCGTGAAATTCCAGCCCATAATAAAACATCAGCCCCCTCACGAAGGGATCCACGGGGAAGCCTAATCCCCGAAGGAAGTGGGATATGAATACCACACTCTCGCCGGGCTGAGGGCTAGGGATCACCTGTCCTTGAACAGGCAGCCTGTGTGGAATCTCCCTGGTCAGGAATCTAGCTTCCCTCAATCTTGATACATCCTCCTCCGTAACGGAGGAGGGCATCCATCGGCCTTGGAGGTCGGAGACGGACATTATCGAAGATCCGGTGCGCTCGGAATCTGGAAGCCTAGGGTGCTGGAACTCGAGGCGACGGGCGAGCTTGTTTTGCGAATAGAAGCGGGGAACAGGGCCTTGGTCTCTTTATAAGAGGCAGAATATCAAGCGCCCTCCCCGTAACCGTCATGGACTAGCCATTAATTAAGGCAGGACGTGCTAACAGGCACGATTGGGTTACCTACGTCCGTATTAATGAGAATCCCGTTAAAGGGGGCACACGATCTCTACTTCGACAAGACGTGCCAAGGAAACCGCCTCGCTATACGAGATGAGGTGGAACAATAAAAACAATTTGTATAAAGGGCTTGGCCGCAGCGTTATGATGCACTGCGGAATACGTCAGCAGATTCGATTTGTGTTAATATCATTCTCTATATGGCAATATGTGGAAACTTATTTTGCAGAGCCGGACACTATTTTGTGGTGTTTAATCTTCTTGAAGAACTTGGAGGAGGAACCCGCCTTGCAATGCCGAAGACAATCTGCGCGCCGGACTCGTCGTCGTTGAAGCCTGGTTCAGGGGCTACTGAGGGAGTCCTGGATTAGGGGGTGTTCGGATAGCCGAACTATACCTTCAGCCGGACTCCAGGACCATGAAGATACAAGATTGAAGACTTCGTCCCGTGTCCGGAAGGATCTTTTCTTGGCGTGGAAGGCAAGCTAGGCGTGCGGATATTCGAGATCTCCTACCATTGTAACCGACTCTGTGTAAACCCTAACTCTATCCGGTGTCTATATAAACCGGAGGGTTGTAGTCCGTAGGACAACCATCATCATACACAATCATACCATAGGCTAGCTTCTAGGGTTTAGCCTCCTTGATCTCGTGGTAGATCCACTCTTGTACTACCCATATATCAATATTAATCTAGCAGGAGTAGGGTTTAACCTCCACCGGGAGGGCCCGAACCTGGGTAAAATAAAGTGTCCCTTGTCTCCTGTTACCATCCGACCTTGACGCACAGTTCGGGACCCCCTACCCGAGATCCACCGGTTTTGACACCGACAATGAGATTTATGCTTTGTGTGATTTGGGTGCTAGTGTCTCCACTATACCCAAAACCTTGTGTGATTTGCTAGATTTCCATGACTTTGATGATTGCTCTCTAAACTTGCATCTTGTGGATTCCACTATTAAAAAACCTATGGTAAGAATTAATGATGTTCTTATTGTTGCAAATAGGAATTATGTGCCCGTAGATTTTATCGTTCTTGATATAGATTGCAATCCTTCTTGCCCTATTATTCTTGGTAGACCTTTCCTTTGAACGGTTGGTGCTATTATTGATATGAAGGAAGGGAATATTAGATTTCAATTTCCATTAAAAAAGAGCATGGAACACTTTCCTAGAAAGAAAATGAGAGTGCGATATGAAACTATCATGAGAGCCACTTATGGATTTCCTACCAAAGATGGCAATATCTAAATCTATCCTCGCTTTTATGCCTAGCTAGGGGCGTTAAACGATAGCGCTTGTTGGGAGGCAACCCAATTTTATTTTAAGTTTTTTTGTTTTTGCTTCTGTTTAGGAATAAATAATCCATCTACCTTCTGTATAGATGTGGTTTTGTGTTTTAATTAGTATTTGTGCCAAGTTATACCTATAGGATCTTCTTGGATGATAGTTATTTGATCTTGCTGTAATTTCCAGAAACTTGCTGTTCACGAAAACAATTGTTAAAAATCACCAGAACATGATAAAATACGGATTCCAATTTCTGCTGATGAATAAAAAAAAATTCTACGTCGTCCTATTTTGGTAGATTTTTTGGAGTTCCAGAAGTTTGCGTTAGTTACAGATTACTACAGACTGTTCTAATTTTGACAGATTCTGTTTTTTCGTGTGTTGTTTGCTTATTTTGATGAATCTATGGCTAGTAAAATAGTTTATAATCCATAGAGAAGTTGGAATACAGTAGGTTTGACACCAATATAAATAAAGAATGAGTTCATTACAGTACCTTGAAGTGGTCTTTTGTTTTCTTTCTCTAACGGAGCTCACGAGATTTCTATTGAGTTTTGTGTTGTGAAGTTTTCAAGTTTTGGGTGAAATCTTTTGGTGGATTATGGAACAAGGAGTGGCAAGAGCCTAATCTTGGGGATTTCCATGGAACCCCCAAGATAATCCAAGGACACCAAAAAGTCAAAGCTTGGGGATGCCCCGAAAGGCATCCCCTCTTTCGTCTACTTCCATCGGTAATTTTAGTTGGAGCTATATTTTCCACAAGATTAACCACATGATATGTGTTTTACTTGGAGCGTCTTGTATTATTTGTGTCTTTGTTTGCTAGTGTGCCACAATCATCCTTGCTGTACACACCTTTTGAGAGAGCCATTTATGAATTAAAATTTGATAGAATACTCTATGTGCTTGAGGGAGTCCTGGATTAGGGGGTGTCCGGATGACCGGACTATACCTTCGGCCGGACTCCTGGACTATGAAGATACAAGATTGAAGACTTCGTCCCGTGTCCGGAAGGAACTTTCCTTGGCGTGGAAGACAAGCTTGGCGATGCGGATATTTAGATCTCGTACCATTGTAACCGACTTTATGTAACCCTAACCCTCTCCGGTGTCTATATAAACCAGAGAGCTTTAGTCCGTAGGACACCATACAACATACAACAATCATACCATAGGCTAGCTTCTAGGGTTTAGCCTCCTTGATCTCGTGGTAGATCTACTCTTGTACTACCCATATCATCAATATTAATCAAGCAGGATGTAGGGTTTTACCTCCATCAAGAGGGCCCGAACCTGGGTAAAACTTCGTGTCCCTTGTCTCCTGTTACCATCCGCCTAGACGCACAGTTCGGGACCCCCTACCCGAGATCCGCCGGTTTTGACACCGACATTGGTGCTTTCATTGAGAGTTCCTCTGTGCCATCGTCATCAGGAAGGATGCCTCTTCCCGTCTTTAAAGACGGCACCGTTGCTAAGGGAGCTTTGGCTGTCGGCCAAACTCTCCGGCTGGGTGGTTTTCTTATGACCGCCTATTCGGCTGCTGCGCCGACGATGACCTCTCGGGTCATCAAAAGCAATCTTCATGTCAGTTAGGAACTTGCTGAGCAGTTAGATCCAATAGAGCTCTGTTCCATGAACGAGCTCTTGGATCGCATCGCCGCCCTGGGGGTCGCTATAGATTACGATAAGGTTGGGCCCAAACCCGATCTAAGAGAGATTAACTCTCCCCAGGTCACCCATCATGTTGCCGTGGTAGAAGGGCAGTGCGGCGACCCTTCATCTATCTTAAGGACTAATTACGTCCGGATTCCCGATCCCTCCAGGCCGGATACCCGCGGAGGGGAGGATATAACTCCAGACCTGAACTTAGAATCAGGCAACGGGCTAGACTCATTGGATAATATCCAAGAACCTAAACTTTAGAGTTCGGAAACTCCTTGGCCTCTGAGTCTCAGATTGGTGAGGTTTCGGATTTAATTCCACCCACCCACCCGAACATAAGCTATCTATCCAAAATCAGGCAAAAGCCCAAAGAAACAGTACACCATTACTGGGCCAGATTCCTCCTGGTTATGAATAGGATAAAGGACTGCCGCGAGGAAGACGCGATCTCAACCTTCTGCAATAATTGCACGGACAAGGTAATCCTTAACGGCATAAGTCGCCGTGATATTACACGCCTCTCTGACTTGGCGTCCATAGTACAAAAGTACTGTGCGATGGAAAGCGCTTGGAAAACCGAAATAAAATTTTGGGATAATCCGACCCTAAATAGAAACCCAGTCCGGAACAAAAGGATGCATCATCGACAGACACCTAGGTTAAACACCAAAAAACAAAAACCCTCAACAGGGCATGGAACCGTACTGGAAGGATGGCTTAATGGACCCTGTAAAAGTCATAGTACAGAGGACACCACTCCAACTCACAGCCTCAGAGCATGTTGGATACTCCGGCAGGTGGCTAAAATTGGCGAAGACCTCCTAATTCCGAAGGCCGCAGAAAGCCACCCCAGGGACACCAGTACAGTCTTAATAGTCTTCGAGACTTTCGCTTCAAATAGCATGCGAAAAAGAACACTCCGCAACCTCGCCGAAGTCTACCAAGTAGCAACAATAAACCCACGGAGTGACATGGCTATTACTTTTAATGTCGGTGATGAACCTAAATTCCGAATAGCCCGAGCAGCAGCCGCACTGGTCCTCAGTCCAATAGTGGACGACTTTCACCTCACCAAGGTACTCATGGATGGAGGCAGCGGATTGAACCTCATTTATGAGGCAACGCTCCAAAAGATGGAAATAGACTGGAACCGCATTGAGCGAAGCAGCACAACCTTCAGAGGAATAATCCCCAGTCGGGAAGCGCGCTGTACAGGAAAAATCACACTAGATGTGGTGTTCGGCACGCCGAATAATTACAGGTCCGAAGAGGTCACGTTCCATGTGGCCCCGTTCAGTAGCGGATACCACGCTCTGCTCGGGCGGGAAGCATTTACAATCTTCCAAGCAATACCTCTATCGCCTCCTTCGACGCACTGAACACTTCGAGTGGACGGATGCCGCCACGGCCGGACTCGACGAAATAAAGGCCATATTGGCAACAAACCCAGTCCTGGCCATGCCAAATATTGGCGAACCAATGCTATTGTACATTGCAGCAACCCATCAGGTTGTAAGCGCAATGCTCGTTGTCGAAAGAGAATTGGACGGACACAGATTCCCCCTTCAAAAGCCGGTCTACTATGTGTCCACTGTCCTCACTCCATGAAAATCACGGTACCCGCATTATCAAAAGATTGCATACGCGGTATTCATGGCATCCCGGAAGCTGCGACACTACTTTCAAGAGTGTTCGATAACAGTAGCCTCCGAAGTACCACTTAACGATATTATAAACAACCGTGAAGCAACGGGCCGGATTGCAAAATGGGCCATCGAGCTCCTCCCATTCGACGTAACTTACAAGCCACGGCGAGCTATTAAGTCACAAGTTTTGGCCGACTTCGTCGCAGAATGGACGGAGGCCGAACTCCCTAAAGAGTACGGCACATATTCAAACTGGATCATGCATTTCGACGGCTCTAAAATGGTGGCCGGTCTAGGGGCTGGCGTTGTTTTGACGTCCCCCACGGGAGACACAGTTCAATACGTACTCTAGATTATGTACACAGACTCTAACAATGCAGCCGAATATGAGGCCCTTTTACACGGTCTCCGGATGGCAGTATCCATGGGCATTCAACGCCTAGAGGTGCGAGGGGATTCGAACCTCGCAATATCACAAATAAATGGAGACTTTGATGCCAAGGATCCAAAAATGGCAGCTTATCTCAACGCCATCCTAAAAATGTCAGCTCGGTTCGAAGGGCTATAATTTCATCATATATCCCAAGAGAACAATCAGGCGGCAGACGTCCTGGCACGCATCGGCGCAAAACGCGACGCAGTCCCCCACAACATCTTCTTGGAATGGCTATTCAAGCCATCTGTAGTATGGGAAGGGGAATCCGGCAATAACTTTACAGACTCAACCGCACTGCCCGATGCCGAACAATCTGACACAATCGGAGGCTCCGCCAATGAAGTCACACCTTCAGCCCATGTAATAATGGTCATTATCGCCCCGTGGACAGAACCATTCCTAGCCTACCTTACTAGGAAGGAACTCCCAGAGGACCAAAACGAGGCACGCTGCATAGTGCGGAGATCTAAAGCCTACAAAGTCCATGAGGGAGAGCTTTATAAGAAAAGCACTACCGGAGTCCTTCAAAGGTGCATCTCCGAAGAGGAAGGGCGGAACTTGCTGGCTGAAATTCACGCCGGACTCGATGGTCATCACACTGCAGCTCGGTCCCTTGTAAGCAAGGCTTTCCGTACAGGCTTTTATTGGCCAACGACCTGGGCAGACGCTCAGGACTTAGTCCAACGATGCGTCGGTTGCCAGCTTTTTGCAAACTAAAGCCATATGCCACCCATCGCCCTCCAAACTATCCCCATAACATGGCCCTTTGCGGTCTGGGGGCTTGACATGGTGGGACCCCTTAAAGGTGGAACCCACAAGAAAAAATACTTACTAGTCATGGTGGATAAGTTCACCAAATGGATAGAAGCCTAGCCTGTTAAAACGGCCGAATCCGGACCGGTGATAGACTTCATATCTGGGGTCATACACCGTTATGGCGTCCCCCACAACATCATCACTAATAACGGCACAAACTTTACGGCCGATGAGGTAAAACTCTGGTGCATAAACATGGGCATTAAGCTTGATTATGCTTCCGTCTATCACCCACAAACTAACGGACAGGTGGAACATGCAAATGGTCTTATTATGAGCGGCATCAAACCCAGATTAGTGCGGTCCCTTAAGGAATCTAACACACACTGGGTGGAGGAGCTCGACTTCATACTCCGGGGGCTGCGGACCACGCCGAATCACACCACCGGATATACGCCATTCTTCATGGTGTACGGCGCAGAGGCAGTTTTTCCCTGCGACATAATTCATGACTCACCTCGGGTGCGCATGTACGAAGAAAGAGAGGCCGAGCTCGATCGGCAGGACAGTTTGGACGCATTGGAGGAAGAACGTGACGTGGCAAAAACCCCGTTCCGCATTCTATCAACAGCAGGCTCGAAGATACCAAAGTAGAGAAGTACGGGCCAAAAATTACAACGTTGGCGAATTAGTTCTACGCCTGCCGGACAAGAAAAAGGACAAACTCAAGCCCAAGTGGGAAGGTCCCTTCATAATTGACCAAGTCTTGACTTGTGGAGCGTACCGCCTGCGAGATGCATTGGATAACCGACTCGAGCCGAACCCATGGAACGCAGCCCGTCTCTGAAGATTCTATACCTAGCGCCGGACTTTGTGTTCATCTCCTTCCTCTGTCCATTTTTTATATACTGTCTGTCTTACATTTCTCTCCTTCTCCTCTCCTCTTATAGCCTTAAAAGGCTCATCACATGACGTGCTACTCGCACTCATTAAACCTGGGGGCTTGTTTTAACAGAAGCTTATTCACACGGGCTTTATGCCCAACACATGTGTTACACTTCCGCATCTACCTTTTATTTCACCATTATATGCATCGATATGACTTAAGTTTTGGCCAAGCTGGGTTGCCTGGCTCCTGTGCTTACCCCTACGTTCCCGATTGTTCGGCTAGGTGGTAAAGGGAGCACCTCTGCGATTGTTACTGCCGGGTCAGCCGGATGTGTACCTCAGACTAGGTGAAGCCGAAAGCTAGCGTTCTTAAGGGAATATTCGGTCGGTGACCTGAAAGATGATTTTTCCAATTATTTATCTATGCGCCCCCAGACAATTTTTCCTGCGTTTTTTCGCAGAATGGACATGCACTTTAGGGCATGCCTCCCAGGGAAAGGAACCCTTAATGGAACTATTCTCCCTGGAAGATGTTTCTTACTAACCATGTAATATAACATAACTAGTTGGGCACTTGTCTGTTCAAGCACTGATGACCCCTACGCCTGGTCTCCATGCATACCCGGTTCTTACATAACCGCGAGGGTATTCGGACACACTCCGGACCGTCAGGTCCCGAGGTTGGAGCGAAAAGGTCGGCCATGACAAACGATCTACAATCCAACTAGAAGGCATTACAAATGTCAATTAATTTACACAGTCACTCTGACTGATTGTATTCCTCTTCAATACCATCTAACAGGTTGTCTAATTTTCAGTCTAGCTGGGAATACTTTGCGGCCAATTCTACTTGGTCGTATACTAAGCTTACATGGATCTCCTTCCCATCGGGCCCCAAAGGTCCGACCTCGGCCATGTGGTTTGGGTCAGACTTTGTGTACCGCGTCTTCACCATGGCCCAGGCCTCCCTAGCGCCTTGACGACAGGCCGCGCGCTCCCTTCAGCTTCTCTGCAAGCTCTCCAAGGCCCTCGGGCATGGAGAGTGTCGGGGATATAACTATTTGAGTAAGCCGGCCCAGGAGGGGCCGGGTTACGCAAAGAGTACTCATCATGAAGGAAGCCCAAGACCAAGCATGAGGATGGCAGTTCAATGAAGGGTCTAAGGCCCATAGGCGATTTAAGGCCCATAGTGGTTAAACCGCCATGACGGCATGAATTGTATTATAAGGTAGAATTAACTAGTCACCGAGCCGGACATTGTTTATAAGCCGGCCGAGACTCTGTAAGCCGCAGGGCGTCAACCCGTGTATATAAGGGACGACCCGCCAGCGGCTTAGGGCAAGAAACAACACATTGAGAGCCAGGCATAGCGTATCTCGCTCCCTGGTCATCGAAACCTCAAGCAATACCAACCCAACTAGACGTAGGCCTTCCTTCACCGTAAGGGGCTGAACTAGTATAAAACTTTTGTGTCCTTTGTCCTGATTAACCCCTTGAAGCTTCCTAGTTGCAATGGCTCCACGACTAAGTCCTTGCAAGAGGACATCTGCCGTGATAATTCCACGACAATTGGCGCCCACCGTGGGGCCAGCGCACGGTGGATTTGAGTTCTTGAAGGACAGCTTCGAAGGGCTCAAGGGATAAGCGGTTGGCCGGATGACCAAGAGTTGTCGCGGCAAGATCTACATCGACAACGAAGGCTGGGGCCCCGGCACCGGCTCAATTGAGTACGGGTACCGGGTCCGCTTTGGCGGAATTCACGTCTTCATCGGCCGGATCGGTGAGCCGGGCCCTGAGCCGGACCACTGCACCGACCTCGTCGAGACAGCTCAGCGTGCGAGACCCACCCAAGCTCGACCCGTCGTGAGGCGTGCCTTTGTGGGTTGCATCCACGGAGGTGAAATTTCTGAAGGATCCAAAGGTGATGGTGAGCCGGCCGTCCTCTCTGACGGTGAATCGTCCGCCGGCTCAACATATTCGCTGTATCAAGTTCAAGATGGCGTGCTCGGGGGCTGTTCCGATGGCAGCACTATTCCGGACCCCTCAGAGTCGCCAAACTGGGCAGGAGTCTTCATGGCTGGCACTCAACCCGGCCAAAATTCTACGGCTTCAGCGGCAATAACGTCCAGGTTAGGAGCAGCCGGGGCAGGAGGCCGTGTGCGCTCACCGGCTCAGGTGCTGATGGATCTCATGGATAGACTTACGGCCCTGTTAACTGTCACCGTTATCCCTGCGAACCAGTCTAAGCATGAGGCAGAGGTGGCACGGGTTCGTGAGGAAATTGCTCGGGCCAAGGAAACCTTAGCAGCTGAGGATACTAGATTGGCTATAGAGCGGGCGACTTTGGATGCACGGGCGCAACAGCTTCAGACATAGGCTTTTCAACTCAATATGAGCCTGAACGCATCTAACAAGGTAATGAGGAGGAGACATCAGAAAACTCAGTCCCGTTTACCTCAGGTTTATGATCCTCGGAATCTCTTCACTACACCCGGACCCGGTCCGAGTAATCCACCGGGTGTAAATCAGTTTATGACATCCGGAGCGGGAGGCCCGATCCAGCCTCAGGTGACGGAGCCTCTTTACGGGAATATGGCACCACCCCGTTATGTACCAATACCTCTAGGTCACTTCTCCAACCCCATGGAGAATTTAATCGCAGCATCAGCACGTTTGGCGGCTCTCCCAGTGGATGGTGATGATCCGACAGTGGTGGAAACCCGGAGGATCAGGGAACTTGTCCAAACAGCTCTGGCTCAGCAAGAGACCTACTCTTACAGCCGGGACAAGATTCACTCAACTCCTCCGCCTTGGCTGGCTCCGCCTCGTTAGAATCGGAGCCCGAGTTACAGCAGACACATGGAGTCAGAGGCTGTGTCAAGCAGCACACGGCGCCGGAACCAGCCAGGCGGGTATAACCCGGTGCAGGACCGAATACATCAAGAGGACGAGCGGGCAGCTCAGCTAGCGGCTCAGCTCGCAGAACAACAGGACTTACCGGCTTATCCAACGACTTCTGTTGAGGCGGGAGTCACTACTAGAACCGGGTGTGTTCCTTGTCTGGTACCAGCTCTACGGAATGTACGTCTGCCCAAAGATTTCAAGGGACCTCGGAAGGTGCCGAATTACACGGTCGACTTACAACCGGGGGCGTGGATCGAAAGTTATGAGATGGCCATGGAACTGCTGGAGGTTAGTGATGCAGCGATGGCTAAGTACTTCAACATGATGTTGGACGGGATGGCCCGTTCTTGGTTAAAAGGCTTGCCACCCAATTCTATTGGTTCATGGGCAGAGCTAAAGGCTCGATTCATCCAGAACTTTAAGGACACTTGAAAGCAATCTATGTCAATTATGGATCTGACAAATTGTAAGCAGGAGGAAGGTGAGTCCACGACTCATTGGGTACGCCGGGTCAAAGAGATAATACATTCGTCTGACAAGATGGATGCCGACTCAGCAGTTCTTATGCTGGAGAAGAATTGTCGCTTTGAACCTCTGAGACAGAAGCTGGGGCGTCTTAAGCGCGTATTGCAATGATATGGGGATGCTGATGGCGGCTTTAGTCAAGTATGCCGATTCTGATAGTACCAAGGATCCCGCGTCTGATGAGGAAAAGACAGGGAAGGGAAAGAAGAACGGTAATGGAAAGGGTCAGCAGCATAACCGGCAAATCAAGGAGGCAATAAGCATAAGGCGGACGGTAACCCGGAATTTGTGGCTAATGCACAAGGTAACAATCAGAAACGCAAGGGGAAACCGCCCCCTTGGTCCGGCGGGTTAGGTCCATCTCTTGAACAACTACTCAATGAACCTTGTCGGAGGCATGGCACCCGGGAGCATCCAGTGACTCACTTATGGAAGGATTGTGCAATCATGAAGTCTTTCAAGAATTCCAACATGTTTGATGGCAATCAAGGCCTGAGCGGCGGTTCAGGAGCTGGCGGCTTTCATGGCCCGGGTGGCGGTTCAGGTCCCGGATTTCAAGGAAACCACGGTGGTTATAACCAACAGCAGTCTGGTCAAGGAGGTTAGCAGCAGCAGCAGTCAGGTTATCAGAGCCATCCAAAGCAGCTAAACAGTGGATAATATCACGTGTTCACCACGAGTTTGTGTAAACATGATCAGAAGGTTCATAAGAGGGCTGTGAATTCTGTTGAACCGGCAGTCCCTCGTTACTTACGGTGGTCAGAGCAGCCCATTGTCTGGAGCAGGGAGGATCACCCCCCCTGGTTGATAATCCGGGTCAACTGGCCCTGGTAGTAGCACCGCAGGTTGGTGGTTATAAATTCACTAAGGTGCTCATGGATGGAGGCAGCAGCATCAACATCCTCTATTACCAGACCTTTCGGCGCATAGGCTTAACTGACAAGAACTTAAAGACTTCCAACACCGTCTTCCATGGAGTGGTGCCTGGTAAGTCGGCATATCTTGTGGGTAAGATTGAGCTGGAGGTAGCTTTTTGGGACGAGCATGATTCTAGGGCTGAGAAGTTAACCTTTGAGGTGGTCAAAATCAAGAGTACATATCACGCTTTGTTCGGGCGGCCGGCTTACGCCAAGTTCATGGCGCGGCCGTGTTATGTTTATTTACAGCTCAAGATGCCAGGTTACAGGGGCACCATCACTATGCATGGAAGCCGAAAGGTGGCCCTGGAATGTGAAGAAGGCGATGCGGCTTATGCCGAGTCTGTCTGTGCAGCAGAGGAGCTCAAATTTTATCAGGATAACGTTGACCCAGCGGATAGGACCTCCCTCAAGAAGCAGACGACGGAACATGACCCGGCCATGAAGTTTAAGTCGGCTGCAGTGACTAAGCTTGTTGATTTTACTCTGGGCGATTCGTCTAAGCAGTTCAGCATCAATGCCAACTTGGATCCTAAATAGGAAAGCGCGCTCATCGAGTTCATCCGTGAGAATCGGGACATTTTTGCATGGAAACCTTCTGATATGCCGGGTGTACCGAGAGGACTCGCTGAGCACACTCTTAATATTGATCCGAAGTATAAGCCAGTCAGGCAGTTTCTGCGGCGATTCAATGAGGAGCGACGAAAAGCTATTGGAGAGGAGGTCGCCCGGCTCTTGGCGGCTGGGTTCATTATTGAAGTCTTTCACCCGGAGTGGTTGGCTAACCCGGTGCTCGTGCTCAAGAAAAACGACACCTGGCGAATGTGTGTGGATTATACGGACTTGAATAAGGCTTGTCCGGCTGATCCTTTCGCTCTTCCCCGTATCCATCAAATCATTGATGCTATGGCGGGTTGCGCGCGTTTGAGTTTTCTGGATGCTTACTTTGGTTATCATCAGATCAAAATGGTAGTTAAGGACCAGGAGAAGACAGCTTTCATCACTCCGTTTGGAGCCTTCTGCTATGTGTCTATGCCTTTTGGGCTCAAGAGTGCCCAGGTGACTTATCAGCGGTGTGTACAGAATTGTCTCCATAATCAGATTGGCGCAATGTTCATGCTTATGTGGATGACATAGTGGTGAAGTCCAGAGAGACGGAAACCTTCATATCTGATCTCAGGGAAACCTTTGATAACCTCTGGGTTTACAAGATGATGCTTAACCCGGAGAAGTGTGTATTTGGCGTGCCTGCAGGCAAGCTTTTGGTGGCACACCTCTTGGTGGCAGTTGACAAGTTTACAAAGTGGGTTGAGGTAGAGCCAGTCAATAAGTGTGATGCAGCCACGGCGGTCCAGTTCATGAAAAAGGTGATTTTCCGTTTCGGCTTTCCACAAAGTATCATAACTGACAATGGCACTAACCTCTCCAAAGGAGCCATGGAAGAGTTCTGTCAACGAGAGCATATCCGGCTTGACGTGTCGGCTGTGGCTCATCCTCAGTCCAATGGTCAGGCGGAAAGAGCTAATCGAGAGATCTTGAAAGGTATCAAGCCCCGGCTCTTGGTCCCCTTACAGCGGACGTCGGGTTGTTGGGTGGAGGAGTTACCCTCTGTACTTTGGAGCATCAACACTACACCTAACAGATCCACGGGTTACACACCTTTCTTCATGGTGTATGGAGCAGAGGCGGTTCTGCCAAGTGACATCCGGCATGACTCACCTTGTTTGGCGGCTTACGTTGAGGCTGACAACGAAAAAGCCCGTCAAGATGCACTTGACCTGTTGGACGAAGAGCGAGACTTGGCAATAGCCCGCTCGGCGATTTACCAGCAAGACCTGCGCCGCTACCACAGCCGCCGGGTTAGGTCCAGAACCTTTCAGGAAGGCGACTTAGTGCTCCGACTCATCCATGATCAATCCGACATGCACAAGCTATCCCCTCCTTGGGAAGGACCCTTTGTGGTCAGCAAGAATTTGAACAATGGATCATACTACCTTATTGACATTCGAGAGCATAGAGACTCACGTAAGTCGGAGGAGGAGACCCGTCGGCCATGGAATATCGCTCATCTTCGGCCTTACTATACTTGAGCCACCGGCTCTAATGTGTATATATTTCTACTATGTATATAGTACATAAAGTAATAAAGCAGGACCTCCGTCCTTTTTTCCACTTCCACAAAAGGTTTATGTGTCCTCTTTGTCAGGTGGCGGAGATAACCAAGAGGAAGCGGGTCATATCTGAATCCGGATTTTCCTTTGGTCTGGCTTATGATCATATCTGAATCTAGCCATGGTCACTTGGGGGCTTCCTATTCAAACATAGGTCGTATTCGAACCAAAGAGAACATAGCTGTCGATACCCACTTGATCGGCATACTGACAAACCCACTTGGGGGCTTCTTGATCATATTTGAATCATAACTTAACCCCTTTGGGTCTGACGTGGATCATATTTGAATCAGCATCATTAAACAACTCTTATGGTCACTTGGGGGCTTCCTGTTCAAACATAGGTCGTATTCGAACCAAAGAGAACATAGCTATCGATACCCACTTGATCGGCATCGCCACAGCCACTGGGGGCTATATGATCGTATTCGAATCTTAGCTTAACCCCTTTGGAACGGTTCACTAATCGTATTCGAATCAGAAGCCTTGTAAATTTTACTCATTATATTTGATTGTATTAAGAATCTCTTGAAAATACAATGGAGTGTACTGCCATCCTCCGGCTTAACATTGGCTACATCAGGTCGATAAGTACCAGGTGAGCTTTATGTGTCAATTTTCAGGAGTTAAACTCAATCTCAAGGGCCGGGCTAGATAAGCCGGAAAAAATAACCGTAAGCATCACAGGTATATCATTATGATTATGACTACTAAGTTTAATCATAAGTTGATTTTCCTGTAATTGTTCGGTATGAGCTCCGGGTTATCAAGGTTATGTGATCCTCATTGCGATAAGTCGCCAAGGGATTTTTTGTTTTGTCTTATGTGCAGGGCAGTACAAGATGTTTCTGCAAGGACATAACAGATTCATGTAAACTGCAAGTGCATAGTAGCAGCGGCTTATGCAAGTGTTAAGCGCCATAAGCATGCACGAAGGCATGACAAAAGTCAAAGTATTTTCTATTCTATTACAAGACCCCCCCGGTTCTAAATAATGAGGTGTTGTTTTTTCTACCAAGGCATAAGCATGTGGCGCCTTGCAATTTACTCTTGGGGTTGACCTGAAGCTTCCGGGTTATCTTTGTCCGCCTCTTCGCCAGTTACCTTGTCCTGGAAGGATGATGATGACCAGTCAATGCCACTCAAGGTTTCAAACTCAGCTTCATCATCTATTAAACCGGTTGGGTCTACTTCAGGGGCAAAGGTATGCTTACGAATTGGAGGGATCAGGCTGACATCATCGTAATGCGGTGTGGGGATTCTCAGATTTTCTTTGTCATTACCCGGCTGATACTTGGAGAGGTCAGTGTCATTCCCAATTTGAGTAGCCACAGGGCGTATGTCCCTCATGCAGCTGGTAAAGTCTTTTTGATCAAATACTGTGCCATCCTCCTTCAAACCTGGATACCCAAGAGCGATGTCGACCGGGTCTACCTCTGGTAACCAGGCCTTGGCCCGGCTCAAGGCAGCTATTGCTCCGGCTCTTGCTTGGGCCCGTCTCAACTCTTGAATCCGCTGGGGGAACACAGCAAGCCGACGTAACACGTCTTGCAAGAGGTGGGGAACGTCATTTGATAAGGCCACAACAGCCAAGGCACGTTGTGACCCGGTGTATAATTGTTCCACCAGTGTGTAGACGGCTTTCAGCTTGACTACCATGTCCTGCTGGAGGGTTTTACTTCTGGGGCATGTGTTATTAAACAAAGAGTAAGCCAGAAAAGATAATTAGCTTGGTCGTCAAAGGCAGGATAACAGTATCTGAGGTTCATACAAAGGAAATTTAACAAAGATCGCTGAGACCATCCGAGATATCTGACGCTTCAAGCCGGACACCTCGGTGTTTACCTTTGCAAGGGCTGTTTCGGCTGCCTCGGCCCGGGTCACCAGAGAGGCCTTCTCATCAGCCCAGGATTTTTCTCCGACTCAAAGTTTTTCTTCAATTTCTCTTGTTCGGAGACGCTGAGTTCAAACTTGCAGTTGGCATTTTGAGTTTCCAGTTCCTAGGCTGACAGGCGGCTTTTAAGGTCAGCAATCTCCGATTCAAATTGACTTATAGCAGCCTGCATTATCCCGGGTTACAGTCAGCATCATGATAAATAATTTCGAAGTCTCAAGCACTTTGCAAGCAAACATACTTGACACTTGGGGGCTAATGTGTACCGAAGTTTTCTACATTATTAAGCTGGTCCTGGATATTAAAGTCCCAAGCACTTTGCAAAGCAAAGATGCTTGGCACTTGGGGGCTAATGTGTATCGCAAGTTAAAGGTATTGTGTTACATCCGGTTTAAGTATTTTTTCTTTAAGATGGGCAAGCAGTTCTAACAGTTTTTCTAAGTCTACAACATATTTCATAATAAGCAATAGACTTGGGGGCTGGTACAGTAAGTATGATTGAAAGTAAAGAAGCATAAGTCATACCTCAGATTTCTGCTGGATTTGCTTCACCATATCAATTTCCAGATCACGGCTGCTCCAAACCTGGTTGATGTAGCCTGAGACGATTTCCCCAATACTCAAATGGGTATAGTCAGAGATATCCATCTTGGCCTTACGGCGCTCTAATAACTCCTCCTTAGCAGAACATTTGGCGAGCACAGTGGGTTGAGCCGGCTCAACAAATTGAGTCTTAAAAAACTCAACTTCCGAGTCATCTGCCTTGGCAGGGCTAGGAGCCTCCGGGTTAACAGAATCATTGATGACTTGTTCAGCGGGCGGGTCAGAAAAGGTTGCAGGAGCATCATGAGATAATGAAGGTGGCGGCTCGTGAATAGACGTATCAGGCGCAGCCGTTCCAAGCGCCGGCTCAGTTACAACCGGATCCTGGGTCGGCGCATCTTTCTTCCTTTTCTTCCTGGGCTTAATTTGCATGCTATGGACAAAGCAGAAGAATGAGTACAGAAACATGAGGAGGAATAAACATAAGGTAAATGAATTGATATTACCCAGGAGCAGTCTTAAAAGCCAGCATGTTGGACTGCATGGACTCGCCGGATGAAGGAGAGGTATCCTGATAATTGGAGTCAGAGGAATTGAGAGGTTGACGGATTTGACCCGCCAAAGGTAAAAAATGGTATAAGTCGGAGATAACCTCAGACCGACGCTTCCGGGTTGTATCAGGCAAGCCAGAGGAGAGCTCTGCATCCTTGCTTGTCCGGGTATGCCTCCGGTTTTCAAATTGCTGTTGCTTCAAAAGAAGGTCAGGGTCTTGGTAAGCCAAAGGATGTGAAAATCTTACTTTCCGGGTTACTCTTCAAATTTTTTGACGCGGCTGAAGCTCGGAGTCGGAGGAGATTATAGTTACCTCTTCCTCGGCAGGTTGGCTGTTACCCGTGTCTTCCTGAAAGAAGGTTAAATATCAGTAAGGAAATGATAAAGGAGAAGGGAAAATTGAAAAGTTACCTCTTCCTCATTGTCATCAGAATCATCAAGCTGAAACATCTCCGAAGCGCTTGGCTTCCTTTTCCTTGAAGTGGTGGGCTTGGTGGTTTTCCATTCGGCCCTCTTTCCTGCCCGGGCTTGTTTGGCCGCCTCATGGTCATACGGGACTTTCCAGAACTTGTCGTTTGCCTGTAAAGAGTTGTGGAAGGGTATGAGTAAGCCGGAGGTTAATGTAATAAAAGGTGATCATTGAGGCTGATGACTTACTGCGGGGGCCGGGTTTTGTTTGCAGAAAGGCAATAACCCGAAGACATTGCTGGTCACTGTACCCTCCTTTAACAAAGACTGAGTGGTAGCTTCCACTACATCGTCTGGTAAGTCGTCAAGGTTATGACGTTGAGGGTCATGTTTCTCGCCTGAGTAATCGCACATTAAGCCAGGGCGGCGGCTTAACGGAATTATTCTCCAAGTAACCCAGACTCTGACCAGGTCAACGCCATCCAAGCCGTTACCCAAGAGAGCTTTAATGTTGTTGATTTTGGGGGTGAGTGGCAGACGTTCCATGGCAGTCAACTTATCCGACAGCGGGTGAGTAGATTCAAGGCGTAATGCACGGAAGCCGAGCAGTGGGTTTTCACCAGCCGGAGAAGAATCCTGGCAGTAGAACCATGTCTGGTTCCAGTCCTTTGGATGACTCGGCAGTTCAGCATAAGGGAACAAGCATTCTCTCCGCCTTTGAATTGATATGCCACCAAGTTCCAGACTGGGCCCGTTGGCGCATTCATTTTGCCGGTTCAAATAAAACAACTCTCTAAACAAGGTTAAACTTGGCTCTCTCCAAGGTAGACCTCATAGAAAACTTGGAAGTTGCAGATATTGGACACGGAATTGGGCCCGATGTCTTGAGGTCTTAAGTCAAAAAAGTGCAAAACGTCTCTAAAGAATTTTGAACCGGGAGGAGCAAATCCCCGACTCATGTGATCGGTAAAAATGATCACCTCCCCTTCCTTGGGCTGAGGTTTCTCCTTAGATGGGTCAGGAGCACGATAAGACATGACATCCTTCTTGGGCAGATGGCCAGACTTTACAAACTCGGACAGTTTGCTCTCTGTAACAATGGATGGGACCCAGTTGCAAGTCACCGGAGGTTTGACAGCTTTGGGTGCCATTATGAAAATTGAAGCCTACAAACAAGATAAAGGAAATTTTCCGGTTTATTATAACCCGGAGAATAAGCATTGTTGAGTTATCTAAGATGGCGGCTTAAGAAGGGGCCTAATGACATACAGGTAACTATGGGATAATGTTTAAACAGCTGTAGGTGTTAAAGATGATTAAAGTCTTCTTAAGTCGCCAGAAGCAAGCGATGCTGACGGCTGGTGTTATCTTAAACTGGTTACTATGGCTGAAACAGAGTCAACTGACGCAGTTTTTGGCTAAGTGTGGAGCAAACAGGTTTCGCAAGTTACAGATATTATTTTGGATCAAACGACGCTCTGGAAAGGAAAAAAATTCTAGACCTAAAACAGCACGGAGAAGCTCATACAGTCGAAGAGGGCTTTCAAACAGGGGAGATGAGATCTGTTTCTGTGCATAATAAGTACAAAGCAATCACCGCAGCAGTTCTACGCCATTGTTACGATGTAAACAGGACATTCGAGGCAAAAACTACCAAGGATTTGCAGCGGGTGGCAATGAACACCGACGAACTCGATGAAGCCTTAATGCAGATCTAAGAAGTAGAAGAGAGGAACTCACGGATGCGGAAGAGCTGCGAAGGGTCGCCGTCTTTTTCTGGTCCGAGTCAGGGAGATGCAGCGGCCTGAGTCGATGAAGGCGAAGGTTCCGACGGTGGTGGCGGCGGAGCTCGAGCGGCAGAGAAGGGGGTGCGAGGAAGAAGATGACTGGAGGAAATGAAAATGACCTAGGTCGTACTTATTTATAAGGAGGGGCCGACTGAGACATCGCGAGAAACGAGGAGACCAAGACATCATTATCCAGCGGTCCCGACGCCTCGATTTTCGGGAAGGCCATTAAAGACGGAGATCCGTTGAAGATATGATGGATTAAAATATAAGTTTTATCGAAGATGACGTCATGATGATTTAACCCGGATCCAGATGATGACATCACAGCGGGTTACAATTCTCACACAAGACAGAAGACTGAAGGCCAGTTCATAAGGTTTTAAAAGATTGACATGAACCGGTTCAAATCAATCTGGGGCCTAATGTCGGGGATATAACTATTTGAGTAAGCCGGCCCAGGAGGGGCCGGGTTACGCAAAGAGTACTCATCGTGAAAGAAGCCCAAGACCCAACATGAGGATGGCGGTTCAATGAAGGGTCTAAGGCCCATAGGCAATTTAAGGCACATAGTGGTTAAACCGCCATGGCGACATGACTTGTATTATAAGGTAGAATTAACTAGTCACCGAGCCGGACACTGTTTATAAGCCGGCCGGGACTCTGTAAGCCGCAGGGCGTCAACCCATGTATATAAGGGGACGACCCGCCGGCGTCTTAGGGCAAGAAACAACACATCGAGAGCCAGGCATAGCGTATCTCGCTCCCTGGTCATCGAAACCTCAAGCAATACCAACCCAACTAGACGTAGGCCTTCCTTCACCGTAAGGGGCTGAACTAGTATAAACCTCTCGTGTCCTTTGTCCCGATTAACCCCTTTAAGCTTCCTAGTTGCGATGGCTCCACGACTAAGTCCTTGCAAGAGGACATCTGCCGTGACAATTCCACGACAGAGAGGGATGGCCATAAGGCTTGGGCAACGCCTTGCATCGCCTGCCGAACTCGCTCGTGCAGTTGCGAGAGCTCAGGAAGAAGGTCACCCGTAGAACCGGGCATCTCCTCTGCAGGACGACCTGTTACCATACCTACAGACATCACTCTGTTAGTCGAAATCCTCGCCGAACTCTTTTTTCAAAGTTCATTTAAGCACTTACTAAATATGCCGCGTCAAAGCCGCTGATTCTCCTTAACGGAGTCCGACAGCTGGGCACGAACATCTTTTAGTTCAACACCCAGCTTGGTGTTGGCATCCTGAAGATCATTCTTCTCCCGCCTCACCTTTGTTAGCACGCCCTCGCCAGCCTTTAGCCGGTGTAGGAGTTGTTGCTTGTCCGGATCTAGTCCGGCGCCATCTGCAATTTCATTTGTCAGATTTGCACACATGCCACACTTCACACTTATCTTTTCGAAGCATATATTACCAGAGGGGGTCTCCTTAGGCTCCCCCGTCGCGGCTAGTGCGGCCTCAAGTTGGGCCTTGCACTCTTTTAGCTCCTGGGACAGTTGGGTATTCTTCTCTGAAAGAACCTGCGTATTACACGATCCTTAAATCAGTTATTCTAACTGTTTCAAGTCTCGGGGGCTACTGATATATATAACCATTAAATTTTCTCACCCGTATGTCTTTTACATATTGCTCTGTGGCTCTGGCCAGGCCATATTGAGCGGCACGGAGATACGCATATCCCGAATTGAAGGCATCAAACGCCTCTTGGGAGAAACAAGCGTCGCGAAGAACAGTCCGGCGACGCCTGTGGTTCATGGCACTCTCCACCTCGAAAGGGGTGGCAGACAGCCTGTCCGCATCCTCTGTCGGAGGAGCATCCGGTGCGCACCTCGTGTTCGCCTCCGCCTCCGGGCCAGGCTGTGGAGCCTGGCTGGTGGAGGCGCGATTGGCAGCCTCTCCGGTTTTAGTCCGGCAAGGTCTCTTTGTCCTGAATAGAGCACGAGTGTTAATATGCCTCGAAGGAATAACACCGGGGAATACAAAGGCACACTATACCTTTGCGCCGGCACCGCGGTCCGGACTACACTTCATTTTATCCCACGGGGCCCCGCAGCCCCTCGTGGGCTGGCCGCCGTAGGCTCGGCCTCCCGCCTCAAGGACCTCCTCTGCAAAACACGGTTGTTATATGGTCATCGAAAACACGCGAGGACGGGTTCCCTTTCAAAGTACTGGGATTTCGGTCTCAGTTACCTGGGAGGCGGGCATTAGCCCTGGGTAATCGGCCGTAATGGCCACCAAGGCGTTGTCCTTGCTTAATTGATGGAATACCCCATCAATCAACTCCACAGATATGTCCGGATCCTCTTGGGAGGCCGGGTCGAGGGACCGTCCCGGATCCTCGGGTTGTGGAGGGGGGCTGTTTATCTCTTTAACAGCCTGGCGCAGTTCCTGCGTTGAAGTCGTCAGACCATATATTTGACAGTAGGAATACAAAATGGATGGACAAGTGAAAGTGCTCACTGACCCAGTTCGGAGGATTATACATGGTAAATCGACCCTGAGGGTTGAGCGGAGGAATTCCTCCTCTTCTCCCTTATACAAAGTGGACAAGATCTTTATCAAAGCGGCAGCCGAGTCCGGCCCCTTACGGCCGTGACGGGTGGCGTCGTCCTCCCCATTGAAATCCCACATGGGGTGACTTCTATATTGAAGCGTCTGCACCCCCCGCATAATGCATACGGCCATGACTCCGATCATGGTTAGCCTAGAATGAGCCAATAATCTTATCCGGCCCATCAGGTAAAGGACGTCCTTGTCACTTTCTCTCTAAGAGCACCGTGGACGCCAGCTTAGGCGCTTCTTTGGGGGAGCATTGTTGAACTCAGGGAGGCCGATTCAAACAGGATCCGGCAGCGGGACATCCTCTATGTAGACCATTCCGAAGGCCAGTCCTCGGAAGCCTTCTTTGGGGTTCCAGATAGATATCCGGTCCCGGCGATGTGCCACACTTCGGCTCCGCCCACTTCATATATTAACCCTTCTTGAGAACGGGGCACCAGGCAGGACAGCCTCTTCCACAGCGCAAAATGAGCCTCAACACCCAAGAAAAGCTTGCAAAGGGCAATGAAGCCCGCGATATGCAATATAGAGGCAGGCGTGAGGTTGTGTAGCTGGAGGCCATAGAACTCCAGAAGCCCCCGGAGAAACAGATGAATTGGAATCCAAGTCCCCTCATTAGATAAGAGACAAGGCATACCCGCTCTCCTTTGGAGGGAGTGGGAGCGCTCTCCGCTTGCTCTCCGCCATTATAGGTGGCGAGTACGGCTCGAACCGGGACCATGTAGGCCGGAGGGAGGAATCCCTTGGTCTGAAGCGATACTAGCTCGCTATGCAGGATGGAGCACCTCTCCCAGTATCCAGGCTTAGGACTGGAAGGGCAAGAGGAGGAGTTGTGATAGCTGGCCATGGTGGAATGGATCTTTGCTGGATGCGCTCTGATGACTACTCGCGGAGGGGAGAAGGTGTGGTTTGGATCTAAATCCCCATTCCTTTAAATAGGCGGCTCATTTACGCGGCTAGGGGTGTGAATGTAAAAACACCCAGACTTTTCGTATTCGTTTGGCACGTGGAAGGCGGCCATTATTGGGCGTAGAAGCCATGGAGCGCTGCATTTACAGAACTCAGGACATTATTCAACAGGTACATGGAATCTGGAGGGGGATCCGCCTTGCAATGCCGAAGACAATCTGCGCGCCGGACTCGTCGTCATTGAAGCCTGGTTCGGGGGCTACTGAGGGAGTCCTGGATTAGGGGGTGTCCAGATGACCAGACTATACCTTAAGCCAGACTCCTGGACTATGAAGATACAAGATTGAAGACTTCGTCCTGTGTCCGGAAGGAACTTTCCTTGGCGTGGAAGGCAAGTTTGGTGATGTGGATATTTAGATCTCCTACCATTGTAACCGACTTTATGTAACCCTAAATCTCTCCGGTGTCTATATAAACCGGAGGGCTTTAGTCCGTAGGACACCATACAACATACAACAATCATACCATAGGCTAGCTTCTAGGGTTTAGCCTCCTTGATCTCGTGGTAGATCTACTCTTGTACTACCCATATCATCAATATTAATCAAGCAGGACGTAGGGTTTTACCTCCATTAAGAGGGCCCGAACCTGGGTAAAACTTCGTGTCCCTTGTCTCCTGTTACCATCCACCTAGACGCACAGTTTGGGACCCCCTACCCGAGATCCGCCGGTTTTGACACCGACAGTGCTTCACTTATATCTTTTGAGCGTTGTAGCTTTGCTCTATGTGCTTCACTTATATCTTTTGAGCGTTGTAGTTTTGCTCGATGTGCTTCACTTAGATATTTTGGAGCACGGTGGTGGGTTTGTTTTAAAGAAACTATTGATCTCTCATGCTTCACTTAGATCATTTTGAGAGTCTTAATAGCATGGTAAATTTCTTAATAATAATATGCTTGGTATTCAAGATATGTGAAACTTTCTTTTGAGTGCATTGAATACTAAGAAAAGATTGAAGCATGATGATTGTTTTGAGATATGAAGATGGTGAGTTTAGAGTCATGCTAGTTGAGTAGTTGTGAATTTAAAGAATACTTGCATTAAAGTTTGTGATTCCCGTAGCATGCACGTATGGTGAACCGTTATGTGATGAAGTAGGAGCATGATTTATTTATTGATTGTCTTCCTTATGAGTGGCGGTCGGGGACGAGCGATGGTCTTTTCCTACCAATCTATCCCCTAGGAGCATGCGCGTAATACTTTGCTTTGATAACTTCTAGATTTTTGCAATAAGTATATGAGTTCTTTATGACTAATGTTGAGTCCATGGATTATATGCACTATTTACCATCCTTCCACCATTGCTAGCCTCTCTAATACCGCACACTTTTCGCTGGTATCATACACCCACCATATACCTTCCTCAAAACAGCCACTATACCTGCCTATCATGGCATTTCCATAGCCATTCCAAGATATATTGCCATGCAACTTTCCACCGTTCCGTTTATTATAACACGCTCCATCATTGTCATATTGCTAGCATGATCATGCAGTTGACATCGTATTTGTGGCAAAGCCACCATTCGTAATTCTTTCATACATGTCACTCTTGATTCATTGCATATCCTGGTACACCACCAGAGGCATTCATATAGAGTCATATTTGTTCTAAGTATCTAGATGTAATTGTTGAGTTGTAAGAAAAACAAAAGTGTGATGATCATCATTTTTAGAGCATTGTCCCAAGTGAGGAAAGGATGATGGAGACTATGATTCCCCCATAATTCGGGATGAGACTCCGGACGAAAAATATAAAAAAATATAAAAAAGAAGAAGAAAAGAGGCCATAAAAAAAGAGAAAAGGCCCAAATAAAAAAATGAGAGAAAAAGAGAGAAGGGACAATGTTACTATCCTTTTACCACACTTGTGCTTCAAAGTAGCACCATGATCTTCATGATAGAGAGTCTCTCATTTTGTCACTTTCATATACTAGTGGGAATTTTCATTATAGAACTTGGCTTGTATATTCCAATGATGGACTTCCTCAAAATGCCCTAGGTCTTCGTGAGCAAGCAAGTTGCATGCACACCTACTTAGTTTATTTTGTTGAGCTTTCATATACTTATAGCTCTAGTGCATCCGTTACATGGCAATCCCTACTCACTCACATTGATATCTATTAATGGGCATCTCCATAGCCCATTGATACGCCTAGTTGATGTGAGACTATCTTCCCCTCTTTTTGTCTTCTCCACAACCACCATTCTATTCCACATATAGTGCTATATCCTTGGCTCACGCTCGTGTATTACGTGAAGATTGAAAAAGTTTTGAAAATGTTAAAGTATGAAACAATTGATTGGCTTGTCATCGGGGTTGTGCATGATTTAAATACTTTGTGTGGTGAAGATAGAGCATAGCCAGACTATATGATTTTGTAGGGATAACTTTCTTTGGCCATGTTATTTTGAGAAGACATAATTGCTTTGTTAGTATGCTTGAAGTATTATTATTTTTATGTCAACAAAAACTTTTGTCTTGAATCTTTCGAATCTGAATATTCATACCACAATTAATTAGATTTGCATTGAAATTATGCCACGTAGCACTCCACATAAAAAATTATCTTTTTATCATTTACCTACTCGAGGATGAGCAGGAATTAAGCTTGGGGATGCCTGATACGTCTCTGTAAGTGCATCTAGTGCCACCCCTAGTTGGTTTTGGAGTATTGACGACAAACCTGGTTGAGGGACTATTGTGTTTGTAAGAATTGCAGGATAACACAGGTAGTAGTCCCTTGTTGATTCGGTTTACCTACCGAAGATGACCTCTAAAAATGTATGAAGACATTGACGACAATGGTGGTATGTGAAGATCTTCATATTGAAGACTATGACATGAGAAGACATTGAGTGAAGACTATGGAGCGCGAAGACTTAGTTGTTTCGTTGTTTCCTTTTCTTCTTTGTTGAGTCATAGGAACCACCGTACTGTTAAGTGGGGTCCAAGTGAACAAAGTCAGAGTGACTAAAGTGATGCTCAACCAAAATCCTATGTCTTCGAGCGAAGACAATGAGAGGAAATCTTATCTAGAGCTGGATGAGTCAGCTTTGCTTGTAGCCCAAGTAAAGTTGCCGCGTGTGTTTGAAATCTGACCGTTGGAACACGTGTCAGTTCCTTAGTGACCCAGGGTCATTTCGGACATATCAGGTCGGGTTGCCTAGTGGCTATAAATAGCCCACCCCCTACACCATAAATTGGTGGCTGCTCAGAGTTAGTGCACGACTTTTGTCGTATTGAGAGCAACCCACCTCGAAGCCGTTGAGAGAGAGAAATCCTTGCGAGGATAAAGCCCAAACACCCAGAGCCAAAGAGTGTTAGGCATCACTGAAGTCTTTATGTCTGCGTGACCTGAAGACTTATTACACTTGAGGACTGTGAATCCTCCAGCCGGTTAGGCGTCGCGTTCTGAGCATCCAAGAGTCATTGTGGATCGCCGGTGAACGAAGTCTGTGAAGGTTTGTAAGTCTACCTTGAATACTTACCAGAGTAATTGGGCGAGGACTGTGTGTCCTTAGCTCAAGGGGAATAAGGTGAAGACGCGGTCTTCTGAGTCGAATCTCAGCCTCCCTAACCAGACGTACAGTTGTCACAGCAACTGGAACTGGTCCAACAAATCCTGTGTCCCCAACAAGTGACTGGTTCTATCCTCTCCCTCTCTTTACTTAGAGTTTTTCTTCGTGAAGTCATTGTCTGTTTGTTGTACCTATTTGTCTTCACTGTCTGACTAGTATCTTACTTTGGCTTCATACCATCTTCCATCCTGATCCTCACTACCTAGCTGCTATTTTTCTTCATACTCTCACGCTATTGCATACTTGACTATGGCTTGCCTAGTGTAGTTTATCTTCCGCTGCATATCAATAGGGTCATTTCTATTGTTTGTCTTCGAAGCTTCCATGTTTTGAAGACTTTCATAAAAATCGCCTATTCACCCCCCCTCTAGTCGATAACTAGCACTTTCAGTCTCCAACGTATCTATAATTTTTGATTGCTCCATGCTATATTATTTACTGTTTTGGACTATATTGGGCTTTATTTTCCACTTTTATATTATTTTTGGGACTAACCTATTAACGGAGGCCTAGCCCAGAATTGCTGTTTTTTGCCTATTTTAGTGTTTCGGAGAAACAGAAAATCAAACGGAGTCCAAACGGAATAAAATCTTCGGGAACGTGATTTTCTCACCGAACGTGATCCAGGAGACTTGGACCCTACTCCAAGAAGTAACAGAGGTGGTCATGAGGGTGGGGGGCGCGCCCCCCCTCCTAGGGCGCGCCCCCTGCCTCGTGGCCCCCCTGTTGCTCCACTGACGTACTCCTTCCTCCTATATATACCTAAGTACCCCCAAACGATCAGAAACGGAGCCAAAAACCTAATTCCACCGCCGCAACTTTCTGTATCCACGAGATCCCATCTTGGGGCCTGTTCCAGAGCTCCGCCGGAGAGGGCCGTCATCATGGAGGGCTTCTATATCATCCTAGCCCCTCCGATTAAGTATGAGTAGTTTACCTCAGACCTTCGGGTCCATAGTTAGTAGCCAGATGGCTTCTTCTCTCTTTTTGGATCTCAATACAATGCTCTCCCCCTCTCTTGTGGAGATCTATTCGATGTAATCTTCTTTTTGCAGTGTGTTTGTTGAGGCCGATGAATTGTGGGTTTATTATCAAGTCTATCTATGAATAATATTTGAATCTTCTCTGAATTATTTTATGTATGATTGGTTATCTTTGCAAGTCTCTTCGAATTATCAGTTGGTTTGGCCTACTAGATTGGTTTTTCTTGCCATGGGAGAAGTGCTCAGCTTTGGGTTCGATCTTGCGGTGTCCTTTCCTAGTGACAGAAGGGGCAACAAGGCACGTATTGCATCGTTGCCATCGAGGATAACAAGATGGGGTTTTTATCATATTGCATGAAGCTATCCCTCTACATCATGTCATTTTGCTTAAGGCGTTACTCTGTTTTTAACTTAATACTCTAGATGCATGCTGGATAGCGGTCGATGAGTGGAGTAATAGTAGTAGATGCAGGCAGGAGTCGGTCTACTTGTCTCAGACGTGATGCCTATATACATGATCATACCTAGATATTCTCATAACTATGCTCAATTCTGTCAATCGCTCAACAGTAATTTGTTCACCCACCGTAGAATACTTATGCTCTTGAGAGAAGCCACTAGTGAAACCTATGGCCCCCGGGTCTATCCTCATCATATCAATCACCATCACTTTAATCTTGCTTGATTTTTACTTTGCCTTTTTACTTTTCAATTTGCATCTCTATACCAAAAATACGAAAAATATTATCCATCATCTCTATCAGATCTCACTCTCGTAAGTGACCGTGAAGGGATTGACAACCCCTAATCGCGTTGGTTGCGAGTAGCTATCGTTTTGTGCAGGTACGAGGGACTTGAGCGTGGCCTCCTACTGGATTGATACCTTGGTTCTCAAAAACTGAGGGAAATACTTACGCTACTTTGCTGCATCATCCTCTCCTCTTCGGGGAAAACCAACGCAGTGCTCAAGAGGTAGCAGACCCCCTTTCCTTCTCTTCATCTCCCCTTCCTTCCCTCTCCTACTCCAACTAGGGAAGGGGGAATCCTACTCCCACCGAGAGTAGGACTCCCCCCTTGGGTGCGCCTAGGAGGCCGGCCCTCTCCCCCTCCTCCACTCCTTTATACGGGGGAGGGGCACTACAAAAATAATACACTTCCGTGATGATACGTGTTTGTCACAGTAGGTCGCTTTTTTGTCATGCATGTACATCCATGACAAATTTATATCAGAATCAAGATAGTCATACCTGTGTTGTCGTAGAAGTGTTCCATGACATTACCAAAATTATCATCACGGAAGTTTCCACTTCCATGACGATAAATCACGCGTCACAGAAGTGCTTTCGTCAAGGGTGACCGACACGCGGCATCCACCGTAACGGAACGCCATTAAGCTATCGGGTCGGGTTTTGGATCCGAAAACCCGTTAACAGCCCCGACCAATGGGAAATTTCCATGTGTAAAATTCTTATTGGTCGGACGAAACACGTGTCAGCTCGTCAGTGGGTCAGATAGGCGCCTATGATACGTCGACACATGGCACGACCCAACAGAGGCCCATTTCCGTGAAAAGGCCGGCCCGTTTGACTTGGTCAAAAGCTGGCGGGCCGGCCCATGGAAAGCCTGTTAACGACCTGTTCGAAAATAGCCCATTTACAGCCCGCTACGCCCGTTACGCCCTATCCGAATTAGGCCCAGTAGCGTCATCTGGGCCATCCAATATGATTCCAGCCCGTTTTCACTTCTGGCCCATGTATGGCCCATGACGTCTTTCGGCCCATATGAGGCCCCATGTAACTCTTGGCCTACTAACGGCCCGTGGTGAAACTGGCCCGTAATGAACAGTGTATCACTTTTCACCCATTAACGGCCCGTGGTGAAACTGTCCCGTAATGAACAGTGTATCACTTTATACCCATTAACGGCCCGTTATTCCGTTGGGTCATTTCCAGCCCATGTTATCTTTCGGCCTTCTCAGAGCCCATTTATTCTTGGGCTCATTTCCAGCATCCGTTTACTTACGACCCTTTACTGTCATTTTCTGCTTGTGGGCCAAATTCAGCCCGTGGTTACAGTCGGCCCGTTTGTGGTCCGTTAATATGTTGGGCCGATTTCATAGCGTCATCAAATACGACCTATTAACGATGGCCCAATATGGTCGGCCCATGAATGGACTATTCCAACTCTAGCCCGTTTACGGCCATAATGCGGTCTGTTTGGCCCATGTTTGGCCAATCGATTATATGACCCGTATAAGGCCCATTGATAATACGGCCCGCAGAAGGCCCATTGTTTCTACGGCCCGTAGAAGGCCCATTGTTTCTACAGCTCGTAGAAGGCCCATTGTTTCTATGGCCCGTGGAAGGCCCACTGTTTCTACGGCCAGTAGGAGGCCCAATGTCACTACCACTACTAGAAAATGGGCTATAGATGGGATTGACACTAATGGCGCACCAGACAAGCGGTGTGCCATTAGTATATACTAATGGCGCACCACCTTCTGATACGCCATTAGAGTTGAAACTACTAATGGCGCACCTGGCCCAGGGTGCGCTATTAATATCATTTTTTTTGAACTAGTGCGCCTGTCCAAACATACTAATGGCGCATCCAGACAAAGTGCACCATTACTAGTTGTAACTAGTAATGGCGCACCTGTCGGAAAGTGCGCCACTAATGTTGTTTTTTTACTATATTTTTTATTCCTTTTTTTTGCAAAACTACAAATGGCGCACTGGTCCACCGTGCGCCATTACTAGTTTAAACTAGTAATGGCGCACTGTGGAACAGTGCGCCATTAGTATTTTTTTGCAAAACTACTAATGGCGCACCACCAGAAGGTGCGCCATTAGTAACCTGGATTACTAATGGCGCATTTAGAGTTGGTGCGCCATTAGTAAGTGGGCAGCAACAAGATATTTTGGACAGCCTCTCCTACCCACACTCACTTTCTCCCCACTTCATTCTCTCCACCTCCTCCTTGTCTCGGGTGCCTCCTCTTTTTCACCTCATTTCCACCATAGATTCATTCAAATGAATTGGTTAAATTACCTTGTTTTGATAGGTAAATAAGGGGGGAAGCTATATTTATGTTGTTCTCCCTACAACAATGTGCACATGCACTTTTTATGACCTAGCTAGATCTATGTATGTTCGTGGTGTTGCATATGTTTGTGGTGTTGCATATGTGTTTGTGTTTGGAGGTGTATCGGTATTTGAAATGCGATAGTTGCCAATATTTTACCGGAATGTTGATTCATTTCCGTTTCGGCGAGAATTTTGGCATTAAGCATTCTTTTTGGTCCTATTTTTAGGGAAAGTCATGCCAAATTTTTTCTTCATTCTAAAATATCGTTTTGCTCTACCCCGCAGGCGACCATGGTCCTCACGATGACCGAAGGCATCGTGAATAGCTTTTTGAGGTCCGCGAAGGCCGAGATGCTTCAAAAGAACAAGACAGAGATAAGATGTCCGTGTCAAAGATGCAAGCTGAAGAGCCTTATTGCGGACCCGGATTCCAGGCAGGTGCGGGACCACCTGCTGTTGCGTGGTTTCATGGATGGCTATCGGTGGCAAGGTGATGAAGATGACTATGAAGTCGTCCATGGGGGCCGGGCAAGAAATGAGGAAGGGCAGCAAGACAACCACCGCGGCTCGGGCGGGCGAGAAGACGAAGAATCCCCAGGAGATGATCAAGACGGTGATGCTGTCCACAGTCATCATGTAGAAGATGCAGGACATGATGATGAGGAAGATGCCGGAGCAGACGACGGGCATGATCATGAAGATGATGATGCCGGCAGAGCAGACGACGCTGGACCATCGATGGGCTGGGTACAGGACCGCATATTCAAGAGCTGCTTCTCAAGCAGACGGATAACGCAAGAGCTGCCGCCCGAGAGAAAGCCAAGATGGATCAACTTGAGTTAGACGCGGCTACTCCATTGTATGAAGGACGCGGGCCCGAGGATACCCGCCTGAAAGTAACGCTCATGGCTCTGGAGATGAAGGTAAAACACAAAACGACCGACGCATGCTTCAACGAGAACATGTCATTCTGGCACGAATGTCTTCCCAAGGGGAACAAGTGCCCGACCAGTTTGGAGGAGGCGAAGAAAATCGTGTGTCCTCTGGATTTACCGCACGTGAAATACCATGTGTGCATGAACAATTGCATCATTTATCGGGACGAGCACGTGGAGTCTACCATATGTCCCGTGTGCGGCGCCACTCGATACAAGAAGAGGAAGAAAGCTCCTCGAAAAGTGGTGTGGTACTTTCCGATCACTACTCGTCTGCAGCGGTATTTCGCGGACCCTAAGGTAGCAAAGCTCCTGCATTGACACGCGGATAGGGAGGAGAAGAAGCGAGAAGATGACGCAAATGATCCGGAGATAGATAAAAAAGACAAGATGCTGAGTCACCCTAAGGATGCAAGCCATTGGCAAGCGTTGAACTTCGAAGACCTAGAATTTGGGAACGATCCAAGGAACATCGTGCTGGGCGCGAGCACCGATGGAGTCAATCCGTTTGGCAGCCAGAGAAGCACACATAGCACCTGGCCTGTGTTTGTCTAGATGTACAACCTTCCCCCTGGTTGTGCATGAAGAGGAAGTACATTCACATGAGTATGCTAATTGAAGGGCCGAAACAACCAGGGAACGACATCAATCTGTATCTGGGGCTGCCGAAGGAGGAGCTAGACACACTGTGGAAAACGCCAGCCAATACGTGGGACGCACCGCAAACTCCCAATCAAGTCAGTGGGGGAAAGAAATGCGGGAGCTGAACTTAGGGGAACACACACTCGGTCCCGGCGGTTACAGAGTGGCGGAGCCTATATGGGACAAGGAGGAGGTGGACCATGCCGAGCAAGGCCTACCGTCCCTCTTCGATAAATACGGTGACAAGCAGACCAGGAACTTTGTCAGGGCCCGGTACAAGAAGGACCCGAAAACAAAGGAGCTTACCATGGATCCGAAGACCAGGGCGCTTGAGCTTGTTCTGGTAAGGAATACACCCCCGCGTAATTAGCTCCATATGGTTGCATTCTAATTAATGAAGCCAAATTTCTAAATGGTTCACATTCCTTCCGCAGGCGACTGAAAGCAGTAGCGCGGGGTCGACTAAGAGCAACCCTTGGGACACCACTCTAAATAGGGCGTTGAATGTAATGAAGAACAAGGATAAGATCAGTAAGCCGACGTCAGCTGGTCGTGTGGCCGGCAAAGGCTTGTCGAAAAAATGGTCGTCATACTATAACACTGTTGGGAGAAAGGAGAAAAAGACCAGCTCGGAAAGCCAGGCGCGCGAGGTTCAAGAACTCAAGGCACAGGTGGCGTGGATTCCGGAGATTGTCCAAGAGCAAGTGCAACAACAACTCGGAGCGACGATCACCGCCATTGTGCTTACCTTGATCCAGGGGTTGAGTGCGTGGATTGCGGGCGGCCAACAGGGGCCGCCCCCGATTCCTAGCTTCATGGCCAGCAACTCGCAGAACGCGATGGCGGGGCCATTGGTGTCTCCGGCGGAGGCGGCATTGGTGTCTCCGACGCTGGCACGGGAGCGTAATGCACCAGGGTGTACGCCGGCCGGCACCTCTGCAGCAAGCGGCCCCTCCGTCAACTGCACGCCCGCCGTTGGTGGTGCCTCGACATTAGCCGATCTCGACGCCATCATCACGGTAACTAATTAAGCCTCTCTCGACCGAGGACTTCATCTCCTTGCCTATGACTGGGCATCCCTGACGCCCTACATGTTTTCGCAGGGCGCCGCCGACGTTCCGTGCACTCTCCTGCACTTCGTCAACAACAAGTTGGTCGATGTCGCCAAGGGCAAAATCGTTCAACCGGGCAACCCCTTGTTCCACGGTACCCAGATGCCACCCAACTTGTTTAGGGTTCAACTGGTTCGGGTGCTGCCAGGCTGCGACGAGTTGTTACCTCCGATTCGACCCGTCGGGGCGGACGATGATGCCGTGATGACCCTCAGCGCCTGCCTGAGTTGGCCCCTGCTTTGGCCGAAGAGCCAGATTCGTTTGGGGGCGGGGGACACCACCCCAAAGACAACACCGCCAGTCGTGCCGGCGCCAAGTCGGCCCCATGGCAAGACCGCCGCAACGGTGCCGGACATCCCTATGCCACTAGATCCAAACATGCATATGGCACAGGATCAGAACAACGATGACGATACATTTGGCAACGTCGATCAGTACTTTGCCAATGATGGGTACGATGGCGACTTCATGGGGCCTCCTTCTCAAGAACCCAACCCAACAAAAGACGTGTGCGATCTAGCTGGTACTGCGGAGAAGCCAAGTTGCAACAGGCGTCGTCTGCTGTTCAGCTCTCAGGAGACCCCTCCAGCTGCCGACTTCACCGAGCCTCAGATAGGCGAGGTGCGAAATATTATCAGCCCCAACACACTCAAGAAGGCGGTCTGTGAGCAGAACTCGATCCCATTACAGGAGAAGAAGAAGGCACGCAAAAGAAAGACTAACAAGGGTGCGAGCCAGCCGGCACCGAGTACGATCCGTGCTCAGGACGGGCTACCTTCACCTGAGGATTTAATGAGGAGGGTGCATGTGGCGGGTAGGCCGATGCTACCGAGAAATATGCTCGATGCTACAGCTCATGCTATGCGGAGTCTGCATGACAATGTTCTTTCTTTGGAGAAGCGGCGTCTCAGAGAGAAGGATGTGGCATACCCGGTTTTCGCGGCCAAGGTGCCAGAGGGCAAGGGCTTTGTGGATAACTCCATTGGGGGTACGATCGTCCTGTGGTTTGATGACATCCACGCTATGTTGAACCTTCATCCGCTTCACTACACCTTCGTTCGGCTATTTTCACTGAGTATGGAGATGCGGATCATTCGCGACAAGACCCCGGACATCGTGATAGTCGACCCCTTCTACATGCGTGCCAAGATCTTGGGTAGCGCTGGGGACCGGCAAGTCGTGAGTTCTTACCTCAAAGGCATCATTCTGGCAAACCCAGATAAGGATAACTTCCTCGTGCCTTACTTTCCCGAGTAAGTCCTCCCCTCAACCGCCCCGTAACATATGAATTCTTAGATTTCGATCGTTTTTCTTTTAACATTCCGTGTTTTCTGCAGTGACACACATTGCATGCTCATCCTCCTAAGCCCCAAATATTCCATGGCCACGTATTTCGACCCGGACCGTCAGTCGAACGTAGACTACACAAATGTCAAGAAGGTTCTTGATGATGTTCTCCCCGGCTACGCCAAATCTGGAGGCACCTTCACCAGGCCTATTCGTAAGTACGACAAGCACGTGTTCTCCCACAATACGATGTTTTGCTGCGTCAAGCAGCCGCCTGGCGGTCAGAAGGGTGCCTACTACGCCATCCATCACATGCGGGCGATCGTACGGGGCCATCATCAACTTCTGCTACCGAGTAAACTCAAATATTGGGCCGCGAGCGTGTCGGCAATCCAGGACACGGACATCAGACAAGAATTCTTTCGCATCCAGTCGGAGTTTGTGGAAATCATCCATCAAGATGTCCTTCGTACCTCGGGGCAGTTCTACCTCAGAAATCAACCGTCCAACAGTGACATCGACACAATGCTACAAATGCAGGCTGACAACGCCCGTAATTTCATGACTCCCACGATAGACGGCGGCTTCATCCACGCTCCGGTCCCTTGAGTCGAGTCGAAAGCAGTGATGCTGTGTCTAGTTCTGAAACATCGATTGGCTCATGTTGTAATTAAACTTTAATGAACTTGTAGTATGTATCTTTGGTTTCGAGAGTCGTTCAACTTAGATGTAATCGATGCTATTAATGTCTTGCTTTTCTCTTCCGATCGTTCTGTTGCATACTTATATATTGCTTATGTAATCGATGCCGTCATATGTCGTGTACAAGGGTAAGATTCCCGGAGTCTACGACGACTGGGAGGAGTGTCGGAGACAGGTTCACCGATTCAGCGGTAACAGTTACAAAGGGTACACCACTAGGGCCGAGGCCGAATCTAGATACGCCCGCTATCTAGCGGGAGAGGGGAGGGAGCGTTGGAGGAACCGGATGAAGACGAGTTTCATCGTGATGATGCTCATCGTGATGACCGCAGCTCTCTTCTATGTGATGGTAGTTTAGATGATCGATATCGACTTGTAATGTGAAGACAAACTCGCTACTCGCGGTCTCGAGACTTGTAATATAATGTTCTATCTTTGTTCGGTCTTTTCAATTTGGAGACTAATATGATGAATTGTATTCGGAGACTAATATGATGAATTGTATTCAGAGACTAATCTTCTATTGTATTCGATGAATCTGTTGTTGATGTGTGCTGTCTATATTTTGTCCAATTATACATTTTGTAACCTGTGCAAAAAACAGAAAATTAAAAAATTAAAAAAAACCTAATATTCATACTAATGGCGCATCACATCACAGTGAGGCATTAGTATGCCAAAGGATACTAACGGCGCATCATTAAACAGTGAGCCATTAGTATGCCGAAGTTACTAATGGCGCATCTTGTTGTTGTGCGCCATTATTATGCCAAAGCACCTGGTCCTTGGGAAAGTACAACCGTGGTTCTATCTGCATCAACTGGTAGCACTATCTTTTCTGAAGACCGTGTTGTTACTCACTTAGATACTGCCATCACGCTCTCCAATTCAAATGGCTGATAAACAAGAAAAGTAATTGAAAGTATAGACAGTGTATGATAGACAGGTGCAATGGATAGTGGGGAATAAAAGAGGGCATGAAATAATTCATATTTATGTTGTCTAACCAAACAGGATAGCATGACACAATTTCACATATATGATGGCTAACTAAACAGGATAGCATGACACAATTTCACATTATGATGGCTAATTAAAAAAGATGGAAAGACATAGTTCAAAATATGAGACTATGTAAACAGGATGACATGACATAACTATATAATGTGTTTATTAAATAGGTTGGCATGCCATAATTCACATACATTCACGGATAGAATGCCATAATTCAAAATATGATGACTGTAAACACTAAACAGGATGAGATGATATAACTATATGATGTCTTTATTAAATGGGTTGCCATGCCATAATTCAGATAGATGATGTGTATGTACTATGTAAACATGATGGCATGATATAATTCAAATATATGATTTATATAGTAAGAAAGTAAGCAGATGGCAATCCATATATGATGTAAAAACTAAGCAATGCAAGACAACAAGCATGACATGGGTAATATAACCCTGCCAAGTCTGAGCATAGACCTCAGGGGGAAAATAGGATTGGTCATCAATCTCCGAATCCTCCTATGAGGAGCTCTCTGTAACCAGCAAGATGTCTGCTTCAGCAGGTAGCATTATCTGCTCTGAATACCTTGTTTTTCACTCCAGATACTTCCATCGCCGCTTCACATGGCTGATGCACACGAAGAGTAGTTGAATATACAAACGTTGTCGACAAATGGAACACGTAATACAAAAAAATGATAGCATGATATAATTCACATACATGATGATTGGCTAAATAGCATGGCATTGCATAATTCACATATATAATGCCTTTGCAACAAGATAGCATTGTATAATTCACATATATAATGTCTTTCAACAAGATGGCAATGCATTATTCACATATATGGTAATTAGACACTGAATAGGTGGCATTCACACAAATCATGTCTAAACTAGACCTGGTCATGGACAACCCGGCCCGCCAGCCCGAACCCGAAGCCCGACATTCAGGCCGGGCTCGGGCTCCATTTTCTGACCCGAAGCCCGGCTCGAAAGCCCGAATAAAGCCCGAAATATATATATAAATATTTTTATTCAAAATATAGGTATAATAAATTAATATAATATCCCGAAATTAATTAATTTAATTAAAAAGTGTCACTTTTTATGTACTTCGGGCCGGGCTCGGGCTTGGGATTTTTCCTTCGGGCTTTGTCACGCCCGGCCCGAACCCGACCCGGCCCGACAAATGATCAGGTTTAGTCTAAACTAATTAAATGACATAGCAATGTGAGATACCATACGCACGATATGAGCAACATAACCCTGCCAAGTTAGGGCATACACCTCGGGGGGGGGGGGGGGGGGAATAGGACTGGTCATCTGTCTCTGAATCCTACTCTGAGGAGCTATCCGTAACCAGCGAGATATGCGCTTCGTCAGATAGCGCAGTCTTCTCTGAAGACCTTGTTTTCACTCCAGAATTTGCCATCACCGTGTCAAATGGCTGATGCACACGAAGAGCAGTTGAATGTAATAAATTTTTTGACAAATGTAATATGTAACCAAAAAAGGATGGCCTGATATAATTTACATATAAGATGACTGGCTAAGCAGGATGGCATTGCAAAATTCACATATATGATGCCTGGCTAAACAAGATGGCATTGCATAATTCACATAAACGATGAATAAACTAAACAGATGGCATTCGCACAAAGGATGTCTAAACTAAGCAGATGACATATTTGATCTATAAAGTAAGCAATGTAAGACACCATATGCATGATATAACCAACATCAGCATGCCAGGTTAGAGTGAAGACCTCAGGGGGTAAATAGGAGTTGTCTTCTCCTTCTGAATCCCCCTCAGAACAGATATCTTCCTCTCGATTACAATCTGAAATGCGTGGAGGGGGAGCTGCCTTTGCGCCTACCATGGAGCGATGTCTGCATGAAATTTTATTGCCACGCAAAGCTCGTCTCTTTTGCTCTACATGTTCAGTTCCATTGTTTACAATAACTATCATGCATAGGAATAAAACATAGTGAGATTATGTAAGGAGTGCATGCAGAAATCCAGAGTGATGGTAGCAACCTGTGGATAGACCCAAAACCAATAATAGCAGGCAGATAATGGCTTCAGTTAAAAAATACAGATAATGGCTTCTTTACTGTTTGTTTCCCACCCAACATGAAACTCATAGTAGACACCGGAGATTAACCAGATAGTAGATAGATACTATTGATAGCGGCCCCGATATGTACCCCACAACCATTTAAAAACTCAAGTTTGACCATTAGTTTGGAGCTGACTCAGAGTCTAATCGGTGAACATGACGATAAAGTAGCATGTAATATTAAGCGATGCATAACGTAAGCAGACATGAAAGAGTGAGACCTCTCTTTTGGACCCGTGTAGTCCTCGAGGTCATCTGCTTGGTTGATGATGGTAGTGCAGTTTTCATGGCTGCCAGCGGCGGGGAAGAATATCTGAGGCGGCGAAAGACAGTCTCGAGGCCGGATCCCTGCTGTGCTGGACCCTTCTGTCGTTGGAGCAGCTGAGCTGGGGTGGACGACGGCACAGCAGGAGCGGGACAAACCATGCATGGTTTTCTTTGACAACTATCTGTAAGAGAAGCAATTCTGTAAGGGCTCGTTTGAATTGGAGGATTCCAACAATGCAGGGATAGGAAATAGACAGGATAGGATAGGAATGCATGTGCAAAACAGAGAATTTAAAAACACAGGATTTCAGCCAATCTGGGTGTTTGATTCACAACAATTGGAAGATCACAGGATGCAAAGAAGCATGGTGACATTAAGTCAAACCATAAGAAAATGTACGGTTATAATGCTATTATGCTACTATCTCTTAGTCTTGTGCTTCGTGAATAGGAATTTGAAAAGGAGGACAAGTGAAAATTAAAATTCCTACATTTTTTCTTTCAAGGAGACACTAAAGGAACAAATCTGTGTGCTCAGTGGACAATATATATAACATGTAGAGTAAAAAAGAGATGCAACAAGTGTAGAACCTCTTTGGCGAAGCCATGTCGATCTCAGCGTGATTGAGTTGGCCGGTGAGGATGCTCCGGCTGACTTGGCTGTCGGAGGAGGGGAGGAAGATCTTAGGCGTCTGGAGATGGAGCCCGAGGTACTGCTCCGCTGTGATGGAGGGTTTTGTTGTTGGAGCAGCTCCGGTGAGTTGTACGACGCCGAGGCTGAAGCAGGACAAGAGAGACAACGAACAATGTTAACCTGAGTGGAATTCTAATAGCATCTCCAATACATGACCTAAAATACATAACCACAAAGTGCTAGATGTAAAATACATCAGCCGCTCATCTTTGAACTTAACTGTAGAAACTGAACTTAACTGTCGAAACTGAACTTAACTGTCGAAACTGAATTTTGCTGTCGAAACTGAATTTTGCTGCCGAAACTGAATGCACTAGCAAGGTGAGGCGACACGTCGGTCGACTGACTTTTTCATCTCTGGGCAGTCGATTTTGCAGCCATTGGATACGAAATCAAGGGCCATCGGTTCATCTTTAACCTCCACCCCCCTAAGCCGGCCAAACAGCAGCTCCCCGCCGCCCACGGCCGGTGGTGCGCCGCCCCGGCCATCCCTCTAGGACACCCCGTGCCGATCTTTTTCTCCGGCGATCCCCACGCCACCGCCCCGCCAATGCCCCGCCACCGCCGGCGACCACCACCCCCATCCTGAACCCTAAGATAGATAGTGGGGTATCTCTCCGGCGAGCCCCCCACCCTGCTGCGGCTGGTTCTTCCTTCACCCCGGCGAGCCCCCCCTCCACCTGAAAATCGACTGACCCAAAAGTCGATTCAGTCGACTGAAGTGTAGCTAAATCGGAGCAGCATCGCAAGCAAGAGCAAGAGCGAGAGCAGCAGCGCGAGCAAGAGCAATAGCAAGAGCAGACCAGGCAGGGGACCGAGAGCAAGAGCAGAGCAGCAGCGCGAGCGAGAGCTAAAGCAGCAGTAGGTCCTACTGATGTGGACGTCGCCGCCGAGGGAGCGACACCGTGGAGGAAGTGGCCGGCGACGCCGCCGTGGATGGAGCCACGCCGTGTCGGCTCGGGACCGAGCGCCGGCAGCACCGTGAGATCGAATCAAGAAGAAACTGCGGCGATCAGTGTACAACCTATTTGGTGGCGCCGATTAGGCCACAGCTTTACCCGAGGAAATGGTGATGATGATGCTCTTCCGGTGGTGTAGATGAACACGGCAGTGTGGGAATGGAGGTGGGGCGAAAGACGAGGGGAACATCGGGGCAGCTCCTTGGAGGTGGAGGACGGGGTGGCTGAACCGGCGGGACGATGAGATCGACGACAGATCCTCATCCGGTACGGTGGATGAGGGACGTCGAGGTGTTGCTGTGGACGACGTCGTCGGGGAAGAGGCTCCGGCTGGGTGGCGGACGGAGCAGGGTGTGGGGTTTCGTCGCGGGTTTTCGCGGCCTCGGTGTAGGAATGGGTGGGCAAATGGGATTGCAGTGGGGAACCATGGCTTAGAGACGCGCTTGTCCGAAATGTGGGGTAAGTTGCGAAAGTACCCCCACCGATTTGAGGCGGTTCTTTCGGTTCAGGGGTACCACGGGCATTTCGCGTCTCTGGATTTCACAGGAGGTGGGAGTTTTCGCACGCGTTGTAATTTTGTAATAGAAAGGCGCGGGTTGACATGGAGGGAGTTGTTGGAGCACAACGAGACAAAGATATATCTTAAATATTTCGGGCTAACAAGCGCGGGTTGAAATTTCCGGACAAGCCTAACGTGTACTGTCCCAAATCAATGCGCCCTACAAATGTCATTCAAAACTTTGAATTCATGTTATGTTCAAATAAAATATTTCGCTACGTGTATAATGCATGCAACCTACTACTCAAATGAACGTTTTAGTGCATTCCCAATGTATATACTACCGCTTCAATATGAACTAAATTTGAATTCATTTCTCTATTTGAATAAGATCTACAGTAATGATTGTTGTGAAGTCAAAGCATTTGAATTCGTTTCTCTGTTTTAATAAGGTCTACAATCATCATTATTGTCAAGTTAAACCATCGTTTGTGTATTATCTTCACAGCACACCACATGATTAGTCTCGAGTTACAGATGAACTATGTGTACTCCTATATGAACTCCAACTAGATTTTTTGAATCCACTTTATTTTGATTTCAAATCACATTACATTTCTAGCTCTAGCTAGATCTTCATAGTCTAACCATGTCTCATATGTATAATGTGTTTATCACATTATGTATGGTGTCCCACCCCCTACGCCTACAAGTATTTAGATGTGAATTGCAAACACCACACATTACCATAAATTCAAATAAAATGTGAGAATGTTCGATATATAGTATAGTTTAGATTGTTTGATATTTAGTTGTAAGCTGCGAACGTCACACATTATCACACATTCAAATAAAATGTGAGATTGTTTGATGTATAGTATGGTTTAGATTGTTCGGCATTTAGCTGTGAGTTGCAAACGCCATGCATTATCACATTATGGTATAACATGTGCACAACACGTGTATCACCGCTATATTCATGCATGCAATGTTTAAAACACTATGATCTCCTATTCAAATATATGAATCCGCTTTCATATCAAATTATGATCTTTGTTAGTCTCTTACACCCACACAATCCTCTAACCTTTGTAGCTACCACTAACTTTCTCTCGTGCATGCACATGCCCTCCTCGCCCTCCCCCTCCCTCGGCATTCTATCCACCTGGCACATTCATTTTTTTCTTTAGGTCATTCTCCCAGAGTCTCCACAACTCCTTTCCGACACACACCGATCGATAAACCTCTCAAGCGGTGCCTGCCTACAACATACAAACACACCTTCAATCTCCTCCTTTATGTGTCCTTGCCCCGTGTCTCTCATACGGTCAGACACACGTGTAAACTCTGGCCCCTCTTTTCATCGCTCTCACAACCGCACACTCCTCCCCCTATCTAGCTAGTAGTTGGGCCTCTCGCACCACCTCCTAGCTCCATTCTCTCTGTCTATCCATCTCGCTGGGCCTTATTTGCCTCTAACAAATGGACGTACACTGACCGATCTCTCGCTATACATATAGCTAGCTAGGTCCTTATAACTCGTTTTTACCCACACGTCAATCGATCTACCTCATTAGTTGTGTCTCTCCCTTCCTCTGAGAAACAACAATTGATCTACCGATCTAGCTAGGTTTGCTTACCAAACACATGGTTCCCCTTCATCATCTATGGATGCGTCCCGACAGATCTATCACACAAAGGCACACACAGAAACACATCCCCACTCTTATTGATAACATTGCAGTTCCACCCTCAGTTTGTCTAGTAGGCCTCTCCCGCCATCTTCGAGAAGCAACTCCATCACCCATCCAACACTCTACCCCTCTCCCTCCCTCTCCCTCCCTCTCTCCCTCCTCTCTCTCTCTCTCTGTCCCGTCATATTTCTCGTCCTTCAGTTATGTATGGATGTCGACCTATCTCCCTCAACACATAGCTGGGTCTCTCCTTCTCAACACATATACGAGTCGTTCTACCTCTATAGTTAGGCCTCTGCCTACCCCTCCCACCACCCCCTCCCCCCCCCACACACCGATACATTGAGCGCTCTAGTCATGTCTCCCTGCCACACACAAACTTGACGTGTGCCCTCTAACGTTCCGGTAGGCTAGTCGCCCTATATCTTTGACTTGTACACACAAACAATTTCGATGGCTCTCTTCATCGATTTCGCACCCACCCACTTGATCCTCTCTTTGACTCTATCGATAGCTATGGCCCCTCCCTCTCTTCTCGTGGATTGCCCGACCCTCTATGTATGATATGGATAGGCCTCCATATCACACACATTGCATGCAAAATTTTGTTTGAGATGTCATCAACACATATTCCCACAAATAATTCACGAAATCAACCCCCACCCCACCCCCACCCCAAAACAAAAAACACTCATGAACGCGGTTTGTATCTCTCACACACACCCACGTAGGTGGGGGACGTGCACGAAGAGAAGAGGTGCACGCACGGCGCACGAACTCCCGTCTCTTTCCCAACCACACCCATGCGGGGTACACGGTGGAGCTCATTTCTGTACGAAAAAGGCAGCCCACATGGTAATTTGGCACGTGTACTGGTTGTCCACTTGGTGGAGGGAGGATCGTCTACCACGGGTGAACAAACAAATTGCGACTTGACGCGTTATGTTAAATTAAAAAAAGAGGCAAACCATGTGGGGCCTACATTAGAGGAAAGGCTCTATAAACTGGAGTACTTTTGATGTGTCCCGTCAACTCACAGAACGAGGAGAAGCTTGCTTAGTATGCCGTCTCCCCCGCCCACGGGCGCGGTGGCTCGCAGGATGAGGTGAAGCTTGCTTACCACGCCTTACGCCCGCTCCCTCGCCCACGCGCGCGGTGGCTCGCAGCCCGAGGAGAAAATTTTACTACTCCTTCCGTTTACTCCTCGTCCCTACCACCTTGGTTCTAGAGATTATACTATCATATTGTTTGGAATATATATGTACTTTAGTAGATTTCAATATGAACTACTAGTACATACTCCAAACACTGATGTATATAGACGTATTTTAGAGTGTAGATTCACTCATTTTGCTCCGTATGTAGCACTCTCCCTCGCCCCTCGACCCTCGCCCACGTGGTGGACGTGCAACAATTCATTCGGTCTCATATAGACAGAACGATATATACTGCACTACCATTATTGCTCGACTTCCCGAAGAGGCGAAGAGCCAATCGCAAGGTTAATATTTTGGAGATGCCAAGCGCAAGGTTATAGGAGAACGAGTAGTAGGTGCCGCGTCATTTACAAATAATGTTTTTTCTTCAGTGGCACGTACACAATATGATAGGTTCATATGGAGAGAAAAGGAAACCGCTCCACTATATACATAGTCAGGACGGGCCAGCCTACACGGTTGCTTGCTGGGGTTGCTCTCTTCACACTCTCTCACACAAAACGACTGTGGCCACATCTCTAACATCTCGGCGGATCACGTCCGCTTGGGGAAGGGGTGGGTGCTTAGTGTAGATGCAGTGGCCGTCGCTGACGGCGAAAAACCACTGTCGGCACGTCCCGATCAGGGGTCCCCGCCGTTCTCTCTCACAAAGCCGGTGAGGTTGCCTTCGTCCCTTGCTCACTGCCGCGACGTGGGCAGTTGCCGCCTCCTGCCGCCCTCCTCAAGGTTGAGCTACGTCCCTGAGGTACAACTCCCTTTACAGCTGGCTTGCACCACTGCTCCAGCTGCCCACATCACTCCCTATGGATATTTCTCTACTTCTTTGCCCCGCACATACCTCTACTGGCTTCTACGTACTGTATTTGTGATGAGTTTATGTCTCATCAACTAGTCCAGTAATCTTATTCTAATCACGCTTGTTCAATTTGTTTGCCATAGGGATGCTCATCTTGATTTTGGTGAAACTGCACAAAATGATCCGATGGTCAAAAGGTTGCAAACGTCATTTATTAGGAAACTCGAACGTTGCCAGCAAATTGAAGCCTGGTCAGGGTTCACGGTTCAAGGGCTAGGGACTGCATGGATCGTTTTTTTCTTTAGCTGCCTCTGTTCCAAAATAAGTGTCAACTTAAGTAGTAGTACAACTTTGTACCGAAGTTTGCACAAAGTTGAGAAACTTATTTTGGAACGGAGGGGGTACATATCTGCTATGATCTGTCAATCATTGAGATGCAATAGAATGCATGTTAGTATCCTTTGTATTGCAACGGGCAACCTTGGACGCAAGATACATGTAACAGAAGCTGGAAGCTTCATAGCATTGTAAAAATTTATCTCGCTGATAAATTACAGTACGTACTATACTAGTACTTCCTCCGTTCCTAAATATAAGTCTTTGTAGAGATTTCACCATGAACCACATGTGGATCACTGAGCCTGCGTGTTTTCACTGCTCTTGCACACCTCCGCTGTAAGAATGGAGAAAATTGTAATCTAGTAGGTATACCTCCTTTCGCCGAAAGCGTGGGACATCCAGCAGTCCTACGACCTCAGTAATAAAGACCAATGAGCCGTCAAATCACATAGACCCAACAGTAAGTTGGACGGACGAAGAAAACATCACTCTTGCGCCAGTGAGAGGTCGCGTCCGCTCTGCCCGGGCATGAATGCGGCACCGATTCTTTGGAGCGGCGCTGACCGTTTCGGGTGGGAAGCGCGCACGAGGGATGGAGGGGCCTTGGGTGGGCCAGGCTGGTCAGGAGCGGCCGTGGCAGCTGTCCGCATGTCCCTACCGGACACGCCTGGAAACGAGAGGATGCACCGACTCTCGCGGCTAAAATCATACACTACACAACATCTCTCTGTGGAGTAGGTCGATCTGTCGCTCTCTCTAACACACACATGCTGTTAAACACACGCACACACACACACACACGCACGCACCTTGGTCCCGTTGCACCTTCTAACGTAACTTATTACACCTAGACGGAGGGAGTAGTAAGTATACGAGATATGGTGGCACACTGACTTAAGTCGAATACAAGTGCCCAAAATTTGTGTGCATGTTATAATAAGGATTCAGGAATGTATAAAAGGTTATTTCCCTCTCGTTGAACATAACGGGAGGGTTGTGTAGCTGGTTAGCCTGTTCGCTCATCAAACTTGAGGTCCCGGGTTCGATAACTACACTTGGAGCATAATTTGTGCCAGGAGGATTCTTATACTAGTCAAAATGTTTTCTAGGGTTTGCACGCTTCACACTCTCTCTATCCAGTATATATACACACTGGAGCATCAGCACTTGTAGTTGCTCTCTTCACACTCTCTCGCCCTCTTCAGATCTAAACAAGACTTCGTTGGCCTCTCTCTCCCCTCACTGCTGCTCAAAGAGCCGGCAGGATCCGTCCGCCGGGAAGGGAAGGAGGCGTAACGCTGTCGCCGTCAGCGAGGGACTACCGACACAGCTGTTCACTTTCCACCCAGCGGCGGCGCGAGAGGGCCTCCGACCCCTTCTTCTTGACAGTCGTCCCGTCGCCCGCCGAACCACGCCCCAAGAACCTTCAAGTATAATTTAGTTACTCCACATGCATTGCTCTAGCTGCATGCATACCATGAATCTAGGACGCGGTTCAAAGAGGAAAGGAGTGGGACAAGTTGTATATAGCATGAATCTCGGACATGGTTCAAAGAGGAAATGAAGGGGGAAAGTTGTATAGCATTAATCTAGGATGTGGTTCAAAGAGGAAAGGAATGGGGGAAAGTAGTGGGGAAAGTTGTATCGCATAAATCTAGGACGTGTGTAACATCCCAAATTTTCAATTTGGAATGTTAGAAATCCTAAGCAACTCAAGGACCCATGGAGAGAGTTGGGGATTTTGTTATTTTCATATTTGAATTTTCTCAAATTTTGAGAATAGGATCATTTGATTTTATTTATTTTATCTTCAAATATTTCTATTACAAAAATATGAGAGAGGGAATAAAATGACTTTCCCAAAATACAGAAATATTGAGGATTTAATAAAAAATCAAATAAGATTTTATTTAGGAGTTTTTCGTTGTTTTATTTGAATTTAGGAAAAATGTGCGTTTTTCAAAATTGCATTTAGGCCCCGAATAAATGTTCACTTTGTCCGGCTTGATTTTAGAAGTCGGAGAAAATTTATTTCGGGATTTTTGGAGCCAGTTTATTATTTATTTTTATTTTTCTTCTGCGCATAATTATTTAAAAAAAAATCATACCGACCTACGGGCCGTGTCCGACCGGGACTCCGGCCCGCCTAGGCTTTATAAGCCGGGGGGAGAGCCCTCCCAGCCCGAGCCAGCCCGCACCCCCGAACCCTAGCCGCCGCCCGCCCTCGAGCCCCGCACCGCCGCCGCCGACGACCCGCCGCCAAGGTTTACCTCGATCCCCCCGCCGTTCTTAATTAGCAAAAACCGTTCGGTTTTTCCGTCGGTTTTCGTCGGTTATTTTTAGATTTCGTTTTTTTATTAGATCGTTTTTTCCGGTTTAGTTTAATTAGCGAGCATTCGCTCGTTCGTTCGTTTTAACAAAGGCGTTCATCGTTTAGATCGAACGTTCATTCGTTAATCCATTCGTCGTTTTTCTTTTTCTCAGAATTTCCGCGGTTATTTTTCTGATCGCGATTTCTGATCCGATTTTCGTTTTAGTATAACTTTTCGCTCGTTTATTGGAATCAGGCGATTCAAGCGCCTGGAGTTTCATCTCGAAACCCTCTATCCGTTTAACCAACTTAAACAAGTTTTTGTTTTGGTAAAATTTGACTTAGATCCAGATTAGTAGAACGAAGTTGTTTTCTTTCACCGTTTGACTTTCGTTGCTTCGTTTGATTTGATTCTTTTTGCAAACCAGAGTTCTTAAGTTGAACTTTCTGGTTAGATCTCTTATTTGAGTTCTACCTGTGCATTAGATGAGTACTTATTGTATGCTTGTTTGTTTTTCTGCGGTAGAATACCCGGAGTGCGCCGTCTGTTACTTCGAATCTCTAGGTTTCGTGGATCATTAGCAAGGCAAGTAACACTTTGATCATACCTATTTTACTACCCAGTTTTAGGCATTAGATCTATCCTCAAACATTGCATGATTAGGATATAATTAAATTGTGTGATGGGAAGTAGATGAGGTAGTACCTATTACCTGTTTTATTATCAAACCTTTGGGAGTTACTTCTACATTTGCTTATCATGCCATGCTATGGTAGTAGACGTGGATTGGGTGAGTGATATACATGACAGATGTGAGATTGTTATTTAATGGTTTATCTAAGGTGGCAACTTAAATACACATCTAGGTGGATTGAGGCACCTGGGTATTCACGGATTGCCTGTTGTTTTTCTTTATGGACCGCCACCCAGGCCCAAAGGGATCATGAGATTATTCATACTAGAAACTTCCGTGTGCAGCCACAAGCCATTATGGGCTCTGGCATAGCTGACTCAGTCGTGCGAACTCTTATAGTGGTACACTAGCAGATGTAGGGGATGTAGGTTGGGTACGGTCTATCACATGGTAAGGTGCTAGCGCTTCTGAAAGACTATGTCTCGGTCATCTGTTTCTCAAACACCATGTAGTGCGAGAAATCCAACGGAGGCGATCGAGTCTTGTGGGGAAAAGTGCGCAAACCTCTGCAGAGTGTACAATCTAATCATGGTTAGCCGTGTCCCCGGTTATGGACGTTTTGAGTATCTAGTACTTGTTCATCTTGTGAATCTCATCATGTTACTTTTAAATTAATATTGTTGGGTTTTTAATGATGATGCTTAATTGGGATTGAGGATGCTGTCAATCATTCTCAATGTTTAACAACCACCATGATAGTTAAATAAATTTATTCCTTTGCAGTAGGGAAAAATTGACTTTACGCAAAACTGTAACCATAGAGCTTTCCACCAGCCTTATATGCATGTAGTATAGGCTTAATCATTCAATACTCTCTATGTGTTACATTACCAGCATATTCCATGTGCTGACCCGATTTCGGGCTGCAACGTTTCATGTTGTACACTTTTCAGACGACGAGTAAGGTGCCTTTTAGGTCGTGGTTCTATACTCAGTGATGCCGTTGGAGTTGATGGACTCGCTTATCTTCCAAGCCTTCCGCTGTTATCGTTATTAGATGGCCTTAAGCCATATTTATTGTAATAAGTTCTCTTTGAGACATTCGATGTAATAAGTGTGTGATTGCTACTCTGTTATAAATCCTTCAAAGTACTGTGTGGTGTCAGCATTACTGATCCAGGGATGACACCTGAGCACAGAGGTCAGACTGTTTGAGGTCTGGTCGCTACAGAGATGGTATCAGAGCACACGTTGATTGTAGGACATGACCACTAAGATAAAAGCCGTAGATCACTACTCTCTTCTCATTTCTGACTCCTCATCTTTTCTACTATTTTAGGATGACGGAAGCAAGGATCAAGTTCACGCAACCGGATGAAGATACACCTTTTGGACGACACCTGAAGGAAGTCACCAAGTATCTGAACATTGGAATACCAAGCTTCACCGGGACCTACAACGCCACTTTACTCGAAGAGGAGCGTTGGAAGATTCAAGCTCAAGTTCCAGGAAGGACGTTCGCGCCAGTCACGGAGCCCATAGAGTGCGTTTTTAATGCACCAACCTGGAGTCTGGGAAAGAGCATGGCAGCTCACATAACCATGGGACGCATTGGATAAGTTTACCAAGAAGACCTCAAGGATACGATTTACCAGATCTGCGGACGCCGAGATGAACAATGGGAGATAGTTAGCACCAAGAAGGATAGATCCATTGCAGCTTTCATCCAGGAGTTAAACCAGCACATTCGACGCCAGGAGAATCATATGTGCGCAGACATGATGGAGTTAAAGAAAGCAAAAGCCAAGATTATTGAGCTAGAAGGAGAACTCAAGGCCACTCGCAAGGACTACATGGATGCGATTGTAGCTCTAGTGAGACAAAACGGTGATCTTAAGGAGAAGATTGAAGAACTCATGGGAAACTCAGCACCCGGAGGAGAAGATGACGATTGCACCTGTCCAGATAACTACATCATCAACGACGACACCGATTCCGATCCAAGTGATGATGATTTCGAAGACGAAGCTGGAGTAGATATCATGGAGTCTTCATCGGAGCAGTTTTTCTAGTAGACTACCATAACAGTAGTAGTGTTCCACCATGTATATAGTATAGTCCACGCACTTTTGCGATAGTTCTAGACCGATTGTATGCCTTGTTTGATTGAATGAAGTTATTTTGTGTGCATTTGCCTCATGTGCATATGGGTAGTGTTTTCTCTTTAGACCTCATTCTATTCTTAATTCTCATCTTTTCTAAAACCCTCAGATGCCTCGGAGATGTGACAATGGATTTGCTTTCCCATCCGAGCTCACTCAGTTGATCCAGCAGCAGAATGCTTTGATGCAGTTCTTAGTCCAGAACAACAACAACAACAACAACAGCAACAGCAACAGCAACAGCAACAGCAACAGCAACAGCAACAGCAACAGCAACAGCAACAACAACAACCACAACCACAACAACAACCACAACAACAACCACAACCACAACAACAACAACAACAACAACAACAACAACAACAACAACAACAACAACCCACCGCCGCCACCACCTGTTGATCACTTAACCCGTTTTCTTAGACTGGATCCACCAGTGTTCTCCAGTAGCACCGAGCCGATAGTAGCAGATGATTGGCTCCGCAAGACAGGGAGGGAGCTGACCACTGCAGGATGTACAAATGGGGAAAAGGTGAAATTTGCCGCGCATCAGCTTGAAGGACCCGCAGCAGCATGGTGGGAAATTTTACAGCCACTTACCCTGTAGACACTGTCACATGGGATCAGTTTCAGCAAGCTTTCTGTACTGCCCATGTTTCAGCAGGAGCTATGGCCATGAAGAAGCGTGAGTTTCGCAACCTGCGCCAAGGAGGACGGATAATTGGCCAGTATGTGGATGACTTTAGTAAGCTAGCACGTTATGCCCCAGATGACATTGCTACGGATGCAGCTAAGCAGGAGAAGTATCTGGAAGGACTGAATGACGAGCTGAGTATGAAGTTGATGGTAGCAAGCTTCAACAACTACCAGGAGTTGGTAGATCGTGCTCTTATGATTGAAGGGAAGCAGCAGCAGATTGAAACCCGCAAGAGGAAGTATGGACAGGGGAAGTATAATTCAGGAGCTCAGCAGAAGCCCCGTCTTACCCCTAAACCGGGAGTTCATTTTCAACATACCCATGGAGGAGGTAGCTCGCACAACCGTAATGGCCCCAAGAATGGTAATGGGAATGGAGGAAGCAACGGCCAGAACCGTACCACCCCATCAACCCCAGCCAAGAGAGACCTGAGCCAAGTCACTTGTTTCAAGTGTTCGAAGACCGGACATTATGCCAATGAATGTCCTGAAGGCCAGAATGGCAATGGAAGCTCTGGAAAGAAACCAAACCCTTTCAACAGGGGACAGGTGAACCACGTTAATGTGGAGGAGGTTGAAGCTTAGCCTGATGCAGTAATCGGTAAGTTTTTGGTTAAGTCATTTACTACACTCGTTCTTTTTGATACTGGTGCATCGCATTCATACGTATCAAGGGGATTTGTGGATAAGTATAACCTGCCAACCCAAGCCCTTAGGTCACCCATGTTAGTGAACTCGCCTGGAACTGAGTATACGGCTAGTCGATGGTGTAATCGGTTACCATTAAGGATTGGTAACTATGTGTTTCCCTCGGACCTAATAGTATTGGAATCTCAAGGATTGGATGTGATATTAGGCATGGATTGGTTATCAAAGTATGAAGGGAACATTGAATGCGCTAGTAAGACAATCTTGCTTACAATGCCAGAAGGAAGAAGGATCAAGTATGTATCCCGGCATGTGCCGAAAAGGATTCAAGTAAATTCTTTAACGGGAGTTGTGCAGGAGGAAGTACCAGTGGTAAAGGATTTCCCTGATGTATTTCCAGAAGAGTTGTCACGCATGACACCCGATAGAGACATTGAGTTTTTGATTGAGCTTTTGCCAGGCACAGGGCCCAGAGACCATACAGGATGCCTGCAAAGGATTTGGTGGAGATTAGGAAGCAGATTAAGGAGTTACTGGATAAGGGTTACATTCGCCCAAGTTCTTCGCCTTGGGGATCACCAGTACTTCTAGTGGAAAAGAAGGATGGATTGTTAAGAACGGTTGTTGATTACCGCGGACTGAATGAGGTAACGATCAAGAACAAGTACCCGCTACCAATGATCAATGATTTGTTCGATCGTTTGCAAGGAGCTAAAGTGTTTTCCAAGATCGATTTGCGATCAGGGTACCATCAATTGAAGATTCCAGAGCAGGACATACCTAAGACAGCATTCACCACAAGATATGGACTATATGAGTATACCGTTATGTCATTTGGTCTGACTAACACACCTGCCTATTTTATGAACATGATGAACAAAGTGTTTATGGAGTTTTTGGATAAGTTTGTCGTGGTGTTCATTGATGATATTCTAGTTTATTCGAAGAATGAAGAAGAGCATAAAGAACATTTGCGATTGGTACTGGAGAAACTCAAAGAACATCAGTTATATGCCAAGTTCAGCAAATATGAGTTTTGGCTGAAGGAAGTAGGATTCCTCGGACACATTATATCCGGAGAAGGAATAGCAGTTGACCCCACAAAGGTTATCACTGTGACCAATTGGGAAGCACCAACAACAGTTGGAGAGATCCGGAGTTTCCTTGGACTCGCAGGATACTACCGGAGATTTATTGAGAACTTCTCAAAGATTGCAAAGCCTATGACGGAGTTGCTGAAGAAGGATACCAAGTTCATATGGACTGAGGAGTGTGAGGCTAGTTTCCAGGAATTGAAGAAACGTTTGGTTACCTCACCAGTGTTGATTCTGCCAGATCATACCAAGGATTATGAGGTGTATTGCGATGCTTCACGTCGAGGACTTGGAGCAGTACTTTTGCAGGAGGGAAGAGTTGTTTCGTATGCTTCATGACAACTGAAGCCTCACGAATTAAATTATGCCACGCATGATTTGGAGTTAGCAGCCGTAGTGCATGCATTGAAAACATGGAGACATTTCCTCATTGGAAACCATTGTGAGGTGTACACGGATCACAAGAGTTTGAAGTACATTTTCACGCAGAAGGAGTTAAACCTCAGACAAAGGAGATGGTTGGAGCTCATCAAGGATTATGATATGAGATTGCATTACCATCCCGGAAAGGCTAATGTAGTAGCTGACGCATTGAGCCATAAGAGCCATGTCAATACACTAATGACGGGAGAATTGCCAATGGAGTTAGCCGAGGATCTTCATGAGCTATGTTTGGAAATAGTTCCGAGAGGCTATGTAGCAGCATTGGACATTCAGTCAACTTTGATGGATAGAATCAGGGAAGCTCAGAAGACTAACAAGGAGATTGCCTCTATAAAGGAGAAAATGAGCGAAGGAAAAGCTAAAGGTTTTCGTGAAGATGAGCACGATACCCTATGGTTTGAAGACCGGGTTTATGTGCCCAATGACCCGGAAATCAGGAAGTTAATTCTGCAAGAGGCACATGATTCACCGTATTCCATTCACCCAGGAAATACCAAGATGTATTTGGATTTGAACGATATTTTCTGGTGGACCGGAATGAAGAAAGATATTGCGGAGTATGTAGCAGTTTGTGATGTATGTCAGAGAGTAAAGGCAGAGCATCAGAAGCCAGCAGGATTGTTGCAGCCATTGCCGATACCCGAATGGAAGTGGGATAAGCTAGGCATGGATTTTATCACGGGATTACCAAGGACTCGTTCCGGCTATGACTCGATTTGGGTTGTAGTTGATCGGTTGACGAAGGTAGCTCATTTCATCCCCGTAAAGACCACTTACACTAGTGCTAAGTTGGCAAAGATATACATGACCAGGATCGTATGTCTGCATGGAGTTCCGAGGAGTATCGTATCAAATAGAGGAACCCAGTTTACCTCAAAGTTCTGGAAGAGTTGCACGAAACTTTGGGTACCAGGCTAGAGTTCAGTACAGCCTTTCCTCCACAGACAGATGGACAGACCCAGAAAGTCAATCAGATTTTGGAGGATATGCTGAGAGCTTGTGCGCTAGATTATGGATCTAGTTGGGACGGCAATTTGCCATATGCAGAGTTCTCTTACAACAACAACAGCTATCAAACCAGTTTGAAAATGGCCCCTGCCTTGTACGAAAGGAGGTGCAGGACACCGTTGTCATGGGACGAAGTTGGAGACTGCTAGTTGTTTGGACCTGATTTGATTGAGTCTGAACATAAGGTGAAGTTGATTTGCGATAGGCTCAAGGTAGCCCAGTCCAGGCAGAAGAGCTACGCAGATTCTAAATGCAAGGAGACAGTTTACGAAGTTGGAGACAGAGTTTATCTTCGAGTATCTCCACTTCGGGGAATTAAGCGCTTTGGAGTTAAGGGGAAGTTAGCGCCACGTTTTGTAGGACCATACCTAGTTTTGGAACGTATGGGATAAGTGGCATACAAGTTGGAATTGCCCGAAGGGTTGTCAGGAGTTCATGATGTGTTCCACGTTTCTTAGTTGAAGAAGTGCCACGCGGATATGGCTGACATTCCTTTGAGAGACACAGTGCCATTAGAAGCAATTCAGTGGGATAACAATTTGTCCTATGAGGAGAAACCAGTTAAGATTGTTGAGTTTGCCAGCCGAGTCACCCGCAGCAAGGTTATCAAGTTTTGCAAGGTTCAGTGGAGCCACCACATGGAGGATGAAGCCACCTGGGAACGAGAGTAAGATTTGATCAAGGACCGCCCTCACCTATTTTCTAGCCAATCCGAATCTCGAGGGTGAGATTCATCTTAAGGGGGGTAGGTTTGTAACATCCCAAATTTTCAATTTGGAATGTTATACTTTAGATCATCATTGCATATCATATTTTATTTGCTTTTGGTTTCGATCCTAGAAATCCTAAGCAACTCAAGGACCCACGGAGAGAGTTGGGGATTTCGTTATTTTCATATTTGAGTTTTCTCAAATTTTGAGAATAGGATCATTTGATTTTATTTATTTTATCATCAAATATTTATATTACAAAAATATGAGAGAGGGGATAAAATGACTTTCCCAAAATACAGAAAAATTGAGGATTTAATAAAAAAAATCAAATATGATTTTATTTCGGAGTTTTTCGTTGTTTTATTTGAATTTGGGAAAAATGTGCGTTTTTCAAAATTGCATTCAGGCCCCAAATAAATGTTCACCTTGTCCGGCTTGATTTTAGAAGCCGGGGAAATTTTATTTTGGGATTTTTGGAGTCCGTATAGTATTTATTTTTATTTTTCTTCTGCGCGTAATTGTTTTTTTTAAATCGAACCGACCTAGGGGTCGTGTCCGACCGGGACTCCGGCCCGCCTAGGCTTTATAAGCCGGGGGGAGAGCCAGCCCAGCCCGAGCCAGCCCGCGCCCCCGAACCCTAGCCGCCGCCACCCGCCCTCAAGCCCCGCGCCAACGCCGCTCGCGCCGCCGCCTGCGCCGCCCCGCGCCGCCGCCTCGCCGGACGCCGCCACCGCCGACCCGCCGCCGAGGTTTACCTAAATCCCACCGCCGTTTTTAATTAGCAAAAACCGTTCGGTTTTTCCGTCGGTTTTCCTTGGTTTTTTTAGATTTCCTTTTTTTATTAGATCTGGTTTTTTCTGGTTTAGTTTAATTAGCGAGCGTTCGCTCGTTCGTTCGTTTTAACGAATGCGTTCATCGTTTAGATCGAACGTTCATTCGTTAATCCATTCGTCGTTTTTCTTTTTCTCAGAATTTCCGCGGTTATTTTTCTGATCGCGATTTCTGATCCGATTTTCGTTTTAGTATAACTTTTCGCTCGTTTATTGGAATCAGGCGATTCAAGCGCCTGGAGTTTCATCTCGAAACCCTCTATCCGTTTAACCAACTTAAACAAGTTTTTGTTTTGGTAAAATTTGACTTAGATCCAGATTAGTAGAACGAAGTTGTTTTCTTTCACCGTTTGACTTTCGTTGCTTCGTTTGATTTGATTCTTTTTGCAAACCAGAGTTCTTAAGTTGAACTTTCTGGTTAGATCTCTTATTTGAGTTCTACCTGTGCATTAGATGAGTACTTATTGTATGCTTGTTTGTTTGTCTGTGATAGAATACCCGAGTGCGCCGCCTGTTACTTCGAATCTCTAGGTTTCGCGGATCATTAGCAAGGCAAGTAACACTTTGATCATACCTCTTTTACTACCCAGTTTTATGCATTATATCTATCCTCAAACATTACATGATTAGGATCTAATTAAATTGTGGGATGGGAAGTAGATGAGGTAGTACCTATTACCTGTTTTATTATCAAACCTTTGGGAGTTACTTCTACGTTTGCTTATCATGCCATGCTATGCTAGTAGACGTGGATTGGGTGAGTGATATCCATGACAGATGTGAGATTGTTAATTAATGGTTTATCTAAGGTGGCAACTTAAATACACATCTGGGTGGATTGAGGTACCTAGGTATTCCAGGATTGCCTGTTGTTTTTCTTTATGGACCGCCACCCAGGCCCAAAGGGATCATGAGATTATTCATACTAGAAACTTCCGTGTGCAGCCACAAGCCATTATGGGCTCTGGCATAGCTGACTAAGTCATGCGAACTCTTACAGTGGTACACTAGCAGATGTAGGGGATGTAGGTTGGTACGGTCTATCACATCGTAAGGTGCTAGCGCTTCTGAAAGACTGTGTCTCGGTCATCCGTTTCTCAAACACCATGTAGTGCGAGAAATCCAACGGAGGCGATCGAGTCTTATGGGAAAAAGTGCGCAAACCTCTGCGGAGTGTACAATCTAATCATGGTTAGCCGTGTCCCCGGTTATGGACGTTTTGAGTATCTAGTACTTGGATATCATGTGAATCTCATCATGTTACTTTTAAATTAATATTGTTGGGTTTTTAATGATGATGCTTAATTGGCATTGAGGATGCTGTCAACCATTCTCAATGTTTAACAACCACCATGATAGTTAAATAAATTTATTCCTTTGCAGCATAGAAAAATTGGCTTTACGCAAAACTGTAACCATAGAGCTTTCCACCAGCCTTATATGCATGTAGTATAGGCTTAATCATTCAATATTCTCTATGTGTTACATTGCCAGCATATTCCATGTGCTGACCCGTTTTCGGGCTGCAACGTTTCATGTTGCAGACTTTTCAGATGACGAGTAAGGTGCCTTTTAGGTCGTGGTTCTATACTCAGTGATGCCGTTGGAGTTGATGGACTCGCTTATCTTCCAAGCCTTTCGCTGTTATCATTATTAGATGGCCTTAAGCCATATTTATTGTAATAAGTTCTCTTTGAGACATTTGATGTAATAAGTGTGTGATTACTACTCTGTTATAAATCTGTCAAAGTACTGTGTGGTGTCAGCATTACTGATCCAGGGATGACACCTGAGCACAGAGGTTAGACTGTTTGAGGTCTGGTCGCTACAACGTGGTTCAAAAAGGAAAGGAAGGGGCGAAAGTACTAGTTCAAAAAGGAAAGGAAGGGACAAGGCTATAGAGTTTGAGCAGGACTAGATTTGCTGCGCTCACATAGGGAAAGGCGTCTAATAACAAAACTGGGACCAACACGGACTGACACGGAGTTTTTTTTAGTCCCTACACCAAAATGTCCCTGTAAACAAACACCCTCTAATAATGCCGCTGCAAAATTGATGCAATGCCACAGTTAAAAGCAAATTACATGTTTAACGAATTTTATTGTTAATATAATCTCTATGTTAATATTAATCAATGCCACCGTTTGAGAAATGCTACTATCTTGCTTTCTTTCCCATTTAGATAAGTTAGATGTTTCTTTTTGTTGGCTTCTGTGTCATCCACCATTATTGACCACTAATTTTTTCCTTTACACCTCTGTGTAAACAGGGTTATCTGCTTCACCTTGTTGCCATTGTGACCTTTTGTTGCACTGCACAAAACACTTTTGTTTTAAGAGTGTTTTGTGTAGTTCAACCAAAATGTCACACCGACAATGTTGCTTGATTGCTTGATCTTAGTGGAACTGCACAAGAGGAGATCTTACTTCCTATCCGTTAAGGCGAATTTGGTTTAGATCTTCTTCTCGTGAGTTGTTTGAATTCCGCATCATGAGAGGTCAGTACTAGCCTTCTTTCACATGATTCTGTAGTGTGCATTCATATGTTGTGCTACTTGTACGATAATGTTGCTTTATTTTAGTGAACTGCACAAATGGAGAGAAGACTTCCAATCTGTACGTGCACCGTAATATCTCATTGAGGTAAGATAAGGATATTTCACAACTGTTGGCCTGTATTTTGCCACTTTCATCAGAAAATTAAGTTTAGTACTATACTTGTGCTCCCTAATTGACATGCCAAATCATACATTGAAGGCGAAGCTTGTTTGTTATTGAACCAAGTGATGAAGGGGGAGAACAAGGGGAAGAAAAACAAAAATCAACTCCCGGTGCTGTAATGTAGCATTGGAACTGTGATGGCACAAGTAATGATATAGTTTTGCATCTTAATTTATTGCTATATCTGGAACGAGCAATTGTTTTGCCACTAATTTGATGCCACTCTTAATGTAATATGTAATTATCTCTACTTGTGCAAACAGGGATCTTCTTTGAAGATACCATATATTTTAGTGGAACTGCACAAGAAGATGTTGGGAACATTAAACTAATCGAGGAGTTTATAGTAAGCTTGGCCACCACCGTAGATAGCAACAGATGGTTCCGAAGAAATGCTTCATTTGTATGCTCTACATAATAAGCCTCCTGACAAAGGTTGGTACTCGCCCACTGATTTCATCCATATGATTGAGCTTTGTCATCTCTATTGGTGTTGTGCTACTGTTTAGATACTGTCATGAAAAAGTGGTATTGTCCTTGAGAAGTGCTACATCTGTGTTGTTTTAAATATTTCCTTTTCCTTTTTTTCGAGCAAACAGTGATGCCAGCATTTAGTAGTCCTCTTGTCGTTGCACAACAGGATCATCTTCCTCTAAAGAAGAATATTGAGTACGTGAAGTGATTAGTTCCGATTATGCCAGGATGAAGAAGCCCTGTCTATCTTATCATCAGAAGGAGCAGTTGAAGGATGGTTACATTACTCCCCACAAGACCAAACTAACTTCAGCTCAGAAGGACTGACAAAATCCCCATTTTTTTGCTGTTGTTCTAGGATTCTTTCTGGTGAGTTCCATTTTTCTAAAAGTGTGCTCTACATGGACCATGTATGTGCCTGTTGAAACTGTCAATTCATAGTACAGTTTGCTCTATATTAATCACTTTTTTGTATTTGTGCAAACAGGGGCGCTCAGCTTGATTTCAATGGGAACTGCACAAAATGTTCATGAATACATCGAATCATGCATTTCCACAACAAGAAAGGAGGTGCCGATAAGTTCAAGGCGTTGCAACATATAAGGGCGAAATCATACAAGCTACGCGCGAATTTGGTTGATTTTGGTGGAACTGCACAAAAAGAACAACTGGTTTATTTAGCACGAGGTGCCATGTCAATGTCCGAACTGATGGAAAACCATGCCCATTCCACAATCGCAGGCATTTGATATTTTGGAATGGGACAACCTTGTCAAATTTTGCTCATTGATTTTAGCAAGACATGCGTTTGATATTTTCGAATGGGATGCCCTTTGCTGTCAGCAGTGTCGATCAATTTTTTCTTTATTCTTTAGTTGTGAAGTAAATATTACCTCTGACATGTGAGTCGCTGAGATGCATAATCGTCAATTGTTTTGAATGTTCGCCAGGCCTGTGTGTTTGATTGCAATGTACAGAAACGCTAAAAAGCTGCTCAAACTCTTTGTACTCCTTCTGTTTCTTTTTACTTCTCACATTGTGTAAGTGCATACTTTTTTGTATAAGATTGGTCAAAGTGGAGATACTTTGACTGCAGACAAAACTTGTATGCATACTAGAAAGGACCGGAAGGAGTACATGTGAAACTGCTGCAAACGAGGTGATCACCCTGGGAATAATGCTAGTATGTATTGTTTTGCATGTTCATCCAATGCCAGTGATACAGGAATTCGAACTAATCGAAATAAATTCATTCATACACGGTCGGATTTCGTATAAACATGCCGGATTTCATTACATTTCAACTATAAAGGGGTGCGCTGGATGTTAGCATGTCATAGCGATTTAGGCAACTAGGAGCCCAATGATCAGCAACGTTATTCTCCAAAACAACTCCCTGACTCCACGTCACTGCCGCCAAGAAGCTAACCGGCCGTCAATGGTCAACCCGCCTAGCTTGGCTTCAACAGGAGGGTAGCGGCGGTGGCCTTACTTGGACCCGAGCGGCGGCGACCTACCGTGTTCTAATCTTCCTTGTTTTGTGTGTGGCGCGGCCTCGTTGGCAGCGGGGCGGGGCCTCGGCGGAGCCGTCTATGTCCTTTGTCTCATTGCCGGCGGGCGGCGCCTCAGCGGAGCGGTGGAAATCCTCCCCCGCACTGCCGGCAGGGTGGGGCATCGGTTGAGCCGGCGATGTCCTCTGCCTCGTTGTTGGCGGGGCGGGGCCTCGGCGGAGCCGACGGTGTCATCTGCCTCGTTGTTGGTACCGCGGGGCCTCGGCGGAGCAGGGCCTCGTCGACGCCAGCGGAGCGGGGACTCGCCGGAGCCGGCATTGTCTTCTGCCCCGTCCTCGGTCTCGCCAAATAGCGCCTCGCCCGCTTCATCGCCCTCTTTGCTAGCCTCTTTGTAGGCGGCCGCAGCCTCCGCCACCCGCATGCGGTACCGCCAGCGCTCGAGGCGGCCCTTGCGGGCGGAGCGGTACGAATCGAGCAGCGCCTCCGGCTCCGCCCGCTCCACGGTGATCTGCTCCTCCGCCTGCAGGTGCTCCTGGAGGAGATGGTGGTTGTAGGCGGCGTCGGCCTGCGCCTCCCGGAACTGCTCCTGACGCATCTGCCTCACATTGTCCATATATTGGGCACGGGCCTCGCCGATGGTCATGGTGCAATGCACCAGCGAGGATGGCGCGGAGGAGGGGGTTGGCGCCGGATCATCGTCTACCATGTTCTTCATTGGGACGTCGTCGTCCTCCGGCTGCCTGCCAGCCAGCCGGTCGGCAGCAATGGCTGCCATCTCCTTGTGGTTCGTCGTCCGCACGTCCTGAAGAGCGCTGCAGCACGAGGAAACCATGGTGGGCAGTAGTGGTGTGGACAGGAGAAAGGGAACGAATGCGGATGACTGCGGCTATGGCCGGCGCAGCAGTTTATATATCAATGGTGGGCGGCCGGAGGGACAGACGTGTGGCGCCGGAGTAGCTGCCTCGGCAACCGCATATCATTAATGTGGGTGGCAGATGGACGGACGAACGACACTTGTGTCGTTTGAAGGAAGAGCAATCGCCTGCACCGGGAAGCGGGGCGGGCGGCGCTGATTGTTTCGGGCGGAAAGCGCGCGCGAGCGAGGAGATGACTTTACTTGGAGAGGATGACAATGGGGACCCACCAGGTCCATATCCTCACGTACGCAAGTGCCTCCTTATTATATATATATATATATATATATATATATATATATATATATATATATACATATATATGTATAAAACTATACTCCCTCCGTCTAGGTGAATAAGTCGTATTAGAAGGTGCATCACGACCTAGGTGCAAGAAGATTGGTGGAAAAGAAGAAAATTTCTTTGTTCTAAACACAACATTTAATCGTAGCAGTTAAGAGGATGCCTTATTAGCTACCCATGCAGGCTATCATAATTCATAGCATGCAAAGCGCTTTTATTTCTTGCCTAATAACCGCATGGACGTGCTGCATGCATTGGTCCTTGCCCGAGGAAAAAAAACGGAGGAAAAGGGTTTCCACGGGAGACAACGTGGCAGAGGTGGAAGCGCTTGCTGTAGTAATTTATTTTGCTTTCCCCTGGTTTCCTGACATCACGGTCCCACACCATTGTCAACCTATGTAGTAGTCAATAAACGAAAGAATTACACAAGAAGCGGCCGACAGCTGGGACCAAGCAGCTCGAGCAGTATTTGTGTTTTTGAGGTGTGAGCACTTCATAGTTTTTCGATGTTTTACCCAGATATTATTTTTTCTCCTCTGAACAAGAACGAAAATATCGCTGCAGGTATTAACTGGGCGGGATGTGGCCCGTCTAGCCCAGGCCAGATATCCAGCCCAGATATTAATTTTTTTCAAGCAGAAAATGGCTAGCCCAGGTATACTTTTTTTAGGAATACCCAGGCAAGGTCAAGTTGTTATTCTCCGCCCTGCTGGGCTGCAAATCTTTCCTAGGAGGGATGCATTAGGCTTAACAAGAAAATGGGCTTTAAGAAATAATAAATGGGATGTAATTATAAAAATTAGGCAGTAACTATAAAAAATGCACCAAACACGTGATTACTTTATGAAATATTATTTTTGGATATTGAAAATTTTAATTTCATTAATTGTTGTGAGCGCAATGTTCCGTTGGATTTTTACGTAATATAAATTTAGTTAATCTGACTAGAAATTTCGGGATAAAAATATTTGGGATCCCATCAAAATGTGGGAAATTTTATTAAATTCTGTTTTGAACGGTTGGTTGAAATGGGCTGTACTTTTAACAAACTGTAAATGGGCTGTAGTAAATTCCATTAGAATTCAAAAATGGGCTACACATTCTTACAAATCTCAAATGGGCTATAAATTCTCTGCCACACACTTCTGGCCTTACTAAGTTGACGCGTTCCCTTAAAAAACAGAGTTGACGCGTATGCAAGGCTTTGTCCACTTATAGTCAACACACAGTTCTAGCAGCAGTGGCCGTTGGATGTCCATCCAATGGATGCCGTGCTTCTTCTTCAATCTCGGATATTCTAGCTTCACCCGCCCAAAAAATGATTCCTCCCCCTGACATCTGGGGATCACTGTTTCGGAAGCTGACATGTGGGCCTAGTAAGTTGACGTACCAAGGGCTTTGTCAACTTAGTCAATATAAACGATTCTAGTTGCAGTGACCGTACGATGTCCATCCAACGGCCGTAGTGCTTCTTCAACCTCTGGTCTTCTTGCTCCAGCCGACCAAAGCAGCGCCGGTCGTGCCGCCTGCTCCTGCCTCCCGTGGCTGGCTGTGCTGCCGCAGAGGCCTCACCGCCCCCATTATTCCAACCGCTGGCCAGGCCCTGCGGCGACGACAGCCTCACACCGCAGCAGAATGAGTGAACCCTCATACTCCTCTCCGCGTGGGCATCCACTGCCGCGTCTTCACCGGCTCCGCATCGTCCCCTTCCTAGGCCTCGTCGTCGTCCACCGCCCTGGTGCTATCGGCGTGGCGTGGTCAACATGGTCAAGGAACGACTTCTATCGGACATGGACTGTACGTGGAGAGGCTGACAGTTGGGTCCATGGCGTCAGCAAGGAAGTGCCTCCTTATTACGCGGAAAATAATGATTCCTCCACCTGACAGCAGGGACCCACCGGACGGGCCACCGTATTTCGCGAAAAAAACGTTTCCCCCTGACTGCTGGGACCCACCAGCTACTCCTTCGCACGCAAGGAAGTGCCTGACAGTCGGGACCCACCTGGTCGAAGCGTATGTAGCGTTGTCATTCTGGTCGCGAACGTGTACGTACATATATACTGGTGGATGTAGAGGCGCGCACGTGTCGTAGTAGAGGCGTGCACGTAGCATGTACACGCAGGGTGCAAGAAAGAAAATACGGCCACGTATGTGTGCATACGGGCGGGGTCTCGAACGCCTACTCGCGCATACGTATGGCGAGGGCTCGTTGAAATGGCTGGGTCGGAATGGAGAAACAGCGTCGTCATCGTGTTCATGGGGAGGCAACGGAATGCATCGTGTTCGTCAGGGGGGCTTGGACAGAACAGGCGATGGAAACGAGGCCTGGCGTACCGCAGAACGGAGGAAACAGCCTTGTGTTCGACCGGCCACGGTCGAAACGGGGGTCCTGTTGATCGGGAGGGGTGTGGTGTACCGCACAACGGAGGAAACGCACCTCCTACGGTCGAAACGGGGGTCCTGTTGATCGGGAGGGGTGTGGCGTACCGCAAAACGGAGGAAACGGACCTCCTATGGTCGAAACAGGGGTCCTGTTGATCAGGAGGGGTCTGGCGTACCGCAAAACAGAGGAAACGGACTTGTGTTGGAGCGCTACGGTCGAAACGGGGGTCCTCTTCATCGGGAGGGGTGTGGCGTACCGCAAAATGGGACTCCACAGGATACTATTCATCTCCACCGTCGACCCCCTCCAGCCTCCACGAGCTACTCTTCATCCACCGTCGACCTCCTCCAGCCTCCACGGGCTCCTGTTCATCCAGCCTTCACCGTGCGCTACTCCACCGACTACTGTTCAACCACCCCTCCACCGTCTATTGTTCATCCAGCCCTCCACGCCACGGGGTCCTCTTCAACCACCCCTCCACGGGCACCCCTCCACCGTCTACTGTTCATCCTGCCCTCCACGGGGTGGTCCTGTTCATCCAACCCTCCACTGGGTCCTGTTAATCCAGCCCCAACCGGCTCGATCGATCGGGGTCCCATTCATCCAGAGGCAACACCACGGGGTCCTATTCATCCACCCCCACCAGGAACTTTTCATCCACCCCCCCTCGCAACGCTCACTGTTCATCCAGAGGCAACATCGATCGGCTTCAGTTAGCAGCAGTAGCCAAGGAATCGCTCGATCGGGTTTAGTTAACAGCCATCGATCGATCGCTCAGGTTCAGTAACGCGTAGCCTGCAGTGCAATCGCTCGGGTTGAGTTAGAGCCCAATGCCTCGCTCGGGTTTAGTTAGAGCCAACGCCTAGCACACGCGCGCGTACGTGTACGAGAGAAACGTGCATCACTCGGCCCCCGACCTCCCACCGTAACCGGGAACTCCCCGAAATTTTCCTCCCCCTCACTTCTACCATGGTTTTTTCCGTCATGGAAGGCCCAAGGAATGTCATGCAGCTGCGTCTCCGGCCCGCCCAGGACGAAAAGCCCATTTTCGGTCATGATTTTTTGTCATAGAAGTAGGAGCCCACCACATCTATGATGATACCGGGTTTTGTCACAATTATCGTCATAGAAGTGTCATATGTATGACAGAAAAAAATTTCGTTCGGCCCAAAATGTCACAGATGTGTCTTTTTTTTGTAGTGGGGGGCACCCAATAGACACACAAGTTGATCATTGATCTCTTAGCCGTGTGCGGTGCCCCCCTCCACCATAATCCACCTCGGTCATATCGTCGTAGTGCTTAGGCGAAGCCCTACGCCGGTAGCCTCATCATGACCGTCATCACACCGTCGTGCTGACGAAGCTCTCCCTCGACACTCTGCTGGATCGTGAGTTCGTGGGACGTCACTAATACGTCTCCAACGTATCTATAATTTTTGATTGCTCCATGCTATATTATCTACTATTTTGGACATTATTGGGCTTTATTATTCACTTTTGGGATTAACCTATTAACCGGAGGTCCAGCCCAGAATTGCAGTTTTTTGCCTATTTCAGAGTTTCGCAGAAAAGGAATATCAAACGGAGTCCAAACGGAATGAAACCTTCGGGAATGTGATTTTTAGGAAGAATATGATCCAGGAGACTTGGACCCTACGTCAAGAAACAAAAGAGGAGGCCACGAGGTAGGGGGTGCGCCTACCCCCCCAGGGCGCGCCCTCCACCCTCATGGGCCCCCTGTTGCTCCACTGACGTACTCCTTCCTCCTATATATACCTACGTACCCCCAAACGATCAGATACGGAGCCAAAAACCTAATTCCACCGCCGCAACCTTCTATACCCACGAGATGCCATCTTGGGGCCTGTTCCGGAGCTCCGCCGGAGGGGGTATCCATCACGGAGGGCTTCTACATCAACACCATAGCCTCTCCGATGAAGTGTGAGTAGTTTACCTCAGACCTTCGGGTCCATAGTTATTAGCTAGATGGCTTCTTCTCTCTTTTTGGATCTCAATACAATGTTCTCCCCCTCTCTCGTGGAGATCTATTCAATGTAATCTTCTTCTGCGGTGTGTTTGTTGAGACCGATGAATTGTGGGTTTATGATCAAGTTTATCTATGAACAATATTTGAATCTTCTGAATTATTTTATGTATGATTGGTTAACTTTGCAAGTCTCTTCGAATTACCAGTTTGTTTTGGCCTACTAGATTGATCTTTCTTGCAATGGGAGAAGTGCTTAGCTTTGGGTTCAATCTTGCGGTGTCCTTTCCTAGTGAGACGAGGGGCATCAAGGCACGTATTGTATTGTTGCCATCGAGGATAACAATATGGGGTTTTTATCATATTGCATGAATTTATCCCTCTACATCATGTCATCTTGCTTAAGGCGTTACTCTGTTTTCGTGAACTTAATACTCTAGATGCATGCTGGATAACTGTCGATGAGTCGAGTAATAGTAGTAGATGTAGGCAGGAGTCGGTCTACTTGTCTCGGACGTGATGCCTATATACATGATCATATTCTCATAGCTATGCTGAATTCTGTCAATTTCTCAACAGTAATTCGTTCACCCACCGTAAAATACTTATGCTCTTGAGAGAAGCCACTAGTGAAACTATGGTCCCCGGGTCTATCTTCATCATAATAATCTTCCAACACTTAGTTATTTCCTTTGCTTTTTACTTTGATTTTCTTTTGCTTTGCATCTTTATCACAAAAATACCAAAAATACGATCCTATCATATCTATCAGATCTCACTCTCGTAAGTGACCGTGAAGGGATTGACAACCCCTTATCGCGTTGGTTCCGAGGATTTATTTGTTTTGTGTAGGTGCGAGGGACTCGCGTGTAGCCTCCTACTGGATTGATACCTTGGTTCTCAAAAATTGAGGGAAATACTTACGCTACTTTGCTGCATCACCCTTTCCTGTTCAAGGGAAAACCAACGCAGTGCTTAAGAGGTAGCAAGAAGGATTTCTGGCGCTGTTGCCGGGGAGGTCTACGCAAAATTCAACATACTAAGTACACATCACAAACCCTTATCTCCCGCATTACATTATTTGCCATTTGCCTTTCGTTTTCCTCTCCCCCACTTCACCCTTGCCGTTTTATTCGCCCTCTCTTTTTCGTTCGCCTCTTTTCCGTTTGCTTGTCCTTATGGCTAGTCCTCTATCTTTTCCGTTGTCTCCCAAGAATGAAGTTCTAAATTTTAAACAAAGGGAGGGAGAAAATCTAAAAGACGCTTGGTATAGAATTTGCAATGCTCAAAATAGATCTGCCAGGAAGCAATCTACTTCCATTCTTATCTACGATTTTTATGTAGGCACTAATCCTTGGTATAGATATATTATTGATACCATTACAGGAGGGAATTTCTTGGGTAGCCATACTTTTGACTCTTATAATGCTATGATAGATTTATTTGGCTCACCATCTCTTTTGGTTAATGGAACTATGTTAACCTTGGAGCATGTAATGCAATGACTTGAAATTATTGAAAATAAAGTTGCTACCGTAGAGTTAATTGAAAATTTGGATAAAAAGATCCACAACCAAATTACCCAATATGTATCTAAGGTAGGAGTCACTTTGAAAAATATTAAGGAGAAGGAACCCATAGTTAATGAGAGAATAAATCAAGATTCCACTAGAATCGATAAACTTGAGGGTATCATTACCAACTTGGGAACCACTTTTTCTTCCGTAAAGAATACTACAAAACCTCCTACTAAAATTCTCAAGCTTATGTATGTTCCTAAAAATAAGGGTGAATAGGAAACTGTGGATCTCAAATCTATAAGTATTCATCCCAATATTTTTGGCATCATTAAGGAATCATTTGCTACGAATGAATTTTTCGATCTTGTGCCTAAAAGTTTGATAAGTACTAAAAATAAAGAAATTCCTAAGGATGAAAGATGTCTCATTGAAGAATTTCCTACCAAAGATGGCAATACCTAGATCTATCCTTGCTTTTATGCCTAGCTAGGGGCGTTAAACGATAGCGCTTGTTGGGAGGCAACCCAATTTTATTTTTAGTTTTTTTGCTTTTTCCTTCTGTTTAGGAATAAATATTTGATTTATCCTCTGGTTAGATGTGTTTTTATGTTTTAATTAGTGTTTGTGCCAAGTTAAACCTATAGGATCTTCTTGGATGATAGTTATTTGATCTTCATGTAATTTCCAGAAACTTTCTGTTCACGAAAATAATTGTTAAAAATCACCAGAACGTGGTAAAATAGTGATTCTAATTGATTCTGATCAATAAACAAATTGTATAGGTCTTCCTATTTTGGCTGATATTTTGGAGTTCCAGAAGTTTGCGTCAGTTACAGATTACTACAGACTGTTCTGTTTTTGACAGATTCTGTTTTTCTTGTGTTGTTTGCTTATTTTGATGAATCTATGGCTAGTAAAATAGTTTCTAAACCATAGAGAAGTTGGAATACAGTAGGTTTAACACCAATATAAATAAATAATGAGTTCATTACAGTACCTTGAAGTTTTCGTTTGTTTTCTTTCGCTAACGGAGCTCACGAGATTTTCTGTTGAGTTTTGTGTTGTGAAGTTTTCAAGTTTTGGGTGAAAGATTTTGATGGATTATGGAACAAGGAGTGGAAAGAGCCTAAGCTTGGGGATGCCCATGGCACCCCCAGATAATCTAAGGACACCATAAAGCCAAAGCTTGGGGATGCCCCGGAAGGCATCCCCTCTTTCGTCTACTTCCATCGGTAACTTTACTTGGAGCTATATTTTTATTCACCACATGATATGTGTTTTGCTTGGAGCGTCTTGTATGATTTGAGTCTTTGCTTTTTAGTTTACCACAATCACCCTTTCTGTACACACCTTTTGAGAGAGCCACACATGATTTGGAATTTCTTAGAATACTCTATGTCCTTCGCTTATATCTTTTGAGTTATATAGTTTTGCTCTAGTACTTCACTTATACCTTTTAGAGCACGGTGGTGGATTTGTTTTATAGAAACTATTGATATCTCATGCTTCACTTAGATTATTTTGAGATTCTTAAATAGCATGGTAATTTGCTTAAATAATCCTAATATGCTTGGTATTCAAGATTAGTAAAAACTTTCTTATGAGTGTGTTGAATACTAAGAAAAGTTTGATGCTTGATAATTGTTTTGAGATATAAAGATGGTGATATTAGAGTCATGCTAGTTGAGTAGTTGTGAATTTGAGAAATACTTGTGTTAGAGTTTGTGATTCCCGTAGCATGCACGTATGATAAACCGTTATGTGATGAAGTCGGAGCATAATTTATTTATTGATTGTCTTCCTTATGAGTGGCGGTCGGGGATGAGCGATGGTCTTTTCCTACCAATCTATCCCCCTAGGAGCATGCGCATAATACTTTGTTTTGATAACTTGTAGATTTGTGCAATAAGTATATGAGTTCTTTATGACTAATGTTGAGCCCATGGAATATACACACCCTTGTTCCTTCCACCATTGCTAGCCTCTCTAATACCGTGCACTTTTTGCCGGTATCATACACCCACCATAAACCTTCCTCAAAACAGCCACCATAACTACCTATCATGGCATTTCCATAGCCATTCCGAGATATATTGACATGCAACTTTCCACCGTTCCATTTATTATGACACGCTCCATCATTGTCATATTGCTTAGCATGATCATGTAGTTGACATCGTATTTGTGGCAAAGCCACCGTTCATAATTCTTTCATACATGTCACTCTTGATTCATTGCATATCCCGGTACACCGCCAGAGGCATTCATATAGAGTCATATTTTGTTCTAAGTATCGAGTTGAAATTGTTGAGTTGTAACAAAAAAAAAGTGTGATGATGTTCATTTTTAGAGCATTGTCCCAAGTGAGGAAAAGGATGATGGAGACTATGATTCCCCCACAAGTCGGGATGAGACTCCGGACGAAAAAAGGGGCCATAAAAAAGGCCCAAATAAAAAAATGAGAGAAAAAGAGAGAAGGGACAATGTTACTATCCTTTTACCACACTTGTGCTTCATAGTTGCACCATTAACTTCATGATAGAGAGTCTCTCATTTTGTCAGTTTCATATACTAGTAGGAATTTTTTATTGTAGAACTTGGCTTGTATATTCCAATGATGGGCTTCCTCAAAATGCCCTAGGTCTTCGTGAGCAAGCGAGTTGGATGCACACCCACTTAGTTTCTTTTGTTGAGCTTTCATATACTTATAGCTCCAGTGCATTCGTTGCATGGAAATCCCTACTCACTCACATTGATATCTATTGATGGGCATCTCCATAGCCCATTGATACGCCTAGTTGATGTGAGACTATCTTCTCCCTTTTTGTCTTCTCCACAAGCACCATTCTATTCCACATATAGTGCTATGTCCATGGCTCACGCTCATGTATTGCGTGAAGATTGAAAAAGTTTGAGAACGTCAAAAGTATGAAACAATTGCTTGGCTTGTCATCAGGGTTGTGCATGATTTAAATACTTTGTGTGGTGAAGATAGAGCATAGCCAGACTATATGATTTTGTAGGGATAACTTTCTTTGGCCATGTTATTCTGAGAAGACATAATTGCTTTGTTAGTATGCTTGATGTATTATTATTTTTATGTCAATATTAAACTTTTGTCTTGAATCTTTCGGATCTGAATATTCATACCACAATTAAGAAGAATTACATTGAAATTATGCCAAGTAGCACTCTGCATCAAAAATTCTATTTTTATCATTTACCTACTCGAGGACGAGCAGGAATTAAGCTTGGGGATGCCTGATACGTCTCCAATGTATCCATAATTTTTGCTTGCTCCATGCTATATTATCTACTGTTTTGGACATTATTGGGCTTTATTATTCACTTTTATATTACTTTTGGGACTAACCTATTAACCGGAGGCCCAACCCAGAATTGCTGTTTTTTGCCTATTTCAGAGTTTCGCAGAAAAGGAATATCAAACGGAGTCCAAACAGAATGAAACCTTCGGGAACGTGATTTTTAGGAAGAGGAGGCCACGAGGTAGGGGCGCGCCTACCCCCCAGGGCGCGCCCTCCTCCCTTGCAGGCTCCCTGTTGCTCCATCGACGTACTCCTTCCTCCTATATATACCTACGTACCCCCAAACGATTAGATATGGAGCCAAAAACCTAATTCCATCGCCGTAACCTTCTGTACCCACGAGATCCCATATTGGGGCCTGTTCCGGAGCTCCGCCGGAGGGGGCATCCATCATGGAGGGCTTCTACATCAACACCATAGCCTCTCCGATGAAGTGTTAGTAGTTTACCTCAGACCTTCGGGTCCATAGTTATTAGCTAGATGGCTTCTTCTCTCTTTTTGCATCTCAATACAATGTTCTCCCCCTCTCTCGTGGAGATCTATTCGATGTAATCTTCTTTTACGGTGTCTTTGTTAAGACCGATGAATTGTGGGTTTATGATCAAGTTTATCTATGAACAATATTTGAATCTTCTGAATTCTTTTATGTATGATTGGTTATCTTTGCAAGTCTCTTCGAATTATCAGTTTGGTTTGGCCTACTAGATTGATCTTTCTTGCAACGGGAGAACTGCTTAGGTTTGGGTTCAATCTTGCGGTGTCCTTCCCCAGTGACAGTAGGGGCAGCAAGGCACGTATTGTATTGCTGCCATCGAGGATACAAGATGGGGGTTTTATCATATTGCATGAATTTATCCCTCTACATCATGTCATCTTGCTTAATGTGTTACTCTGTTTTCATGAACTTAATACTCTAGATGCATGCTGGATAGCGGTCGATGAGTGGAGTAATAGTAGTAGATGCAGGCAGGAGTCGGTCTACTTGTCTCGGAAGTGATGCCTATATACATGATCATACCTAGATATACTCATAACTATGCTCAATTCTGTCAATTGCTCAACAGTAATTCGTTCACCCGTCGTAAAATACTTATGCTCTCGAGAGAAGCCACTAGTGAAACTGAAAGCACAAGTGCTCCCTGGGTGGTTTTGGTAATTAATGTCAACATATCTCTTGTTGGACTAACACTTTTACCTAGTATGTTTCAGATAAGTTCAACAATGGAGTGGCATGGACTAAAGGATGTGGAACCCCTTCAAGATGCTAAGTACAAAGGATTGGCTCAAGCTTCAAGATCAAGACTCTACATTTTCTATTTTAGTGATCCATGATCACATTGAGTCTATAGGAAACTCAATACTATCAAGGAGGGACGAGGTGTTGCTTAATGAGCCTCTTGCTTCATGTGCTTAGTGATATGCTCCAAAATCCTCAACTACCTTTCCACATCCACATATGACCAATACCTAAAGTCAAACTAGGCCCCACCGATTCTTTCTATCCGGAGCCACCGAGTTTCACATGTGATAGCCACTGCCACAAACCCTAGCAAATCGGTCTCACCGATAGGGATCTCGGTCTCACCGAGATGGGATTGCAACCTCACTGTGTATGACCATTGCCAAAATCTGTCTCACCGAGTTTGCGCAATCGGTACTACCAAGATTACAATGCAAATCCTCTGGTTAGCTTATTAGCAAATCGGTCCCACCGAGTTTGTGTAATCGGTCTCACCAAGTTTGCCTGACCAACCCTCTGGTTAGCTTATTACCAAAATCGGTCCCACCGAGTTTGTGTAATCGGTCACACCAAGATTACGTTATGCCCTAACCCTAATCATATCGGTCCTACCGAGTTGCATCTAAGTCCCACCGAAAATCCTAACGGTCACTAGGTTTGCTAAATCGGTCTGACCGAGTTTAATGATTCGGTCCCACCGACTTTGGCAGATTGTGTGTAACGGTTAGATTTTGTGTGGATGCTATATATACCCCTCCACCCACTCTTCATTCGTGGAGAGAGCCATCATAACAGATCTTCACTTCCAATACACATTTTCTGAGAGAGAACCACCTACCCTTGTGTTGAGCTCAAGATATTCCATTCCTACCAAATGAATCTTGATCTCTAGCCTTTCCCAAGTTGCTTTCCACTCAAATCTTCTTTCCACCAAATCCAAATCCTGTGAGAGAGAGTTGAGTGTTGGGGAGACTATCATTTGAAGCACAAGAGCAAGGAGTTCATCATCAACACACCATTTGTTACTTCTTGGAGAGTGGTGTCTCCTAGATTGGCTAGGTGTCACTTGGGAGCCTCCGACAAGATTGTGGAGTTGAACCAAGGAGTTTGTAAGGGCAAGGAGATCGCCTACTTCGTGAAGATCTACCGCTAGTGAGGCAAGTCCTTCGTGGGCGACGGCCAGGATGGAATAGACAAGGTTGCTTCTTCGTGGACCCTTCGTGGGTGGAGCCCTCCATGGACTCACGCGACCGTTACCCTCCATGGGTTGAAGTCTCCATCAACGTGGATGTACGATAGCACCACCTATCGGAACCACGCCAAAACATCCGTTTCTCCAATTGCGTTTGAATACTCAAAACCCTTCCCCTTTACATTCTTGCAAGTTGCATGCCTTACTTTCCGCTGCTCATATACTCTTTGCATGCTTGCTTGATATGTATTGTGCTTGTTAAACTTGTGCCTAAACTCCACCTAAACTTAAGAATATTAAAAACTGCAACTTTTGGCACTTAGTGTCTAATCACCCACCTTTAGACACATCTTCTCCATCCTCTCAATTGGTATCATAGCTTTGGTCTCCATTGCCTTGGTTTAAACACCTTTGGAGGAAGATGGATGTGTCTACTTTAGGGAGTCCTCGACATAGAGTGCCCATTCTTGATGGAGAGTATTTTCATGAGTGGAAAAATGAAATGCTTGGGATTTTCAATGAATATCATTTGAACAAGTACATTGCTAGTCCTTGTGCACCTCATATTGATCCTTTGCACCCTACCCTAGATGAGGATATTGACATGATCCGCAATCTTAGAACCATTGAGCTCATCATTAGAGGATTGCCCAAAAATTTGATTGCTAGTTTGCCTACTCTTAAGTGTGCCTATGCTATATGGAAATTTCTTGAGGAACGATTTCCCAATTATTCCTTGAAAAATTTAGACGAAATTCTCCATAAATCTATTGCCTTGAGTGAGACGAACTCTAGTGATCCTAGTTTTGGTGATTGTCAATTTGAGCTTACCAATCTCATGCATGCTAAAGGAAATGTTGGAATCATTAGTGATATCATATCCGAAGCTATAAGAATTCATAAAGGTAACCACTTTGATGATCATGTACCTAATGAATTACCCTCTCTAGGATTTGATCAATCACAAGATGATGTTGAACATGGATATTATGATGAAGATGACGATAGAGACTATGATCTTGATAATGCAATGAGACATTTTGGTCTTATGGCAAATCTTCGCGGCTACATGGCTGGAGGAAAGGAATGGGTCCTTGATAGTGGATGTACTGATCATATGACCGGAGATGAAGAGATGTTCCGTGAGCTTGCTGAAAATGATGGCCCTCGAAAATATGTCACCTTTGGTGATAATTCAAAGGGTAAGGTGGTTGGCCTTGGTAAGGTGGCCATCTCACACGATAGCTCCATACAAAATGTCATACTTGTTGAATCCCTTGGATACAATTTACTTTCAGTTTCTAGACTTGCGGATTTCGGTTTCAATGTCTTATTCACTGAAGTAGATTGCCAAGTATTTCGTAGATACAATCATAAAATGGTCTTTACCGGTATACGTAGAGGAGATCTTTACATTGTTGATTTCACTAAAAAGGCTCAACCTAAAACTTGCTTAATCGCTAAATCTTCTAAAGGCTGGTTGTGGCATAGAAGACTAGGTCATGTTGGAATGCGAAATCTTGATAAGCTTATTAAAGGTGATCATATCCTTGGAATAAAAGATGTCGTATTTGACAAGGATAAACTTTGTAGTGCTTGTCAAGCAGGGAAACAAGTTGGAGGAAGTCACCGCGCGAAGAACATCGTGACCACGAGAAGACCACTCGAGCTACTTCACATGGATCTCTTTGGTCCAAATGCATACAAGAGTCTCGGTGGTAACTCATTTGGTCTAGTCATAGTTGATGATTTTTCAAGATTCATGTGGATGTTCTTTCTTGATGACAAGTCGCATGTAGCGACCCGACCCGAATGGGACAAGTCTCTGTGCTTACGTGTCATCCCTGGATCGGTATGCTGACACACACAGTACTCGAAGGATTTATAACAGAGGTAAATCACATGTATAAAGTAACGTAAATACTATTACCTCAATCCAATATATAGCGGAAGCAACAAGGTTGTGGATTCCCATCAACACCAACGGCAAAGTTGAGTGTAGAAATCGTAACCCTAACGTATCACTTACTCGTCGTAAGAAAACCTGCAACATGAGACGTTGCAGCCCGAAACGGGTCAGTACATTGAATGTACTGGCAAATTAACACCATAGAGAAAATGATGAACAATGGCTGTTACTACATGCATATATGGCCGGTGGAGAAGCTCTATGGTTATAGGGTTTTTGCGAAAAGCCAATTTTTCCCTACTGCAAGCCAAACAAACATCTATCGTTCCTTCCCAACCCTCAGGTTTTGCGTAAACTCCTTTAAGATTGTCTGTTGATAAAATCATAGCTTCCTCCAGGGTTTTTCCTTCAGCGAGAGTGTGTTTGCTTCTTGGCAGGTCCTGGGGCCTGTGGGTTATGGCCCATCTCATCACTTGCAACCTTGAACTCATCATCGGGGCAACTGATCATTATTCCATCTTCCAACTTCCAAGTATTCTTAAATCCATCCATTTGTACTGTCTCCCTTCCTTCTGTTTTCACCAAACTAGGACATGATTACTCAGACTCATCATGGAATTTCCATTGATCCATATTTCCAACATCATATCTCCTTTATATCCAATAGTAATCATCTCTGCATCCTCGTGGAATATCCCACATAGCAAGATAAAATTTATACTTATGAAGTCCACATTCCACTTCGTGGAACATCATTATCCTTTACAGGGTCATCAACTTAACATTCTCTCCTGACTCCTTGATCACATTTGGTCTAAACAACTGACAATCTCCAACTTCATCCCACACACTCTTGGGGTATCAAACATATCGAGACAAAACTCATATTCATTTTGTCCGAAATCCACTCAGGGGAGTATCCTTATCATTTCCAGGGTCAACATTTCTTACAGGGTACTACCACCCTTAAAATGCTCCAATATTCCATAGACCATATTTCTCATATCCTCGAAAATGGTCAACATCTTTCCTCATAGAGTGACTCCTAAAATCCAAATCAGTACCAACACTGCTAACTTTATTGATTCTCAAATATTACAATCTCATGTTTTTCCATTACATGCCTCAACTAAATATCTCAACACAGAAGAGATGTTCTCACTACTACTACTACATTTACATTGATGCTAAATCAACTATTTAGTGCAAGTCTCCTTCTCCTTGGGACAATCCCTGGCAAAGTGCCCTGCTTCATTACAACGGAAACATTTTACTTCTGACAAGTTTCGAGGTTTCCTTGAGATTACATATCCTCCTTGGGTCCTTGGCTTCCTTTTTGGGCAATTGCTGAGGTAGTGCCCTGATTCCTTGCATCTATAATAGGTGATATGACTCAGATCCTTCCTGGAATCCAATCTACTTCTCTTTCTGGACTTTTCCATTCCAATCAGGGCTTCTATTTCCTGTGGGTCATATTCTACTTCCTCAGTCAGGAATTCTACTAGATTCCCCTTCGTACAATTCTGGGAGATGTGTCCTTCTTCTCCACATGAGTAGCAAGACTTGGTGCAGGGTTTAATTGGTTCCTCTTTGGGTGTATCCTCCACCTCTTCCTTCATCGCAGGTTATCTTAAAATTCCCATTAGGGCTCCTTTCATTGCTTCTTTCTTCTGCTGGATGGTTCTTTGTACCATGGGGTAAATGTGACAGTGTGCAGGGTAGTGGGTAGTCCCTTCACACAAGAAACAAGTGATCTACCTAGTTGGGCATTCTTCAGCTAGGTGACTTACTTCACAATTTGGGCATTCATCCTTGTGTTCTTTATGGTTGTATCCTATTTCTCCACAAAGCTTGCATGCACAGGGTTTCTTCATATCCTTTCCATAAGGCTTCCATTTTTGGGACACAAACTGAGACTTTAGCAAAGTCAACTTAAATTCTCCCCAAGTGGTTACTCCTTACCACCATTGATGGTTTGGTACATCCTCCACCAAGTAGCAACACCTCTTTCAAAGCATTGAAGAGCATGCTGGGCCATATCCTTTCCGGCTATAGGGTTATTCTCCATGCGATCCTCCATGTTTTGAATCCATCGGTCTGTCTCCAATTGACTCATCGGTCCAAAAAATACGAGCTCATCTCCATTCATCATCTATTGGGTCCATGGGTTTTGGGGTGAGATAAGAGAGATCGAGAGAGATACACACAATACAAACAAAAGTTTTGAAAAGACAGGTTTTATTGTGGCTGTCGGAAAACATCAAGCAAATGACAGCTCACAATCATCGCATCTAACGCAGGTATAGAATAGGGGTTTGGTCTTCTAAAGGTCAACGTTGCCAAACTCTTCAAGTATTGTTCATGTCTCCGATGGCTTCTTCCGATCGTGCTTGTCCTTCTCAAGTTCTTTTGCTAGATCATCTCTATTGTCGCAAAGTCCCTCGTAACATCCTTTAATATTCTGGGGTTGCATTACAAACTTCTGGGTTTCACATCACTAGCATGAACCATGGTCCTACTGTCCTTCAATTCCTGACGAATCTCCTGTATCTCAAGGTTTTAGCTCCTCCAGCTTGGCTACTTTCAGCTTTTGGGTCCTGAGTTTCTTCACAAAATGCATCCTTATCAAATAATGCTTCTTGTACGTCCATCTTAACTTCTTGATGTAATACTCCACATCCTGGTGATACACCAGCTAAGGTTAAAACTTCATCTTGCTGATAGGTGCTCCATCAGCCTTCTACCATCCAATCTTTCCATGCATATGCATGCTTAACTCAGCACGGTGGCAATAGAATAAGCGGGCGATAACATCTTGGATAGCCGTGTTTCTGCCCTTGTTATTTCCATGAGCTATCTCTCCATAGTTGATATCTCCTGCCTTAGGGTTTTCCTTGATAGAACTTTGAGTTTTTAACTCTCCATGCTCCGGTATTTCTCCGATACACCTTGATCTCGAGTATTGAAAACTTCCTTAGTCTGCAAAGTTCCATAAGGGTAGCTTTCCTAGGTCATACAAATCCAGAAATTATTCCGAGCCTCCAAGTTCTCCTAGTCTTCGGAGTCTTCAGCCGTTGTAGTTTCCATTATTCAAATGCACAGTAATATCTCCTTCATTCCGTAGTGGTCGTGGTTGTCCGATATTTTGTACTCCTTGAAGTGGTCTCATCAGTCGAATCTTCGAGTGGTTAAAAGGGGAAAGGTTATAGTCTCACTAAAAGGGAATATTTGAATAAGCTCAGAAGAGAAGGGAGGTAAAAGATCCTTTTGAAAAGAAAGTTTTCAGAGAAAATTCTTCCTATGGGCTTGCCAGTTTCTAGGGTCACGTCCTACAGTCAACATGTGCTCTGATACCATCTTGTAGCGACCCGACCCGAATGGGACAAGTCTCTGTGCTTACGTGTCATCCCTGGATCGGTATGCTGACACACACAGTACTCGAAGGATTTATAACAGAGGTAAATCACATGTATAAAGTAAAGTAAATACTATTACCTCAATCCAATATATAGCGGAAGCAACAAGGTTGTGGATTCCCATCAACACCAACGGCAAAGTTGAGTGTAGAAATCGTAACCCTAACGTATCACTTACTCGTCGTAAGAAAACCTGCAACATGAGACGTTGCAGCCCGAAACGGGTCAGTACATTGAATGTACTGGCAAATTCACACCATAGAGAAAATGATGAACAATGGCTATTACTACATGCATATATGGCTGGTGGAAAAGCTCTATGGTTATAGGGTTTTTGCGAAAAGCCAATTTTTTCCTACTGCAAAGGAATAAATTTATTTAACTATCATGGTGGTTGTTAAACATTGAGAATGGTTGACAGCATCCTCAATCCCACTTAAAAATAATCATTAACATCCCAACAAAATTAATTAAAGTAACATGATGAGATCAACAGGATAATCCAAGAACTAGATACTCAAGATGTCCATAACCGGGGACACGGCTAATCATGATTAGTTTGTACACTCTGCAGAGGTTTGCGCACTTTTCCCCACAAGACTCGATCGCCTCCGTTGGATTTCTCGCACTACATGATGTTTGAGAAACGGATGACCGAGACATAGTCTTTCAGAAGCGCTAGCACCTTACGTTGTGATAGACTTTACCAACCTACATCCCCTACATCTGCTAGTCTACCACTGTAAGAGTTCGCACGACTTAGTCAATTATGCCAGAGCCCATAATGGCTTGTGGCTGCACACGGAAGTTTCTAGTATGAATAATCTCATGATCCCTTTGAGCCTGGGTGGCGGTCCAAAAGAAAAACAGGCAAATCCTGGAATACCCAGGTGCCTAGACAGGCAAGTCCTGGAATACCCAGGTGCCTCAATCCACCCAGATGTGTGTTTAAGTTGCCACCTTAAGTAAACCATTAATTAACAATCTCGCATCTGTCATGAAATACTCTCAAAACCCAATCCACGTCTACGAGCATAGGATGGCAATATAAGCATAACGTAAAAGTAACTCCCAAGGGTTTGATAATAAACAAGTAATAGGTACTACCTCAACTACTTCCCATCCCACAATTTAATTAGATCCTAATCATGCAATGTTTGGGGATTGATCTAATGCAATAAAAAGTGGGTATGAAAGGGATATGATCAAAGTGTGAACTTGCCTGCAATGTTGATGAAGATGATTCGCACTCAACACACTTGATAGATCTACTCGCCTCACTCCGGTTAATCTATCGTAAGCAAGCAATAGAACCACACATAAGCAATCACTCAAAAGATCAGAAAGATCGAAGAAAACGATTCGGAAAACATCAAAACCAAGCGAATAACTCTTGAAACATAAAACAATTTCCAACAGTACCAAAATTATGTGAATTTGGCCTTATAAGAAAGTTTAGGTCAAGAGCTTCAAATTGCAAAAAGAATCAACTCAAACGGAGCTACGAAACTCAAGTTATGATCAAATGAAGTTTGAATACAAATCTGTTTGAATTCAAATTTTAAAACTTTCAAAAACATGTTTGAGTTGGATTACTGGATAGAGGGGATCATAACGAAGATGTGGGCCTTAGTTTCGTTGAATTTGGACAAACGAGTAAAAATTTATGGTCGTTTGAAGTACATCGACTAATCTGTGAAGAAAATTATCACGAATAGGTCCCTGGCCGAAATTAAACAGAAAAAGAAAAAAACTATCTAACGAATGTTCATTTATAAGATCAAAACAGCGGACGTTCGTTGTTTAATAAAACCTTAAAAAACAGATCTAGTCTAGGTTTTTTTTTTAAAAAGTCGAACTTAAAGAAAAAGACAGGGGTCGGTTTATACCGGCTCGCGGTTTACCGGTTCAGACAAAAAGACCGGCGGCGGCGATGAAATCCGGCGAGGGCGGCGCGCTAGGCGGGGCAACGCTGCGGGAGGGGCGGCGCGGCGCGGTGGGGGGCGGCGGCGCGGCAGGCGGCTGTGGCGGCAGCGGAGCGCGAGATGCGGCGGCGACACAGGCGAGCAGCGGCGCGGGCGGCGAAGCAAAGCGGCGGCGGCGGCGCGGATCGGACGCGGTCGGCAGAGCGAGGCGCGGCGGCGCGGCGAGGAGAAGAGGAGAGGAGGCGGGGCCCGGGGCGGATTTATAGGGAGGGGAGGCGGAGGCGTGGAGTAGGGGGCAAGGCGATGCGGGGGTGGCCGGGTCGGCCACGGCGGCGGCGGACGGCGTGCCCGAGCGGGACTTCCGCTCGGGGAAGGAGAGGGGCAGCGCGCTGGGCTGGGCCTTGGCCTGGCAGGAGCTAGGCCGGCCCAGTCGGCGACGGAGCGTTTTTTTAAAACATTTCCAAACAAAAAAAAGATAATAAAACAAAATAAATAAAAATATTATATAGGCATATAATATATCAAAATTTTCAGAAAAAGATTTTCTACGACATGAACATTTTTGTAAAGTCAAATAAAATCCAGAAAAATTCAAATAATTCAAAGAGTGCTACTGCCCTAATAAAATCCAAACAAAATCATTTTAAAAATACCAAAATGATTTCAAATTTATTTATCTCCAATTTTCTGATATAGGGAATCATGTTACCCTATTTTCCATATATTTTATTTTTGGAGAAAAATAATTTGAATAAAACTCAAATAACTCCAAATTGAAAAATAAATCCAAAAGGACTTTGAATTTGATCCTTTGAAACTCCCAACTCGTATTTCATATAATTTGAAGAAGTCATTTTATCTTCTCTCGTGAAAATCATTGAGTTCCATAAAGTTTCAGAATTGAATTATTTCAAAATGAAATTCAAATATTTCCAAATACCCTTTCATTTAATTAAGTGGAAGAAGTCATATCATCTTCGCTCAAGGGTTTTGTATTTGAAAAAAAAATTGAATTCACAGAGATCATAAAATGCAAAATGAAAGTTTGGGAAAGTCCTTTTATTCCCTCTCATTTAACTTTCAAAAGTTTCAAATTTCACTGAGTTTCACTCAATCAATCACACAATCAATCAAATCTATTTATTTATTATAACATTCCAAAATTTAGAATTTTGGGATGTTACAAACCTACCACCCTTAAAATGAATCTCGTCCTCGAGATTGGGAGAGGCTAGCAAGAAAAGGTTAGGGTTAGGGGGTCTTCTCAAAATCCATCGATCGTCACCGGGGTGTGGGGTGCTACCACCCTTAGAAACATGGTTACGGTTCCATCAAAACTCATATACTCCATCCTTATTATTGACGATGTCGGTCTTCTCAGATCATAAGGGTAATTCCTTCTCTAGGCTCTTCCGATAGTGGCATAACCTTTTCCTGATTTCTTTTGTCCTTACCTCTTTGTAAGGTTATTCCGATATTGGGTCTTCTTAGCTGACGGGTCTGGCGCCAATACTAAACAACTATCGATATCTCATGGTGGTCAACAATTTATGGTTTCTCCTGCAGTAAATGGGTCTGGTTGATCCTCACTGTATAACCTACGGTTGGCAAAAGATGCCTTGTACAAGGGGAAAATTGCTACACCAATCTAAGGTTCAAACAAGGTTTAATATCGTCGTCTCACTACTATAGGTGAGTCACTCAGATTTACCATCCCACATAGCAAGGCGAATAATAAGAGTAAGTCGGTATGGTGATCAATCCATCCCGCACCCAAATCATTACCATGTATATGGTTTAGCGAATCTCGCATTCTAACACTCGTTCATCCTCACAAGCATTGCAAAATTTCTCTTGTCGACGAACCAAGTTCGGAAAAATCCCTTGATTCTGCAAGCCAAACAAACATCTATCGTTCCTTCCCAACCCTTAGGTTTTGCGTAAACTCCTATAAGATTGTCTGTTGATAAAATCGTAGCTTCCTCCAGGGTTTTTCCTTCAGTGAGAGTGTGTTTGCTTCTTGGCAGGTCCTGGGGCCTGTGGGTTATGGCCCATCTCATCACTTGCAACCTTGAACTCATCATCGGGGCAACTGATCATTATTCCATCTTCCAACTTCCAAGTATTCGTAAATCCATCCATTTGTACTGTCTCCCTTCCTTCTGTTTACACCAAACTAGGACATGATTACTCAGACTCATCATGGAATTTCCATTGATCCATATTTCCTACATCATATCTCCTTTATATCCAATAGTAATCATCTCTTCATCCTCGTGGAATATCCCACATAGCAAGATAAAATTTATACTTATGAAGTCCACATTCCACTTCATGGAACATCATTATCCTTTACAGGGTCATCAACTTAACATTCTCTCCTGACTCCTTGATCACATTTGGTCTAAACAACTGACAGTCTCCAACTTCAGCCCACACACTCTTGGGGTATCAAACATATCGAGACAAAACTCGTATTCATTTTGTACGAAATCCACTCAGGGGAGTATCCTTATCATTTCCAGGGTCAACGGTTCTTACAGGGTACTACCACGCTTAAAATGCTCCAATATTCCATAGACCATGTTTCTCATATCCTCGAAAATGGTCAACATCTTTCCTCATAGAGTGACTCCTAAAATCCAAATCAGTACCAACACTGCAAACTTTATTGATTCTCAAATATTACAATCTCATGTTTTTCCATTACATGCCTCAACTAAATATCTCAACACAGAAGAGATGTTCTCACTACTACTACTACATTTACATTGCTGCTAACTAAACTATTTAGCGCAAGTCTCCTTCTCCTTGGGACAATCCCTGGCAAAGTGCCCTGCTTCATTACAACGGAAACATTTTACTTCTGACAAGTTTCGAGGTTTCCCTGTGATTACATATCCTCCTTGGGTCCTTGGCTTCCTTTTTGGGCAATTGCTGAGGTAGTGCCCTGATTCCTTGCATCTATAATAGGTGATATGACTCAGATCCTTCCTGGAATCCAATCTACTTCTTTTTCTGGACTTTTCCATTCCAATCAGGGCTTCTATTTCCTGTGGGTCATATTCTACTTCCTCAGTCGGGAATTCTACTAGATTCCCCTTCGTACAATTCTGGGAGATGTGTCCTTCTTCTCCACATGAGTAGCAAGACTTGGTGCAGGGTTTAATTGGTTCCTCTTTGGGTGTGTCATCCACCTCTTCCTTCATCGCAGCTTCTCTTAAAATTCCCATTAGGGCTCCTTTCATTGCTTCTTTCTTCTGCTGGATGGTTCTTTGTACCATGGGGTAAATGTGACACTGTGCAGGGTAGTGGGTAGTCCCTTCACACAAGAAACAAGTGATCTGCCTAGTTGGGCATTCTTCAGCTGGGTGACTTACTTCACAATTTGGGCATTCATCCTTGTGTTCTTTATGGTTGTATCCTATTTCTCCACAAAGCTTGCATGCACATGGTTTCTTCATATCCTTTCCATAAGGCTTCCATTTCTGGGACACAAACTGAGACTTTAGCAAAGTCAACTTAAATTCTCCCCAAGTGGTTACTCCTTACCATCCATTGATGGTTTGGTACATCCTCCACCAAGTAGCAACACCTCTTTCAAAGCATTGAAGAGCATGCTGGGCCATATCCTTTCCGGCTATAGGGTTATTCTCCATGCGATCCTCCATGTTTTGAATCCATCGGTCTGTCTCCAATTGACTCATCGGTCCAGAAAATACGAGCTCATCTCCATTCATCATCTATTGGGTCCATGGGCTTTGGGGTGAGATAAGAGAGATCGAGAGAGATACACACAATACAAACAAAAGTTTTGAAAAGACAGGTTTTATTGTGGCTGTCAGAAAACATCAAGCAAATGACAGCTCACAATCGTCGCATCTAACGCAGGTCTAGAATAGGGGTTTGGTCTTCTAAAGGTCAACGTTGCCAAACTCTTCACGTCTTGTTCATGTCTCCGATGGCTTCTTCCGATCGTGCTTGTCCTTCTCAAGTTCTTTTGCCAGATCATCTCTGTTGTCGCAAAGTCCCTCGTAACATCCTTTAATATTCTGGGGTTGCATTACAAACATCTGGGTTTCACATCACTAGCATGAACCATGGTCCTACTGTCCTTCAATTCCTGACGAATCTCCTGTATCTCAAGGTTTTAGCTCCTCCAACTTGGCTACTTTCAGCTTTTGGGTCCCGAGTTTCTTCACAAAATGCATCCTTATCAAATAATGCTTCTTGTAGGTCCATCTTAACTTCTTGATGTAATACTCCACATCCTGGTGATACACCAGCTAAGGTTAAAACTTCATCTTGCTGATAGGTGCTCCATCAGCCTTCTACCATCCAATCTTTCCATGCATATGCATGCTTAACTCAGCACGGTGGCAATAGAATAAGCGGGCGATAACATCTTGGATAGCCGTGTTTCTGCCCTTGTTATTTCCATGAGCTATATCTCCCTAGTTGATATCTCCTGCCTTAGGGTTTTCCTTGACAGAACTTTGAGTTTTTAACTCTCCATGCTCCGGTCTTTCTCCGATACACCTTGATCTCGGGTATTGAAAACTTCCTTAGTCTGCAAAGTTCCATAAGGGTAGCTTTCCTAGGTCATACAAATCCGGAAATTCTTCCGAGCCTCCAAGTTCTCCTAGTCTTCGGAGTCTTCAGCCGTTGTAGTTTCCATTATTCAAATGCACAGTAATATCTCCTTCATTCCGTAGTGGTCGTGGTTGTCCGATATTTTGTACTCCTTGAAGTGGTCTCATCAGTCGAATCTTCGAGTGGTTAAAAGGGGAAAGGGTATAGTCTCACTAAAAGGGAATATTTGAATAAGCTCAGAAGAGAAGGGAGGTAAAAGATCCTTTTGAAAAGAAAGTTTTCAGAGAAAATCCTTCCTATGGGCTTGCCAGTTTCTAGGGTCACGTCCTACAGTCAACATGTGCTCTGATACCATCTTGTAGCGACCCGACCCGAATGGGACAAGTCTTTGTGCTTACGTGTCATCCCTGGATCGGTATGCTGACACAAACAGTACTCGAAGGATTTATAACAGAGGTAAATCACATGTATAAAGTAACGTAAATACTATTACCTCAATCCAATATATAGCGGAAGCAACAAGGTTGTGGATTCCCATCAACACCAACAACAAAGTTGAGTGTAGAAATCGTAACCTTAACGTATCACTTACTCGTCGTAAGAAAACCTGCAACATGAGACGTTGCAGCCCAAAACGGGTCAGTACATTCAATGTACTGGCAAATTCACACCATAGAGAAAATGATGAAAAATGGCTATTACTACATGCATATATGGCTGGTGGAAAAGCTCTATGGTTATAGGTATTTTGCGAAAAGCCAATTTTTCCCTACTGCAAAGGAATAAATTTATTTAACTATCATGGTGGTTGTTAAACATTGAGAATGGTTGACAGCATCCTCAATCCCAATTAAAAATAATCATTAACATCCCAACAAAATTAATTAAAGTAACATGATGAGATCAACAGGATAATCCAAGAACTAGATACTCAAGATGTCCATAACCGGGGACACGGCTAATCAGGTCTTAAACAAGCTCCTAGAGCATGGTATAAATGCTTGACCAAGTTCCTTACTGAAAAAGGCTTTGAAATTGGTAAAATTGATTCTACTCTTTTTACTAAAAGGGTTAATGGAGAACTATTTGTGTGTCAAATTTGTGTTGATGATATCATATTTGGTTCTACTAACCCTCATTTTAGTGAAAAGTTTGGAAAGCTAATGTCGGAGAAGTTTGAGATGTCTATGATGAGTGAACTCAAATTCTTTCTCGGTTTGCAAATCAAGAAAACTAAGGAAGGTACATTTGTCTCTCAAACGAAGTACACCAACGACTTATTCAACAAGTTCAATATGCAAGAATGCAAAGGTATGCCTACACCCATGCCTACTAGTGGACATCTTGATTTGACCAAAGATGGTGAATCGGCTGATCAAAAGGTTTATCGCTCTATGATCGATTCATTTTTATATCTATGTGCCTCACGTCCCGATATTACGCTAAGTGTGTGCATGTGTGCACGATATCAAGCTGCTCCTAGAGAATGTCATCTTAAGGCTGTGAAAAGGATAGTGAGATACTTAATCCATACACCAAATTTTGGCATTTGGTATCCTAAGAGGTCCTCTTTTGATCTTGTTGGCTATTCCGACTCGGACTATGCCGGAGACAAGGTTGATAGAAAGTCCACTTCGGATACCTGTCAATTCCTTGGTAGATCTCTTGTGTCTTGGTCTTCCAAGAAACAAAACTCGGTATCCTTATCCATCGCCGAAGCGGAATACATTGCCGCTGGTTCATGTTGTGCTCATTTACTTTGGATGACCCAAACTCTTAAAGATTATGGGATATATGTGAAACATGTTCCATTGCTATGTGACAATGAAGGTGCTATTAAGATTGCTCACAATCCCGTGCAACATTCTCGAACTAAGCATATTGAAGTTCGTCATCATTTCATTCGAGATCATGTTGCCAAAGGGGACATTAACCTTAAGCATGTTCGCACCGATAAGCAATTGGCGGATACATTCACTAAACCACTTGATGAGAAAGTGTTTTGCAGGTTAAGATGTGAATCGAACATCATTGATGCTTCAAACTTGGAGTAGGAACTCCATTTGATACATGCGAGGCATGAGCCTATGACTAATCCTTGATATTTCTCTTATGATGCTATTCATATGTCTTGGATATATTTGCACCTTGCATGTCATCTAACCCATGTAGGTACTTGGAAGAATCTAATTCTATGAGATTGCAACACACTCACATCTTGAGCAATCTCTAGATCACCAAGTCTCTACACAATGGTGGTTGAAGACAAGGAAGCACGAAGCCATTCAAATATATCCTTTGACAAATTCTATGATAAATCCTATAATTGTCATTTTGGATACACAAGTGCTCTTCCTTGCAAGACTAACCCATGTAGGAAGATGAACTCAAACTCCAAGTGATGCTCCCAACTCTTGATGACCTACATCAACCTTGAGCAACCCACACAAGTTCGACTACATGAGCTAGACCCACACCACCACCCAAGGTATGTTATTCCATCTTAGAGAAGCTTTACTCAAAGTCATGAGTCAAAGCAACTCAACAAGATGTGAATACATCAAGATGCTTAAACAAAAAATGGTAACCCCATTTTGAGCTTAAACGATGAGTATGACCCATGATCAAGTGCTCTCACTTGACTCCTAAGTCAATATACTCTAACATAGGTGACTTTGTCACCGCCCAACTCTAGATGAAGTTCTCTCGTTTGTTCTTTTCTATGTTATTGCATTTGTTCCTTGCATATTTGTTTTCCCTTTTTCAAACAAAAAAAAACTTCATCTAGAACTTTTATTTTATTTTCTTTTTGTTTTCCATTTTCTGCATCCAATTCATTGAAAATCCTTCAGTTAATTCCTTGCAAATCTTTGTGAAATTCTACTTTTCTAGTGAGCTGAGGTGACAAGTGGTTCCACTCTGATGAAATCGATCACACCGGTTTGTTTTCTTTGGTCTAACCAAAATCTTTCGGTGCAACCGAAGTACACAACTCAGAGTCACTGATTTCATCCCGGTAAAACCAACTTGCCACTTATTCCTGATTTCTATTTGCTCCAGCTCCACTCAATGATTCTTGTCCTCTACCAGCATCATGTTACACATGTTGCTTTGCTCTATGACTCAAGGACCAACCTATTTATATCAAATGTCCAGAAGACCCTTCTTGGAAATTGATGTCAAAGGGGGAGAGAGAGATCACATCAAAGCTTAATCTTTCCAATAGGGGGAGAAAAAGAGAATATTCAGGGGGAGAATAAGTAATATCATCAATGACCCCAGATGCTTGGTGTTCAAGAGGAGAGATGTCACATGTCTTTAAGAGGGGAAAGACATGTTTAGTTGCTTGGTTTAGCTCAAGCTCTGTTGTTTATTTTCTATTGCTCTGATTTTCTGTTCCCTATCTTCTCCCGATATCTCATGTTAGATTCAGGGGGAGCAAGACATCTAAGGGAAGGAAATCTCTGATTTTATTGCATATCTTTACCTTTGGGGACATGTCTATATCCAATGTAGTACTCAGTACTCACTCTACATGTCATCCCAGTCTTGGTTCTCTTGTGGTTTCTCTTGTTTGCTCTGGTTAGTAGGTGTACCTGTGTTATCATATTGCATGAATTTATCCCTCTACATCATGTCATCTTGCATAATGTGTTACTCTGTTTTCATGAACTTAATACTCTAGATGCATGCTGGATAGCGGTCGATGAGTGGAGTAATAGTAGTAGATGCAGGAAGGAGTCGGTCTACTTGTCTCGGAAGTGATGCCTATATACATGATCATACCTAGATATACTCATAACTATGCTCAATTCTGTCAATTGCTCAACAGTAATTCGTTCACCCGTCGTAAAATACTTATGCTCTCGAGAGAAGCCACTAGTGAAACTGAAAGCACAAGTGCTCCCTGGGTGGTTTTGGTAATTAATGTCAACATATCTCTTGTTGGACTAACACTTTTACCTAGTATGTTTCAGATAAGTTCAACAATGGAGTGGCATGGACTAAACGATGTGGAACCCCTTCAAGATGCTAAGGACAAAGGATTGGCTCAAGCTTCAAGATCAAGACTCTACATTTTCTATTTTAGTGATCCAAGATCACATTGAGTCTATAGGAAAAGCCAATAATATCAAGGAGGGATGAGGTGTTGCTTAATGAGCCTCTTGCCTCATGTGCTTAGTGATATGCTCCAAAATCCTCAACTACCTTTCCACATCCACATATGACCCAAACCTAAAGTCAAACTCGGCCCCACCGATTCTTTCTATCCGAAGCCACCGAGTTTCACATGTCATAGCCACTGCCACAAACCCTAGCAAATCGGTCTCACCGATAGGGATCTCGATCTCACCGAGATGGGATTGCAATCTCACTGTGTATGACCATTGCCAAAATTGGTCTCACCGAGTTTGCGCAATCGGTACTACCGAGATTACAATGCAAATCCTTTGGTTATCTTATTACCAAATCGGTCCCACCGAGTTTGTGTAATCGGTCTCACCAAGTTTGCCTGACCAACCCTCTGGTTAGCTTATTAACAAAATTGGTCCCACCGAGTTTGTGTAATCGGTCACACCGAGATTACGTTATTCCCTAACCCTAAACATATCGGTCCTACCGAGTTGCATCTCAGTCCCACCGAAAATCCTAACGGTCACTAGGTTTGCTAAATCGGTCTGACCGAGTTTAACGATTCGGTCCCACCGAGTTTGGCAGATTATGTGTAACGGTTAGATTTTGTGTGGAGGCTATATATACCCCTCCACCCACTCTTCATTCGTGGAGAGAGCCATCAGAACAGATCTTCACTTCCAATACACATTTTTTGAGAGAGAACCACCTACCGTTGTGTTGAGCTCAAGATATTCCATTCCTACCATATGAATCTTGATCTCTAGCCTTTCCCAAGTTGCTTTCCACTCAAATCTTCTTTCCACAAAATCCAAATCCTGTGAGAGAGAGTTAAGTGTGGGGGAGACTATCATTTGAAGCACAAGAGCAAGGAGTTCATCATCAACACACCATTTGTTACTTCTCGGAGAGTGGTGTCTCCTAGATTGGCCAGGTGTCACTTGGGAGCCTCCGACAAGATTGTGGAGTTGAACCAAGGAGTTTCTAAGGGCAAGGAGATCGCCTACTTCGTGAAGATCTACCGCTCGTGAGGCCAGTCCTTCGTGGGCGACGGCCATGATGGAATAGACAAGGTTGCTTCTTCGTGGACCCTTCATGGGTGGAGCCCTCCGTGGACTCACGCGACCGTTACCCTCCGTGGGTTGAAGTCTCCATCAACGTGGATGTACGATAGCACCACCTATCGGAACCACGCCAAAACATCCGTGTCTCCAATTGCGTTTGAATACTCCAAACCCTTCCCCTTTACATTCTTGCAAGTTGCATGCCTTACTTTCGCTGCTCATATACTCTTTGCATGCTTGCTTGATATGTATTGTGCTTGTTAAACTTGTGCCTAAACTCCACCTAAACTTAAGAATATTAAAAACTGCAACTTTTGGCACTTAGTGTCTAATCAGCCCCCCCCCTTTAGACACCTCTTCGCGATCCTCTCAGAAACCTATGCCCCCCGGGTCTATATTCATCATATTAATCTTCCAACACTTAGTTATTTCCTTTGCTTTTTTAATTTGCTTTTCTTTCGCTTTGCATCTATATCACAAAAATACCAAAAATATTATCCTATCATATCTATCAGATCTCACTCTCGTAAGTGACCCTGAAGGGATTGACAACCCCTTATCGCGTTGGTTGCGAGGATTTATTTTTTTGTGTAGGTGCGAGGGACAGCGCGTAGCCTCCTACTGGATTGATACCTTGGTTCTCAAAAACTGAGGGAAATACTTACGCTACTTTGCTGCATCACCCTTTCCTCTTCAAGGGAAAACCAACGCAGTGCTCAAGAGGTAGCAGTCACCGAGCCGAATGTGTGCAGATCACGGAGGTGCCGTACTTTCGGTACTAGGATCGGTCGATCGTGAAGATGTACGACTACAGCAACAGCATTGTCATAACGCTTCCGCTTTCGGTCTATGAGGGTACGTGGACTACACTCTCCCCTCTCGTTGTTATGCATCACCATGATCTTGCGTGTGCGTAGGATTTTTTTTGAAATTACTACGTTCCCCAACACTGTATTCTTTTTCACAAACAAACTTTCCATTTTAGCGAACTGACTTGAACTTTCCAAGTCAGTCGAGCCATCCTATTCTACTTTCTTTGAAGATGTTTGTAATTTATCTTTCTAATCTTCATTCAAGCGATCATTTTTTTATGTTCATTGGCATGGGCATGGGCAATATCTCTTTTCTCTTATTTCACAATAATATACTCCCTCTGTTTTTATTTAGTCAACATATTAGCTTTAGTCAAAGTCAAGCTTTGTGAACTGTGACACAATTTATAAACAAAAATATTAATATATACAATAACAAATCAATACCATTAGATTTATTACTGAATGTACTTTCACATCATATAGATTTGTTATAGCAAATAATTGTATGTTTTCCTATAAACTTGATCAAACTTTACAAAGTTTGACTTTAGTCCACTCTAATATGCAGTGTAAATAAAAACATAGAAAGTATAAAAAGTGTGTGCTAGCTAGCGTCTATAAGCAAAGCAAATGGATCTGGTAAAACAAGGACAAATTGATCATGTATGTGACCAACAAGTGCTCCTTTATTAGATCCTCAAAGAAGTAGATAGACACATTTGGTTTGATTGCATCTTTCAGCAACATGGTGTCATCAACCCATACATACATTCATTGGCTGATGATTACATATTTGTCCACACGTCCACAACAAGATATAAATGGAAAGCAACAACTCTCCAAAAACAAATTATGGATCATCCCAAGAACTAACCAACCAACGACAAACAACTCTTTCAGGACTTGTGTTCCAGGTAAGATTGCAGCAAAGAAGAGGATCCACTCGTCACTAGCGGGGCTGGCTAATTAAATAGGGATTTTCCTGGACAACCAACCTAAATAGGATACATAGATCATCACACCGTGTAAATCCAGCCAACCAGTTTAGCTCCAGGTGGCCCCTGATCTTCAACATATCAAAGTCCGACCAATTTTTTTGAATAAAATATGAATTTCTCTAGAAAGAATAATTTGTGAATGGTGCTCAAATTAGTCTTCAATTCAGATAGCATCGGTTTTTGTATAAAACAAAAGTATTATGTTACTGACTTAGATGACCAAGATACTCAAGTTGTGCGAATGATAGTGTTTCTCCTACTCCCTATGCCGCCGCAAGACACGAAGATTATGAATATCCTCTCCATGACAGCATCCTCCCATGCGAACGGTTGATGGGGTGAAGAACTAGAACTATGTCCCCAGGAAAATATTAGCAGCTCCCAACCCTCCCATGCTCCCACGTTAGGGGAGCTCCTCGTTCGTTGTATCGTCGATCCAGTGGCAGCATCGGAGACCTAGACCCGGGCAAAATTTCGAGACCCTTCAAGGTGTTTTCAGCAAAAAAAAAGCTCAGAGCTCCCCTACATGATAGGGCGGAGAGCATCTGCTATTTCCTCCTATGTCCCCTAGGTGAGCATTCGTAGCTCTCTCTGTTGGATGTGCCGGTTGAGCAAGTAATTGCATGGTGTACCACATATTTGTTGCTATCAATGGTACATATTGATTCGGTCCTCCAGGTGCGGCATGCCTCTCCATGTGTGACCTGTTTGCTCCTACAAAAGTCAAGATCATGCAGATTCTCCCACAGGGTAAGTCAAGGCATGTCTGATAACCCACAAGTATACGGGATCACAACAGTTTTCGAGGGTAGAGTATTCAGCCCAAATTTATTGATTCGACACAAGGGGAGCCAAAGAATATTCTCAAGTATTAGTAGTTGAGTTGTCAATTAAACCACACCTGGATAAATTAATATCTGTAGCAAAGTATTTAGTAGCAAAGTAGTATGGAAGTAACGGTAACAGAGGCAAAAGTAACAGTAGCAGCTTTGTAGTAATTGTAACAGTGGCAACGGAAAAGTAACTAAGCAAAGAGCAATATGTGAAAAGCTCGTAGGCATTGGATCACCTGATGGAGAATTATGCCGGATGCGATTCCTCATGCAGTAGTTATAACATAGGGTGACACAGAACTAGCTCCAATTCATCAATGTAATGTAGGCATGTATTCCGAATATAGTCATACGTGCTTATGAAAAAGAACTTGCATGACATCTTTTGTCCTACCCTCCTGTGGCAGCGGGGTCCTATTGGAAACTAAGGGATATTAAGGCCTCCTTTTAATAGAGTACCGGACCAAAGCATTAACACTTAGTGAATACATGAACTCCTCAAACTACGGTCATCACCGGTAAGTATCCTGATTATTGTCACTTCAGGGTTAACGGATCATAACACATAGTAGGTGGCTATAGACTCGCAAGATAGGATCAAGAACTCACATATATTCATGAAAACATAATAGGTTCATATCTGAAATCATGGCACTCGGGCCCTAGTAACAAGCATTAAGCATAGCAAAGTCATAGCAACATCAATCTCAGAACATAATGGATACTAGGGATCAAACCCTAACAAAACTAACAAGATTACATGGTAAATCTCATCCAACCCATCACCATCCAGCAAGCCTATGATGGAATTACTCACGCACGGCGGTGAGCATCATGAAATTGGTGATGGAGGAAGGTTGATGATGATGATGGCGACAGATTCCCCTCTTCGGAGCCCCGAACGGACTCCAGATCAGCCCTCCCGAGAGAGATTAGGGCTTGGCAACACCTCCGTATTGTAAAATGCGATGAATCCTTCTCTCTGATTTTTTTCTCCCCGAACGTGAATATATAGAGTTGGAGTTGAGGTCGGTGGAGCACCAGGGGGCCCATGAGGCAGGGGGCGCGCCCCCCACCCTCGTGGACAGGGTGCGGGCCCCCTGGCCTTGATTCTTCCGCCAATATTTTTTTCTTAATTCCAAAAATATTCTCCGTGAAGTTTCAGGTCATTCCGAGAACTGTTATTTCTGCACAAAAATAACACCATGGCAATTCTAGTGAAAACAGCATCAGTCCGGGTTAGTTCCGTTCAAATCATGCAAGTTAGAGTCCAAAACAAGGGCAAAAGTGTTTGGAAAAGTAGATACGATGGATACATATCAACTCCCGCAAGCTTAAACCTTTGCTTGTCCTCAAGCAATTCAGTTGACACACTGAAAGTGATAAAGAAAAACTTTTACAAACTCTGTTTGCCCTTGTTGTAAATATGTAAAGCCAGCATTCAAGTTTTCAGCAAAGATTATGAACTAACCATATTCACAATAACATTTAGATCTCATGTTTACTCTTATCAATGGCATAATCAACTTGCGAGCAATAATAATAAATCTCGGATGACAACACTTTCTCAAAACAATCATAATATGATATAACAAGATGGTATCTCGCTAGCCCTTTATGAGACCGCAAAACATAAATGCAGAGCACCTCTGAAGATCAAGGACTGAATAAACATTGTAATTCATGGTAAAAGAGATCCAATCATAGTCATACCCAACATAAATTAATAATAATGGATGCAAATGACAGCGGTACTCTCCAGCTGGTGCTTTTTAATAAGAGGGTGTTGACTCAACATAAAAGTAAATAGATAGGCCCTTCGCAGAGGGAAGCAGGGATTTGTAGAGGTGCCAGAGCTCGAGTTTTGAAATAGAAATGAATAATATTTTGGGTGGCATACTTTCATTGTCAACATAACAACCGAGAGATCTTGATATCTTCCACGCTACAAACCTTATAGGCGGTTCCCAAATAGAATGGTAAATTTTATACTCCCCCACCACCAACAAGCATCAATCCATGGCTAGCTCGAAACAATGAGTGCCTCCAACTAGCAACAGCCCTGGGGGAGTTTTGTTTGCAATTATTTCTATTTGATTTGCTTAGAGCATGGGACTGGGCATCCCGGTGACCAGTCATTTTCTCGTGAGTGAGGAGCGGAGTCCACTCCTCTTGAGAATAACCCGCCTAGCATGAAAGATACAGACAGCCCTAGTTGATACATGAGCTATTCGAGCATACAAAACAGAATTTCATTGAAGGTTTAGAGTTTGGCACATACAAATTTACTTGGAACGGGCAGGTAGATACCGCATATAGGAAGGTATAGTGGACTCATATGGGATAACTTTGGGGTTTATGGAAGTGGATGCACAAGCAGTATTCCCGCTTAGTACAAGTGAAGGCTAGAAAAAGACTGGGAAGCGACCAACTAGAGAGCGACAACAGTCATGAACATGCATTAAAATAAATAAACATTGAGTGCAAGCATGATTAGGATATAATCCACCATGAACATAAATATCGTGCAGGCTATGTTGATTTTGTTTCAACTACATGTGTGAACATGCTCCAAGTCAAGTCACACGAATCATTCAAAGGAGGATACCACCCTATCATACCACATCACAACCATTTTAATAGCATGTTGGCACGCAAGGTAAATCATTATAAACTCCTAGAAAATTAAGCATGGCATGGGCAACTATAATCTCTAATTGTCATCGCAAACATGTTCCATTCATAGTAGGCTAAATCAGGAATGATGAAATAATCATATTTACAAAAATAAGAGAGGTCAAGTTCATACCAGCTTCTCTCATCTCAATCAGTCCATCATATATCGTCATTACTGCCTTTCACTTGCACGACCGAACGGTGTGAATAATAATAATAGTGCACGTGCATTGGACTAAGTTGGAATCTGCGAGCATTTAATACAACGTAAAAGACAAGGTAACCTGGGCTCTTTGTTAAATCAACAATAATGCATATAAGATCCACTTCAACATTTCCATTATGGTCTTCTCCTCTCGAACCCCAAAGAAAAGAAAAGAAATAAAACTATTTACACGGGAAAGCTCCTGATGACCCACAAGTATAGGGCATCTATCGTAGTCCTTCCGATAAGTAAGAGTGTCGAACCCAACAAGGAGCAGAAGGAAATGATAAGCGGTTTTCAACAAGGTATTCTCTCCAAGCACTGAAATTATCGGTAACAGATAGTTTTGTGGTAAAGTAATTTGTAACGGGTAACAAGTAACAAGTGTAAATAAAGTGCAGCAAGATGGCCCAATCCTTTTTATAGCAAAGGACAAGCCTGGACAAACTTTTATATAGAGAAAAGCGCTCCCGAGGACACATGGGAATTGTCCTCAAGCTAGTTTTCATCACACTCATATGATTCACGTTTGTTACTTTGATAATTTGGTATGTGGGTGGACCGGTGCTTGGGTACTGTCCTTACTTGGACAAGCATCCCACTTATGATTAACCCCTATTGCAAGCATCCGCAACTACAAAAGAAGTATTAAGGTAAACCTAACCATAACATGAAACATATGGATCCAAATCAGCCCCTTACGAAGCAACTCATAAACTAGGGTTTAAGCTTTTGTCACTCTAGCAACCCATCATGTACTTATTACTTCCAAATGCCTTCCTCTAGGCCCAAACAATGGTCAAGTGTCATGTAGTCGACGTTCACATAACACCACTAGAGGAAAGACAACATACATCTCATCAAAATATCAAACGAATACCAAATTCACATGACTACTTATAGCAAGACTTCTCCCATGTCCTCAGGAACAAACATAACTACTCACAAATCATATTCATGTTCATAATCAGAGGGGTATGAATATGCATAATGGATCTGAACATATGATCTTCCACCAAATAAACCAACTAGCATCAACTACAAGGAGTAATCAACACTACTAGCAACCCACAGGTACCAATCTGAGGCTTTGGGACAAAGATTAGATACAAGAGATGAACTAGGGTTTGAGAGGAGATGGTGCTGGTGAAGATGTTGATGGATATTGATCCCCTCCCGATGAGAGGATCATTGGTGATGACGATGGCGATGATTTCCCCCTCCCGGAGGGAAGTTTCCCTGGCAGAACAGCTGAGCCCTAGATTGGTTCCGCCAAGGTTCCGCCTCGTGGCGGCGGAGTTTCTTCCCGAAAGCTTGCTTATGATTTTTCCTTTGACGAAAGACTTCATATAGCAGAAGATGGGCACCGGAGGCCTACCAGGGGGCCCACGAGGCAAGGGGCGCGCCTAGGGGGGTAGGGCGCGCCTCCTACCCTCGTGGCCAGGGTGTGGCCCCCCTCTGGTATTTTCTCCACTCAGTATTTTTTATTAATTCCAAAAATGACTTCCGTGAAGTTCCAGGACTTTTGGAGCTGTGCAGAATAGGTCTCTAATATTTGCTCCTTTTCCAGCCCCGAATTCCAGTTGTCGGCATTCTCCCTCTTCATGTAAACCTTGTAAAATAAGAGAGAATAGGCATAAGTACTGTGACATAACATGTAATAACAGCCCATAATGCAATAAATATCGATATAAAAGCATGATGCAAAATGGAGTATCAGATCCCAACAAGCAAAAGAAGAACGATAAATCTTTTTGGGGTTTCTTTTTAATTACTACTACTACAAGCATGGAAAGTAAACTAGCTAAAAGCTGCAACTAATTTTTTTTGTTTTTCTTAAGGATTATCAAACACACAAGAAGAAAGCGAGAAAAGAAAATAAACTAGCATGCATAGTACAATGAAAAAGTATGAGCACCGACAACTAGAATGAGTGTGTGAACATGAATGTAATGTCGGTGAGAAATACGTACTCCCCCAAGCTTAGCCTTTTGGACTAAGTTAGTTTAGGGCCATGGCTGGCCTGGCAGATATCCAAAGTTGTAGCTGGGGTTGTACTGAGGAGGATCCTCGGGGTGCCACTGGTTGGCAATCTCCTCCGGATCCCACTGGTAAATAGACTGAAGGTGAGGATCAAGTTGTGGCTCCGGCTCTAGCTCTGGAGCTGGTGTGAGGTTCCGGTAAGCGTGAATGGCCTCCGGCAGAACAAGATACTTTCCTGAAGATAGGTTAAACAAAGAAGGAGCAGGCAAAGTAATAGTCTCAAAGTAATTTTTATCAAATATCAGTTTATAGTTAAGCATCTTTTTCTTATTCTTAACAATAAAATCATGTTCTACCATACTCTTATAATCTGGAAAAATAGGAGGCAACAACTTTTCTTCTTTCTCATAATGCCTAATATGTATGTTAAAGTGTGCAGCGAGGCGAGAGGCGAAGATACCTCCCAAGATGGGACCCTTCGCGCGGTTCAGATTTAACCGCTTGGCAACAATAGCGCCTAGACTAAAAGTGTTATCACAAAACAAGGCATGGCACAAAATAACATTATCAGGGGTACTAAGGTTTCCACAGTTCCCGCAACAAATTAAACATCTACTAGCAAATATTGCAAAGTAACACTGAACAGGAAAGTGTATGCTAGTAATTCTTGCATCGGAAACTTTCCTCATTTCCCCTACAACAATCATATCAATAAACCCTTCCACATCATTACGATGTGGTTCCTCTATGCTGCCTGCAAAGAGTATCTTACAGACCCGGCAGAAATCAGATAGTGACATCTCCTTAAACTCATCATATATATATAAATCCACCGAAGGTGGTGATCTCATAGCATGGAAATGAAAATTTTGCACAAAAATATTAGTGAGTAGGATATACTATTCGCGCTGGTCGCGGGGGAAGTCGGTGAGGCCCATATTCTCAGCGAAATAATAAAAATCATCATGAATCCCGGCTACCCTCAAGAAATTATCACAAGGACATTCACATAGCCGAACCTCCGCGGTGCAAGGGAGATTATATTTGGGCCTTTTATCCTCTTCACTTTGCTTATCCTTCGAGCTTCGGCTCGAAGAGCCCCTCAAAAATCTCTTCATCAATTTCTGAAAATTTCTGAAATTTTTAGTAACTTAATATAAAAGTGAACCAAACTCAACAAAATTGATAGCAACTACTCCCACAAGTGCCTAGAGACTATATCATGCATTAGAACTACTTGCAACCATATAAACTTGACATGCAAGCTCAAGAACAGGGTCACCTAAGCAGCAAAAATTTGCAATGAATAAAGCTCTAGAACAAAAACTAATTGGACCATTGGAGGAGTCACATACCAAAGAACAATCCCCCAAAGCAGTTTGTGAGTGGAGCTTTGAGCAAGGAGATCGAAAATCGTAGCAAGATGAGCTAGAACTCGTGCTTGAGCTAGTTGGTGGGGAGGAACAAGGAGTGTGTGGTGGCTGGAATAAGTGGAGGGGGGCCACCAGGAGCCCACGAGGCAGGGGGCGCCCTGGACCCTCGTGGCCAGGCGCTTCCTCCCCCTGATGTCTTCTCAGTGCCAAATATTCTCAAATATTCTAGAAAAAAAATCATATTTCATTTTCGGGGCATTTGGATAACTTTTATTTTCGGGGTGTTTTTTATTACAAGCATAATTCAGAAAACAGACAGGAAATACTAATTTTGCTTTATTTAATCTAAATAACAGAAAATAAAAGGAGGGTACAGAAGGTTTGTGCTTTCTAACTTCATCCATCTCATGCTCATCAAAAGGAATCCACTAACAAGGTTGATCAAGTCTTGTTAACAAACTCATTCCGAATCGCATGAAACCGGAGAATTTTTGAATAGCACTAGGTTACCTCAACGGGGATATGCACATCCCCAACAATAAGGATATCATATTTCTTCTTGACAGTAGGAAGAGGAAATTCAAAACCTCCAATAGTAATCGTTGGAATTTTTCCAATAGAATTGATATTGTGGACTTGAGGTTGTTTCCTCGGAAAGTGTATCGTACGCTCATTACCATTAACATGAAAAGTGACATTGCCTTTGTTGCAATCAATAACATTCCCTGCAGTATTTAAAAAGGGACTACCAAGGATAATCGACATACTACCGTCCTCGGGAATATCAAGAATAACAAAGTCCGTTAAAATAGTAACGTTTGCAACCACAACAGGCGCATCCTCACAAATACCGACAGGTATAGCAATTGATTTATCAGCCATTTGCAATGATATTTCAGTAGGTGTCAACTTATTCAAATCAAGTCTACGATATATAGAGAGAGTCATAACACTAACACCGGCTCCAAGATCACACAAAGCAGTTCTAACATAGTTTCTTTTAATGGAGCATGGTATAGTTGGTACTCCTGGATCTCCAAGTTTCTTAGGTATTCCACCCTTAAAAGTATAATTAGCAAGCATGGTGGAAATTTCAGCTTCCATATCTTCCTTTTATTTGTGACAATATCTTTCATGTACTTAGCATAAGGATTCATTTTAAGCATATCAGTCAAACGCATACGCAAAAAGATAGGTCTAATCATTTCAGCAAAGCGCTCAAAATCCTCATCATCCTTTTTCTTGGATGGTTTAGGAGGAAAAGACATGGGTTTCTGAACCCATGGTTCTCTTTCTTTACCGTGCTTCCTAGCAATGAAGTCTCTCTTATCATAACATTGATTCTTTGATTGTGGGTTATCAAGATCAACAGCAGGTTCAATCTCTACATCATTGTTATCGCTAGTTTGAGCATCAACATGAACATCATCATTAACATTATCACTAGGTTCATGTTCATTGTCAGATTGTGTTTCAACATCAGAAATAGAAATATCATTCGAATTCTCAGGTGTGTCAACAACAGGTTCACTAGAAGCATGCAAAGTCCTATCATTTTTCTTTTTCTTCTTTTCAGAAGGACTAGGTGCATCAACATTAGTTCTCTGAGAATCCTGCTCAATTCTCTTAGGGTGGCCCTCAGGATACAGAGGTTCCTTAGTTATTTTGCCCCCTCTAGTCATAACTCTAAAAACATTATCATTCGTCTTATTATTTAAGTCATTGAGCAAATCATTTTGAGACTTAAGCACTTGTTCTACTTGAGTGGTAACCATAGAAGCATGTTTACTAATGAGTTTAAGTTCACCTTTAACTCTAGACATATAATCACTCAAGTGTTAATTCATATAAGCATTACATTTCAGTTGTCTACCAACATAAGCATTGAAGTTTTCTTGTTTAACAATAAAATTATCAAACTCATCTAAGCATTGGCTAGCAAACTTATAACAAGGAATATCACCTTCATCAAATCTATAGAGAGAATTTACCTTTACTACAGGCGTCGGGTTATCAAGACCATGTGTTTCCTCAACATGCAGCAAATTAAGACCATGTATTTCTTCAATAGGAGGCCAATTCTTAACATCTTCAGCTTTAATACCCTTTTCTTTCATAGATTTCTTTGCCTTTTGCATATCTTCAGGACTGGGAAATGGAATACCCATTTTCTTCGGAGTTGGATTAGGAGTTGGTTAAGGAATTGCCCAATTATTTTCATTAGTCAACATATTATTCAATAGCAATTCAGCTTGATCAACTGTTCTTTCCCTAAAAACACAACTAGCACAACTATCCAGGTGGTCTCTGGAAGCATCGGTTAGTCCATCATAAAAGATATCAAGTATTTCATCTTTCTTCAGAGGATGATCAGGAAAAGCATTAACCAATTGGAGAAGCCTCCCCCAAGCTTGTGGGAGACTCTCTTCTTCAATTTGCACAAAATTAGATATTTCCCTTAAAGCAGCTTGTTTCTTATGAGCAGGGAAATATTTAGCAGAGAAGTAATAAATCATATCCTGGGGACTACGCACACAACCAGGATCAAGAGGTTTAAACCATGTTTTAGCATCACCCTTTAATGAGAACAGAAATAATTTAAGGATATAGTTGTAATGAGGTTTCTCATGATTAGTGAACAGGGTAGCTATATCATTTAATTTAGTAAGATGTGCCACAACAGTTTCAGATTCATACCCATAAAAAGGATCAAATTCAACCAAAGTAATTATCTCAGGATCAATAGAGAAATCATAATCCTTATCAGTAACGCAGATAGGTGAAGTAGCAAAAGCAGGGTCATATTTCATTCTAGCATTTAGAGACTTTTCTTTCAGCTTAGCTAATAATTTCTTAAGATCATTCCTATCATTGCAAGCAAGAAAGTCTCTAGCGGTTTCTTCATCCATAACATAATCATCAGGCACAACAGGCAATTCATATCTAGGGGGAGAATCTTCATCATCACTTTCATCAATATTATCAGTTTCAATAATTTCATTTTCTCTAGCACTAGCAAGTTATTCATCAAGAAATTCACCTAATGGCACAGTAGTATCAAGCATAGAAGTAGTTTCATCATAAGTATCATGCAAAGCAGAAGTGGCATCGTCAATAACATGCGACATATCAAAATTAATAGCTGAAGTAGGTTTAGGTGTCGCAAGCTTACTCAAAACAGAAGATGAATCAAGTGCAGAGCTAGATGGAAGTTCCTTACCTCCCCTCATAGTTGAGGGAAAATCTTAGTTCTTTCGTCTTTCAAGTTCCTCATAGTGATCAACAGATATAAAACCCAAGTGACTCAAAGAATAGAGCTATGCTCCCCGGCAACGGTGCCAGAAAATAGTCTTGATGTCGGTGTACTAAAGTAGGGGTACCTTAGTACCCCGAACTTGTGCACGGGCAGTCGTAGCACCCCGCGGCAAGGCTTGCCAGGCGATCGCCAAAACTCTCCATGGCCCCTTTTTGGGCCATCCAAGAACAAAGGATTTAAGCCAAGGCCCCGGCAGGAGGAGCCTGCCGGGAAGGCCACCCGAAGAGAGCAAGGCCCCGGCAAGAGGAGTTTGCCGGGACGGCCGCTCGAAGCACAAGGCCCCGGCAAGAGGAGCTTGCCGGGAAGGCCGACCGAGGCACGACAAGATACTTGCTGCGACGCGCCCCGCGTCCTGGCAAGGACCGGTGAGCGACAAGCTCCCGGACGCGACAAGGCACCAACCGCGGCAAGGCGCTTGCGCTGCAAGTCACCACCCCGCGCCTGTGCTCCAGCTCATCCACCCACGTGTCGCTCTGGGGCCATTCCAGGCGTACGTGGCGAGAGGCTGCGCAGCCAGGGGCATGCGGTGGCGAAGCAACACTGACAGAATAGCCATCGTGGCAAACGGTGGCGCTCCTGACGGTCCCTTTTCTGCACTGTTTGGGCGACCCAGACGGGCATTTAATGCCCTTGTCCCCTGCCGTCAGAGTTAGGTATGATAGCACTGTGCAAACAGTTGTACCCAACACAGTGTTTTCCTGTTTTACCCCCGCCTACGTTGCCACCTGTGGGTAACCCCTTGCACATATAAAAGGAGGCCCCATGCGCAACGGGAGCGGGGAAGGAAGCCATTCACGCTCGGTCTCGCCAGCAGCTCGCGTGTACTGTAGCACCACACGCTCCCGAGCAAGAACACAATACAAAACCACAAAGCAGCAGTAGGGTTTTACGCATCCGTGCGGCCCGAAGCTGGGTAAACCCCTTGTGTGCATCGCCTCGATCCGCTCTTCGCGCGACCTCCGCCCCCCGCCGAACCAAGAAAGGGGCTCGGTCCCCATAGGTGTTCGAGAAGGCAGATTTCCCCCGACATCTTTGGCGCGCCAGGTTGGGGTCGTCAAAGTTCTGCGAACCTGATCCGGCGTCTGCACAGGCTAGATCTCCATCATCTTCATCGACATGCCACCGAAGAAGAAGGTTCCGGAGGTGGCTGGTCCGTCCGCGTCGAACCCACCGCCCCTGGAGCAAACGGGTGGTGGGGACGGCACCGGTGGTGGAACGGGCGCCACCGAGCTAGCTCATGGTGCCACGGCGTCCGAACATGCACCGCGCCCCTCTCAGGATACACGGGACCAGCAGCGTCTTGGCACTCACGGTACCATACGCTCGCTGGACCCAGATCGAGCCGGCGGATCCCAGGGCGCTCAAGGCCAGCACTCACACCAACGTGCTGCCGCGAGCGTGGCGCGACTGCCTGGTCCGGGTGTTGCTCCTTCTAACGTAGTTAGAAGTTCGAGCACATCCCGCTCCACGCGCCGTTCGCCACCGCTGCCCGCCACTCCAGAAGAAGCTCTGGCGCGAGCTCAACTGCTCCTAGACTACCCTCCAACGGCGGACAAGCTCGATGACTGGAGGGCCACGATACAGAGCCTCATCTGTTTCACTAACGGCGACACCCCGCGGCAGCACAGTGCGTCGCAGCCGCGGCAGGTCGGCCAGGCGAGAACCGATGGTGCCAAGACCGGTGGGGGCGCGACCACCGTGCACTCCCTGCCCCAAAGGCCAAGATCGCCGACTCGCCGGAACCATCACGACAACGACTCCACCGCGTCGTCGAATCCGCGAACTCGTCGCGATCAATGCCAAGTTCTTCACGAGTGAGAACAAGAGGACGCTCGTACTCGCATCGAGCGTCGGAGAGAAGCGTGGCGTCAATCAGACCAGCGCGCTGGGCCCTCTGTCGACATGCATGCACCGGGGGAACCAGGCGACCTGCCGTACGCGGTGGGCTGCCCTGCGTTCACCCATGAGCTGCGGCAAGTCCAGTGGCCCAGCACGAAGAATTTCAAGCCAGACGTACCAGAGAAGTACGATGGCAAGTCGCATCCGTCGGAGTTCCTCAGCATCTACACCATGGCGGTGCAGGCTGCTGGGGGGCGGGACGACAAGATCCTTGCCAACTACTTCCCGCTGGTAATCAAATCCAATGTCAGATCCTGGCTCATGCACTTGCCGGATAACTCCATAACCTCCTGGACAGACTTGTGCCATCAGTTTGTTGGCGCCTTTACAGGTGGCCACAAACCCCATGGCCAAGCGAGCGACCTTCATCTGCTTGTCCAGAAGGAAGGGGAACCCTTGCGCAAGTTCATCCAGAGATTCAGCCGTGTACACTACAACATCCCAGACGTCCACCCCGCCGCGGTCATCAGCGCGTTCTATCAGAACGTGCGTAACCGCAGGATGCGGGAGGAGATGGCGATGTGCAAGATCAAGGACATCAGCGAGCTATATGCCCTGGCCGACAAGTGTGCCCGTGCTGAGGAAGGGAGGAAACTCCACGGAGAGAACACTGGAGCAGGAGAGTCTGACAGTGAGGATACCGCCCCGGCAAGGAAGAACCGGCGGCGGAGCAACAGGAAGAAGAAGAGCCAAGAGGTACTGGTTGTTGAGCAGTCCGGCGATGAAGGCGCCGCCAAGAAGGCCCAGGCTGGTAGCTCTGGCAAGGAGGTTGCCGGATGCGCCAACTTCCAGGCTGTGGCGGTTGCCGACAAGGGGGACGGCACTAACAAACAGTACTGCAAGATCCACCGCACCAAGGGCCATGACCTCCAGAGCTGCAAGCAGGTCGAGCGGCTCGTCGAGCTGCAAAAGGCCGAGTACGAGCGGCGCGACAAGGAGAGAGCCCGGGGAGGTGGCGGAGGATCAGGCACGAAGCGCCCCAGCCAGGGAGGACGCCACGACAAGGACAAGCAGCGGCAAGCGGATAGACCTCCCCGCGGCCGCGACAAGAACGAAGACGACGACGAAGACGAAGACATGGATGACGTCGAGACGAGTGAGCAGGAGTTTCAGAAAGCCATAGAGGTCTTGTGCGTAGACGGCGGTGCTTCCCTGCATACATCTCACTGCCAGCTCAAGCAGTGGGCGCGGAAAGTCAATGCAGCGGAACCGCCTGTCGAGTCACGCAAGCCTCTGAAATGGTCCAGCACGCCTATCATCTTCGATATTGAGGACCAACCTGACTGCACAACTGCGGTCGGGTGTTTGCCGATGTTGGTCTCACCAACAGTCCGCAACCTCAAGGTCACTAAGATGCTAGTCGACGGCGGGGCCGGCTTGAACCTGATCTCCTCCGCTGTGCTCCGGAAACTCCAAGTCCCCGACAGCGAGCTCGAAGAGACCGGCACGTTCCAAGGGATCAACCCGGGAAGGAGCAAGCCGAAGGGGAAGATAACGTTGCCAGTGACATTTGGCAGCAAGTTGAACTTCAGGACAGAGAGGATCACTTTTGACGTTGCCGATTTTCCATTGCCCTGCAATGGAATTCTCGGCCGTCCGGCGCTCGCCAAGTTCATGGCGGCCTCTCACTACGCATACAACATGCTCAAGATGCCAGGCCCGATAAGCGTCATCTCTGTCCCCGGCGACAAGAAGGATGCCCTTATCTGTGCTGACAAGATCTACCAGGAAGCAGCAGCCGCAGCGGATCACAAGCCACTTGCCGCTGAAGCTCCCAGAGGGAAGAAGAGGACCAAGCCCGGCAAGTGCTCTGGTGCCCACTCCGGCAAGCGCACCTCTTCGGAGTGCTGCGCTACCGTCGAGGACGCGCCATCGAGCTCCACCGGCAAGAGTAAGAAGACAATGGCAGCTCCGCCAACGACCAAGAAGGTGTCCGCCAAGGAGGACGGCACTGATGGTACCTTCACCATCAGTGCCACTCTCGACCCCAAATAGGAAAGCGCGCTCGTTGCTTTCTTGCGGGCGAATGTCGATGTGTTTGCCTGGCAACCATCTGACATCCCCGGCATTCCCAGGAAAGTGATTGAGCACCACCTCGCCGTCTGTCCTCACGCGCGGCCCATCAAGCAGAGAGTCAGGAAGCAAGCGGTGGAGCGCCAAGAGTTCATCGCAGAAGAGATCAAGAAGCTGGAAGCGGCAGGCCTCGTCAGAGGTGTGCTCCATCCGACGTGGTTGGCTAATCCTGTTGTCGTGCGCAAAGCAAACGGGAAATGGAGGCTTTGCATCGACTTTACTGATGTTAACAAAGCTTGTCCCAAAGATCCCTTTCCCTTGCCGCGCATTGACCAGATTGTTGACTCCACGGACGGATGTGACCTGCTTTCATTTCTTGACACATACTCAGGATACCATCAGATCTTCATGGCTAAAGAAGACGAGGAGAAGACCGCGTTCATCACTCCATGTGGCACGTACTGTTTCGTCTGGATGCCTTTCGGTTTGAAGAATGCTGGTTCAACGTTTGCGAGGGTTGTCCATACCTCTTTTGAGCCACAGATCCACAGAAATGTGGAAGCCTACATGGATGACATAGTGGTCAAAAGCAGGGACAGGGCAACCCTGATTCAAGATTTAGAAGATACCTTCACAAACTTGCGCAGGATCAGCCTCAAGCTCAACCCCGAGAAGTGGGTGTTTGGAGTCCCTTCCGGCAAGCTTCTCGGGTTCTTCGTGTCTCAGCGAGGAATCGAAGCCAACCCAGACAAGATCAAGGCCATCGAGCAGATTGAAGCACCAACACGCGTCAAGGATGTACGAAGGCTTGCCGGCTGCGTCGCGGCTCTCAGCAGGTTTATTTCCAAGTCTGCAGAACGCGCCCTGCCATTTTTCAAAGTTTTGAAAAAGGCGGGTCCAGTGAAATGGACTCCGGAAGCGGAGGCTGCGCTGCAAGGCTTGAAGAAATACCTATCCTCCGCCCCAATACTTGTCGCGCCTAAACCACAAGAGAAGTTGCTGTTGTACCTGGCGGCAACCAATCAAGTGGTTAGTGCTGCATTAGTAGCGGAGAGGGAGGCAGATGATGAGCCAGCAACCGCGGCAAGCACGTCCAGCGACAAGCAGGGGGCTTCCCCGACAAGCTCTGGCCCCGACAAGGATGATTCTGCGCAGGAGCAAGTGGAGGTGCATAAGAAGAAAATGGTGCAGCGCCCAGTTTACTTTGTCAGCTCCCTTCTGCAGGGGGCTAGGTCAAGGTACTCTGGTGTGCAGAAATTGCTTTTCGACCTTCTCATGGCCTCGAGAAAGCTGCGCCATTACTTCCAAGCAAATGAGATTACAGTTGTCACCCGCTTTCCGCTGAAGAGGATACTGCAGAATCAAGAAGCAACAGGCAGGATTGTCGAGTGGGCGCTGGAACTGTCGAGCTTCGGTCTCAAGTTCGAGAGCACCTCGACTATCTAAAGCAGAGCCTTGGCGGAGTTCATAGCGGAGTGGACACCGATGCTAGACGAAGAAATCCCAGAGACGAGCATCCCCGCCAAAGAAGCAAGCAAAGAGTGGCTGATGTATTTTGATGGTGCCTTCTCGCTGCAAGGCGCCGGTGCTGGCGCGTTGCTTATCACGCCCACCGGAGAGCACCTCAAGTACGTAGTCCAGATGCACTTCCCCAAGGAACAAGCAACCAACAATACTGCTGAGTATGAAGGTCTGCTCGCCGGTCTCAGGATCGCGGCAGAACTTGGGATCAAGAAGCTCATTGTTAGGGGTGACTCGCAGCTTGTCGTCCACCAAGTGAACAAAGATTACCAGAGTCCGTTGATGGAAGCGTACGTTGATGAAGTGAGGAAGCTAGAAGAGCGCTTTGACGACCTGCAAATGGAACACATTCCAAGAGCTGAGAACGACATCGCTGATGGCCTGTCAAAGTGCGCAGCATTTAAGTTACCTGTGGAACCAGGAACCTTTGTGCTCAAGTTGACTCAGCCATCTGTGACACCATCAACCGGACAGAGCAAGAAGAGGAAGTTGGTCTCCGGTGACTATCTTCCGGCAGAGCTCCCCGGAGCCGCCGCCAAGAAGGTCCCCAAGATCGACGCCAAGAGCGCTGAGGAGCCGTCTGCTCCGGCAAACCCCAGGGTTTGTTCCGTAGAAGCAGGCGCTCCCGACAAGTTTTGCCCCGGCAGGCTTGCCGGGGAACGTCGAGCTCCGGCTGAGCCCCAGATCCTCGCCGTAGAAGCGGACGTTCCCGCAGCAGCAGATGTGCCTTCAGTCCTTGTTGTCAAGCCACAGGCTCCAGCATGGGCGCAGCAGACTGTCCATTTCCTCCAGAACGGAGAACTTCCCGAAGAACAAGAAGAAGCGGAAAGAGTAGCCCGGCGCTCGAGTATGAACCAGTTCGTCGACAACACGTTGTACGGAAGAGGGCGCAACGGTGTGAAATTGAAGTGTATTTCCCGGGAAGACGGACAGAAGCTGTTGGCAGAGATACATGGAGGCATATGCGGTCACCACATTGGCGCAAGAGCACTTGCCGGCAAAGCGTTCCGGCAAGGTTTCTTCTGGCCAACAGCCCTCCAGGATGCAACTGCACAAGTAACCAAGTGTGAAGCATGCTAGTTCCATTCCAAGCAGATACTCCAGCCAGCTCAAGCTCTCCAGACGATCCCTTTATCCTGGCCATTTTTGGTCTGGGGGCTCGACATCCTTGGCCCCTTCCCCCGAGCTGTCGGGGGCTTTGAGTACTTTTACGTCACAATCGACAAGTTCACAAAGTGGCCGGAAGTGGAACCAGTGAGGAAGGTGACAGCACAGTCAGCAGTCAAGTTCTTCAGGTCGATTGTTTGCCGCTTCGGGATCCCCAACAGCATCATCACCGACAACGGTATGCAGTTCACGAGCCGCGCCTTCATGCAATACGTCCAAGATCTCGATGCCAAGGTCTGCTTCGCTTCTGTTGCTCACCCCAGGAGCAACGGTCAAGCGGAGAGGGCCAATGCCGAAGTGCTGCGCGGGCTCAAGACCAGAACTTTCGACAGGCTGCACAAGTGCGGAAGAAACTGGATCGAGGAGCTGCCACTGGCCAGACACCATTTGCTCTAGTCTATGGAGCAGAAGCAGTTACCCCCACGGAACTCGTATACGGGTCACCTCGAGTGCTCGCTTATGATGAGCTTGAGCAAGAGAGGCTGCGTGAAGATGACGCGCTGCTCCTTGAGGAAGATCGTCTTCAGGCTGCTATGCGAGCCTCTCACTACCAGCAAGCTTTGCGTCGCTACCATAGCCGCAAAGTTAAAGCCAGAAGCTTCGAGGAAGGCGACCTTGTTCTTCGGTGCGCTCTGTCCGCCAAGAATCATAACAAGTTGACGCTGAAGTGGGAAGGCCCTTACCGGGTGAGACGAGTCACGAGGCCCGGCGCTGTCCGCCTCGAGACCGAAGATGGCACTCCGGTGAGCAACTCCTGGAATATTGAGCATCTTCGTAAGTTTTACCCGTAAGGCGCGGTTGTCGGGCCCCGCCCGGCAACCAACCTTTTGTACAAGTCTTGCCGCTGTTGCATGTAATCCTTTGTACAAAGCCATGCGCAGACCCTGAGCAGCAGTAAATGAAGCGCTGGCGCCCTAAGTTTTAGCATGCATGCTGAGTCGAGTCTCGTCCTTGGTTAGGGTTGATAGTGCCTAACAGCTGCTAACCCCTAGCTTAGAGGTCGAGTCTGCGTCCTTTTTCCTGTTCTTTCGTTTCCTTTGGTTCGCAGGGTTTTGCATATCCTAGCCAGACCGCTTAAGGACGAAGAAGAGAAGAAGGGCGAACCAGCATCTGGTCCCCGGTGAACGAGTGTTGCCGGGGGCTGCAAGCACAAAGATTCGCCCGCGACAAGCCAAAGTTGCCGGGGGCTGCATTCCCTGATAAGTCTTTCATCCCTTGTCATGCATTCTCTTATGGACTGAGGAATGCGTAAACCTTGTTCCTTCCTAAAAAGCTGTCGTGCTCCCTTAACTCTGGGCCCCAGAGCGCGTTCCTGGGGCCAGTTTCGGTAGTAGCCGCGGCGACAAAGGAACGGAATGAGGAGCCCGAACCCGCCTCATCCCTGCCTCCGCCAAAGGCGTGAGGAAGGTCGAGTGGCGCGGGTAGACGGCAGGGCCTGTTGCCGGGCAAAGAACTTTCTATCTTAACGATGTAAAGGATCCGCTCCTTGGCGTGGGTTTTACCCGCGAGACAAATGGCCCGGCAAACATCCCCTTTTCATTAAAAACATTCCGCTCAGGTACAGTTCAGAGGGAATGAAAGACATGAAAGATGGGATTGCAAGTTTTAAACACAACTAAGGCCCGAGGTCTTACAGATTGAAAAAAGATAAGATGCCCGTAATCCCTTTATTGTCTCTCTCCTCAGGAGGTAGGACAAGGAGGCGAAAAGGGCAAAAGGGGCGCCTAGGCGAGCTATGGGTGGCAGAAGACACCAACAGAACGCCCCGGGGGCCGGCTGAAATCTGGACGGTGAAAACGGCGCCGGAAGCAGGGCTCGACGAGGCGGCAGGACGTCAGCACGCAGTCGAGGGCATCTAGCCCTCGTACTCCGAGTTGACGGCCTTGCCGCCAGCCCTCTTCCTCTTCCGCAGCCTCCCTACGCCAGCCGCCAAGGAGACGACCCCAGGAAGCTCAAGGAGTCGGCGACACGGATGATGGGGTCGCCGGTGCCATGCGGAGCCGCGACCGACGCCTAGTCGGACCCGTCATCCCGACGACCGCTACCCTCGTCGTCGCTGTCGCTCCCCTCCTCGTCACTCTCGCTTGAGGAGGAGCCTTCGCTGTCGGAGGAGCTATCCACGCAGCATCGGGCCCGGGTCCCGAAGTCCCCGAAGTCCTTGACGGAGAGGAGGTCGCCCTCCATCAACTTAAAATGGAGGGTGAACCCCTCCATCAAGCTGTGGATACGGGCGAGCGTCTTCCACCCTCGACCAAGATACATCACGCCGGGGGCTGGGGACTCGACGTGGACCCACGTGCCGTTGATCTCGCAGCCCCTCATGCGCAGTCTTAGCGTCTCGGGTTGTTCCATCTCCATCACGCTCGCGAAGGGAGCCGGGAGACGGAGGCGACGACGAGGCGCCCGGCGCAGCCTGATGAAGAACTCGCAAGGGTCGTCCCCGATGTGGACCGCCGTGAGAAGGGGAGCTGCTGGCAGAGGCGAGGCCGGCGCGTCGCCCCGTCCGCCTCGTCCACGGCCTCGTCCACGACCTCGCCCCCTTCCCCTTCCCCTTATGGTTGGCTCTGCCACCGCGGGTGCAAGGGGAGGAGGGGCGCGTTGCCTAGCGGCGACCCTCGCAGCCACCGATGAAGGATCAGGATTCCCTTTCTCCATGGCGAATGGAGAGAGGGGATCAGAAGCTGAAGAGAAGCAAAGATGGAGGAGTGTGGGTTTTCGTCACCCCCCCCTATTGCTCTTTATAAAGGAGTAGGGTGGGGGCTCGACCGCCCCGCTCGGCCAATCAAGACGCAGGAAGGGCAGGCGACTGGGACCGGCCTGCTGCCTCGGCCCGGTTTCCTGCCTCCACCGTCCGCGACCCCAGGTGCATGGGAGCCGCGTGGCTGGCGTGCAAGACCGAGGCGACGGCTGAGGTGACCTCCCCTCGCCCCGTGATCGTGGGGAGCGGACGCCTCGGAAATCGTGCCTCGGCCCCGTCCAGCAAACGAGACGCGCCTCCACGCCTCCCTCCACTTATGGAGATAGCGCGAACCGTCCCCCTTTGTTGCGACGTGACGCATGCCCGCGGGGCTCAGCCCCGCGCACGCCGCCCACGTCACGCACGCCTCTCCCCATGATGCCGCATTTGACGCGTGCCGTTCGGGGAGGACGTGGTGGACGCAGAAGAAGATGCAGCGTGACCCAGGCCGCGCGTGCCCTTGCACTGTTTTGGGCCAGGCCCAACAGCGCTCGGCACCGTGTATGGCCCAGGCCCGGGGGCTCCTGTCGGTGTACTAAAGTAGGGGTACCTTAGTACCCCGAACTTGTGCACGGGAAGTCGTAGCACCCCGCGGCAAGGCTTTCCAGGCGATCGCCAAAACTCTCCATGGCCCCTTTTTGGGCCATCCAAGAACAAAGGAGTTAAGCCAAGGCCCCAGCAGGAGGAGCCTGCCGGGAAGGCCACCCGAAGAGAGCAAGGCCCCGGCAAGAGGAGTTTGCCGGGAAGGCCGCTCGAAGCACAAGGCCCCGGCAAGAGGAGCTTGCCGGGAAGGCCGACCGAGGCACGACAAGATACTTGCTGCGACGCGCCCCGCGTCCTGGCAAGGACCGATGAGCGACAAGCTCCCGAGCGCGACAAGGCACCAACCGCGGCAAGGCGCTTGTGCTGCAAGTCACCACCCCGCGCCTGCGCTCCAGCTCATCCACCCACGCATCGCTCTGGGGCCATTCCAGGCGTACGTGGCGAGAGGCTGCGCAGCCAGGGGCATGCGGTGGCGAAGCAACGCTGACAGAGTAGCCATCGTGGCAAACGGTGGCGCTCCTGACGGTCCCTTTTCTGCACTGTTTGGGCGACCCAGACGGGCATTTAATGCCCTTGTCCCCTGCCATCAGAGTTAGGTATGATAGCACTGTGCAAAAAGTTGTACCCAACACAGTGTTTTCCTGTTTTACCCCCGCCTACGTTGCCACCTGTGGGTAACCCCTTGCACATATAAAAGGAGGCCCCATGCGCAACGGGAGGGGGGAAGGAAGCCATTCACGCTCGGTCTCGCCAGCAGCTCGCGTGTACTGTAGCACCACACACTCCTGAGCAAGAACACAATACAAAACCACAAAGCAGCAGTAGGGTTTTACGCATCCGTGCGGCCCGAAGCTGGGTAAACCCCTTGTGTGCATCGCCTCGATCCGCTCTTCGCGCGACCTCTACCCCCCGCCGAACCAAGAAAGGGGCTCGGTCCCCATAGGCAGATTTCCCCCAACACTTGATAACCCACAAGTATAGGGGATCGCAACAGTTTTCGAGGGTAGAGTATTCAACCCAAATTTATTGATTCGACATAAGGGGAGCCAAAGAATATTCTCAAGTATTAATAGTTGAGTTGTAAATTCAACACACCTGGATAACTTAATATCTATAGTAAAGTATTTAGTAGCAAAGTAGTATGGAAGTAACGGTAACAATGGCAAAAGTAACAGTAGCAGCTTTGTAGTAATTGTAACAGTGGCAACGGAAAAGTAACTAAGCAAAGAGCAATATGTGAAAAGCCCATAAGCATTGGATCGGTGATGGAGAATTATGCCGGATGCGATTCCTCATGCAATAGTTATAACATAGGGTGACACAGAACTAGCTCCAATTCATCAATGTAATGTAGGCATGTATTCCGAATATAGTCATACATGCTTATGGAAAAGACTTGAAGGGCATATTTTGTCCTACCGTCCCGTGGTAGCGGGGTCCTATTGGAAACTAAGGGATATTAAGGCCTCCTTTTGATAGAGTACCGTACCAAAGCATTAACACTTAGTGAATACATGAACTCCTCAAACTAAGGTCATCACCGGTAAGTATCCCGATTATTGTCACTTCGGGGTTAACGGATCATAACACATAGTAGGTGACTATAGACTTGCAAGATAGGATCGAGAACTCACATATATTCATGAAAACATAATAGGTTCAGATCTGAAATCATGGCACTCGGGCCCTAGTGACAAGCATTAAGGATAGCAAAGTCATAGCAACATCAATATCACAACATAATGGATACTAGGGATCAAACCCTAACAAACTAACTCGATTACATGGTAAATCTCATCCAACCCATCATGGTCCAGCAAGCCTACGATGGAATTACTCACGCACGGCGGTGAGCATCATGAAATTGGTGATGGAGGAAGGTAGATGATGACGATGGCGATGGATTCCCCTTTCCGGAGCCCTAAACGGACTCCAGATCAGCCCTCCCGAAAGATATTAGGGCTTGGCGGCGGCTCCGTATCGTAAAACACAATGAATCCTTCTCTCTTATTTTTTTTCTCCCCGAACGTGAATATATATAGTTGGAGTTGAGGTCGGTGGAGCACCAGGGGGCCCACGAGACAGGGAGCACGCCCAGGGGGGTAGGCGCGCCCCCCACCCTCGTGGACAGGGTGTGGGCCCCCTGGCCTTGATTCTTTTGCTAGTATTTTTTTATTAATTCCAAAAATATTCTCCGTGAAGTTTTAGGTCATTCCGAGAAATTTTATTTCTGCACAAAAATAACACCATGGCAATTCTGCTGAAGACAACGTCAGTCCGGGTTAGTGCCATTCAAATCATGCAAGTTAGAGTCCAAAACAAGGGCAAAAGTGTTTGGAAAAGTAGATACGATGGATACGTATCAATGTGCCTTCTATAACTTCCTTGGCTCCGTGAACTGTCGTTTATTCGCGAGCACTAGCTAACACACTCTGCTGACTTCTTTTATTTGTCCTCCTTCTTTGAGTTATGTGGTTTCTAGTCCTCGCCAGTCAACATTTCGTGTTGAAGTGCCATGTGAAAGATATTTAACTTGATCTCTCCTCCGGCCACCAAATATGGAGCATCGTGTGGCTTGTGGTCTCCTCCTGTCATCAAATATGGAGCATCGTGCTTCCTACCGTAGCCATGTTCATGACATTTCAACAGGCATGGAGAAATTGGCATGTGGCCTTCAACCACGTGCACTCAACAAAATGCTGACATGTAGCAAATGATAAACAGCCAACCTCAGTTGTGGATGGTTAGATCTCCTTGTGGTATCAACCTATCACATCTCGTCCTCTATTGTGAATCCCTAACCTGTACATGCTCAAATTTTGGGCTCCCATCGCTTTAAAAGATTGTAACCATGAATTTTGTGGAGTATATTAAGTTTAGGTAGGTAATTGTGTTTTCCTATTTGGCGCTTGACACGCTGGTTAACGCGGTAACCATAGCCAACGCCTATGCATCATGTACGGTAGTTCCTATATGGGTCGGCCCATTTTTTCCTCATCGATTTTGAAACCCTCTAGATGGTTCCACTCATTTTTTTCTAGGATGGGTTTTCTCTGGTTTTTCCGTGATGTGTCTTGTTTGGTTTTTCTTTTTTTTAATTATTTTTATTTTATTTCAAATTCATGATTTTTGTCAATTCACAAAAAATTGCAAATTCATGATTTCTTTCTCAAATTCGTGGACCTTGTTTCAAATTCATGAACATTTTTAAATTCCTACATTTTTTCAAATTTAGGAAAAAATTTATATTATTAGATTTTATATTGTTGTTCAAATTCGTGGACCTTTTTAAAATTCCAAACTTTTTACAATTGTGAATTTTTTCAAATTCACAAATATTTTTTAAATCTAGGATCATGTTTTTAAATCTGTGAAATTTTTTAGATTTGCAAACTTTTTCAAATGTTCGATTTCTTCTCAATTTCCTGACCTTTTTTTCAAATTCGTGAACTTTTTCCAATTTATTGATTTTTCTAAAATTCTGAATAATTTTATATTCATGAACATTTTTCAAATTTGAGAACTTTTTTCCAAATTCACAAAACTTTTCAAATTCATGAACATTTTTTAAATGAATGAACCTTTTTTCAAGTCCACTATTATTATTCAAAAGTCAATGGTCAACGGTTAACCTATGAGCCATGGGGAGACCACTGAACTTGCGAGCAGCTCACGTTGTTGGGCTGTCCCATGTGAGTTAGGCGCATGAGCGCTGTGTCACTATCTAGCGCAAAGAGCGCCAAGGAGGAGGTCTCATGCAATTGCCCCTTCTTTGCAATGTAGTTGAAAATTCCAAAATTCAATTTATGTTTTTGGATAAAGTAGTCCATTATTAAGGTAGGTTTTTCTAGACTAGCTAATAGTTATATTGATGTTGTGAAGAGTCAATGCTACATCTAGTGGACTGTTTGAAAAGTAGGGAATAACTAGTGTAGAAAGTCCAAAAGTGTTAGGTCAACTCCAACGCGGATCACCAAACATCCCGCCGATGTTTGATCTGGCCCATACAGATAATTTGGCCATGTAATGGTGGTCGCTAAAATTGTCCAGACCGGTCCGAATGTATGAAATCCCATAAATCGGCACCAAACTGAGGGGAGGTTTCGGGAGTCCAAACGTCCTCAACGTTGGACTCCAACACCCTGGACCCACCCAAAACCGAACCGGAGCCTGCACATTGTCACAATCATGCCCGTCATCCCAGGCGACAGCCCGCCCATCCTGCTGCCTCCGCCACGATCGTTGTCGCCCCTCTCCTGTTCTGCCATCCACCGCCGTGATGGAGATGTTAGAGGAGTCAAAGATGATGTTCGTTGTCCTGCAGGACCCGGACCTAATGGAGGTCTCGTCCGTGCTACACCAAGGCTGGTGCATCAAGGCGAAGAAGAAGGCAAACAAAACGGTGGGAGATGGTTAGGCCGTAGCTCATCCTCGAAAGCCAAAGAAGGTGGTGAAGAAGCCAGTGCTGCCTGGTCAATCGCAACTCTGACTCTCCCAGTTGAAGCTTCCCAACACCTCGGTACGCCCGACATGCATAAATCACTGCAATAGTCCGTGGCCTCTTTTGCCTCTAGTTGTTGAGCGTTGTTCTCTGTCAACCTAAAAAACAACTACTTCATGGAGCAATCACCGATAATTGTCTAGTCGCAAAATCCAATTATGGATCTTTCGTCAGTCAGTGTTCGCTCACTGTTTTCCAAAATAACTCAACAAAGTGCGATGGCAACAAATGATGAGGCTACGATAAACATTATCCACGACGGAGGCGGCTACGAAAACGGACAAGTGGATGACTCCTAGCCGAAGTAGTAGGCGCTGTCGGACACGTAGAAGGTGTACACCAAGAAACTCTACTTTGAGCCAGAGGACCACTAGCCTCTGGGCGCCGACCCAAAGAAGAAGAGTAGGGGATCAGCATACTACAACAAGGAGGATGAGTTGATTTGTGAGGTGTGGTTTGCCACTAGTGTGGACCCGTTCATGACACAGGGCGAAAGGGCATGAAATTTTGGTAAAGTGTGTATGATTGGTTTCATGAGAAAAAAAACTAAAACCCTGTCGTATGTAACTAATACATGATTGCAATATGAAGTCTCTAGGTGATCAATGACACATTATTCAAGAGGCCACCAACAAGTTCCGTGACTTCTTCAAACAGGTGATAACCGACAACTTAGTTTGGTGGCAATTCAAGACTTGTAATTTTTGTGGCTTGTTGCTCTATGTGGTGGTTATTTGATTGACTTTCTCAATTTTGTAAGTTATTTACCATGCCATTGTCTTCCTTTGATAGCCTGGTGAGTGCATGTTGAACCACAAGTCAGAGAACAAGCACTTCACAATTATGAATTATTGGATATGAAGTTGAATGAGCAAAGCAAGTGGCTTGCCTATGTTGCTAATTCTGTCAAGACCACCATGGCCAATGAAGATGAAGATGATGATCCAAAGAAAAGATGTGGTTGCTCTGGTCAAAAGGCCAAGGAATAAGGGAGGAAGTGGGAGGTGGAGAAGGAGAAGCGAGAAGGGGCGACAGCCAAGATGACGGAGAAGCTCGTAACATCATGGTCAAAAAAGAGGAGGCATATGTCAAGCGCTATGAGGTCAAGGAGGACAAGAAGATGGAGAGGTTTGGCTTGTCAGCAATTTCAACATACTCCCTCTTACCCCCTCTTTTCACATGCGTGGTAAGAAGGTAAGAGTTAATCAAACCCAGTGCTTAATGCAATCAACAACTCAAATCTACTTCCCTAAAAAAACTCAAATCTACTTTATACTCTTACCTCTCATGTGAAAATGGGAGGTAAGAGGTAGCATGTTAAAAAAACCTCCTTGCTTGTTCATGGACATGCAAAACAAGAAGTTCAAACTCGAGGAGAAGGAGCTTATGATGAACACCACTTTTGAGGAATCCAAGATGGTGTCCGTGAAGGCAACAAACTTGGATCCAAATGCACCGAAGTTTGCACAAGACTACTATGCTACCATGTTGAAGCGCTTTGCAAAAATGGCGGATGAAAAGGAGGCCAAAAATTGGGGCCTTTGGCATGGATAATCGACCAGGAGCTTTGGGGGTTGATGGATGTAAATACTTGTTGAACATCCAAAGCTTTTGGTTGTGATTGCATATGTTTGCAACTATTTAAATGCATGATTTTTTACTATTGATCTAGATATCCATGTCAAACGAAGGAGGCCAAACAAGGGACAAGTCTGTGGATATTTGATGTCCTCCATTTGATGATCCACATTGGAGTTGCCCTTACCGTTCTCTCTATGATCAAGTTAGCGAGTGATGGCCAGAAAGAATTCATCTTATTATTTGCCTTTGCTGAACTTTTTTTTGCGCATGTGCCTTTGTTGAACTCTGGTGAAACATATATTATATATGCTTGATTCCTTACCATTTAATTAACTTCTCATGATTATGCGTCTGAGGAGGAAGCATCATCCCTAGAGTACCACATGCACTTCACGAGGCATGCCTATATATGAACTAAGAGCCCTAGAGTACCACATGCACTTCACGAGGCATGCCTATATATGTAAAACTAACAACATATTTAGCAGATCCCTTAAAAGGCTCAAAACTGTAAATAACCGTTGCTTTGCGGTTTTGGGCGGAAAAAATGTCCATTGCAGATCCCGGAAAACGGCCCGTACAGGAACGAATTATCCAGGCCCTCCTAAATAAACCTCGTGCCCAAGATATCCATTTTGGAGGTGATTTCTAGGGTGAATTAAAAGCCATGAGATGGTTGGCAGGAGGGAAATTTCAAGCCAACCGTCACCGGACCAGCACCAGACTCACTGGAGTCCAGCAAAATTTCACCAAGGTGCTTCGATTCTGCCCAAAACCCTTCAATTTCCAGAGACCAACCCCGATTCCGACCGACTTTGGTCAATTCCGGCATAGGAGCAGGAGCTCAGGCGACCGGGTGGGTGGGGGCAGCGCAGGGGAGGTTGGGTGCTAGCTCGAAGGCGACCGGTCAGGGCGCGGGGGCGAGCAGCCAGACAAATCCGCGGATGCGTCAGTAAGGGAGAGGGGTGGAGCCGCGGGTGCACGCTGGGAGGCGACCGGCCGGGCGCAATGTAACATCCCAATTTTCAATTTGCATATCATATTTTATTTGCATTTTGGTTGTGATCCCAGAAATCATAAGCAACTCAACGACCAACGGAGAGAGTTGGAGGTTTCACTAAATTTACATATATGATGTTTTTTTTTTCAAATTTGAAAAGAGGATCATTTTGATTTTCATATTTTCCCTCCAAATTATTTCCAATAACAAAAATATATGAGAGGGGATAATATGAATTCTTCAAACAGAGGGGAAATATTGGAGAAGAAACTTTAAAATAAATTACTATTTTATTTGCTATTTTTATTTGAATTTGAGAAAAAATTCATTTATGAAAATTGCATTTTTAGTCCAGAAAAATGTTCATCTTCTCCTAAATATTACGTTTGGACGGTGAATATTGTTTCTGGAGTTTTAGATTTTTTTATATTTTATTAGGATTTTTGTTTGCGGTGAAATTTATTTTAATTTAAAAAAGTTCCTGAGCCGGCCCAGCCGAGCCGGACCACGGCCCAGCCGAGCACCACCGCCTTCCTCACGCACGCGTCGCCGCGTGACCAAGCCAGACTGCGCCGTCGCCTTCCTCACGCACGCGTCGCCGCCTGACCAAGTCGGACCCCGGCTGGATGTCCGCCTCGCCGCCGCCCCGCTTGCCCATCCCGCAAGCCGGACTCGCATCCCTTTATATGCCGCCGCCATCCCCCCTCTCCCTCCACCAAACACGCAGCCCTGCTGTCGCAGCCAAGTCGCCGCCCCGCGCCGCAGTTTGCCGTCGCCCGCGCCGCCGCCGCTGCCCCGCGCCGCCACCCGCGCCGCGTCGCCGCTGCAGCTGCCACCCGCGCCGCCCCACATCGCAGCCCTGCCGGCGTGTCGTTTGTCGGAGCCACCGCCGTCCGGATCCGCCGCCAGTTTTCTGTCGAAAACTGTCGAACCGATAAAAACCGTGAAAACCCGCCCAGTTTTTTTCGGTTATTCGTTTAGATAGGTTTTCTTTAGGTTCGCTAGTTAGCGAACGTCCACCCATTTCCCTCTATTAGAGAACAAGTTCGTTCGTTAGTTTCTGTTAACGAACGCTCGTTCGTTAGGTTTTTCCTTTTTAGTTTTATTTTCGGCCAAGGACCTATCCGTGAATACTTTTCTTACAGTCTAGTCCCTGAACTTCAAACCCTCGTTACTTTTTGCTCGTTTGTCCATATCCAGTGAAACCAATGCCAAAATCTTTGTCTTGTTCCCCTATGTCCAGATAATCAACTTGAACATGGTTTTGACAAATTAAAATTTGGTTTCAAGCAGATTCGAATTCGAACTTCTTTTGATCGTAGTTTGAGTTTCGTAGCTCCGATTCGATTGATTTTTTTTGCAAATCGAATCTCTTCACTTGGATATCCTGTTCAGATCTTTTCTCTTGGTTTTACTTTTGCATCTTATACTTGAGTGCTTATGTATGTTATTATTTGTTAATGATAGAGTTTTCGGAGTGCGAAGCGTGCTACTACGAATCTCTAGGGCTTTCTGAATGTCAGCAAGGCAAGTAACACTTTGATCATATTCCCTTTATTACCCAGTTTTTATGCATTAGTTTCAATCCTCAAACATTGCATGAGTAGGATTTGATTAACATGTGGGTATTGGGAAGTAGTTGATGAGGTATCACCTATTGTCCTATATCAAACCCTGGGTATTTACTACGTTATGCTTATACTGCTATGCTATGCTATGCTCGTAGACGTGGTTTGGTTTTGAGAGAATTCATGGAAGATGTGAGAAATTATTGTTAACTAAGGTTTAACTTAAGGTGGCTACTTTAAAACACATCTGGGTGGCTTGGTTTGTGGGCACCTCGGGAATCCAGTGTTGTCCAAGGAGATACTGGGGGTATCCGTGTGATTTTCCTATGGTTTGCCACCCAGGCTCAAAGGGATCATTATGTTATTCATGCTGGAATCTTCCGTGTGCAGCCACAAGCCATTATGGACTCTGGCACAGTTGAGTATGTTGTGTGACCTCTTACAGTGATAGACTAGCGGATGTAGGGGATCTAGGTGGTATTGTCTACCCGTCGTAACGAGTTAACGCTTCTGAAAGACTGTGTCTCGGTCATCCGTTTCTCAAACATCATGTAGTGCAAGAAATAAAACGGAGGAGCTCGAGTCTTGTGGGAAAAAGTGCGCAAACCTCTGCAGAGTGTACAAACTAATCATGGTTAGTCGTGTCCCCGGTTATGGACATCTTGAGTATCTGGTGCTTGAATTATTATGTTGATCTCATCACTTTACTTAATTAATTTTTTTGGGTTATTAACTTTTAATTGGGATTGAGTTGGGGTTACCATACTCAATGTTTTCAACCAACTTTGTAGTTAAATAAAACATATTCCTTTGTTGTAGGGAAAAAACTAGCTTTTTGCAAAAGATAACCATAGAGCCTCCACCAGCCATATATGCATGTAGTGATAGCTGGTACTTGTTCATTGCTCTGTAGTGTTATCTTGGCAGCATATTCCATGTGCTGACCTACACAGGCTTGATGACCCACAAGTATAGAGGATCTACCGTAGTCCTTTCCATAAGTAAGAGTGTCGAACCCAACGAGGAGCAGAAGGAGATGATAAGCGGTTTTCAGCAAGGTATTCTCTGCAAGTACTGAAATAAGTGGTAACAGATAGTTTTGTGATAAGATAATTTGTAACGAGCAACAAGTAACAAAAGTAAATAAATTGCAGGGTGCACTACTAGGAAAAGGCCCTCTAATGGCGCACCAGTTTTGCCTACTAATGGCGCATCACAGGTGCGCCATTAGTGTCACGCCACTAGTATTAAATACTAATGGCGCACCTCTGGTGCGCCATTAGTATCTGGTATACTAATGGCGCACCACACAGTGCGCCATTAGTATAGAACACCATGCGCCATTAGTATGCCTCCCAGGGGCCATATTTAACCATGTGCTTTGGCATACTAATGGCGCACTGATGGTGGATGCGCCATTAGTATACTTGGCATACTAATGGCGCACTGTTTGGTGATGCGCCATTAGTATACTTTGGCATATTAATGGCGCACTCTGTGGTGATGCGCCATTAGTATGAATATTAGGTTTTATTTTTTTTACTTTTCTGATTTTTGCACAGGTTACAAAATATATTATTTGACAGAATATAGACAACAACACACAGCAACAGCAGATTCATTGAATACAATAGAAGATTAGTCTCCGAATACAATTCATCATATTAGTCTCTGAATTCAAAAGACCGAACAAAGATAAAACATTACAAGTCTCGAGACCGCGAGTATCGAGTTTGTCTTCACATTACAAGTCGATATCGATCATCTAAACTACCATCACATAGAAGAGAGTTGCGGTCATCACGATGAGCATCATCGCGATGAAACTGGTCTTCATCCGGTTCCTCCAACGCTCCCTCCTCTCTCCCGATAGATAGCGGGCATATCTAGATTTCGCCTCCGCCCTAGTGGTGTACCCTTTGTAACTTTTACCGCTAAAACGGTGAACCTGTCTCCGACACTCCTCCCAGTCGTCATAGACTCCGGGAACCTTACCCTTGTACACGACATACGATGGCATCTCTATGCACAAGCCACACAACAGACAATACATACACAAGCAATGTATAAGTATGCAACAAAAGGATCGGAAGAGAAAAGCAAGACATTAATAGCACGATTCATGGTCCTACTAATAAATAGCATCGATTACATCTAAGTTGAACGACTGTCCAAACCAAAGAGACATACAATTCATTAAAGTTTAATTACAACATGAGCCAATCAATGTTTCAGAACTACACATCACTACTTTCGACTCGACTCATGGGACAGGAGCGTGGATGAAGCCGCCGTCTGTCGTGATGGTCATGAAATCACGAGCGTTGTCATCCTGCATTTGTAGCATTCCGTCTATCTCACTGTTGGATGGTTGATGTCTGAGGAAGAACTGCCCCGAGGTATGAAGGACATTGTCGGTGTGAAAACCGGCTGATCTCGGGTAGGGGGTCCCGAACTGTTCATCTAGGCGGATGGTAACAGGAGACGAGGGACACAATATTTTACCCAGGTTCGGGCCCTCTTGATGGAGGTAAAACCCTACGTCCTGCTTGATTAATATTGATGATATGGGTAGTACAAGAGTAGATCTACCACGAGATCAAGGAGGCTAAACCCTAGAAGCTAGCCTATGGTATGATTGTTGTATGTTGGATTCTGTCCAACGGACTAAAACCCTCCGGTTTATATAGACACCGGATAGGGTTAGGGTTACACAAAGTCGGTTACAATGGTAGGAGATCTGAATATCCGCATCGCCAAGCTTGCCTTCCACGCCAAGGAAAGTCCCCTCCGGACACGGGACGAAGTCTTCAATCTTGTATCTTCATAGTCCAGGAGTCCGGCTGATGGTCTAGTCTGGCTATCTGGACACCCCCTAATCCAGGACTCCCTCAGTAGCCCCTGAACCAGGCTTCAATGACGACGAGTTCGGCGCGCAGATTGTCTTCGGCATTGCAAGGCGGGTTAGTTCTTCATAAAAGTTTGTAAACACTAAGGGTAGTGTCCGGCTCTGCAAAATAAGTTTCCACATATTGCCATAGAGAGAATAATAATAACACAAATCCAATCTGCTGACGCATTCCGTAGCGTGACATCACACTACGGCTAAGCCTTTATTTGAATCGTTTTTACCCCCACCTCAGCGTATTTTGCGAGGCGGTTGCCTTGGCACGTCTTGTTAAAGTAGAGATCGTGTCCCCTTTATTTACGGGATTCTCATCAATACGGACGTGGGTAACCCAATCGTGCCCGTTAGTATGTTTTCTCGATTAAAGGCGAGTCCCAAACGGTTACGGGGAGGGCCCTTGGTATTCAACCTCTTATAAAGAGACCAAGGCCTTACTCCTTTTCAATCTCAAACAAGTTCGCCCGTCGCCTCGAGTTCCATCACTCTAGGCTCCAGATTCCAGGCGCTCGGACCTTCGACAATGTCCGGTTCCGACCTTCGAGGCTGATGGATGCCCTCCTCCGTCACGGAGGAAGACGTGTTGAAGTTGAGAGAAGCCAAGTTCTTAACCGGCGAAATTTCGCATAGGTTGCCTGCTCAAGGGCAGGCCATTCCCAGTCCCCAGCCTGGTGAGAGCGTGGTGTTCGTGTCTCATTTCCTTCGGGGGTTAGGCTTCCCAATGGATCCCTTCGTGAGGGGGCTGATGTTCTACTATGGGCTGGAATTCCATGACTTAGCTCCGGAGTCCATCCTCCATGTTTCCTCATTCATTGTAGTGTGTGAAGCGTTCCTCCGCGTTACTCCTCACTTCGGATTATGGCTCAGGATCTTTAAGGTAGAGCTGAAGATGATTGAGGGACGGCACGCAGAGTGCGGAGGCGCTGTCATAAGCAAGAAGGCTGATGCTCCATGGCCCGAGGGCCCTTTTCAAGAGGAGCTCGGCTTGTGGCAATGAGAGTGGTTCTACATTATCGCTCCCAGGGGCACCAAGTGGGTGGCGCCGCCTGCATTTCGCTCGGGTCCCCCAAAGTAGCTAGGGTCGTGGGTTAATAAAGGCCTAGATTTGGGGCCACCCCAGGACGTGTCTTTGTCACGGGGCCGCATCAGGGATCTCTTAGAAGGAGGTCTCAGCTTGGTCAAAGTGACGCAAGTCAGGCTGATCCGCCGAACACTGCCCGGCAAACGCCGCTCCCTTCGTCTATGGGAGTTTAATCCGGAGGGACCGCGAGCTCTCCAGCATTTTATGGTCGCAACGCCCGCGGAGATGTATAAACTGTTCTTCGGATCACAAGCAATGTGTCCGGATTTGATCGAGGACACAGGTTTGAGCTGCAACCGCCCGGATACTCCAGTAAGTAGCCTTGTGCTCGGACTCGTTATCCGTATATCTTTCATAATCTTGCCCCTAAAAGAGTTGTCCTTTTAAACAGGAGTGGATAGCGAAAGCAAAGTTGATCAGGTGTCCGGCTCCCCTCCCTGAGACCAGGCCGGATCCCGCCCTAGTCAGGATGTTGAAGATTGTGCCCTTGAAGGAAAGTGAAGGAGGGGACAAGGAAGCTGCGGCCTCCTCGAAGGAGGATGTTTGGAGGGAAGGAACCGAAAATTCCTCTCCTCCGGGGAAGAAAAGGACCGCCTCAGAAGACCCGGAGACCATGGCCTCAAAGCGGGGGGGGGGGGGGAATCCTCGTTAGAGGGTCCTACGCCGGGGGGTACCTCAGCTGAATTATGCCCTCAAGGGGACCAGCCCTCCAGCGAGCCGTAAGTAGATAAAGATTGTATTTTTGAGAGAGAAATCCTTGTTTTATATCTGAGAAGATTAACCAAAATTTTACCTTGTAGTTCGGGCCTCAGCCCTTCTCAGCAGAGCTCGTCTTCGGGGGACCTTCTTCCAGGGATGATGGAGAGCGGAACGCCTCCGCCTGCCGCGCCACCTAGCGAGGTGGGCGACCCTGAGGTGTCGTCGCGGAGGGTTTCTCCGAATCCGGCAGGGGTGGAAGATAGCTATGTGGCCCCCAAGGTTCTCCACGTCCGGCCTGCGAAAGAGGCCATAGGACAAGTCCGGCGCCGTTTGGTGCTCGGCCGGAAGAGCTGATGAATCTACTGGGGTGAGCTTCTATCTCAGAGGAGCACTGTTCATTGATGGGCACGGTGATTGAGAGTATTTCGTCCGCGGAAAGCGGATTGCACGAGGCTGTCAGAAGTTTACTGACAGGTTTTGAGATACGTGAAATGATGTACATCTTCTGACAGTTGTGCATAAATAAGATGCGCCCTGTGTAGATAGTAGCCCCTGAGACTCTGTGCGTTGTCAAAAGTGACGGCGTGCAGAGGATCATAATCCCAGATCTAAAATGTCGCCTTTGAATGTAGGTGGCGAAGTGTCCGGAATCCAGCCGGACTGATGATTTTGCTGAGCTAAAGCGGCAACTTGACGTGGCAGATGCTGACATCGCGCTCGTTCACAAGCGGCTTGATGAGGCTCAAGGTATGTAATTCCTCGGGCGGCACCTGGTAAGAGGAGCTTTATGCCAGTATCTTACAATGTATATGCTTGACGCAGATGGTGCGGCCGCCGTGGAGAGTCTTCGGGCGGAACTTGCCCGAGCTAAGGAGCAAGCCAGAAAAAGTGATGCGGCTGCCGAGAAGGCCCTAGAAGAGCTGAGAGCCGAACAGGCTGCTCACTGCCGAAGAAAGAAAGAGATGGCCAAGATGGCCGTGAAGCTAAAGAGCGCTGCTGACCGTTGCAAGCTTCTGGAAAAAGAAGATCGGGCGGAACAGACGGACTTGAACAAAGCCGTTGCCGATGCCAAGAATGCTCACTCTGCGATGAGAGCTATGAGGGAGAAGCTTCGTGAAGCCGGAGAGATCGCGGCTGGAAAGCCCTTTATGCTGCGGAGGAAGTTTTGTGATCCTAAGCATGCTCCGTTGGACCGGCTATGGAGTACGACGGACACCTATCTGGATTTGGCGGCAAGTGCTGCTGATGCGACCGAACACTTTCGAGATCAAAGAGATCACGAAGTGGAGACACTCTTTTGGTCGCAGTTCCATAATCCAGAGCGTCCACTGTCAGTGGCTGACCGTCTGGGCGAATGGGCCGAGCTGAATAGGTTGTCAGGACTCGCCATGAAGTGCGTCATGAGTCATTTGTGGCCGGGGAGATCGGAGCCGAAGAGTTATTTCAGCTTGGTGCAACAACTCCTTGGTGCGGTGCCACATATCGATGCAATGAAGAGGTCAGCATGCATAGAGGGCGCACGGATGGCTCTTGCCCGTGTCAAGACATACTGGGCGGAGATGGAGACCACGGTTGTTGCATCCCGAGATTAAGACACAAGCCGAGTACCCTCCAAGCACTATTTTCAGGAGGTCCTTGAAGGCGCTCGTGTAATAGAGAAGCAGTGCTCGAAGGATGCTATGTTCCAATAGCATGTGCCATTGTAAGGCGGTAGTTTGATGAATTGTAGGAACTTTTTATACTTGTGCCTGCAAGTATTGTAACACCTCCTGTGCGGCCGTTTAAATATATATATATATATATATATATATATATATATATATATATATATATATATATATAATCTGAAAGATGGCAATCATTGGCTTCAGCCCCCACGCACATAGTGCAGGGGTGCTCGCAGAAGACACATTTTCACACTTAATCCAACGTCTTGGTCCTACAAAGGAGGTGATAGCGTAGCGAGCTAGGCAACCGGACTATAATGCTTTAACACTTTCACTTAGCCATAGGAGCTTGACAGTGAGGCTACTTAAATAGTCCCTAGTGGCACCTGCGCTCGCCCGAAGTCGGGGCGCATATGTGCCTGGCCGGGAAACGGCCCTTCGTTAATGCGGAGGAATCCTATAGATTCCGGAGAGTCATCGAGTGGTTGACCAGTCTCACGCTATATCATGACAGTCAGTTTTCGGCTTTCTCTACTGAGGTGCTCGCCTAGCCGAACCGGGGCACAATCGCAGTAGTTCTCCTGGTGCCGCCTTAGCCGATAGAGCGGAACGTAAGGCGGCCGAACACAGGAGCCGGGCAACCCAACATTTGACCAAAGACATGATTCCGAGCTGATGCATAAAAGGCCAAACTCGCGACGCCGAACACTCCCTAAGGTATTCGGTCTTTATGAGAGTGGGCGAGGCAACGCTCTTAGGTATAAGCCCCTAGTGTCCAAGTATGCGCAGAAATTCTGACGCGGCCACATGCCAAGGAGCCAGCCTCCTCCTTGGTTATACTACAGAGAACCAGGGGATGTGTATCAACAAGAGACAGTAAAAAAGGTTTATGCAGGGTCTTAATCTGAAAAGAATCCTTGTAATGGGTCCCTGTTGCACGTCTGTGCCTGTGTCTCCGTTGTGCCGTATCCTGGACGGGAGCAGCACGATATTCATCTGTAAAAGAGATAAACTAAGTTGAAAAAAGGTCGTGCCGAACAAAAGTTACATTAAACAAAGTATAAAGTAAAAATATGTAAAATTGAGCTTCATTGTCTCTTATTTTATATGTGCGGAGCCCCTAGGGCAGGAGTATATGGCCACTAAGCCTGTATCAATGATACTTGGGCACCGGACTCGTCTATCCGCGTCTGTGGTTTTAATGACCTGTTCAGATGTTGTGGCTGGTGAAGCCATTTTATTGTGGGGTTGTTAAAGAGGCCGCACAATCCTCCGCTCGGGGGAGGCGCACTCAATGCTTCCCCTTTAAAGAGATGATGCCTCATGGACCGGGCATCTTAAGTGTAAGAGATGCATAATGCGGTATTGCATTAATGCGGGCGAAAGCTTCGCGTCCCAGCAGTGCTTGATAGCGACTTGAGAATGGGACAATGTGGAAAGTCAGCTTTTCACGGCGGAAGTTATCGGTAGATCCGAATATAACTTCAAGGCAAAGAAAACCCATGCAATGGGTGTCCGGCGCTGGCGTTACCCCTTGAAAGGAGGTTTTGCTGTGGCGAATTCTTGTTGGGTCTATCCCCATGTGGCGGATTGTGTCCTGATATATCAGGTTTAGACCACTGCCGCTGTCCATCAAGACGTTTGTAAACTGGAGTCTTTCAATTATTGGATCGAGTACCAAGGCAGTCCAGCCTGCGTTCCTGATACTTCTAGAATAGTCCAGATGATCGAAGATGTTTGGTTTTGACAACCAGTGGCGAGACTCCTTTGGGATAGGCCGTATGGCGCGTACCATTATGGGTGCCGCACATTTTGTAATGTGAAGTAGGTTTACTGTTTTTACTTCTTGTGGAAAATTCTTTTGTTTCCTGGTGCTCTGCTTATGGGATTCATCATCGTCTTCGCTTGGTGTGTCGAGCCCCTTGTGTTCGGCGTTGAGTCTGCCGGATTGTTTGAAGACCCAACAGTCTCTGTGGGTGTGGTTAGCAGGCTTCCCGGGAGTACTGTGTATTTGACATATCCTGTCTAGGATTTTGTTTAGGTTGGATAAAGCATCTCTGTTATCCTAGAGGGGCGGCTTTTTCTGATTCTGCCGTGAGCTTTTGAATCCGGCGTTGACTGCCGTGCTCTTCGGACTGTTTTCCTTAGTCCGGCGATGATCCTTGTTGCGTCGCGATTTTCCGTTTCCATCCCTAGTTTCGGATGTACTTGGGTTGCTGGTGCTACATCTTGCTAACCAGCTGTCCTCACCTGCGCAAAAGCGGGTCATGAGGCTTGTCAATGCAGCCATTGTTCTTGGCTTTTCTTGGCCGAGGTGTCTGGTTAGCCATTCGTCTCGGACGTTGTGCCTAAAAGCTGCTAGGGCTTCGGCGTCCGGACAGTCGACTATCTGATTATTTTTAGTAATAAATTTGTTCCAGAATTGCCGAGCTGACTCTCCGGGCTGTTGAGTTATGTGACTGAGATCGTCTGCGTCCGGAGGGCGGACATAGGTCCCTTGAAAATTTGCTCGCAAAGCGTCCTCGAGCTCTTCCCAACTTCCAATTGTGTTTTCAGGAAGGCTTTTGAGCCAATGCCGGGCTGGCCCTTTAAGCTTGAGGGGTAAATATTTTATGGCGTGGAGGTCATCTCCTCTGGCCATATGTATGTGGAGGATATAATCCTCGATCCAGACTCCAGGGTCTGTTGTTCCGTCGTATGCCTCTATGTTTATGGGTTTGAATCCCGCTGGAAATTCATAATCCAGGACCTCATCGGTGAAACATAGGGGGTGTGCGGCGCCCCTGTATTTGGTTGTGCCGGATTCGGATACTGGCTTTGTTGCATTGCTTACGAGAGCTTGCTTTCTTGGCCCATAAATGGACCTGGTTGGGCCATCTTTTTGATGTGAATCCTTAAGTGGGTCGCATGCCGGCTTAAGTGCGGCGCCGCTTGCTGCTTTATGCTGGCCATGGGGTCGTCTATCCGACCGGGTGGCTTTCTTACTTTTTGAATGCGAGGGCTCTAAGGCCTCTTCATCGAATTCAGGCAGTAGCTTTCGCTTCGGATAACTTTTAGTGCGGTGACTGTCGCCGTATTTGTCTGCGGTATTGATTACTTTGCTCCATCTGATTCTGAGTGCATCTTCCGCAGTTTTTAGCTTCCGCTTCTGCTTTTTCAGGCTACGTTCGGTTGCAACGAGCCTTTTGTGGAGGTTCTTTTGCTCCGAAGGCTTATCCGGCGTAAGGTCGTCCGGGATGCCATTTTTGCCGGGGATGGGCTGTTCGGTTTCTTTATCTGAGTTGCCCTGTTCGGGCGGTTGCTCTAAGGCATGCTCGTCGTCTGCCGGCTCGTCCTGCTCTATGGCGGGGTCTATGTCGAGGCGGAGCTTGGGGCGGCGTTTACGCCGCCGCTTTGATTGCTTTTCGAGAGATCGATCCCTCGTTGCCTCCCCATGTTCCTCGTTGTTGCTTCTTTTAGGTGTATCCACCATGTACACATCATGAGATGAGGTGGCTGTTCCATGCCCTATAGGCGTTGGTTCATATGCGTCTCCTGCATCGTCGTCCATACCGTCGATGTCTTCGGAGTCGAGGTTGAGCACGTCGTGTAAATTATCGATGGTGGCTACCAAATGGGTGGTGGGTGGGCTTTGAATTTCTTCATCGTCTGTATCCCAACCTTGCCGACCGTAGTTCGGCCAGGGCTCTCCTGATAAAGAGAGAGACTTTAGTGACTTCAGAATGTCGCCAAAGGGCGAGTGCTGAAAGATGTCCGCGGCGGTGAACTCCATGATCGGCGCCCGATCGGATTCGATCAGCGGGCGCGCGGAGGGCTCGGACTCCGGAGATGAATCCGGCCCCTCGGAGTCACAGGCCTTGCGGGGTGCGGGGCTGGCGTTCGGCTCGATCGCCTTTGAGATCGCAGCCCCTGAGGCGGCGTCCAACCGCTCATCCTCGATCGGCGCAGTAGGCTCCGAATTAAAGGTCGGAACCAATGCGAGTGCGGCCTCCAGGACACTGTTCGGCGGCAGAGCTAGATCATGCCCATCGAGACAGTGCAGCGCGCTTGGCTGTGGCTCGAATCCGTCGAAGATCAAGTCCCCGCGGATATCAGCCGTGTAGTTTAGACTTCCAAATTTGACCTCATGGCCAGGGGCGTAGCTTTCGATCTGCTCCAGGTGGCCAACCGAATTGGCCCGCAGTGCAAAGCCGCCGAAGACGAAGATCTGTCCGGGGAGAAAAGTCTCGCCCTAGACCGCATCATTGTTGATGATCAAAGGAGCCATCGGGCCTAAAAGCAACGACACATAGGAACTCTCAATGAAAGCACCAATGTCGGTGTCAAAACCGGCGGATCTCGGGTAGGGGGTCCCGAACTATGTGTCTAGGCGGATGGTAACAGGAGACGAGGGACACAATGTTTTACCCAGGTTCGGGCCCTCTTGATGGAGGTAAAACCCTACGTCCTGCTTGATTAATATTGATGATATGGGTAGTACAAGAGTTGATCTACCATGAGATCAAGGAGGCTAAACCCTAGAAGCTAGCCTATGGTATGATTGTTGTATGTTGGATTCTTTCCTACGGACTAAAACCCTCCGGTTTATATAGACACCAGATAGGATTAGGGTTACACAAAGTCGGTTACAATGGTAGGAGATTTGAATATCCGCATCGCCAAGCTTGCCTTCCACGCTAAGGAAAGCCCCCTCTGGACACGGGACGAAGTCTTCAATCTTGTATCTTCATAGTCCAGGAGTCCGGCTGATGGTATAGTCCGGCTATCCGGACACCCCCTAATCCAGGACTCCCTCAGACATCTTGACTTCACGCAATACATGAGCGTGAGCCATGGATATTGCACTATTGGTGGAATAGAATGGTGGTTGTGGAGAAGACTGAAAGAGGGGAAGATAGCCTCACATCAACTAGGTGTATCAACGGGCTATGGAGATGCCCATCAATAGATATCAATTTGAGTGAGTAGGGATTGCCATGCAACAGATGCACTAGAGCTATAAGTATATGAAAGCTCAACAAAAGAAACTAAGTGGGTGTGCATCCAACTCGCTTGCTCACAAAGACCTAGGCATTTTGAGGAAGCCCATCATTGGAATATACAAGCCAAGTTCTATAATGAAAAATTCCCACTAGTATATGAAAGTGACAACATAGGAGACTCTCTATCATGAAGATCATGGTGCTACTTTGAAGCACAAGTGTGGTAAAAGGATAGTAGCATTGTCCCTTCTCTCTTTTTCTCTCATTTTTTATTATTTTATTTATTTATTTATTGTTTGGGCCTTTTCTTCTTTTTATGGCCTCTTTTTTCTTTTTTTTGTCCGGAGTCTCATCCTGACTTGTGGGGGAATCATAGTCTCCATCATCTTTCCTCACTGGGACAATGCTTTAATAATGATGATCATCACACTTTTATTTACTTACAACTCAAGGATTACAACTCGATACTTAGAACAAGATATGACTCTATATGAATGCCTCCGGCGGTGTACCGGGATATGCAATGAATCAAGAGTGACATGTATGAAATAATTATGAACGGTGGCTTTGCCACAAATATGATGTCAACTACATGATCATGCTAGCAATATGACAATGATGGAGCATGTCATAATAAATGGAACGGTGGAAAGTTGCATGGCAATATATCTCGGAATGGCTGTGGAAATGCCATAATAGGTAGGTATGGTGGCTATTTCGAGGAAGGTATATGGTGGGTGTACGATACCGGCGAAAAGTGCGCGGTATTAGAGAGGCTAGCAATGGTGGAAGGAAGAAGGGTGCATATAATCCATGGCCTCAACATTAGTCATAAAGAACTCATATACTTATTGCAAAAATCTACAAGTTATCAAAGCAATGTATTACGCGCATGCTCATAGGGGGATAGATTGGTAGGAAAAGACCATCGCTCGTCCCCGACCGCCACTCATAAGGAGGACAATCAATAAATAAATCATGCTCCGACTTCATCACATAACGGTTGACCATACGTGCATGCTACGGGAATCACAAACTTTAACACAAGTATTTCTCAAATTCACAACTACTCAACTAGCATGACTCTAATATCACCATCTTCATATCTCAGAACAATTATCAAGCATCAAACTTCTCTTAGTATTCAACACACTCATAAGAATTCTTACAAATCTTGTATGCTTAGCATATTAGAATTATTTAAGAAAATTACCATGCTATTTAAGACTCTCAAAATAATATAAGTGAAGCATGAGAGTTCATCTATTTCTACAAAATAAAACTACCACCATGCTCTAAAAGATATAAGTGAAGTACTAGAGCAAACGACAAACTACTCCGAAAGATATAAGTGAAGATCAATGAGTAGTAGAATAATTATGCAACTATGTGAAGACTCTCTAACATTTAATAAGTTCATATGTTGACACTTTATTCAAACTGCAAGCAAAACAAAAGAAAATAAAATGACGCTCCAAGCAAAACACATATCATGTGGTGAATAAAAATATAGCTCCAAGTAAAGTTACGATGAACAAAGACGAAAGAGGGGATGCCTTACGGGGCATCCCCAAGCTTAGACGCTTGGTTATCCTTGAATATTACCTTGGGGTGCCTTGATAATCCCCAATCTTAGGCTCTTTCCACTCCTTATTACATAGTCCATCGAATCTTTACCCAAAACTTGAAAACTTCACAACACAAAACTTAACTGAAAACTCGTGAGCTCCGTTAGCGAAAGAAAACAAAACACCACTTCAAGGTACTGTAATAAACTCATTATTTATTTATATTGGTGTTAAAACTAATGTATTCCAACTTCTCTATGATTTATAAACTATTTTACTAGCCATAGAGTCATCAAAATAAGCAAGCAACACAATGAAAACAGAATCTGTCAAAAACATAACAGTCTGTAGTAATATGTATCAAACATATACTTCTGGAACTCCAAAAATTCTAAAATAAGTTGGTGGACCTGAGGAATTTGTATAGTAATCATATGCAAAAAGAATCAACTAAATAGCACTCTCCAGTAAAAAGTTCTAGCTAATCTCGTGAGCGCTAAAGTTTCTGTTTTTTTACAGCATGATCATAAAGACTTCACCCAAGTCTTCCCAAAGGTTCTACTTGGCACAAACGCTAATTAAAACACAAAACCACATCTAAACAGAAGCTAGATGGATTATTTATTCCTAAACAGAACTAAAAGGCAAGAAACTAAAATAAAATTGGGTTTCCTCCCAACAAGCGCTATCGTTTAACGCCCCCTAGCTAGGCATGATGATTTCAATGATGCTCACATAAAAGATAAGAATTGAAACATAAATAGAGCATCATGAAGAATATGACTAGAATATTTAAGTCTAACCCACTTCCTATGCATAGGGATTTTGTGATCAAACAACTTATGGGGACAATAATCAACTAGCATAGGAAGGCAAAACAAGCATAACTTCAAGATTTTAAGCACATAGAGGGGAAACTTGATATTATTGCTATTCCTACAAGCATATATTCCTTAGCCATAATAGTTTTCAGTAGCATAATGAATGAATTCAACAATATAACCAGCACCTAAAGCCTTATTTTCATGATCTACAAGCATAGAAATTTACTACTCTCCACATAAGCAAATTTCTTCTCATTCGGAATAGTGGGAGTATTATAAGAGACTTGAATACTATATATTGTTTCCACATTAAAAGAGTAATGTTCAGAGAAAGGGTACTCATAATCATGACAAGTTTTATAAATATAATCATCACTACTCTTTATAGCATAAGTTTTATCGCAATAATCATCATAAGTAGCAACTTTGTTCTCATCATAATCAATTGAAACCTCTTTCGAAATAGTGGATACATCACTAAATAAAGTCAGGACCTCTCCAAATCCACTTTCATAAATATTATAAGATTCAACATCCTCCAAAATAGTGGGATCACTACTTCCTAAAGTTGACACTCTTCCAAACCCACTTTCATAAATTTAATCATCATAGGTAAAAGGCATGCTATCATCATAACTACTTTGCATATCAAAACTTGAGAGGCTAAAAATATCATCTTCATTAAACATAGCATCCCCAAGCTTGGGGCAAACATTAATATCAGCAAATATATTCTCAAATATGTCATCCTCATCAAACATAGCTTCCCCGAGCTTGGGCCTTTTCATATCATAAGCATAATCACTCTCATCATTAATAGTACAGATAGCACCAATAGTATAGCAAGCAAGTGCCAAAAAGATTTTCAAGATCATAAGAAGTATCATTATCTTCCCAATCATAATCATCACAACAAGCAATTGGCATAACGAGATCATCATCAAGTGTATCATCTTCCATAATTATTTTTGATTCATTTTCATGAGGCATAGCAATAATAGGAACAACTTTATTTGGGAGAGATACCTTTTTACCTCTCTTCCTTTTTCTTTTCCTCTTCTTCACCACATCATGTGTGGGTTCAATCCTCTTTTTGGAGCTCCTTATTAATGAGATTGGTTGAATAGAAGGCTCCTTCTCGTTACCTGATTCATCATAAAAAATAATAGGAGGATATTGGGAAGTCTCTTCCCTTTCATTAGTTTTCTCTTTATCCTCTATTTGTTTTCTTTTCTTTATGTAATTGGCAATATAAGGATTGTCAATGCAATTCACCGCACAATACATATAAATTTCTTCTAGATTAAAATGAAGAACTTTATCAAGGACAAATTTTGGAATATCCTTAATTCTACATTTAATTTCTTCATAACCCAAGAGCAAACAAAGTTCATTATGATGTGGAAGGGAATCAAGTCATCACAATTTTTGGACACGATACGATCATGAAACAATTTGCATTGGGTACTAAAATGATCACGTTCATTGCAAAGTTCACAAGTAGGGCTAAGAAAAGATAAATTTTCAGCACATTCATCTAGCTCTTCTTGCAACAATTTGGTTTCTAAGTACTTATGCCTCTTGCAATATCTATCTTACCTATTTGGTGTGTACTTACAAACTCAATGCACTCCACAAAAATTGACATGTTTATAGGAGGCATTTTCATCATAACTAGTGCAATCATCATTAGTAATATGGATATTCAAGGAGTTCATACTAACAACATTGCAATCATGCTCATCATTCAAAGATTTAGTGCCAAACATTTTAATGCATTCTTCTTCTAACACTTTGGCACAATTTTCCTTTCCATCATACTCACGAAAGATATTAAAAATATGAAGCGTATGAGGTAAACTCAATTCCATTTTTTTGTAGTTTTATTTTATAAACTAGACTAGTGCTAAAACAAGAAACAAAAAGATTCGATTGCAACATCTAAAGATATACCTTCAAGCACTCACCTCCCCAGCAACGGCGCCAGAAAAGAGCTTGATGTCTACTACACAACCTTCTTCTTGTAGACGTTGTTGGGCCTCCAAGTGCAGAGGTTTGTAGGACAGTAGCAAATTTCCCTCAGGTGGATGACCTAAGGTTTATCAATCCGTGGGAGGCGTAGGATGAAGATGGTCTCTCTCAAGCAACCCTGCAACCAAATAACAAAGAGTCTCTTGTGTCCCCAACACACCCAATACAATGGTAAATTGTATAGGTGCACTAGTTCGGCGAAGAGATGGTGATACAAGTGCAATATGGATGGTAGATATAGGTTTCTATAAACTGAAAATATAAAAACAGCAAGGTAACAAGCAGTAAAAGTGAGCGTAAACGGTATTGCAATGATAGGAAACAAGGCCTAGGGTTCATACTTCTACTAGTGCAAGTCCTCTCAACAATAATAACATAGTTGGATCATATAACTATCCCTCAACATGCAACAAAGAGTCACTCCAAAGCCAAATAATAGTGGAGAACAAACGAAGAGATTATGGTAGGGTACGAAACCACCTCAAAGTTATTGTTTCCAATCAATCCGTTGGGCTATTCCTATAAGTGTCACAAACAGCCCTAGAGTTCGTACTAGCATAACACCTTAAGACACAAATCAACCAAAACCCTAATGTCACCTAGATACTCCAATGTCACCTCAAGTATCCGTGGGCATGATTATACGATATGCATCACACAGTCTCAGATTCATCTATTCAAACCAACACAATGTACTTCATAGAGCGCCCTAAGTTTCTACCGGAGAATCACGACAAAAGCGTGTGCCAACCCCTATGCATAGGTTCATGGGCGGAACCCGCAAGTTGATCACCAAAACATACATCAAGTGAATCAATAGAATAACCCATTGTCACCACAGTTATCCCACGCAAGACATACATCAAGTGTTCTCAAATCTTTAAAGACTCAATCCGATAAGATAACTTCAAAGGGGAAACTCAATCCATTACAAGAGAGTAGAGGGGAGAAGAAACATAAGATCCAACTATAATACCAAATCTCGCGATACATCAAGATCGTGCCAAATCAAGAACACGAGAGAGAGAGAGAGAGAGAGATCAAACACATAGCTACTAGTACATACCCTCAGCCCCGAGGGTGAACTACTCCATCCTTGTCATGGAGAGCACCAGGATGATGAATATGGCCACCGGTGAGGGTTCCCCCCCTCTGGCAGGGTGCCGGAACAGGGCCCCGATTGACTTTTGGTGGCTACAGAGGCTTGCGGTGGCGAAACTTTTGGTGACCTCTGTTGTGGAAGTTTTACGATACGTAGGTATATACGGGTGCAGGAGGTACGTCGGTGGAGCTTCGGGGGCCCCACGAGGTAGGGGGCGCGCCCTAGGAGGGTGGGCACTGTGACGCCCTCGATTCAATCGTACACTAATCATACATGCAAATGTGTACGATCAAGATCAAGGACTCACGGGAAGATATCACAACACAACTCTAGACACAAATAAAAACAAAACAAGCTTTATATCACAAGCCATGGGCCTCGAGGGCTCGAATACATAAGATCGAATACACAAGAGTCAGCGGAAGCAACAATATCTGAGTACAGACATGAGTTAGACAAGTTTACCTTAAGAAGGCTAGCACAAAAGCAGCAACGATCGAAAAGGCAAGGCCTCCTGCCTGGGAGCCTCCTAACTACTCCTGGTCGTCAGCGGCCTCCACGTAGTAGTAGGCATCCTCGGGGTAGTAGTAGTCATCGGTGGTGTCGTCTGGATCCTAGGCTCCACCATCTGGTTGCGACAACCAGAAAGAAGAAAGAAGGGGGAAAGGGGGAAGCAAAGCAACCGTGAGTACTCATCCAAAGTACTCGCAAGCAAGGATCTACACTACATATGCAACATTATCAAAGGAAGGCTGTATATGTGGACTAGGCTGCAGAATGCCAAAAGAGAAGGGGGAAAGCCTAGCCTATCGAAGACTAGCATCTTCTGGAAACCACCATCTTGTAGCAACAGGAGGAAGTAGAGTAGCATAAAGTAAAGTAGTAGTAGTAGTGTTATCAACCTCGGCCAGAGATCCTTTCTCGACTCCCTGCGAAAAAGTAATCCCAGAGCCATACTATCCAGTTATCATCACAATCCGTTACTCATCACCATCCAGTTCTCATCACAAGTATCCAGTTCTAGTTGTATCGATCGGGATACAACTCCAAGTGTCCGTTACCATAGGACAGGCTATCGATAGATGTTTTCTTCCCTGCAGGGGTGCACCAACTTTTCCACCACGCTCGATTGACTCCGGCCGGACACACTTTCCCAGGTCATGCCCGGCCTCGGCCAAACAATACCCCGCAACCCGACCTAGGCTTAATAGAGAGGCCAGCACGCCGGACTAAACCTATGCCCCCACGGGTCATGAGCCATCTCCCCGGGAACTCCTGCACGTTGCGAGGGCGGCCGGTGAGCAGACCTAGCTACCTCCTTCAACAAGGCAGGCGCTTACGCAGTCCAACCCGGCGCGCGCCACTCAGTCGCTGACGTCTATTAAGCTTCGGCTGATGTATACGATGCAGAACGCCCATACTATGCCCACGTGATGGTTAGTGCTATCAGGCCAGAGGCCCCTCGGATCAAATATCCAAATCGTAGTGGATTAGGAATGCACGGTAACAAGCAGAGACTCACGAAAGATGTGACCCCGTTGCCCCGTCTCGAGGACTTGCGGCAAGGGCTAGGAATGGCCGGCCACGCCTCGTAATTATCTCGCGGGCACCCTCCAAGTCAACCCGTCTCCACATCACTCGCAATTAAGCTCGCACGGGTACCCCTCAGGGTCAACCCGTCTTTCCAAGTAACAGTGGTAAAGTACAAGTATCCCTGTGTCCAAACATCAAGGGGAAAACCCGAGGAATCACCCCCGATGAATTCCACTAGCTGTAATCATCAAGGTGAACGTAAGAGGAATCACCCTCGAGGTTCACACTTGAGGGGTTGCACGACAGAGTCGTATCGGAAGTGGTTCAGGAGGAAATCACCCTCGATGACCACGACTGAATGACTACACTACAGGGTTAACATCAGAAGTGCTGAAGAGGTTTACCCTCGGTACTCGATAGTAACCCAGTAGTGTCGAGCAACTAAGGGGAAGTGATGTGCGGTGTCGGGGCCTGGTCTTTGATCACGTAGATCGAGTCATCGATGATGAAGCAGGGGCAACAAGGACAAGTGGGGGTCACTGATGGATCACTAACCAACCTATACTAAGCAGTTTAGGATAAGCAAGTAAGGTACAACAGTAGATACAAAAGCAGGCTATGCATCAGAATAGGAGCAAACAATAAAAATAGCAAAATCTAATGCAAGCATGAGAGAATGGAATAGGCGATATCGGGATGATCAAAGGGGGGGGGGGCTTGCCTGGTTGCTCAGACAAGGAGGGTCGTCGGTGACGTAGTCGAACATAGTGGCATCGGCAGCCGTCTCGGGGTCTACCGGAAAGAAGTAACGGAGACGGAACACAATGAATAACAGAGCAATCAAAGCATCATAAAGCATAACATGGTAAAACGTGATGCTAGGAGCGATCTAACGCGGTGCTAGGTGATAAGACGAAGAGGGAAAACATCCGGGAATGTTTTCCCGGTTCCGGACGTCCGTCAGACAGATGAACCGGAGGGGAAATGTTTGAGGTTTGCTAAGCTAGGGACATGTGGCGGACGAACGGACCGCGTATTTGGATTCGTCTTGTCGTTCTGAACAATTTTCATGTATAAAACTTTTTCATCCGAGCAACGGATTATTTTCTATTAATTTTCAAAGTTCATATTATTTTCTAAATTTCTTCAATTCGAATTATAAACAGTGAAATACTTCTGTCACCTGGTGCTATTCTAGCCAGAGAGTATGACAGTGGGGCCAATGGGATTGGGTTGACCCGGTCAACCTTTGACTGGTCAACGCATGCATAGTAGAGGTGGATCCCACATGTCATAGACTATTTACCTAAACAAATAAATAAACCTAACTTATTTAAAGGGGCATACATGTCATCTACTAGTATTAGACTAACTTAGCAGAACGCACGCACCTAGTAGTACTAATCTAAGAAGGGAAAACTTTGTTTTTGCCACTCTAGTTTTTGCCAACTTTGCTTATGCCACTCTAGAATTTGACATCTCACTTTTGTCACTCTTAGCTTTTGACAATACATCATAAATGCCATTCCGTGGCAAAAACGATAATTTTTCATTTCACTTTTGCCACTCTTAGCTTTTGACATGTATCACGATTGCCACTCTAAAACTTTTGCTTTTGCCACGGAATGGCAAAAATGATATATTGTCAAAAGCTAAGAGTGGCAAAAGTGAAATGTCAAATTCTAAAGTGGCATAAGCAAAGTTGGCAAAAACTAGAGTGGCAAAAACAAAGTTTTCCCATCTAAGAAAGGGCTTGGCCACTACTGGGCATAGCCCAGCCGGCCACACGCATGGCGCACTCACACACCACGCTGCACACACACACACACAGACAGACCACGCTGCTCACAGCACACACGGGCGCACACGGCCATGTCCAGCTGCACGGACACACACTATGCAGAACACACACACACTACACTCACAGCTCGGCCATGCCCGGCCGTAGCAGCGGCGGCAGCGAGCAGCGGCATCGACAGACAATAGCGGCAGCAACAGGAGCGACGCAACAAGCGGCGGCGGCAGCGGCAAACAGCAGCGACGGCACAAGGGGCAGCCAGCAGCAGTACAAGGAGCAAGCAGTGGCAGTATAGGCGTAGGCGGGCACGGACGGCCAGGGGCGCGGCAATAGAAGGAGCAGTAGCAGCTAGCGCGGGCAGAGGAGCAACGGCACAACAGCAACAGCATCATAGCGGCAGTAGCATCAGCAAGCAACATAGCAGCAGTAGCATCAGCCAAGCAGCAGCATGAGCGCATACGCGGACGCCGAGATTCGGCCATGACGGAGGGTGGCGTGCATGGGTACAAATCAAAGCGGAGACATGGGGGAATCGAAGGGGATGCTCACCCTGGTGTTTGTGGTTGAGGTCAGCGAGCGCGGGGTGGCCGGGATGCGTCGAATTTGACGACGAGAGACGGCGGTCGTGGCGAGGAGACGACGGCGATGCAGAGCATATGGGCCGCCCTGACTAGGTTTGGTGCTCAGGGCGGACGAAGCAGGCCACACCGGACCTCCTTGATGTGCTGCCGAGCGACGGAAACGACGGTGGCCGCGATGATGACGGCGACGGCGAGGTGGGGCGGAGGAGGCCGACGAGGCCGAGCGCGAGGGAGGGAGATGGGGGCGAGAGGAGGAGGGCGCTAGGGTTTCGGGGGGACGCCCGGGGGAGTTTTGTAGGTAGGGGCAGGGGACAGATGGCCGCCACGACCCCCCTTGTCCCCTGTAGCGACAGGAATAGGACAAGCGGGGGTGGGCTGGGTCTTTTGTGTAGCTAGGTGGGCCAAATGCCCAGTAGCACCTCTCTCTCTTTTCTGCTTCCTATTTTTTTGTAACTCTGTTTTGCATATTAATTTGTTAGCAAAAGAGTTTTGTAAAAAGTGTAGATGGCCACATAATTAGTATTGCAATATTTTGAGACCACACACAATGTTTCGCATCGTTTGGAAAAATTATAAATATTTGCTTATTTTGAAAAAGCCAATTTAAAAGCTTTGGACCACTTATTAATTTCCTAGGAATTTATTTGTGAGTCAAACCAAGTTGGTTCAATATGATAAATATCTGGGGATTATTTGCAACATCACAAACATTTTTGTTTGTATGATAGAAGAAGTAAATATTCGACTTGTATTTCAAATGGAATTGGGTTTTGATTTTCATCAAGTGGCGATTTAGACTGAAAAACATGATGACATGGCATCATTAAAGGGGAGATCACTGTAGCATGATTCTCGGGGTGTTACAGGCGCGCCCCCCTCCCTCGTGAGCACCTCCCTTGGCTCCTGACGTGGGGTCCAAGTCCATCCGGTAGCTTTCCTTCCAAAAATAACTTCTCCAGTTGATTTCGTTCCGTTTCGAATTCCTTTGATATTCCTTTTCTTCGAAACACTGAAATAGGCATAAAACAGCAAATCTGGGCTGGGCCTTCGGTTAATAGGTTAGTCCCAAAAATAATATAAAAGTGGATAATAAAGCCCAATATTGCCCAAAACAGTAGATAATATAGCATGGAGCAATCAAAAATTATTGGTACGTTGGAGACGTATCACTTAGCATGATCATGTAGTTGACATAGTATTTGTGGCAAAGCCACCGTTCATAATTCTTTCATACATGTAATTCTTGATTAATTGCATATCCCGGTACACCGCCGGAGGCATTCATATAGATTCATACTTTGTTCTAGTATCGAGTTGTAATCATTGAGTTGTAAATAAATAGAAGTGTGATGATCATCATTCAATAGAGCATTATCCCAAAAAAAAGGAGAAAGGCCAAAGAAAAAAAAGAAGGCCCAAAAAAAGGAAAATAAAAAGGGGCAATGCTACTATCCTTTTACCACACTTGTGCTTCAAAGTAGCACCGTAATCTTCATGATAGAGAATCTCTTGTTTTGTCACTTTCATATACTAGTGGGATTTTTTCGTTATAGAACTTGGCTTGTATATCCCAACAATGGGCCTTCTCAAGTGCCCTAGGTCTTCGTGAGCAAGCAAGTTGGACGCACACCCACTTAGTTTCGTTTGTTGAGCTTTCATACATTTATAGCTCTAGTGCATCCGTTGCATGGCAATCCCTACTACTTGCATTTAACATAAATCGATGGGCATCTCCATAGCCTATTGATTAGCCTCATTGATGTGAGATATTCTCCTTTTTTTTTCTTCTCCACATCACCCCATCATCATATTCTATTCCACCCATAGTGTTATATCCATGGCTCACACTCATGTATTGCGTGAAGGTTTATAAAGTTTGAGATTACTAAACTATGAAACAATTGCTTGGCTTGTCATCGGGGTTGTGCATGATGAGAGCATTCTTGTGTGACAAAAATGGAGCATGACTAAACTATATGATTTTGTAGGGATGAACTTTCTTTGGGCATGTTATTTTGAGAAGACATAATTTCTTAGTTAGTATGCTTGAAGTATTATTATTTTTATATCAATATGAACTTTTGTCTTGAATCTTCCGAATCTGAATATTCATACCACAAGTAAGAAGAATTACAATGAAATTATGACAACGAGCATTCCACATCAATTTTTTTATCATTTACCTACTCGAGGACGAGCAAGAATTAAGCTTGGGGATGCTCGATACGTCTCCAACGTATCTGTAATTTTTTATTGCTACATGCTATATTATCTACTGCTTTGGGCAATATTGGGCTTTATTATCCACTTTTATATTATTTTTGGGACTAACCTATTAACCGGAGGCCCAGCCCAGATTTGCTGTTTTTTGCCTATTTCAGTGTTTCGAAGAAAAGGAATATCAAACGGAGTCGAAACGGAACGAAATCAACTGGAGAAGTTATTTTTGGAAGGAAAGCTACCGGATGGACTTGGACCCCACGTCAGGAGCTAAGGGAGGTGCTCACGAGGGTGGGGGCGCGCCCACCCCCCTAAGGCACGCCCCCCTGCCTCGTGGGGCCCCCGAAGCTCCACCGACGTACTTCCTGCACCCATATATACTCACGTACCCTAAAACTTCTAGAACAGAGATTATATCGGGAGTTCTGCCGCCGCAAGCCTCTGTAGCCACCAAAACCCAATCGGGAACCTGTTCCGGCACCCTGCCAGAGGGGGGGAACCCTTACCGGTGGCCATCTTCATCATCCCGGCGCTCTCCATGATGAGGAGGGAGTAGTTCACCCTCAGAGCTGAGGATATGTACCAGTAGCTATGTGTTTGATCTCTCTCTCTCTCTATCTCTCGTGTTCTTGATTTGGCACGATCTTGATGTATCGCGAGCTTTGCGATTATAGTTGGATCTTATGTTTCTCCTCCCCCTCTACTCTCTTGTAATGTATTGAGTTTCACCTTTGAAGTTATTTTATCGGATTGAGTCTTTAAAGATTTGAGAACACTTGATGTATGTCTTGCCGTGCGTATCTGTGGTGACAATGGGATATCACGTGATTCACTTGATGTATGTTTTGGTGATCAACTTGCGGGTTCCGCCCATGAACCTATGCATAGGAGTTGGCACACGTTTTCGTCGTGATTCTCCGGTAGATACTTTGGGGCACTCTTTGAGGTTCTATGTGTTGTTTGAATGGATGAATCTGAGATTATGTGATGCATATCGTATAATCATACCCACGGATACTTGGTGACATTGGAGTATCTAGGTGACATTAGGGTTTTGGTTGATTTGTGTCTTAAGGTGTTATTCTAGTAGGAACTCTAGGGCTGTTTGTGACACTTATAGGAATAGCCCAACGGATTGATTGGAAAGAATAACTTTGAGGTGGTTTCATACCCTACCATAATCTCTTCATTTGTTCTCCGCTATTAGTGAGTTTGGAGTGACTCTTTGTTGCATGTTGAGGGATAGTTATATGATCCAATTATGTTATTATTATTGAGAGAACTTGCACTAGTGAAAGTATGAACCCTAGGCCTTGTTTCCTATCATTGCAACACCGTTTATGCTCACTTTTATCGCTTGCTACCTTGCTGTTTTTATATTTTTAGTTTACAAAAACCTATATCTACCATCCATATTGCACTTGTATCACCATCTCTTCGCCGAACTAGTGCACCTATACAATTTACCATTATATTGGGTGTGTTGGGGACACAAGAGACTCTTTGTTATTTGGTTGCAGGGTTGCTTGAGAGAGACCATATTCATCCTACGCCTCCCATGGATTGATAAACCTTAGGTCATCCACTTGAGGAAATTTGGTACTGTCCTAGAAACCTCTGTACTTGGAGGCCCAACAATGTCTACAAGAAGAAGGTTGCGTAGTAGACATCAGCGCGCCCTCCACCCTCGTGGGGCCCTCGTGTCCTTCCTGGACTGCTACTTATTTTTCTATTTTTCTAAATATTCCAAAACGGAGAAATATTGCCTTAAAACTATTTTGGAGTCGGTTTACTTACCGTACCACATACCTATTCCTTTTCGGAGTCTGAAAGGTTCCGGAAAGTGTCCCTTATGTATTCCTCCAGGGTTACGATTTCAATAACATTGGTTTCAATATTTATGGGATTACGTGAGATATAGTGTTTAATTCTTTGACCGTTTAACACCTTCAGATTTGTGCCTTCGAAGTTGTTGATTCTTATAGCACCAGAACGATAGACCTCCTCGATAACGTAGGGGCCTTCCCATTTAGAGAGAAGTTTTCCTGCAAAAAATCTTAAACGAGAGTTGTATAGCAATACATAATCACCTACATTAAACTCACGCTTTTGTATCCTTTTATCATGCCATCTTTTAACTTTTTCTTTAAACAACTTGGCATTTTCATAAGCTTGGGTTCTACATTCATCAAGTGAGCTAATATCAAATAACCTCTTCTCACCGGTAAGTTTGAAATCATAATTGAGCTCTTTAATAGCCCAATATGCCTTATGTTCTAGTTCGAGAGGTAAGTGACATGCTTTTCCATAAACCATTTTATACGGAGACATACCCATAGGATTTTTATATGCAGTTCTATAGGCCCACAACGCATCATCAAGTTTTTTGGACCAATTCTTTCTAGACCTATTGACAGTCTTTTGCAAAATTAATTTGAGCTCTCTATTACTCAATTCTACTTGACCACTAGACTGTGGGTAATAGGGAGATGCAATTCTGTGATTAACATCATACTTAGCAAGCATTTTACGGAAAGCACCATGAATAAAATGTGAACCACCATCAGTCATTAAATATCTAGGGACTCCAAACCTCGAAAAAGTAACTTCTTTAAGCATTTTAATAGAAGTGTTATGATCAGCACTACTAGTTGGAATAGCTTCTACCCACTTAGTAACGTAATCAACAGCAACTAAAATACGTGTATATCCATTAGAGGCATGAAAAGGTCCCATATAATCAAAGCCCCAAACATCAAATGGTTCAATAACAAGTGAATAATTCATAGGCATTTCTTGACGTCTACTAATATTACCAATTCTTTGGCATTCATTACAAGATAAGACAAACTTACGGGCATCCTTGAAGAGAGTAGGCCAATAAAGACCGGATTGCAATACCTTATGTACAGTTCTATCTCCAGCGTGGTGTCCTCCATAAACTTCGGAGTGACACTTGCGTAGGATCTGTTCCTGTTCATGCTCAGGTACACAGCGTCTAATAACACCATCTACTCCTTCTTTATAAAGATGTGGGTCATCCCAAAAGTAATGCCTCAAATCATAGAAGAACTTTTTCTTTTGCTGGTATGTGAAACTAGGTGGTATAAATTCAGCAACAATATAATTAGCATAATCAGCATACCATGGAGTGCTATGAGAAATACTTATAACATTTAATTGCTCATCAGGAAAGCTATCATCAATAGGTAGTGGGTCATCAAGAACATTTTCTAACCTATACAAGTTGTCTGCAATGGGGTTCTCAGCTCCCTTTCTATCAACAATATGCAAATCAAATTCTTGTAGCAAGAGAATCCATCTAATAAGTCTAGGTTTAGCATCTTTCTTTTCCATAATATATTTAATAGCAGCATGATCAGTGTGAATAGTTATTTTAGAATCAACAATATAAGGTCTAAACTTATCACAAGCAAATACAACTGCTAAGAATTCCTTTTCAGTAGTAGCATAATTTCTTTGAGCATTGTCTAGAGTCTTACTAGCATAATGGATAACATTTAATTTATTATCAACTCTTTTCCCTAGAACAACACCTACAGCATAATCACTAGCATCACACATAATTTCAAAGGGTAATTTCCAATAAGGTGGCTGAACAATAGGTGCAGAGATCAATGCTTTCTTAAGTATTTCAAATGCTTCAACACAATCATCATCAAAGACAAATGGTATATCTTTTTGTAATAAATTGGTCAGAGGCCGAGAAATTTTTGAGAAGTCCTTAATGAACCTCCTATAAAATCCGGCGTGACCAAGGAAACTTCTTATACCTTTGATGTCCTTGGGACATGGCATCTTTTCAATAGCACCAACCTTGGCTTTATCAACTTCAATACCTTTTTCAGAAACTTTATGCCCCAAGACAATACCTTCATTAACCATGAAGTGGCACTTTTCCCAATTTAAGACAAGATTAGTTTCTTCACATCTCTGCAAAACTCGATCAAGATTGCTCAAGCAATCATCAAAAGAGGATCCATAGACGGAAAAATCGTCCATGAAAACCTCACAAATCTTTTCACAAAAGTCAGAGAATATAGCCATCATGCATCTTTGAAAGGTAGCAGGTGCATTACATAAACCAAAACGCATACGTCTATAAGCAAAAGTACCAAAAGGGCAAGTAAAAGTATTCTTTGATTGATCTTTAGCTGACACAGGTCTTTGAGAGAATCCAGAATAACCATCTAGAAAGCAATAATGTGTATGTTTGCATAGTCTTTCTAGCATTTGGTCAATAAAAGGTAAGGGGTAATGATCTTTCTTAGTAGCCTTATTTAATTTAAGGAAATCAATTACCATCCTATAACCTGTAATAATTCTTTGCGGAATCAATTCATCTTTATCATTAGGAACAACAGTAATACCTCCCTTCTTAGGGACACAATGGACAGGACTTACCCACTGACTATCAGCAACGGGATTAATTATACCTGCCTCCAGAAGCTTTAGTATTTATTTTCTTACCACTTCTTTCATCTTAGGATACAGCCGTCGTTGATGATCACGGACTGGTTTGGCATCTTCTTCCAAATTTATTTTATGTTGACATAGAGTGGGACTAATAACCTTTAGATCATCAAGAGTATATCCAATAGCAGCACAGTGCTTCTTCAGAGTTTTCAATAATCTCTTTTCTTCATGCTCTGGAAGTTTAGCACTAATAATAACAGGATATATCTTCTTTTCATCAAGATAAGCATATTTAAGATTATCAGGCAACGGTTTAATCTCAAACACGGGATCACCCTTGGGTGGAGAGGGATACCCTAGAATTTCAACAGGCAAATTGTGTTTCAGAATAGGTTCCTGATTAAAGAATACCTCATCTATTTCCCTTCTTTCATTCATAAACATATCATTTTCATGGTCTAGCAAATATTGTTCTAAAGGATCACTAGGAGGTACGGCAATAGAGGAAAGACCTATAATTTCATCCTTACTGGGCAATTCTTCTTCACGGTGTTGTCTACTAAATTTAGAGAAATTAAACTCATGAGACATATCACCCAAACCAATAGTAACAACATTCTTTTCGCAGTCTATCCTACCATTAACTGTATTCAAGAAGGGTCTACCAAATATAATGGGACAAAAGCTATGTTGTGGGGAACCAAGAACAAGAAAATCAGCAGGATATTTAGTTTTCCCCCACAGGACTTCAACATCTCTAACAATTCCCATTGCGGATATAGTATCTCTATTGGCAAGTTTAATTGTAACATCAATACCTTCTAACTCAGCAGGTGCAATTTCATCCTTAATTTCTTCGTATAAAGTAAGCGGTATAACACTAGCACTAGCACCCATATCACATAAGCCATGATAACAATGGTATCCTATTTTAACAGAAATAACAGGCACGTCTACCACAGGTCTATCTTTATCTTTAGCACAAGGTTTGGCAATTCTAGCGGTTTCACCGCAGAAATGAATAACATGCCCATCAATATTTTTAGCTAAGAGATCTTTAACAATAGCAATGTTAGGTTCAACCTTAATTTGCTCAGGTGGTGTATAAGTTCTAATATTGCTTTTACGAACCGCAGTTGAAGCTTTAGCATCACTACTAGAAAAAGGGCTACTAATGGCGCACCTAATTTGGCCATTAATGGCGCATTAGTGGTGCGCCATTACTAGCACGCCATTAGTAATTTTTACTAATGGCGCACCACTGGTGCGCCATTAGTATAGGCCACGGTGCGCCATTAGTATGCCTCCCAAGGGCCATGTATACCCAGATGCTTTGGCATACTAATGGTGCACGACAACAGGATGCGCCATTAGTAACCTCGGCATATTAATGGCGCACTGCTTAATGATGCGCCATTAGTATCCTCTGGCATACTAATGGCGCACTATGATGTGATGCGCCATTAGTATGAATATTAGGCTTTATTAATTTTTTAATTTTCTGTTTTTTGCACAGGTTACAAAATGTATAATTGGACAAAATATAGACAGCACACATCAACAACAGATTCATCGAATACAATAGAAGATTAGTCTCTGAATACAATTCATCATATTAGACTCCGAATACAATTCATCATATTAGTCTCCGAATTGAAAAGACCGAACAAAGATAGAACATTATATTACAAGTCTCGAGACCGCGAGTAGCGAGTTTGTCTTCACATTACAAGTCGATATCGATCATCTAAACTACCATCACATAGAAGAGAGATGCGGTCATCACGATGAGCATCATCACGATGAAACTCGTCTTCATCCAGTTCCTCCAACACTCCCTCCCCTCTCCCGCTAGATAGCGGGCGTATCTAGATTCGGCCTCGGCCCTAGTGGTGTACCCTTTGTAACTGTTACCGCTGAATCGGTGAACCTGTCTCCGACACTCCTCCCAGTCGTCGTAGACTCCGGGAACCTTACCCTTGTACACGACATACGACGGCATCGCTATGCACTAGCCAAACGAAACGTTTGTACCAATTCACAGACAATACATAAGCAATATATAAGTATGCAGCAGAACGATCGGAAGAGAAAAGCAAGACATTAATAGCATCGATTACATCTAAGTTGAACGACTCTCGAAACCAAAGAGACATACTACAAGTTCATTAAAGTTTAATTACAACATGAGCTAATCGATGTTTTAGAACTAGACACAACATCACTGCTTTCGACTCAACTCAAGGGACCAGAGCGTGGATGACGCCACCGTCTATCGTGGGAGTCATGAAATTACGGGCGTTGTCAGCCTGCATTTGTAGCATTCCGTCTATCTCACTGTTGGACGGTTGATTTCTGAGGTTGAACTGCCCCGAGGTACGAAGGACATCTTGATGGATGATTTCCGCAAACTCCGACTGGATGCGAAAGAATTCTTGTCTGATGTCCGCGTCCTGGATTGCCGACACGCTCGCGGCCCAATCTTTGAGTTTACTCGGTAGCAGAAGTTGATGATGGTCCCGTACGATCGCCCGCATCTGATGGATGGCGTAGTAGGCACCCTTCTGACCGCCAGGCGGCTGCTTGACGCAGCAGAATGTCGTATTGTTGGAAAACACGTGCTTGCCATACTTACGAATAGGCCTGTTGAAGGTGCCTCCAGATTGGGCGTAGCCGGGGAGAACATCATCAAGAACCTTCTTGACATTTGTGTAGTCTACGTTCGAATAACGGTCCGGGTCGAAATACGTGGCCATGGAATATTTGGGGCTTAGGAGGGTGAGCGTGCAATGTGTGTCACTGCAGAAAACACGGAATGTTAAAAGAAAAACGGTCGAAATCTAAGAATTCGTATGTTACGGGGCGGTTGAGGGGAGGACTTACTCGGGAAAGTAAGGCACGAGGAAGTTATCCTTATCTGGGTTTGCCAGAATGATGCCTTCGAGGTAAGAACTCGCGACTTGCCGGTCCCCAGCGCTGCCCAAGATCTTGGCACGCATGTAGAAGGGGTCGACTATCACGATGTCCGGGGTCTTGTCGCGAATGATCCGCATCTCCATACTCAGCGAAAATAGCCGAACAAAGGTGTAGTATAGCGGATGAAGGTTCAACATAGCGTGGATGTCATCAAACCGCAGGACGATCGTACCCCCGATGGATTTATCCACAAAGCCCTTGTCCTCTGGCACCTTGGCCATGAAAACCGGGTATGCCACATCCTTCTCTCTGAGACGCCGCTTCTCCAAAGAAAGAACACTGTCATGCAGACTCCGCATAGCACCGGCTGCAACATCGAGCATATTTCTTGGTAGCATCGGCCTACCCACCACATGCACCCTCCTCATTAAATCCTCAGGTGAAGGTGGCCTGTCCTGAGCACGGATCGTGTGCCGGCTGGCCCGCACCCTTGTTAGTCTTTCTTTTGCGTGCCTTCTTCTTCTCCTGTAATCGGACCGAGTTCTGCTCACAGACCGCCTTCTTGAGTGTGTTGGGGCTGAGAATATTTCGCACCTCGCCTATCTGAAGCTCGGTGAAGTCGGCAGCTGGAGGCATCTCCTGAGAGCTGAACGGCAGACGACGCCTGTTGCAACTTGGCTTCTCCGCGGTACCAGCTAGATCGCACACGTCTTTTGTTGGGTTGGGTTCTTGAGAAGGAGGCCCCATGAAGTCGCCATCGTACCCATGATCGGCAAAGTACCGATCGACGTTGGCAAATGTATCGTCGTCGTCGTCGTTCTGATCCTGTGCCATATGCATATTTGGATCCAGTGGCATAGGGATGTCCGGCACCGTTGCGGCGGTCTTGCCATGGGGCCGACTTGGCGCCGGCACGACTGGCGGTGTTGTATTTGGGGTGGTGTACCCCGCCCCCAAACGAATCTGGCTCTTCGGCCAAAGTAGGGGCCAGCTCAGGCAGGCGCTGAGGGTCATCACGTCATCATCGTCGGCCCCGACGGGTCGAATCGGAGGTAACAACTCGTCGCAGCCTGGCAGCACCCGAACCAGTTGAACCCTAAACAAGTTAGGTGGCATCTGGGTACCGTGGAACAAGGGGTTGCCCAGTTGAACGATTTTTCCCATCGACCAACTCGTTGTTCACGAAGTGCAGGAGAGTGCACGGAACGTCGGCGACGCCCTGCGAAAACATGTAGGGTGTCAGGGATGCCCAGTCAAAGGCAAGGAGATGAAGTCCTCGGCCGATAGAGGCTTAATTAGTTACCGTGATGATGGCGTCGAGCTCGGCTAATGTCGAGGCACCGCCAACGGCGGGCGTGCAGTTGACGGAGGGGCCGCTTGCTGCAGAGGTGCTGGCCGGCGTACACCCGGGTGCATTATGCTCCCGTGCCGGCGTCGGAGACACCAATGTCGCCTCCGCCGGAGACACCAATGGCCCCGCCATCGCGTTCTGCGAGTTGCTGGCCGTGAAGCTAAGAATCGGGGGCGGCCCCTGTTGGCCGCCCGCAATCCACGCACTCAACCCCTGGATCAAGGTAGGCACAATGGCGGTGATCGTCGCTCTGAGTTGTTGTTGCACTTGCTCTTGGACAATCTCTGGAATCCGCGCCACCTGTGCCTTGAGTTCTTGAACCTCGCGCGCCTGGCTTTCCGAGCTGGTCTTTTTCTCCTTTCGTCCACCAGTGTTATAGTATGGCCCCCATTTTGTCGACAAGCCTTTGCCGGCCACACGACCAGCTGACGTCGGCTTACTGAGCTTATCCTTGTTCTTCATTACATTCAACGCCCTATTTAGAGTGGTGTCCCAAGGGTTGCTCTTAGTCGACCCCGCGCTACTGCTTTCTGTCGCCTGCGGAAGGAATGTGAACCATTTAGAAATTTGGCTTCATTAATTAGATTGCAACCATATGGAGCTAATTACGCGGGGGTGTATTCCTTACCAGAACAAGCTCAAGCGCCCTGGTCTTCGGATCCGTGGTAAGCTCCTTTGTTTTCGGGTCCTTCTTGTACCGGGCCCTGACATAGCTCCTGGTCTGCTTGTCACCGTATTTATCGAAGAGGGGCGGTAGGCCTTGCTCGGTACGGTCCGCCTCCTCCTTGTCCCATATAGGCTCCGCCACTATGTAACCACCGGGACCGAGTGTGTGTTCCCCTGAGTTCAGCTCCCGCATTTCTTTCCCCCGCTTACTTGATTCGGAGTGTGTGGTGCTCGAGCAATTGATCTTGAAGTCGTTGTAGTCATCTTCGGTGATCGAAGGATTTTTCTCCTTGATCTTCTCATAACTCTCACCTTTCTCGATCATTCTCTTCACATTGCTTTTCCAAGTAGACAGGGCCTTGCTCATCTTCGTGAGGGCAGCATTGTTCACTTTATTCCCTTTGAGGCTTGTGTTTTCAAATTCAGCGGGGAACTTGTATCATTCGTGCAGCTTCGTGAAGAGGAGGTTGCGCAAATTCCCTCGGTCGGGATGCCTCAGGTTCTCGGTGTTGATCGAGACGGTGCTCCGGAGAATGCACCCGAGCTGAAGCGAGTACCCCTTGACTATTCGTTCGGGCGCCGTTGGATTCCCGTCGGAGTCCACTTCAGTAACTTCCTCCTTGAGGGTGCGGAGCACGGTCGGGCGCCGGTCCTTCCGTTGCCTCTTCTGGCTGCCATCTGTGCGTGCGCCGCCATCATTAGTGGTGGCATCCTCGGCGGCACCATCAGTGGTGGCATCAGTGGGGTCATCCTCGGCGGCACCATCAGTGGTCTCAGGATCGATGGGGATGGCGGCGTCCTCATACAAGTGAGGTTGTTCCTCCATCTCCTGGGACAGCTCCCAGAATGCCTTGCCGCCCGAACCCCCGGCCTCATCGTTGTGGGCCATGTTTCTCTCTAAATAGAAACAAAGTTTGGTCAAAAAGTTGGTTATTGTCAAGGAACAAGATCATGGTCTCATCATTTAGGGTTTGTCGACACCGAGGCATCCTAAAATCTAAGCTTTTATCATTGAGGGTTTTTTGACGCCGAGGCACCCTAAAAGCCTAAGCTTTCATCATTTCGGTTTTTATTGACATTGAAGCACCCTAAAAGCCATGCATTAGTCACAAGTACGCCGGGGCACTTGATCCTACTTAATTAACTACTAAGATACCCCGGCCCATGCATTAGTCACAAGTACCCCATATGTCCTATTTTTAGCAAAGTCATGCTAAAATTCACGGAAAATTTCAGCATGACCTTTGCTAAAAATAGGACATATGGAGTACCCGAATTTGCCGGAACGGAAGTTAATCGACATTCCAGCAAACTCAAGGGGCTCTCGGGTGGACAAGGCAAAAAAGGCCTCCATCACAACATAGTTGGTTGATGATTTAAGTTATGACGATCAACTGGTCAGCAGCAGTTGACTGACAGATGCACCAAATACAACAATTCCAATTGCAATCTCCAAACAAAAACTACCCCAAAAAAAAGGTGGCAACATATGAGAACAATAATGGAGCTAAACTACACAGCACATGGCTATGTTATTTGGAAGTAGTATATGCAACACTCAGATTGGTAAGAAACTTTTAATTCAACTGTCATCTACCATCGATAGTGTTTGTTGATTGATAAGACAGAGAAGTTTTTTGATATTCAGAAATTAATAACATATCAGCCTTGTAGCATTCTACCATTGCAAGTATCAAGAAAATTAATTTATCCTAATGTCCCACTGAAGATTGTGAAATGGTAAAATGGTATGATAACCTTATCTCTTATTTCAAAGAATTAGACCATGAATAAATTCAGAGAGACATTTTTATAGTGCCTGGTTTCAGAAGCTACATCTATGAACTAACTAAATGAACTTGCACCACAACATAGGCTAAAGTAATTTGTACTGATTTCACAGTCGGTTGCTAGTAGATGCTATTTGGAGATTCAACTTTACTTTCATGGCTGTGTGTACAGTATGAAGCCATTTTTCCTCTACTATAATTATTACATTACCTGAATAACTTTGACACATACTATTACTACCTGAGTTAGTTTTTTAAACTTTGATACTGGATGGGCATGCCATTGCACATGGTCTTAGTTCGACTTTTTTTGATAGCAAAGGAACATAATGTGGTGCTGCAGTGTCGTACTCTGGAGCCTCCTGACATTTGATGTTCAATATGAGTGGTAAAAAATGCAAGTTCACTAAGTTCTGCCGATTGCTTAATGCATACATGCACTGTTAAGAAGTTGAGAAGCTGACTTGATGCCATTCCTAAGCACTACATCATCATAAAAATGATAAGGTATATATGGTACGCTCAATCATCAAACACTAGCTGCCCAAAAATGTGGTGGCCGTGTCTAGGTGAAAAAGCTGAAACATTACAAATCACCACTGAGCATCTCATAAGGCTAAGAACATAGGGCCATGAACGCCAACTATCACTGGAAAACCTCGGGCATGCCCTGCAAAGCAAGAATAAAATCAAAAGGGCTCCTACTTGTGCTATCGATATCTCAGAAATTGTGGAAAACATCCACAGACATACAGACTTCTTGTGGTGGTCAGGGCTAAAATACTAACATGAGTTTTTTTTACATATATAATTTACATATATAATACTAACATGACCCAATTTTTTTCTATCCATGTTTCAATTTGATGCCATCACTCCATTCAGCAAGCAGCATTGTAACAAAAAGAAATTCTAGGCGCAAATTTCTTCAGAATGAAATTAAGTTAGTGAAATGTCACACAATTCTTCACAATGAACAGATTTATACTATCTATCAGCAAGTAAATTATGCCATTTGAGCAGATTTATATTATTTGAATGCCAAGTGTGGACGGGGCGAGGGGGAGAGGGGGAGAGGAGGAGGGGGAGCTCACGGGGGCGGTGGTGTGGACGGGGCGACGAGGTGGGGCGACGAGGTCCGGGTGGTGGTGGTGCGACAAGGTCCGGGAGGCGACGAGGTCCGGGTGGTGGTGGTGCTCCGGCGACGGTGGTGTGGACGGGGCGGCGTCCGGGCCACCGGCGACGAGGGCGGCGGGGCGATGGCGTCCAGCGAGGTGGGGCGACGGGGACGACGGGGCGGCGGGGCGGCGTCGTCCGGGCGTTGGGGCGGAGACGAGGACAACAGGGCGGCGTCGCGGCGTCGGGGCGGCGTCGAGGCGGCGGGGCAGCGGCGTCGGGAGAGGAGAGGGGAAGGGGATCGAGGTCGAGGGCGAGGGAGAGAGAGGGGATCGATACGAAGTAGGGTGGCACAATACTAATGGCGCACCACCCCTCGGTGCGCCATAAGTACATACATGCTAATGGCGCACCACACCCTTGTGTGCCATTAGTATTTTTTTTCTGCTCGAGCCAACAGGTTATCTACCACCTGACCTGATCCACGTCAAGTCTTCTCTACTAGCTCGACTGGTCAGCAGCTAGTTCTCACACCAGGAGGTCCTGGGTTCGATTCCTAGGCTCCACAAATTTTTTTATGCATTTAAAATGCTGATTGATACTTATTTGTGTTTAAATATGTTCAAACTTGTTTAAATCATAACAGTAATATTTTTTATAAGACAGTAATATTTTTTTAAAAAATATCATCAAACAGTAATGCCGGTGGAGCGGGGGAGGGTGCGGGGGGTCGGCGGCGGCGGTTGAGTAGGGGAGGGGTGCGGGGGGTCGGCGGCGGTGGTTGAGTAGGGGAATCGAGGGTGCGGGCGGTCGGCGGCGGCGGCAGGTGGACCGGATCTGGCGAGGTGGGATAACGATCGAGATGGAGGGGGATCGAGATCGAGTGTCCATGAAATTTAAAAATATTCATGATAGTTCAAAAAGTTCCCATGAAATACAATCGAGAAATGAAGTCTACGATTTAAATACAATCGATCTTAGCTAGCTATCTGTTCACAATCTTCTTGCCCTTCTTTTTCGCAAATGGAGTTCTTCTGTGGAACGGACGTCCTTTAGGTAGGGTGGTCCTGCTTCTTCGTGTGGTGTATGCTGCTACTTCATCGTCGTCGTCATGTTCGATCCTCGGGTCGCCGTACTTGTCGAAGTCTTGCTCATTGGCTACTCCATCCATTCCGATGATCTTCCCTTTGCCTCTCCTCACGACAACACGACTGGGCTTTGGCGGGTCGGTAATGAAGAAGCATTGGTCCATTTGGGAAGCCAGTACCCATGGCTCATTTTTCGCGGTGACGTTTGCGCCCGCGGTCTTGGATTTGGCTTCGGGTATAACCATGGTGGTGAAATACCGGTCTTCTTTTATGACGTTCTTGGCCCATCTGACACGGAACATTGGGACCTTCTCTCCAGCGTAGCTCAGCTCCCAGATCTCCTCGATCCTTCCGTAGTATATGTCCTTGTCGTTACCGATGTAGGATTCCATCGTTACCCCGGAGTTCTGATAACCATCGCTCTTCATGTCCTTGGCCTCGGTGTAGAATGTGTAGCCGTTGATATCGTACGCCTCATAGGTCATCAGGTTGTGCTCGGCGCCCTGTGACAAGGCGAATATGAGTTGTTCTTCCGTGGAAGAATCCTCATGTAAAGGGTACGACAGAAGCTTCTGCTTGAACCAACGCGTGAAACATGAGTTGTGCTCTTTGAGTATATCTCCATCTGTCCTCTATTGGCCTCGGTCATTGTACGTCTTCTTAATAAAGGTTTTGTGCTTTACCACCCAAGGATCGACCACGTCTATGTGTTGTAGCGCGACTAGGTTTGCTCTTTCAAAGTCGGCGAGTCGACCCTCGAAGTCGACATGCATTTCGCGGCGACCCTCATCGTGACCCCATCCAGCGAGCCTGCCGAGGTGCCTGTGGACGGGCAGACCAACGGGGTTCTCGATGCCTAGATAATTCGTGTAGTAGGAGATGCACTCTTCGGTCAGAAAGCCCCTGGCTATGCTTCCCTCTGGACGAGACATGTTGCGAACGTATCCTTTGATGACACCATTCATCCTTTCGAACGGCATCATGCTGTGCAGGAACGTCGGCCTGAGTTGGATGATATCCTCCACTATATGGACCAGCAGATGCACCATAACGTCGAAGAATGCGGGCGAGAAGTACATCTCAAGCTCGCATAGTATCACCACGATCTCTTCCTGTAGCCTTCTGAGTTGCCTCATGCCAATCGACTTCCAAGAGATGACGTCGAAGAAGTTGCATAGGCCAAATAGTGTTTCACGGACGTGCGCGTCCATGATCCCACGGATTGCAACTGGAAGTATCTGCGTCATCAGCACGTGACAATCGTGAGACTTCATCCCGCTGAACTTCTGCTTCGCTGGGTCTAGGTATCTGCTTATCTTCCCTGCGTAACCATAAGGAAGTTTTACTCCTAGGAGGCAGGTGAAAAACTGCTCGATCTCCTCCTGACTTAGAGTGAAGCACGCGGGAGGGTAGTCATTTCCGGTCTTCTTGGCCTTTTTGCCTTTGCGACGACTTTCTGTGTCCTGCTTCGCCTCATCATCATCATCATCATCATCATCATCATCATCATCATCATCATCATCATCATCATATATAGCGTGAAGCTCCTGGCTGATGCCCATTGATTTCAAGTCTGCCCTTGCTTTCGGCCCATCTTTGGTCCTCTCTGGCATGTTGAGCAGGGTACCAAGCAGACTCTCGCACACGTTCTTCGTGATATGCATGACATCAAGGCTGTGAGTGTCACGACCGGTTTTCCAATAAGAATATTTATTGAGAAACCAATCTTTAGATTCCAGTTTGAGATAAAGCCCCCTCACTGGCAGACAAACTTTGATACAATAAGCCAGTAGCATAAATATGTTACAGGGTTGAGCTGACGATGCTCAACAATTTATTACAAGCGTGCCAATAATTATACATAAAGGCGATTAATGACACAAGGGAGTGGTGGCATACTACTGACTCGCAAATATGGTAGAGGTGGAGTAACACAGTGGGGAGTGGATATGGGATTCTCAAACTAACATCCCATCGAGCGTCGAGGTGAGGCTCGATGAATTTATTAGGGTAGCGGAAGCGGATATAATACAGTGACCAACTCCAGGGTTGCACGAGACTGACTGGGACTCCTCTAGGCGTCGGATTCGCTATCGAACTCTTCATCCATGAGATCACCTTCGTCAGCATCTGGCCAAATCAACAAGCCAGTGAGTACTTTGAAAGTACTCGCAAGACAGTTCGGACGTAAGATATAACAAATGCTAACATGAAATACATGAATAAGTTAACCAGTACGATCAGACATAGAGGTAATAATACTGGGTGCCAAGCGAGGGTCTGAAAGACTCCTCGAGCGGGAGATGCGGAATAATAGATACTGGTGCCAAACGAGTGTCTGAAAGTCTCCTCGAGCGGAAAAATGCGGAATAATAATGCCACAGTCGGGCGTCTGAGCGACACCACATAAAGGGCTTTAAAAAGAAATGCCACAGTCGCGCGTCTGAGCGACACCACATAAAGGGCTTTAAAAAGAAATGCCACAGTCGGGCGTCTGAGCGACACCACATAAAGGGCTTTAAAAGAAATGCCACAGTCGGGCGTCTGAGCGACACCACATAAAGGGCTTTAAAAGAAATGCCACAGTCGGGCGTCTGAGCGACACCACATAAAGGGCTTTTGACTGATAAGGAAATAATATATTCATCATAAATATATTCAACTCATGGAATTAAACGGGTTAGTCCATCCACAAGGATAAACATTTAACCGGTCTTAGTGCCCATGTGTCCCACCGGGTAATCTGTCACCAAACTGGCACATGACTGTTAGCTGGGAACTTGGATATAGATAAGATGATTTAAGGATATAGAGCTCTGCAGAGTTTGTACAAAAATTTCCCACAGTCGACGGATTTCCGTAGTCACCAGGACTAATTCCGTTACGGTATTTCAGAAGGAAACATAGCTAACCAGTACACACCCATCCAACTCTTCGATGCCAGGAATCACCCTCAACATCGTCCAAGAAAAACTATTGAGACGGGGAGATCACAATCTCGAATAGCATGGGATCAAATTTATATACGCGCGCTCTAAGGGGTGCCCCCCTCTCGGTCCCAACCGGAAACACCCATGCCCCCTGACCGGATGCCTGGCTTTAATCCAGGGCCATGGAACCATCATCCCGGCCTCTCCTTTTTGGTGTGTACGTAGAAAGCGGTTTGCGTCTTACTAAACCATATCCCTTTCGGGAAACATGTGGTAGTACAGGGAAAAGAAATGGATTTGAACCCAACCGATATGGGTTGGTACTGAAGATAACTTGCATGGCCTAAGACTGGCATGCTACAACACTGCCATCTTACCCATCTTCATGCCAACACATGGCCTTGCATACTTACGTCCAACGACGTGTGAAATCATCAGGCTTACTTGCCTCAACAATGCATAATGAACGGTTCATCGGTATGCTTCACACATGCCATGAAACTATCTACATGCAAACATGCCAAGACACTCATCATATCAAAAGTTCGAACATGCTTGCCTGGTTCGGAGTAGTCGGAGCCTAGCTCGGTGAAGTTCGCGGCCCCGTCACCTCCGTCGGTATCTACGGTATAGAGAAAACATACGCGCTAACGTGAATACCGAGAGGTGCAGAAAAAGTATTGCAAATATTTTTCAAATAAACGTGATAAAAAACTAGACAAAATTTTGAAGAGAACAGAAAAAGAATCAATCAAAAATATGCTTCTGATAAAAAGTTATAAAGGTTTTTGCCCACGGACCCATCTGTAATGAAACAGATACTTCTCAGGATTTTATTTATAAAAGCAGAAAACGTTTCAGACTCGAATACGCCGGCTGAGAGGAGAAGATGTATTTTGCCCAAATGCATTTTCAGAAAACGATTCGAATAAAGAGAAGAATCTGACGGGGCGGTCCCACCCGTCAGGTTTGAAAACGAACGGCGCCTTTGGCGCCAGAGAGCCGCGGCGATCCATGGCGAGGTAGAGAGATCGGAGGTTACCTCCATGCTCACGGTGTTGTTCCGCGTCGGGTGGTGGTCGAGGTGGTCGCTGGCGTGCACCGTGTCGACGGTGGCCCTGGCTCCGGCGGACGGCGTTTCGGGCGTGGATGGAGGTCGCCGGAGAGGGCTGCAAGCATGGAATTGAGGCGGGGGTCAGGCCTCTGGTAGTTAGAGGAGTTAGCTGACGGAGTATGGGCGCCGGAGACGGTCTCACCGCAGTGAATCGAGTTGGAGCCCGAGGTGGACGGGGTGGCCGGAGTCGGGGGAGGAGACCTCCTCGAGGTCCTCCCAGTGACCTGGCAGGGTGTTGGTGGAGTGTAGGGGTGGTGCGTGCTCGAGGGAGGGCTCGGGGTCTCCTTTTATAGGCGTTCCAAGGCGGTGGCCGAGAACAGCGTTCTCCGGCGAGGATTACGGCGGTGCAGTGCTCGGTCGGGGGAGTTAAGGGGTTGAGCGCCATCGTGGAGGTTCACTGAGCCTGTTTAGGAGCCAACGGCGTCGGGTTATGCTTGCTGAGGTGAAGTTCGACGGAACGGGACGGCGCGGGTCCATCGGCGGCAGAGAGCATGCTCTGTGCGTGCCGCGCCACGACGGTTGTGCTGCATGCGTGCGCTGGCGTGGGGAGGGCCACGCGGAGCCACCAGCGAGCTTGGGCGGCGCTGAACGGCGTTGCGCCGCCGTTCTGCTGGCTGCCAGCCGTAACGGCGGTTCAGCAGCCGCAAGACACGCCGGCGCAGGCGGGTCAGAGCGCCACCGACGACAGCAAGCAGCCAAGCGCGCGTGCGGGGCATCGGACAAGCGAGCCAGGCGGTGAGCAACGCGCCAAAGCACTGTGGGCGCGTGACTGAACTGAACTGAAGAAATCGACACTGAAAACTGAATTTTTCTGAATGTGTTCGAACAGTGCATGCAAGGTGTTCGACAGAATGATCCAGGCATGTAGGGATTTTTCCTTGGGCTGATTTTTGGTGGAGTGACTTCTCATAGCTCCAGTAGGTTGCCTGATTTTTGCTGGAATTTTTGGAGAAGTGTAGATATGAATTTCACCAAATTTGACAAATCTGGTCCAAACTTGCAGGGAGTGTAAGTGGAAAATTTTGAAAAGAAGATGAGTGGATCAAGATGATTCTGGGTTGTGGGTGCAAAGGACTAGCCAGTAGAGTTGGTTTGAAGTCAAATCTCAAATGCAATTGGGTACTTGCTTTGAAAATGGGTCAGGCTCAAATCAAAGGTCAGAAAAGAGTTGAGGTTTGAAATAACCAAAATAAAATCCAAAACTTGTTTGGATGAGTTGGGATAGGGAATTTGAGTTGTTGACAAGGAGGGGAGAAGATGTTGGAGTGGTTTTCATAAGGAAGAAGATCCCAAGTTTCATAGAACTTTCTTTTCAAAAGGAAAAAAAATTGAACTCCCAAAATAAATTTGAGAAGGGGACCAACAGAGAAAAGTTTTAAGAAGGTCAAACCCAAAGTTTGAAGGAGAAAACAGAAATAACAAATCCTAGTCAAAGAAAAGGATTTTTAAAGAGGATTGCTTCTACTGAAATTTTTTTTTTTGAAAAGGCCTCAATCCACAAAATGAAAAACCAGCAAGGTTTTTGCTAAAACCAAATAAATTTTTTGGAGTGTCACAACACCTACCCCCTTAGGAAAAATCTCGTCCCCGAGATTTCAGTTGATCCTTAAATAAGTGCGGATGCTCTGTTCGAAGAAAGTCCTCTCTTTCCCACGTTGCTTCACTTTCGGTGTGATTACTCCACTGAACTTTGAAAAATTTGACCGTTTTCTGCCGGGTCCTCCTTTCAGTCTCCTCTAATATCTTTACTGGACGTTCCCGATAGGTGAGGCCTAGTTGCACATCGAGGTTCTCATGGGGCACCTATTTCTCTGGGTAGCTCACGTATTTCCTTAATTGTGAAACGTGGAATACGTTGTGGATATCTGATAGTTCCTTAGGTAGGTCTAGCTGGTAGGCTACAGTGCCTCTCCGTGCCAATATACCGAATGGCCCGATGAACCTTGGTGCTAGTTTCCCTTTGATCTTGAATCGTTGTAGTCCTCTCATAGGGGATACTCGTAGATACACGAATTCTCCGGGTTCGAAGCTGACCCCACGATGTTTCTGATCGTAATAACTTTTTTGTCGGCTTTGGGCGGTCTTGAGTCGATCTCTGATTAACTGGACCTTTTCCTCGGCTTCCTTGAGCATGTCTGGGCCGAAGATACGGCTGTCTCCGGTCTCTGACCAATTTAACGGGGTACGACATCTTCGTCCATACAAGGCCTCAAATGGTGCCATTTGCAGGCTGGCCTGATGACTGTTGTTGTACGCGAACTCGGCGTATGGCAGGCTGTCTTCCCAACTGGTTCCATAGGTGAGGACACATGCTCTCAGCATGTCCTCTAAAATCTGGTTTACCCGTTCTGTTTGTCCATCTGTCTGGGGGTGGTATGCCGTACTGAAGGCTAGTTGAGTTCCTAGAGCCTGTTGTAACTGCTCCCAGAATCTCGAGACGAACTGTGTTCCTCTATCAGATATTATAGTCTTCGGGACACCGTGCAGACAAACTATGCGAGAGAGATATATCTTGGCAAGCTTCTGAGTGGTGTGGGTCGTCTTTACTGGAATCAAATGTGCCACCTTAGTCAACCTGTCGGTGATAACCCATATGGCATCATTCCCGTGTCGTGATCGAGGTAGTCCGACAATGAAATCCATCCCTATTTCATCCCATTTCCACTCAGGTATTTTATTTGGTTGCAGTAGTCCGGCTGGTCTCTGATGTTCAGCCTTTATACGTTGACAAGAGTCGCAACATGCAATGAAGGTGGCTATGTCCCTCTTCATACCGTGCCACCAAAATCCTTCCTGGATATCCTTATACATCTTGGTTCCTCCAGGATGGATCGAATATGGAGCGGTGTGGGCTTCAGCTAGAATTTGCCATTTGAGGTCTTCTATGTCTGGCACGCAGAGTCTGTTTCCGTACCATAGTGTCCCTTCTTCGTCTATGATTAATTCCGAGGCCTTGCCCATACTCACCTTTCTTTTGATGCCTTCAATGCTGGGGTGACCCGGCTGGGCTTCTTTGATTCTTTTCACAAGGTTGGGTTGTATCTCCAAGTTCGTTATGGTGCCTTCTGCTACCATCAACAAGTTGAGTCTGGCAAATTCCCGTTGGAATTCGGGTCTTAAGTTGGGCAGATTGTTGTTGTCGGCGCTGGGGTTCCGACTAAGAGCATCGGCTACTGCATTTGCTTTTCCAGGATGATAGTGGATTTCGACATCATAATCCTTTACTAGCTCCAACCAGCGTCGTTGCCTTAAATTCAGCTCTGGCTGTGTGAAAATATATTTGAGACATTTATGGTCCGTATATATTTCACATCGATTTCCAAGTAGGAAATGCCTCCATTCCTTGAGTGCATGAATAACTGCTGCCATTTCTAAGTCATGAGTGGGATAGTTTTCCTCATGCTTGCGAAGTTGCCTCGAAGCGTATGCGACAACCTTGCCTTCTTGCATTAATACGCATTTGAGTCCCTTTCTGGACGCGTCACAATATACTTCAAAATTCTTGCGTATGTGTGGCACAATCAATACTGGTGCTGTTGTTAATTTCTGTTTTAGCTCTTGGAAACTTTTCTCACAGGCTTCTGTCCATTCAAACTTCTTATCTTTCTTGAGCAACTGCGTCATTGGCTTGGCTATGGTGGAGAATCCTTCAATAAATCTGCGGTAATATCCTGCCATTCCCAAGAAACTCCGTATGTCCGTTACGCTGGCTGGTGACTTCCAGCCAAGTACGGCCTTGACTTTCTCTGGGTCCACGGCGATCCCGTCTCGGGTTAGCACGTGGCCTAGAAAGCCTACTTGCCTTAACCAAAATTCACACTTGTTGAACTTGGCGTACAATTGGTGTTTCCTGAGTTCTCCTAGTACAATTCTGAGATGTTCAGCGTGTTCTTCTGGTGTTTTGGAGTATACTAAAATATCGTCGATGAATACCACAACGAACTTGTCCATAAACTTCATAAATACTTTGTTCATGAGGTGAACAAAATATGCAGGGGCATTTGTTAATCCAAAAGGCATTAGTGTGAACTCATACAGTCCATATCTGGAGGTGAAGGCTGTCTTGGGGATATCTTCTGTTCGTACCTTTAATTGATGGTATCCTGACCTTAGGTCGATTTTTGAGAATACCTTGGCCTTAGCGAGTTGATCGAATAAATCATTTATTCTTGGCATCGGGTATTTGTTCTTGATCGTGACCATGTTGAGTGCTCGGTAGTCAATACACAATCGCAGTGTTCCATCTTTCTTTTTGGCAAACAAAATTGGTGATCCCCATGGTGAGGAACTGGCTCGAATTTATCCTTTGTCAAGAAATTCCTTTATTTGTTTCTTCAGTTCAACTAACTCGGATGGTGCCATTCTGTATGGTTTCTTGTATATGGGGGTGGTCCCTGGTGCTAGCTCAATGCTGAATTCTATCTCTCGGTCTGGTGGCATGCCTGGTAGCTCTTCAGGAAATACGTCTGGAAATTCACATACTACTGGGACCTTGTTTAATTCGGAAATGTCTACCTTGTTCAGTCTTGGTTGTCTGGGCATTTCCCTTTCTTTGGCGGATACTCTTATTGTCTTACCATGGTGGTGTGTGAGAGTCACGGTCCGATTGAAACAATCAATGAAACCTTTGTTGGTGGTTAACCAGTCCATCCCTAGGATGACATCCAGTCCCTTATTTTCCAACACAATGAGATTGGCGTGAAACTTCAATCCTTTGAACTCAATAATCACATCCTGACAGTAATTCTGAGTGACTTGCTGAATCCCAGGGGACTTGATGATCATGGATTTCTCCAAAGGAAGCATCGAAAAATTATTTTGCAAAGCAAAACTTTTCGAAATAAAAGAGTGAGAAGCTCCAGAATCAAACAAAACCATTGCAGGTATTGTGTTGACAGGGAATGTACCGAGTACGATATCCGGAGCATTTTGTGCCTCCTCTTTGGTCACGTGGTTTAGATGACCTTTCCTGTGGTTATTGTTGGGATTGAAGTTGTTTCGCTTGGGCGCTGAATTATTGTTGCCGTTGTTCGGCTTTGGTGCTGAGCTTCTTGGCTTGGGACACTGCTTGGCATAGTGTCCTTCTTCTCCACAGGCGTAACAAGTAACACCTGGGCGATATGTGAAATCCTTGTCCCTAGCATGAAAATTCTTTGTTGGGCGTGAGACATTGGATGATGATTTGTGCGTCCCACCCTTCTGAAAATCGGTCTTACTTCGGTGATTGCGAGCATGGTTAGTCTGGTCCCTTTTTCGATTGCGGATATCTTCCAAACTGCGTCTTTCATTTTCCAGAGTAATGGCTTTATCCACCAGCGTCTTAAAATCTGGGAAAGTGTGTATGACCAGTTGGCATTTAAGCGCGAGCGCTAGGCCGTCAAGGAACTTCTCCATTTTCTTGCTTTCAGTCATACGCTCTTCGTTGGCGTAGCGGGATAACAGAGTAAATTGGCCGTTGTAATCTGACACTGTCATGTTCCTTTGCTTGAGGTCATCGAACTCTCTTTTCTTGATTTTCATAACACTCTTAGGAATATGCGCGCCACGGAAACCTTCTTTGTAATCATCCCAGGTTATATCATTTTCGTTGGGATGCATGTGCAGAAAATTCTCCCACCAGGATGAGGCTGCTCCCGTGAGATAATGCGGTGCGTACAGTACCTTTTCTGGGTCTGAGCATTTTGCAATAATTAACTTTCTCTCCATATCGCGAAGCCAGTCTTCGGCCTCAAGTGGCTTGTCAGTATGAGAAAATGTTGAGGGACGTGTCTTCTGTAGCTCAGATAACTTGGAATGCTGCGGATACTGCCCATGGTGATTTCCCATGTTAATGACTTGGTTCATCATTTCCCGTTGTGGTTGCTGACTCTGTTCATAAAGGCGGCACATTTGGGAAAATGCCGTTTCACTGTCCTGTTGACTTGTCTGACCTCGTGCAAAATTGTTGCCTGATTGAGTATTATAGTGTTGACTTGACTGCCCTTGTGCAAAATTGTTGCCCGGTTGATTGCCATAATTTTCCTCTGGTGGAGCTGGCATGGAGCGAGTCCAAGGACGAGACATTTTTCACTCTGGGGATGTATTTGTAAAACCCATAAGAAAAAATGGAAGGGTTGCAAAGATAAAACCCATAATGCACAAGGTTGACAAATAAATTTTTTAAAGCCAAGATTACTCAAGGGAAAACAAATCGATTTGCGCATAGAGAAGGACTGCGTCATTACGTATCTTACACGCGGCGATAATTATACAATACATCACTCAGGATATGCGCACATAACCCTGACATGTTATTAGGCCAGTGCACTTCTCCAGATCCTACATGATGCGCAAACAAGCTACTTCTCACAACATCTTACATGGCGATGCAACGCATGGCGGCTAAGCGTACTTAGTCGGAGATGTTGATGACGACCTTGGCCCTGCCAAGGGTGAGGCGTAGTGAAGCCGGGGACTCGACTTCTTCCTCGCTAATAGGCTCCATACGAGTAGTGCTGCGCCGAGTAGATGGAGCGGGTGCCAGGGGCGGAATGACACGGATTGGAGTCGGTGCGAGTGGCGGTGCAGTGCACGCTGGAGTGGGCGCAATGACCTGGTTGAACTCCTCGGTGGTAGGCAGGCGACGAGCAGGAGCATGGGATGCAGAGGACGAGACAAAAGTCAGTGGCGGTGCGGTGGGCAGGAGCTCCCTCCTGTTGGCGGCACAACCATGGACTGAGTCCATGCGGGCGGCCACAAAGTCATCCACCGAGTTGTCGAAGGCTGCCTCCAAGGCCCGGAGATACTCAATAAGCATCTCAAAAGCCTCGTCTCGTTCTCCTCTGGGGCAGGAGAATGCGTAGTGATAGGTGTAGGGCACATGACATGGAAGATAGCGGTAGCGACGAGCCTTCATCGCGGGAAGGGCATCCCTGAGACGAGCTATCGCCTCGCGGGCTGCCATCTGGATGGCATGCTTCTCCGTAGGCATGGCTCTCCCCAAGAACCGGAAGCGGCGTAGCTCACCACGCCCGCCCTTGAACTGCACCGCGGCCTGGTGCATAGTCAAACTGTCGTTGACTCTATGCTGACAGAGAGTGACGACTGGGCGCACAGACGGCCCCATCGCGACCTGAACGACGAAGGAGAGAAGCTTGACGAACCCATCGGGCACGTTGGCGAAGGTCTGAGACTCGCAGCTGCGGTCGGCCATCTATAAAAGTAGGCAAAAATCCTGAATGGTCAGATCATAAATATATGCTGACTGTCAGAAAAATGACTACTATTGCAAAAACATGAATAAGCTCTTATCATGCTAATAACCGATTAGCGATCGCACCTAGTGGCTTCCTACAGTCAGCCTAGCTCTGGTACCAATCTTGTCACGACCGGTTTTCCAATAAGAATATTTATTGAGAAACCAATCTTTAGATTCCAGTTTGAGATAAAGCCCCCTCACTGGCAGACAAACTTTGATACAATAAGCCAGTAGCATAAATATGTTACAGGGTTGAGCTGACGATGCTCAACAATTTATTACAAGCGTGCCAATAATTATACATAAAGGCGATTAATGACACAAGGGAGTGGTGGCATACTACTGACTCGCAAATATGGTAGAGGTGGAGTAACACGGTGGGGAGTGGATATGGGATTCTCAAGCTAACATCCCATCGAGCGTCGAGGTGAGGCTCGATGAATTTATTAGGGTAGCGGAAGCGGATATAATACAGTGACCAACTCCAGGGTTGCACGAGACTGACTGGGACTCCTCTAGGCGTCGGATTCGCTATCGAACTCTTCATCCATGAGATCACCTTCGTCAGCATCTGGCCAAATCAACAAGCCAGTGAGTACTTTGAAAGTACTCGCAAGACAGTTCGGACGTAAGATATAACAAATGCTAACATGAAATACATGAATAAGTTAACCAGTACGATCAGACATAGAGGTAATAATACTGGGTGCCAAGCGAGGGTCTGAAAGACTCCTCCAGCGGAAGATGCGGAACAATAGATACTGGTGCCAAACGAGTGTCTGAAAGTCTCCTCGAGCGGAAAAATGCGGAATAATAATGCCACAGTCGGGCGTCTGAGCGACACCACATAAAGGGCTTTAAAAAGAAATGCCACAGTCGGGCGTCTGAGCGACACCACATAAAGGGCTTTAAAAAGAAATGCCACAGTCGGGTGTCTGAGCGACACCACATAAAGGGCTTTAAAAGAAATGCCACAGTCGGGCGTCTGAGCGACACCACATAAAGGGCTTTAAAAGAAATGCCACAGTCGGGCGTCTGAGCGACACCACATAAAGGGCTTTAAAAAGAAATGCCACAGTCGGGCGTCTGAGCGACACCACATAAAGGGCTTTAAAAAGAAATGCCACAGTCGGGCGTCTGAGCGACACCACATAAAGGGCTTTTGACTGATAAGGAAATAATATATTCATCATAAATATATTCAACTCATGGAATTAAACGGGTTAGTCCATCCACAAGGATAAACATTTAACCGGTCTTAGTGCCCATGTGTCCCACCGGGTAATCTGTCACCAAACTGGCACATGACTGTTAGCAGGGAACTTGGATATAGATAAGATGGTTTAAGGATATAGAGCTCTGCAGAGTTTGTACAAAAATTTCCCACAGTCGACGGATTTCCGTAGTCACCAGGACTAATTCCGTTACGGTATTTTAGAAGGAAACATAGCTAACCAGTACACACCCATCCAACTCTTAGATGCCAGGAATCACCCTCAACATCGTCCAAGAAAAACTGTTGAGACGGGGAGATCACAATCACGAATAGCATGGGATCAAATTTATATACGCGCGCTCTAAGGGGTGCCCCCCTCTCGGTCCCAACCGGAAACACCCATGCCCCCTGACCGGATGCCTGGCTTTAATCCAGGGCCATGGAACCATCATCCCGGCCTCTCCTTTTTGCTGTGTACCCAGAAAGCGGTTTGCGTCTTACTAAACCATATCCCTTTCGGGAAACATGTGGTAGTACAGGGAAAGGAAATGGATTTGAACCCAACCGATATGGGTTGGTACTGAAGATAACTTGCATGGCCTAAGACTGGCATGCTACAACACTGTCATCTTACCCATCTTCATGCCAACACATGGCCTTGCATACTTACGTCCAACGGCGTGTGAAATCATCGGGCTTACTTGCCTCAACAATGCATAATGAACGGTTCATCGGTATGCTTCACACATGCCATGAAACTATCTACATGCAAACATGCCAAGACACTCATCATATCAAAAGTTCGAACATGCTTGCCTGGTTCGGAGTAGTCGGAGCCTAGCTCGGTGAAGTTCGCGGCCCCGTCACCTCCGTCGGTATCTATGGTATAGAGAAAACATACGCGCTAACGTGAATACCGAGAGGTGCAGAAAAAGTATTGCAAATATTTTTCAAATAAATCTGATAAAAAACTAGACAAAATTGAAGAGAACAGAAAAAGAATCAATCAAAAATATGCTTCTGATAAAAAGTTATAAAGGTTTTTGCCCAGGGACCCATCTGTAATGAAACAGAAACTTCTCAGCGTTTTATTTATAAAAGCAGAAAACGTTTCAGACTCGAATACGCCGGCTCAGAGGAGAAGACGTATTTTGCCCAAATGCATTTTCAGAAAACGATTCGAATAAAGAGAAGAATCTGACGGGGCGGTCCCACCCGTCAGGTTTGAAAACGAACGGCGCCTTTGGCGCCAGAGAGCCGCGGCGATCGCCGGCGGCGATCCACGGCGAGGCAAAGAGATCGGAGGTTACCTCCATGCTCACGGTGCTGTTCCGCGTCGGGTGGTGGTCGAGGTGGTCGCTGGCGTGCACCATGTCGACGGTGGCCCTGGCTCCGGCGGACGGCATTTCGGGCGTGGATGGAGGTCGCCGGAGAGGGCTGCAAGCATGGAATTGAGGCGGGGGTCAGGCCTCTGGTAGTTAGAGGAGGTAGCTGACGGAGTATGGGCGCCGGAGACGGTCTCACCGCAGTGAATCGAGCTGGAGCCCGAGGCGGACGGGGTGGCCGGAGTCGGGGGAGGAGACCTCCTCGAGGTCCTCCCAGTGACCTGGCAGGGTGTTGGTGGAGTGTAGGGGTGGTGCGTGCTCGAGGGAGGGCTCGGGGTCTCCTTTTATAGGCGTTCCAAGGCGGTGGCCGAGAACGGCGTTCTCCGGCGAGGATTACGGCGGTGCAGTGCTCGGTCGGGGGAGTTAAGGGGTTGAGCGCTGTCGTGGAGGTTCACTGAGCCTGTTTAGGAGCCAACGGCGTCGGGTTATGCTTGCTGAGGTGAAGTTCGACGGAACGGGACGGCGCGGGTCCATCGGCGGCAGAGAGCACGCTCTGTGCGTGCCGCGCCACGACGGCTGTGCTGCATGCGTGCGCTGGCGTGGGGAGGGCCACGCAGAGCCACCAGCGAGCTTGGGCGGCGCTGAACGGCGTTGCGCCGCCGTTCTGCTGGCTGCCAGCCGTAACGGCGGTTCAGCCGCCGCATGACACGCCGGCGCAGGCGGGTCAGAGCGCCACCGACGACAGCAAGCAGCCCAGCGCGCGTGCGGGGCATCGGACAAGCGAGCCAGGCGGTGAGCAACGCGCCAAAGCACTGTGGGCGCGTGACTGACCTAAACTGAAGAAATCGACACTGAAAACTAAATTTTTCTGAATGTGTTCGAACAGTGCATGCAAGGTGTTCGACAGAATGATCTAGGCATGTAGGGATTTTTCCTTGGGCTGATTTTTGGTGGAGTGACTTCTCATAGCTCCAGTAGGTTGCCTGATTTTTGGTGGAATTTTTGGAGAAGTGTAGATATGAATTTCACCAAATTTGACAAATCTGGTCCAAACTTGCAGGGAGTGTAAGTTGAAAATTTTGAAAAGAAGATGAGTGGATCAAGATGATTCTGGGTTGTGGGTGCAAAGGACTAGCCAGTAGAGTTGGTTTGAAGTCAAATCTCAAATGCAATGGGGTACTTGCTTTGAAAATGGATCAGGCTCAAATCAAAGGTCAGAAAAGAGTTGAGGTTTGAAATAACCAAAATAAAATCCAAAACTTGTTTGGATGAGTTGGGATAGGGAATTTGAGTTGTTGACAAGGAGGGGAGAAGATGTTGGAGTGGTTTTCATAAGGAAGAAGATCCCAAGTTTCATAGAACTTTCTTTTCAAAAGGAAAAAAAAATTGAACTCCCAAAATAAATTTGAGAAGGGGACCAACAGAGAAAAGTTTTAAGAAGGTCAAACCCAAAGTTTGAAGGAGAAAACAGAAATAACAAATCCTAGTCAAAGAAAAGGATTTTTAAAGAGGATTGCTTCTACTGAATTTTTTTTTTGAAAAGGCCTCAATCCACAAAATGAAAAACCAGCAAGGTTTTTGCTAAAACCAAATACAATTTTTGGAGTGTCACAGTGAGGCACACGGTGGATCTTCCAGTACGGCAAGTCCCAGAAAACAGACCTCGTTTTCCATACCTTCAGCGGCGGCTCTGGCACCTTTCGCTTCTTTCCCAGCTCTGGCGCCTTTTGCTTCTTTCCCGGCAGTGGGCAGTCTTTCCAATTTTTCAACAGCTTTTCTATTTCCTCGCCGCTCCTCGTACACGGGCGTTTTCGGGGTTCGGTTTCACCATCAAACAGATCCTTGCGTTTCCTCCACGGGTCATCATCGCGAAGCCACCTTCGATGTCCCATGAACACGGTTTTCGAAGACCCGGGATCTCTATCTAGCTGGCGATACGTTGTGTCATCCATGCACCTTACGCATCCAGAAAATCCGTGGACTACCTGCCCCGCGAGATATCCGCAACCGAGATAGTCGTGCACCGTCGTGAGCAGTGCGGCTCTCATAGGGAAATATTCTTTCTCTGCGGCATCCCACGTATTGGCTGGCGTTTTCTACATCGTGTCTAGCTCCTCCTTCAGCAGCCCCAGATACAGATTGATGTCATTCCCTGGTTGTTTCGGCCCTTCAATTAGCATACTCATGTGAATGTACTTCCTCTTCATGCACAACCAGGTGGGAAGGTTGTACATCCACACAAACACAGGCCAGGTGCTATGTGTGCTTCTCTGGCTGCCAAACGGATTGAATCCATCGGTGCTCGCGCCCAGCACGATGTTCCTTGGATCCTTCCCAAATTCTGGGTATTCAAAATTCAACGCTTGCCACTGGCTCGCATCCTTAGGGTGACTCAGCATCTTGTCTTTTTTATCTATCTCCGGATCATTTGCGTCATCTTCTCGCTTCTTCTCCTCCCTATCCGCGTGCCAACGCAGGAGCTTTGCTACCTTAGGATCCGCGAAATACCGCTGCAGACGAGGAGTGATCGGAAAGTACCACACCACTTTTCGAGGAGCTTTCTTCCTCTTCTTGTATCGAGTGACGCCGCACACCGGACATATGGTAGACTCCGCGTGCTCGTCCCGATAAATGATGCAATTGTTCATGCACACATGGTATTTCACGTGCGGTAAATCCAGAGGACACACGATTTTCTTTGCCTCCTCCAAACTGGTCGGGCACTTGTTCCCCTTTGGAAGACGTTCATGCCAGAATGACATGTTCTCGTCGAAGCATGCGTCGGTCATTTTGTGTTTTACCTTCATCTCCAGAGCCATGAGCGTTACTTTCAGGCGGGTATCCTCGGGCTTGCATCCTTCATACAATGGAGTAACCGCGTCTAACTCAAGTTGATCCACCTTGGCTTTCTCTCGGGCGGCAGCTCTTGCGTTATCCGTCTGCTTGAGAAGCAGCTCTTGAATATAAGGGTCCTGCACCCAGCCCATCGATGGTCCACCGTCGTCTGCTCCGTCGGCATCATCATCTTCATGATCATGCCCATCGTCTGCTCCGGCATCTTCCTCATCATCATGTCCTGCATCTTCTACATGATGACTGTGTACAGCATCACCGTCGTGATCATCTCCTCGGGATTATTCGTCTTCTCGCCCGCCCGAGCCGCGGTGGTTGTCTTGCTGCCCTTCCTCATTTCTTGCCCGGCCCCCATGGACGACTTCGTAGTCATCTTCATCACCTTGCCACCGATAGCCATCCATGAAACCACGCAAGAGCAGGTGGTCCCGCACCTGCCCGGAATCCGGGTCCGCAATAAGGCTCTCCAGCTTGCATCTTCGACACGGACATCTTATCTCCGTCTCGTTCTTTTGAAGCATCTCGGCCTTCGCGGACCTCAAAAACCTATTCACGATGTCTTCGGTCATCGTGCGGACCATGGTCGCCTGCGGGGTAGAGCAAAACGATATTTTAGAACCAAGAAAAAATTTGGCATGACTTTCCCTAAAAATAGGACCAAAAATAATGCTTAATGCCAAAATTATCGCCGAAACGGAAATGAATCAACATTCCGGCAAAATATTGGCAACTATCGCATTTCAAATACCGGTACACCTCCAAACACAAACACATATGCAACACCACAAACATATGCAACACCACGAACATACATAGATCTAGCTAGGCCATAAAAAGTGCATGTGCACATTGTTGTAGGGAGAACAACATAAATATAGCTTCCCCCCTTACTTACCTATCAAAACAAGGTAATTTAACCACTTAATTTGAATGAATCTATGATGGAAATGAGGTGAAAAAGAGGAGGCACCCGAGACAAGGAGGAGGTGGAGAGAATGAAGTGGGGAGAAAGTAAGTGTGGGTAGGAGAGGCTGCCCAAAATATCTTGTTGCTGCCCACTTACTAATGGCGCACCAGCAATAAATGCGCCATTAGTAATCCAGGTTACTAATGGCGCACCTACATCTGATGCGCCATTAGTAGTTTTGCAAAAAAAAACATACTAATGGCGCACTGTTCCACAGTGCGCCATTACTAGTTTGAACTAGTAATGGCGCACGGTGAAAGAGTGCGCCATTAATAGTTTTGCAACAAAAGGAATAAAAAATATAATTAAAAAACAACATTAGTGGCGCACTCTGGGACTAGTGCGCCATTACTAGTTACAACTAGTAATGGCGCATTGTGTCTGGATGCGCCATTAGTATGTTCGGACAGACGCACTAGTTCAAAAAAAATGATACTAATGGCGTACTCTAGGACAGGTACGCCATTAGTAGTTTCAACACTAACGGCGTATCAGAAGGTGGTGCGCCATTAGTATATACTAATGGCGCACCTCTTATATGGTGCGCCATTAGTGTCAATCCCATCTATAGCCCTTTTTCTAGTAGTGCATGATACTTTATTCTAACAGGGAAAGGTGGTTTCTCAACATAAGAAGTAGGAACAATAGGATAATTATAAGTGACAATCTTTTCTTCAACTTTGGTAGGTGCAACTACTTTTACTTCTATGGGAGGATGATATTTAAACCACTTCTCCTTGGGGAGATCAACATAAGTAGCAAAAGATTCACAGAAGGAAGCTACTATCTCAGAGTCAAGTCCATATTTAGTGCTAAATTTACGGAAAACATCAGTATCCATAAAAGATTTAACACAATCAAACTTAGGTGTCATACCTGAGTCCTTACCTTCATCGAGATCCCAATCTTCAGAGTTGCATTTAATTCTATCCAATAAATTCCATCTGAATTCAATAGTCTTCATCATAAAAGAGCCAACACAAGAAGTATCGAGCATGGATTGATTATTATGAGAAGCTGAGCATAAAAACTTTGGAGAATTATTTCTCTTGGGAGCTCATGATTGGGGCATGAATATAACATTGATTTAAGCCTCCCCCAAGCTTGAGCAATGCTTTCTCCTTCGCAAGGCCAAAAAATATATATATATAATTGCGATCACGATGAACAAGATGCATAGGATAATACTTTTGATGAAATTCCAATTTCATTCTTTTATAGTTCCATGACCCGTATCATCACATAGCCTATACCATGTCGATGCATCTCCCTTCAAAGATAAAGAGAAGACCTTCTTCTTAACAACATCATCGAGTATACCTGCAAACTTAAATAATCCACAAACTTCATCCACAAAGAGTAGATGTTCATCAGGATGCTTTGTTCCATCTCTTGTAAAAGTATTACCTAGCAATTTTTCTAACATACCCGAAGGAACTTCAAAGGGAATATTGTCATTTTTAGTAGGTTTAGTAGGTTGAGGAGCAACTCTTTGCTCTACTGGTCGGGGTGAAGATACCCCGAACAAGCCCCTCAGAGGATTACTTTCCATAGTAACAAGTGACAGTAAATTTCAGCACACTATATAAATTTTTCCTTACCAAGGGCGCTTCACTCCCCGGCAACGGCGCCAGAAAAGAGTCTTGATGACCCATAAGTATAGGGTATCTATTGTAGTCCTTTCGATAAGTAAGAGTGTTGAACCCAACGAGGAGCAGAAGGAAATGATAAGCGGTTTTCAGCAAGGTATTCTCTGCAAGTACTGAAATAAGTGGCAACAGATAGTTTTGTGATAAGATAATTTGTAACGAGCAACAAGTAAAAAAATTAAATAAAGTGTAGCAAGGTGGCCCAATCCTTTTTGTAGCAAAGGACAAGCCTGGACAGACTCTTATATAAGGAAAAGCGCTCCCGAGGACACATGGGAATATCGTCAAGCTAGTTTTCATCACGTTCATATGATTCGCGTTCGGTACTTTGATTATTTGACATGTGGGTGGACCGGTGCTTGGGTGCTGTTATTACTTGAACAAGCATCCCACTTATGATTAACCTCTATTGCAAGCATCCGCAACTGCAAAAAAAGTATTAAGGTAAACCTAACCATAGCATGAAACATGTGGATCCAAATCAGCCCCTTATGAAGCAACGCATAAACTAGGGTTTAAGCTTCTGTCACTCTAGCAACCCATCATCTACTTATTACTTCCCAATGCCTTCCTCTAGGCCCAAATAATGGTGAAGTGCTATGTAGTCGACGTTCACATAACACCACTAGAGGCTAGACAACATACATCTCATCAAAATATCGAACGAATACCAAATTCACATGACTACTAATAGCAAGCCTTCTCCCATGTCCTCAGGAACAAACGTAACTACTAACAAAGCATATTCATGTTCATAATCAGAGGGGTATTAATATACATAAAGGATCTGAACATATGATCTTTCACCAAGTAAACCAACTAGCATCAACTACAAGGGATAATCAACACTACTAGCAACCTACTAGTACCAATCCCGGACTTGGGGACAAGAATTGGATGGAGATGGTGCTGGTGAAGATGTTGATGGAGATTGGCCTCTCCCGATGAGAGGAGCGTTGGTGATGATGATGGCGATGATTTTCCCCTCCCGGAGGGAAGTGTCCCCGGCAGAACAGCTCTGCTGGAGCCCTAGATTGGTTCTGCCAAGGTTCCGCCTCGTGGCGGCGGAGTCTTGTCCCGAAAGGTTGCTTATGATTTTTTTCCTTGACGAAAGACCTCATATAGCAGAAGATGGCCATCAGAGAGCCAACAGGGGGCCCACGAGGCAGGGGGCGCGCCCTGGGGGGTAGGGCGAGCCCCCTTCCTCATGGCCAGGTGGGTCCCCCTCTGGTGAACTTCTTCCGCTCAATATTTTTTATTATTTCCAAAAATGAATTTCGTGGAGTTTCAGGACTTTCGGAGTTGTGCAGAATAGGTCTCTAATATTTTCTCCTTTTCCAGCCCAGAATTCCAGCTGCCGGCATTCTCCCTCCTTATGTAAACCTTGTAAAATAAGAGAGAATAGGCATAAGTATTGTGGCATAACGTGTAATAACAGCCCATAATGCAATAAATATCGATATAAAAGCATGACGCAAAATGGACATGTCAAGGCTGCAATGTATTATGTTCCAGAATTTTCAGACAAAGAGTAAGGTGCGCTAGGTCGTTGTCATGCACTCAGTTTTGCCGTGGAGTTGGATGGACTCTTCTACCTTCAAAGCTTCCGCTATTATTTTATTTAGATGGTCTTCAGTCATATTATTGTAATAAGTTCTCTTTTGAGACATTCGATGTAGTAAGTGTGTGATCGAACTCTGTTATGAATCCTCGAGTACTGTGCTTGTCAGCAATACCGATCTGGGGATGACACTTAAGCACAGAGACTTGACCGCCTGAGGTCGGGTCGCTACAAGATGGTATCAGAGCACACGCTGACTGTAGGACGCGACCACTAGGACAAGCCACATGATACTCTTCTCTACTCATTTCTGACTCTTCTCCATTTTCTACTCTATAGATGTCGGACCCGAGGAACAAAATCACTCAACTAGATGACGACACCCCTTTCGGACGACACTTTAAGGAAGTCACTAGGTACCTAAGCATCGGAATACCAAGCTTCACTGGGACCTACACCGCCACTCTACCTGAAGAAGAGTGCTGGGCGATTCAAGTACATGTTCCAGGAAGGACATTCACACCAGTTACTGAGCCATAGAGTTTTCCTTTGATGCACCAACCTGGAGTCTAGGAAAGAGCATGGCAGCCCACATCGCCATGGGACGCATCGGCGAGGTATACCAGAAGGATCTTACGGACACCATCTACCAGATATGTGGACGCCGAGATGAGCAATGGGAGATGATTTGCACCAGGAGGGATAAATCCATTGCAGCCTACATCCAGGAGTTAAACCAGCACATTCATCATCAGGAGAACCAGATGTGCACCAGCATGATAGACATGAAGAAGGTGATGACCAGGAACATGTAGCTATAAGAGGAACTCAAGTGTACACGCGATGGATATGAAGAAGAAATTGCAGTACTACTGGAGAAGAATGAAGACCTGAAGAAGAAGCTAGGAATATTCATGGGAGATCCCGAACTTGAAGAGGACAATCATCCTTAAGACTACATCATAATCGACGACACCGACTCCGACCCCGATAGTGATGATGATTATGAAGACGAAGCTGGAACAGATATCATGGAGTCTTCCACCGACCAAAATTTCTAGTCGACCACCATATTATCAGTAGTATTCCCCCATGTATATAGTATAGTCCGAGCAGTTTGTAACGATAGTTTAGATCGATTGTATGATCTTGTTTGAATTGAGTGGTGTGAAATGAATGTGTTTGTCTCATCTGCATATGGGTAGTGATTTCTCTTTAGACCTCACTCTATTCTGTTCTCGCCCCTCTAAACCTATCAGATGCCTCCAAGATGTGACCCCGGATTTGTCTTCCCACCAGAGC